>CM023481.1:204481648-205681648 GCA_013339685.2 Hyalomma asiaticum
TTGCAAGACTGGATCGCCGTCAATTGCTCAAGAAACCTTGTATAAGAATAGGTGTGTGCCACTAAGTAGAATTTATTCATGCGCGCACCGAGACTTCTAAGTTTGCGCGAGGTATCGCTCTGTTCCTTGGACGCCGAGACAAGCGTCACATTGCTGGGGCGCAGATGTGGCGCGCCGAACTACATCGCTCCATGCTAACATCGTTCCGCTAGCCGCTCGTGCAGCCCGCAACGCAGCACTTCAGCATCGTCTGCTGATATCCTCGGCGGCGGCTACAGTTTCCCGGACGATACACCACCGCTAAATCAGCGCTGCACCGGTGCGCCCGCGCGGAGAGGAAGTGAAGCTGGGTGTGACTGCAGCGCCACGAACGCACTGGCGAGTGGTGGTTCCGCGAAACACCTCCGAGTGGGACAACTGCATCTAGTCCAGTAACATTGGTATACGCACAGTATACATTCCAGCAGGATACACGCTACAGCAGTGTACACACTAGTCTGAGCGTGTATGAGGTTGTGTGATGAGGTGTTGCCTCATGAGGCTGTGCCTAACAATAAAAACGAGCCCGTGTCTTTTCCCTTTCCGTTATTTCATAGCGTGGGTGTCGTAATGGCAGACATGGTGCCTTCAGATTACGTGAGAGGATATATTCGCCAGCCATCTCATAATAAGATCAGGTACTATGTGGCGCCTTCTGGCAAGAAAAGTGTGTTCCACACTCGCCGCCATGGCTACGAGTGGCGCTGACAAAAACTCCCAGGAATAAATGTACAGAAATACCCAATAAAGTGGACTTTGAATGAGCGTCGCTGTAGATGAGTAATAAAGTGGACGTTTGAACGACCTCCGCTGTAGATCAGTAATAAAGTGGACGTTTGAACGACCACAGCTGTGGTATCCGGTTGCGGGTGTTCTTTCGTTCCTTTAATTAATACCTTTCCATTTATGCCATTATTGCTACACTAGAGCAAAAAACTACCAATAACTACCTTATGCCTTCTTTAGCCTCATTGTATTCATGAGGCGCTGCAGGAATGTAATACATAGCTAGTAATTAAAGATGCCAACGGTTTGCTGCCCGGACGGGGCTTGACATGAACCTTATCTATGTTAACCATTGTACAGGGTCAGTAAAATATGGAAATTTAATATTTCAAACAAACATAATGGCAAGCACAAAACCGAAACACAAGCAGAGAGGTAATGCTTACCCAGTGTAGTATAGAGTGGAGGCCACACTCTGGGATCCAATAGCAAATACCGCACCCATTTCCCTGGGTCAACCAAGATTCCATATCTACAAAATACAACAATACAACAATTCAAATGCAGCGTAAAAACCAACAAGCGATCTAAATAAATTCAGGAGCCCTTCCCCTACATCGGGAAAATGGGGGCAAGCGAAGCTTGGCGTAAGCGCACCTTTCTCCCTTCTTTTTGGTTTCGCGCTATCGAAACGCAGCTGTGCGTGCAGTGATCCAACTTGCAACTTCAAGCTAAGCCTTTTCTACACCACTTTTTAGCCTTCGCATCATCGACATATCATGTATACATAGCACGGTCTCACGGCAAAAGCTGGTTGAGGGCGGCAATGGGTCGTGGACAAGAGTGGATCCGCTTTTTGCTCCTGAGCTTCCTGCTTTCTCAATTTCTTTTTCTCCTTCCTTTCTCTCTTTTTTCTGTTCTCTTCATTCTTTCTGTCGTTCCTTGAGTCTTTACTTCTACTTTCTCTTCTCTTTCTTTCTATGTTTCTTGCTTTCCTTCTTTTTTTGGTACAAAATCAAAGCGATCTATATGGCTTAGAGATGTGCACATCTTCGTTTACCTATAGCGTACACTGAGAAGCGCGCACGTGTTACACGAGCACCGTGCGCTGCGTCTACGTACTTTTTAACGCATATAAATCCCGCTTTAAAAGGCTAATATGATGAACCGGCAGTGGTTGAATCGTTAGTGTGCTGGTCTCGCAACCCGGTGGTCGTTGGTCCCCGAATCCGCAGCCGGAAGAACAATCCTTATTTTCAGCCAGTTATTTTAATTCCAGCGCTCTGGTTCTCCCGATTATTTTTCATGCGCCGACAGCTTCCACCAGCTTCCAAGACAATGACAGCACAGGTGCCTCATCAGTGAGCCAATGCAAGCTTTGTTTGAATAAGAACAAAAGAGCACTTATGTTTTGTCACCTGTGCCTGGAAGCTGCATATCCAGGTTCAGCCATGAAGTGAAACAAGGGGCCGTATTCAATTTATCGCTTTGACGATATATTGCCAAAATGGTCCCGCCACAGTGGTCCAGTCACTATATATGCATGGTACTCGGCTGCGGATCCGAAGATCGCCGGGATCAGATCCCGGCATTTCGATGGAAGCGTAATGTTGAGGCCCATGTGAGGTACTGTGCGATGTCAGTGCATGTTAAAGAACACCAGGTGGTCGAAATTTCCGGAGCCCTTCACAACGGCGTCTCGTAATTAGATCGTGGTTTTGGGACGTTAAACCCCACAAATCAATCGATATTGCCAAAATGTCGCCTTCAGGGAGTCGCTTCGTCGTTGGGCACGTGAGACTATACGTCCCTCAAAGAGATAAAGCTAAAACGCGGCAATGCGGCCGAAGTTTTGCGTTGATACGCAGACGATAATTCCCACATTCTTTAAGGCTGTGCAGTGCACAAGCTTAAAGAAGAAAAAAATTAAGTAATGTCGAAAGGCTTTCGTTGAGCTCCGAGCACCGAAGTGCGCACCGTAAAATGCCGATCGTTTAACGGCAACTCCGGCGATTTTTCATTGTCCACTGATCTCAACCAAATTTCCAGAGTATGTTCTCTTCGGCACTACAATAATTTATGCCAAGCCAGGCGGCAAGTCATTTAGTTTTTCCTGAAAATGAATTTTAACATTTTTTAGCGGACTCCCATGCGAGCAACCCTGCGTTTTTGACCTCATTACCTACAACGCTGCCTACCCGAGCAGGCGGGCCCATCTAAATCAATACTGCGATACTTCAATGCTCAAATCGTCACCGTCAAGTTCAGAAGAGCTCAATACATCGTTGGATGACATCGCCACTTTCATTTTTCTCGCACCAGCTTCATATTTCTGATAGCGGGGGGGAGGGGGGAGGAGCTGTGGCGTCACCGCATACGCTGCACGAAGCGTTTACCAGTTTCAGTTTTGGTTTGAACCGATTGTTCATTCGATTATTTAAAAT
The DNA here is from genome assembly GCA_013339685.2 of Hyalomma asiaticum. Taxonomy (NCBI): domain Eukaryota; kingdom Metazoa; phylum Arthropoda; class Arachnida; order Ixodida; family Ixodidae; genus Hyalomma; species Hyalomma asiaticum. Next base: position 204,484,858 of record CM023481.1, read on the forward strand.
TATTGGCGAGTTTCTGAGCAAACTGAATGACTGCGGCTGCTTCAGGGCTGTCAGTACTATTGTAAAACAGAGATAACAGAATATAGTGGAAAATGTTATGTGGGGTTTTATTTATTTAATACCCAACGTTTGTATGATTGATTTGTGGGGTTTAACGTCCCAAAACCAGCTCTGATTATGAGAGACGCCGCAGTGGAGGGCTCCGGAAACTTTTACCACCTGGGGTTCTTTAACGTGCACTGACATCGCACAGCACACGGGCCTCAACATTTCGCCTCCATCGAAATGCAGCCGCCGCGGCTGGGATTCGATCCCGCGACCCTCGGATCAGCAGCCGAGTACCATAGCCAAACCACCGTGGCGGGGTGAATATAGAGGAAAAACCGCCGGAGTTGCCTTTAGACGCACCTGTGCTTGCAGATGTGAATTAACATACCTGGACTGTTTGAATGCCTTGGATGCACCACCGTGCTTAGGACTTTCGAAGAGCAACAAGGAAAGCTTACACCAGGAAGGAGAGAAAGAAAGAAAGAAAGAAAGAAAGAAAGAAAGAAAGAAAGAAAGAAAGAAAGAAAGAAAGAAAGAAAGAAAGAAAGAAAGAGTCGGTCAGGCACGCAAACACCATGCTTCGCTTTCCCCCAATTTCTTGACAAGGGAAAGGCTGCTGATTTTTTAATAGCAGATGTGTACTTTCGTGTAGGCAAACGCTTTAGTTGATAAGGAACGCACGTGAAATTTAGTCATGTTAGTTTTCTGCACCAACATTAGTGTTAATTACTAATGCTCAAATTAAGCGGCAGGAGTATTCTCTATGACATATTTATGCACACACGCAATGTACGCAGCATAGTAAACGACGGAGTAGAGACATAGGTTATGCCAGATTTTGTTCTGCTTTGCATGCGCACAATGTTTTGTTCTCCTTCAACGCGGGGCGTTGGTAGTTCATCTGGTCAGAATAAATTTAAGAGCGACTGGAAATATAGCGCTTGTTCTACCTCTTTGACCATTCGACCAGACACATATGACGCTCTGCGCCCAACTCCGTAGAATGTTTCAAAGAGGCGCGTCGGTCTGATGGGGATGTTACGCACACTCTTGCCCAACTCAACCTCCGACACAATCTGAAGGCTCTTAATCATGAAAAAAAAAACAAACAAACAAAATAATCTGAAACGACTCGCCAAACAGGCTGGACGTTCGCACGCACAGCACTACTCCACTGTTTCTTCAATGAAATTATTGAGAACCAAGGTTTGGTAGATGCAACGCCAAAAGTGTATTGTTTTCGAAATTGAAAATTTGTACGCAGCTGCCGTGCTGCTAAACCGACGCGGAATTTCACGAACGAGCCATGCAGTCTGGCTTTATTTAGGATTTGCGCGCTTAACTTGATGTTTTATGACTATGTTTCAAAGTTCATGACGGTAAGTGTACCCAAGGGCTACACTTAAATGAAGTTTCCTTTAAAAAAAATCTGGGATTTCACGAAGCTAAATCACCATCGAATTACTTGCCACGCCGTAGCGGAACATTATGTGGAACAATTTTGATCACTCGCGTTTCATTCATTACCATGCGTCTAATTTTGACTGCACAAAAGCGTGTTTGTATTAATTACCTGATCATGCAGGGGGGGGGGGGGGAGGCAAGTCTGTCCCACACACTAACATACACTGAACTGCGTTTTGACCTATAGTATAAGGGCCTCTGTGGAAGGGGGTCGGGAGTAGGGGGAGGGCGCTGTGGGGGGACTTAGATGCCCCTAATGGAGAACCCTTCGCACGCCTCTGTGCATGCAGTTCGATTTTGCTTCACTCGAGTGGCTCACCTTGCTTTTCAAAGCGACCACTCAATGACTTATCTAAGGTTTTCCTCTTAATAATGACACAAGGTATCCGATTCTTTGCCCTCGGCGAGTTGATGCAAAGTTGTGGCTCATAGTTCACCACATAATTCCCGGCATCTAGGGCCAGTGGGTAAGCTTCTCTGCGTGGACTCTGCCAAGCTGACTCATGACCACAACTATCGTAGGTTGCCGATGCAATAATGAAGTGTGTACGACATGCGTGCGAACAACTAAATGAGCAAACAGACAATGAAGCTTAGGAAAGCACAGGGGAAGTTGCTTGTAGTATTGGAATTGTGGAGAAAGTGGAAAGGAATTAAAGTGGACGAAAAGACAAACCTCCCTTCGGTTGGAACCGAACCCACGACCTTCGGATGACGCGCCCGATGCTCTACCAACTGAGCTACGAAGGCGGTCGTCCCCCCGCGTCCACTTTATTGAATATTTATGTACGTATTATCCTGGGAGTGCTAGGCAGCGCCACTCGTAGCCATGACGGCGTATGTGGAACACACTTTCTTGCCAGGAGGTGTCACGTAGAACGCGAACTTAGATGAGATGGCTGCTGCCCAATAAGCCCTCGCATGCTACCCAAGACACCAAGTCTGCCGCAACGAGGTCCAAGCTATGAAGCCCAAGCCCTTTCGTTATGTAGCTGTGAGGTAGCGCGTGCCAGACAAATGCAGTCTTAAACCTGCCATTTATAAGGCAAGTACATATGCGACGGTGTTTTGCCGCGCAAGCATGCTTACACCTCGTTGCTTTTGTAGTGCTGCAAGGTAGTGGCGAGATGGATCAAATAAGTTCACTACAGCTAAGGTTAACAATGTTTGCGTGACATCATGCCCCCCCCCCCCCCCCCCCGTTGATTTGTGGGCTGCAGAAGATATTGCCACCTTCCTCTTCTAACATGAACCATTTACAGTTTATTTGCATGGTCTGCGTTTCACCAGAGAGCGCTTCCTCTGACAACTTCCTCTGTTGCTGATGCCCTTTCTTACTGGCGGATTCGTATGGAGATAACGAGGAATTCACACTCACTTGAGAAGGTTCTCCAAGGCAACTCTGCTGTTGGATAATACCTGCGATAAGAAAAGAAAGGTTAAGCTATCTCAAGGCGGCAGTTCATGTTCAATATCGGGTACTGCATGGAACAGCAAGCAGCGCAAGAGAAAATGCGATTAAAGGAAGCTCGAGAACATGAATCGGTCTTAATGCGTATGTTATTCTATTCGATTTCATACCAAAGAAGCAAATTAGGTCACGGGCGTATGCAGGATACTTCCGAGAGGGGGGGGGGGTCAGCTCATGGGAAGCCTGGTACCTAAAACCAAGTATGGGCGTCAACACCCAAATAAATCGGCGCGAGTACCCTCAGATTTAAGACACTGCATTTGACGTACCTAAAAAGTCGCTTATAAGGATGTTTCCGAGACACGCCCTCTTCTTGGGGGCCTGTCCTGACTCCCCTCCCCGCCACGGTAGTATAGTAGCTATGACACTTCGGCTGCTGATCCGAAGGTCGCGAGATCGAATCCCAGCCGCGGCGGCAGCATTTCGATGGAGGCGAATGTTGAGGCCTGTGCACTGTGTGATGTCAGTGCACGTTAAAGAACCCCAGGTCGCAATTTACGTAGCCCACCACTACGGCGTCTTTATAATTATATAGTGGTTTTGGGACGTAAAACCTGAGAAATTATTATTATTATTATTATTATTATTATTATTATTATTATTATTATTATTATTATTATTATTATTATCCAGATCCCGCTACCTCTGGATCCGCCAATGGGTTCTGCTATCGCAAACACCAATGACCAGCGGAGCTGTGGGGGCTTTGCAAAACACTACAAAGCTAAGCAAAGGAGAAGCGATCATTTTTAAAAGACGATAGTCTTTCTTGGGATACTTGAACGCAGATATTTTGCTCTTTCTGTTTGTCCGTGTGTCACACGACTCAGCCACCCGGCCGGAGTTTAAGAACTTGCCTAACGCCGAGCCATCTTGAACTGGTAGCTGCGTTCATACTTGCGAACATTGTCGATGAAAAAGCAAATATTACGCATACTTGAGGCGCAACATCAATATGTAGGTATTAGGTGGTGTGTTCGTTTACTAGCAAATACATAGATACGTAATTCTAAAGACCATAGTGTTTAAAAACCCTAGTGTTTCTTAGGCTGCGCTAAAAATGCGACGCTATGCACGAAAAAGGCCTCCGCCGACGATTTGGTGCTGTCACCTGGCAGTTGCCCAGGGATTCTGCACAAGCTAATGTTTCCCGACGGCTCTGCAGATGGCGTCCATATCTCACGCAGCGTAGTACAGCCGGCAGAAGACTATCGTCTTTCGACGACATTTGCAGCGAAGCATGCAGATACGCGGCCAATTGTTTAAAATCAAAACCACACCTTTTATTAAACTTTTGCGCTATATAAGCTTAGTGGATCGAGGGCGAGCGCGGGTCATCTTTTTACCTTCTGAGCAACGCGAGGCATTTCTTTCTTTTCGGTAGTGGGCCGAGGGCATTGCTAAGCGAATGCCACGTCACTTTTTCCACTGCGAGAAAGAGGAGTGCCGAAGCAATCTCTCTTTCCCCCAGCTCTGCTTATCTGCGGACGAAGGGATTATTCTAGGGAGGTCCTAACAGCTACAGTGTAAGAACGATCTGGATACGATCTGGGTGATACGAAGAAGATGCCACGCGGCAGCGATGAAAGCGACCGCGATGCATACATGACCGGGACATCGCCAGGCCAGTGCACGTGCCATCATTGTCGCAACTGCATAACCATAGAAGTCCAGTTCACTCTAACGAGACCAACGTGCTTGGTGGGAAGAGGCCAATGGAGGGGAGAGGAAGCGGCTGTATGCGCTATTTTCCAACCGGTGTGGAGTTCAGGGGAAGGGAAGCGCCCCAGCCAACCTAGCACAGGGACAATGAGCGCACTAACACTATTTCCAGTACTTAGCGATATGAATGAATGAATGAATGAATGAATGAATGAATGAATGAATGAATGTTTATTGTGAGCAGACGAAAGGTGGTCGTCCCCTGGTGGGTGGTCTCCTCAGTCCAGGAAACCATGCGCCTTAGCAGCCAGCCAAGCTCTAGAAGGCTCTGACCGGAAAGGTGTCGATTAGCAATATAAAAAGAAAATTGTCTTCGACCTATATTTGAAGCTCAAATCTGCAAATCTATACGATGTTTCTCAGAACTAAAGTTTCTTAGTAGCCGAAAAATGTATCCTGGTCTGGGAATTTTGTAGATTACCATTCGATTGAACTTCTCTAGAATCGCGACTACCCGCACACCTCCGGCGCTGTTGTTGCTTGCAGGCGGCATTTATCGCTTTGAAGAATTATCGACTTAATTGGGATCACTTCGCCTACAAGAGGAACAACGCAACAAGCTTTAATAATTGATGGGATTTTACGTGCCAAAACCACAATATATGATTAAGAGGCACGCCTCATAGTGAAGGGCTCCGAAAATTTGGCGGCATGGGTTACTGCTTTAATGTACACTGACAACGCGCAGTACAAAGAACTCTCTCCTTCTGGTCTCCATCGAAACTACGACCGCCACCACCTAGAGCATAACCACATACAGTTACGGTGAAGTGAACATCCTTTTTCCGCTACTGTAAGTGTAGCAATTGAAATGTCACAAACACCAGAGTCTGTCCTCTTCGACGAAAGGAAAAAGAACAGGGGAATAAAAACGAGAACATAAAACTCGAGATGTAAAATTCGTGCCGACCTATTCTTCTGTATACATAGGTGCCTCTAACTGAGTGGACACGCAGCTTTGAACATAGTGCACTATATGGTTTGATAGCAAGAACGTGTGTTGGTCATTTTAATTTGAGGAGCACCCTGTGTCGTGGTCATAAATATGGCACGTTTAGTGCAGCTTATAGTACTCTGGAATCTACAGCTGCTCGAGCTCCCTAATGCTTCACCAATTTCTGCGATTGTCTGTCTGTGATCGTGTGGCGCGCGACGGGGTCCTGCGTACCCTCCTCCCTCGCTCTGTCGTCGGGCTGCTTATGTCAGTGACGTTTTTGCGAGGGAGTTTTGTTCTCTTTGGAGGGGGCGCGCTCTTAACCGCCAAGCAGAAGGTACACTGGTGATTGTGTCGCGTGTCGTTTTACGCAAGGTATTTGGTGGTACAAAGCAATTTCAAGAGGGGTACGTGTCCCTGTATACACCCATAGGAGCACATAGAGTTAATGCATAGGCTTCCCACAGGGGCATATATAGCAACATAAAAAGAAATTTGCGCACTCCACACGACGACAACATAAAAAAGACACAAGGACCAGTGCAGCTAACTTTAGCATATTCTTCTGCTCTTCGTCCACTGGTGTGTCCGAGGACCAGGAGCTTTGCTGACTCGACTTATTTCTTCTCTTTTTTTTAGGCAAACACGCCCACTCTTGACGCCACAACACCTCTGTGAAGTTGACAGCGCACTCGCAACACAGACGAAACAATTTCCAATCCGTATGTGCATCAGTACCAGATGAACATGCAGCTGGAAGACATTCCTTAAGAAAGCGACATCGTCTCCAGTACTCCGGTCTGAAGATCTTGCACACCCTATGACAATGACCCGACGACATTGGTAGCCATCCTGTCGCGAACCTTAGCTCATCCGGGAGAGTCCTACGCTGGATGTGCCACTCGTGTTGTCGTCGTGCTGTGTGCGCAAAATATTCCACTATGAAACCAAACGAACTAGCCCACCTATCCGTTTTAATTGAGTTTATTTCTAGCTTTTCGGGCTCGTTTTTGATGTATCGTCGATTAGATGTAAAGAATGCCTCAGTAATTGCACCCATGTTCGCCGTGTGTGAATGCAAGGCACGCATTTAAAGGTGGCCCATCAAGCATTGGTCTTTTCCGGATGAGCAAGGTTTGCGACAGGATGGCTGCCAGTGTCGGTGGGTCATTATGATAGGGTGTGCGAAATCTTTAGATTGGAGTACTGGAGACAATGTCGCTTTCTCAAGGATTGTCTTCGAGCTGCGTGTTCATCGGGCACTGATGCACATACTGATTGTAAATTGTTTTCGTCGTGGTGCGAGTGAGCTTTGAATTTAACAGAAGTGTTGTGGCGTCAAGTGTGGACGTGTTTGCCTAAGAAAGAGATGAAAGAAGCTGAGCCAGGAAAGCTGCTGGAGAGCAAAAGAATATGCTGAAGTTAGCTGAGCTGCGGTCCCTGTGTCGTTTTCGTGTTGTGTGGTGTGCGCAGATTTTCTACTATGAAGCCAAACCAACTAGGCCGCCTTTCCGTTTTAATACAGTAACTCACGGGGCACGCAGTCACTGGAAAAATTGACTCTAGGGAACGCGCCTGGGAACGCCACCTATGGCCGATATCGAAGTAGCCATGTTGTTTAATTATACACCCCACGTGGAGCACGGATGTAAAAGTTACATATGCAGTTAAGTTCCCTTGCGGTGCATTTACTGAACGCGAAAGCGCGGCGTGTCTGATGTATGTCACGCGACATTTTCACATGACGTCATGTGACGGATGCCTAATTTTCCTCACAACGTCTTCGAAGCTTGCGTGACGTAATCAGATGGCGCGCCAACGCAGCTGGCGCCAGTCTTGACTTTGGGCGGGCGTTTGGTGTGTCGCCAAAATTGGTCGCTATTAGAGGAATGCAGACAGAAGCCTTGCGCCTTGACTTTTTTCTCTTGTAGTATGCATCTAATGACCTTTGTTTTTTTTTTAATAACATATACCTATTTTTTCTCAGGGCATACTGTACCTTTCTAATTTATTATTTTATATGTTAATGTTTGTGTCTTTCTATGATGTAACGTTATATATGCTTGTAACAACTCCAATTTTATAAATATCGTTCATTGCTCTTGTCTACAAATATTTTATACGTTTTTTTTTTTTACTTATCATCGGACGACTGGTCAGTACTTCCCCTCTGAAGCTCTCGCTATCACTCCGGCAAGCGTCACCGAAGCTAAATACAAAATTCCGCACCAGATAGACGAGAACCTCTCGATCCTCGCACTTTCGAAACAAAAAACCAATGATATGAGAGAGAGAGAGAAACGTGCACACAGCGCCGGACACCGCGAGCAAAGATACTCCAAAACTAATCCCCGTCAAAAGAAATGCTTTATGTTGCCGATTACGAGAGTGGACATTATTACGAAACATCAGTCATCAACTCCCACGTCCAGGATCCTGTGGCGGCTTCGATTCCTGCCTCTTCCTCAAACACCCGCAAAAATGCCTGTATGCTATAGCAAACACGTTCGGCCATATGGCGCGTTTTCCGTGCCCCTGATGCATGGCTTCGTGAAGAATTCCCGTACGGTGCAAGCCAGCGCGGTTAGGCGCTTGGCACGCGCAAGTCCTATAGTCAGACCTCGCACACAAGACAACTCGCATGCATTAGCCATTTAAAGACATTTTACGGGGCGTCCTGCATGCGACCTGTGCTTCTCGCGTCGCCAAAAGCGACAACTAGGGAAAACTCAAGCTCGTGCGAGGGCTCTGTGCATGTAGTGCTACGGCAGCGCCATAACTCAATATTGAGGGATTGCTTCTAGAAGTCACCGAACAATTTCTTTTTGTTTTATATGTACGTACTTTGTGCGGACGTATTTGTAAGGCTGCGAACTATTTGAACATGTTTGTGCTCCAATACGCAGACTAACACAACAAAGATGTTGTCGCCTTAATTATGGGAAAAAACCAAAATACAACTTCACTGTCTACAAATATTGCGAGCTCAGAGTACGACAGACAACGCGAAATACCCCTCGAAAAAAAAAAAGAGAGAGAGAGAAGAAGAGGTGGGAAGACAGCGGGTTGTGATCGCATGCTGAATCTATGGGGAACGTTATGGAAATGGCGGAGAACCACCTGTAGTGTCCATATGTACGTACATAACCTAAATAAATCAATAGCCCCGCCACGGTGGTCTAGTGGTTATGGTACTCGGCTGCTGATCCGAGGGTCGCGGGATCGAATCCCGGCTGCGGCGGCTGCATTTCGATGGAGGCGAAATGTTGAGGCCCGTGTGCTGTGCGATGTCAGACACCAGGTGGTCAAAATTTCCGGAGCCCTCCACTACGGCGTCTCTCATAATCAGAGCTGGTTTTGTTAAACCCCACATAACAACAACATAAATAAATCAATAAATGTACTGCGCGTATTGAGGCTGGTCAGGCTGTCACCGAGCAGACATTGTCCTTCCCCTTTTACTCTGCTCAAACTCCCCCTCCCCCCTTCCTTCCCTCTTATTTTCGGCTACGCCAATGACTCCGCAATATACTACTCTGTTTCGAGGAGAATTAAACTACACCAAAACAAACAAAACCATATCCATACCGTGCCACATGAAATGACTGTGGTACAGTATATGAAATTTACAGCAACCGCAATGTCAACATATAAAATCTTGCTACTTACAAAAGGTGCCTGCAGCAAAGTTATTTATAAACAACTTTCGATGCCGTGGTAGTAGGAGCGTCGCCTACGCACGATTTCTGTTTTGGCGGGTTCCGCGTCTCCCCGACGCAGCACTGTCAATTCGCAGTCGCGGGGATGTAACGCGAATGTGTGAAATTTACCAGCAACACGGGTATACATGCGTGTTCGAAACTATATATATAGGTGCGCGACTATATGGCGCGCTAAGAATGGTTTTTAAAGGGACCCTGAAACGGTTTTGACGATTTTGTGCAAACGTGGTAATCCAGTAGAGCGAGTCATTAGGATCATTAGAGGGCAGATTTCAGCGCTCTGCGTAAAGTTTGTAATTTACAATAAGGTTTTGAACACGTGCATCGCAAAAGATCGCAGCGGCTCGTCAAAATGCGTTTTCAAACGCCCCCGCCTATCGAACGATGGATGGGAGGCCGCTGATTGGCCCCTAACTAGTGACGTGCACGTAATTTTCCCAACCTAACTGCGAACAACGTGCTCCCACAAAGTGCTCCTTCGTTTCAGCCAACGAGGGAGCCTACATGAAGCAGTCATGTAGGCTCCCTACAGCCAACGGTATCGTCTTGGCATCTGGCGGCGTACACACGAGTCGCCGGTGCTCTATTACAGAGGCTAGTACTGCCGAGGCCGGAGACCTCAGTAAATATATCGGGACGCTATGTCGCTGCGGAGGGCTCGGCAGCGCGGCTGACGCGGGAGGCGCAGTCGTCGCGCGCACTCCGCAGCTGATCGAGTTGAGGAGGAACAGCAGTGGTAAGGAGGAAGGCGACAGAAATAAGCCCATCGCTTCCTTAGCGCATGGTGCTTCGCTTTATTTATGGCGTGAATAATTTCACAGTTGTGTTGCCTAATCAGTGACGCAATGTCAAAAAAAAAAAACGTTTCAGGGACCCTTTAACACTCAAGAATAAAGTCTACAATGGAGACGCTGTTGAGCATTTTGGAAGTAGCGTATTCATTGAAAGCAGCGCACAATGGATGGGCAGAACTCTATCCTTTCTCAGAACGCAGTGCGCGTTCTCGATGCCGAGTCGCCTACGCTGTCCCGGAGTTAGTGATACGTATTTACCTTTTATTGCCGCTTTCAACATTGTCTTTGACGTTGCTAAACTAGCGAAAGGCACTGTCGCCAAGTGCTTCAGCTCCCGTGCACACCAGATATGTGCTGGGCATGCGACTGCGAGCGCTTTCAGGGAAACCTACCCGATGAGGCGCGTGCAGCAGGGCCGAAGCTGTTTTTTGCGCGTAGGGAATAGGCTAATGATGAAACGGAGGAGGCCACTCGTAAGACGATCATGTTGACCACTAAAACACATATATGTTACAACAATCTACGCAGAAATCACAATCAGTAAACAATTTCCGTCAGCTTTAGGAGGAGTATATCATTTTTGTCCGCCGTTTTACGTGCATTCCTTTCCCGACGTCGCAAGCCTTGATGTCTACACAAACATCGATACCATCATGCCACGAAAGGTAATCAGCGATTCTTTCGTCGCCTTTGTTGTCTTTGTGGACACGTAGTACACTATCAAGTGCGCCTCGAAGCTGTGACACAGAAAGGAATGGATTACATCAAGAATCGAGCGCTACTATAGGCGCTGCCCTTTTCCTGCATACTGCCCGGCAAAGAAAACAAAAATCCCAATAGAGCGTATATATTATAGCCCTGGTACGCCATAATGCCAAGTGGACGAATAGAAGAAGGCCACAGGAACCAAGAGAAACAACATGGAATGAAGGTCTGCACTAGCTGTTCCCAGAGAAGCATGGAGCTCTCTCTCTTTAATGGCAGGTTCTTCGCAAATGACATTTTCTTTCATCGATGAAGCGCATGCAACGCAAAATTATTTTTTGTGCATACACTCTGGTCAAAACGGATTAAGCATTGTCACGTACAACTAGCCTCAGGCAGCATACAAATCCGTTCGCCTTACCATTCAAAGTAATACTCTGCAGAACTTTGGGACCGCTTCTACAAAGACTAACGTAAGTTCAATTTAAGTTCACTTTACACAGAACATACATACCATACACAACATAACATAGGTAACGTAAGTTCGCTTTATAGATATGCAGTATCGCAGAATTACCACCGGACTCGCTAAGACTACAGCCTTCTAAAAAAAGCAAAACATTTTCTGCAGCACATGGCACCAGAGATGTCGAACAGCCTTCTCATAACTTTCCAGTGTTCTACGTCTAAAATTTGAGTATACTGTTTGCTGAAATGCTCCATATGATTACGTTATACAATGTAGGGGGCAGTCACATGAGTCGACTGCGACAGGTCAAAACTGCAGGTGGCCTTCGCGCAGCGGCGCTTTTGATAGCTAGCTAGTTTTGTACAACAACAACAACAACAACAACAACAACAACAACAACAACAACAACAACAACAACAACAACAACAACAAAAAAAAGAGACGGCGGCGGGGAGGGGGGTTGAGGGGGAGTTTAATCCCTTCCCTCGAGCCACACGCTACGTAACTGTAGCAAGCTGTCCCTCGACAGTACAAAAGGAGGAAAAAGGTCCACAATTTTTCTTAGGACTGACTTGGAAATAATGAAACGCGAAATAATACAATATCATTCCCGACGCCGCTTTCATTGAAGCGAAACAATGAGTCAACATAGGCTGAAAATTTCACCTTGAGAAGTCTACTGTCGGTAATTTCACCAACACAGGTTTATTTAGAGAAAATGAAAGTCGAAATGCTGCTACTTCGCACCGACGGTTTTACATGAAGGTCAGAACGGCGTTACGGCTTTCAAATTCTTTCCCCCCCCTCTCTCTCTCTCTTTCTCCCCACTTTTTTTTTCGTATTTTGGCCACCATGGCTAAGCAAAATTTCCTGAAAGTTTGCACATTAAGTACCTGGCGCCTTCAGACAAACAGTGCACTTTGTCTTCGCCGATAGAGTACTATATGCACAACTACGTAGGCGCCATCAAAATCTTTGACGTCACAGCAAGTTGGTGCGGGAACTTCAGGGTGGCGGCGCCCTGCAGTTGCATCATCATTTTGCGCGCTTTTTCTCTCCCCGATGAAGTCTTCTCGCGGCAAAGCTGTGCTTCTTGGATTGCGAAAGAGCTGTTTACCGATTTAAGAACCAATGCAGTTTTCTTCTTTAGTGTCCCTTTAAGCTTTTGCTCCAGGTATGCCAGGAAGTCGTGAATTTAGACGGAGCCTGTTCGTGCGGGTAAGTGTTGTCAATACATAACGTAGTGTAGTCAAGAATTCGACGAAAGTTCGTCTGGTCATGCATTGGATGAGATGAATTACGGTCACTGACCAAGTCGGATGAGTTGATCAACTCATCCGACTTGGTCAGTGACCGTAGTTCATCTCACATAACGTAGTGCACTGGCATTGCAAGAGAGGCGAAGAGTGCTTTAGCAGCAGGTTTGGAGTATTTCATACCACAACATCCCACATCTTAGAAGATAGCTTTTGTCTCTCTCTCTCTCACACACACACACACATATATATATATATATATATATATATATATATATATATATATATATATATATATATATATATGCCCCGCCACGGTGGTCTAGTGGTTATGGCACTCGGCTGCAGATCCGAAGGTCGCGGGATCGAATCCCGGCCGCGGCGGCTGCATTTCGATGGAGGCGAAATGTTGAGGCCCGTGTGCTGTGCGATGTCAGTGGACGTTAAAGAACCCCAGGTGGTCGAAATTTCCGGAGCCCTCCACTACGGCGTCTCTCGTAATCAGAACTGGTTTTGGGACGTTAAACCCCACTAATCAATCAATCAATATATATATATATATATATATATATATATATATATATATATATATATATTCAAAACATTACTATCGACCAGTACTATCCCTTCGCCAAAAATAGTTATTCCTGTATATGAATCTGGCGAAAAACAATGTAGGTTAAATTATTGAGCCATCTCTCTAACGTCCTACTAGTGCAAAACGTTGGAGCACGTACTTTACAGGCATATTTCAGACTACCTCGATAAAAACGATATCCTGTTTAAGTTTCAGCGTGGTCTTCGGCGTGGTTACGGTACTGTCACATAACTGCTAGAACTTAGTCACGACATAACCAGTGCGCTTGACGTAGGTTATCAAATTGATGCCATACTCATCGACCTCTCCAAGGCATTCGATACAGTTACTCATTCCAAACTCCTATGTAAACTCGACTCTATATTCAATAACCCTTCTCTAGTTAACTGGATCGGCAGTTTTCGCAGAGTCCGTTCCCAAAGCACCTCCTTTATGAATACTAAATCTCCCACTGTTAATGTTACATGCCGAGTGCTGCAGAGTTACATGCATGTAACACTCCGCAGAGTGCGGAAGGAAGGAAGGGGAAAAACAGAAAGGCAGGGAGGTTAACACTCCACAGAGTGCGGAGTGTTACATGCATGCTGGGTTCGGCCTTTGCTATTCTTGCTGCATATCAATGATCTACCTTCCAGCATGCGAGTCAATACACGTTCATACGTGGACGATTGTGTGCTCTACCAAACTATTATGTCAGCGCAATATCATGCGCTTCTCAATGATTCCTTTGAAAATTCCTGCCAGTGCTGTAAAACCTGGCAAATGACTATAAATTAACACAACTGTGTACAGCTTTTTCTGGGCGTATGTCCACATGTACGTTTCCTTACGCATTTAATAACTGTGCACTGGAAAAAGTGTACGAATACAAATACTTCGGTATTTATGTCACTAATAACATGTCACGGTCTCATAATATCAGTTACATTTGCAACAAAGCGCTTAAAAAGCTACGCTACTTCCGATGTACGTTGCGCGCAGCTCGTTCAAATACTAAATTAATCACCTACAAATACGTTGTCCGGACAATAATGGAGCATGCCTGTGTGGTATGGAATCCGCATACGAAATTAGACACCCTGAAGCGGGAAATGGTTCAGAAGAAAGCCATCAGATTCATCTATCGACGTTGCGACAGCAGTTTCTCTCCCTCTTCAAACTCTCTGATTTGAACCTATCCACTCTTAGCAGCACTCGCAACTTAGAATGCCTGAAGCTCATGCACTCAATCATTACCTCACCTAAGTCCTGCCCCCTTAGTTCAGACATAATATTCGCTGAGCCTTCCTCATCTAGGAGGTTTCACCGCCTTAATATTCTGCCCTATAAGTCCCCAACCGATGCGGTCAAATACTGTTTCTTTCTTTTCACTATCGAACGCTGAAACTCGCTACCTGGTGTTATTCGCTGTCTTCCTTTGGACGATTTGTTCTTGAGGGCTACTGATTCGCTTTGTTTGTTTACGTTTGTTTCTGTGTTGCTTATACTTGTTTTTGTTTTCATACTGTATTTGTTTAATTTCCCACTGCTGCCATAGCCCTAAACAGGGCTGTAGTATGTCTAAATAAATAAATAAATAAATAAATAAATAAATAAATAAATAAATACCAGCAGATGTAATCAGCACACGTGGGGCGAACAAACACTGGTATCGTTGTCACGGGGCTCGGAACAATGACAAAGAAGCCATGAAAGCGCACATTCACGTTGTAAAATACAGTCATAATTGAAGCGAAATAGAGAAAGAAAAAAAGAAAGCGACAAACATTATTAAACAAAACTGTACACGTGCCAAGGAAGGTGCGACAAAATTTGTAACTTACCAAGAAGCAAAAAACAAGGAAACGTGCGCACGCACGCACGCACGCACGCGCACACCCACCCACACCCACACACACACACACACACACACACACACACACACACACACACACACAACACAGGAACAAAGATATATGACGAAGAAGCCCGTATAAACGCCCATATATAAGACACTGACCACAACTGTCCATGCAAATCGTTAATCGGCACCGGGGGACACGCAATTCGTCTAACAGCGACCACATTTTTTCACATACCGCCTCTATCGATGCTTTAAAGTGCAATCAATCAATCAATCAATCAATCAATCAATCAATCAATCAATCAATCAATCAATCAATCAATCAATCAGTTTATTTAAACGTGCCCAGGGACAACAGAGACTTATTGGTGTCGGCGCACGCAAATGAATGTTAACACTATGCAACAAAATGAAGACAGTATGCGGAACAACAACAACAACAACAACAACAACAACAACAACAACAACAATAATAATAATAATAATAATAATAATAATAATAATAATAACGCGCACGTTATAACCATTTAAGCAACTAAGGCTGAACGCATCGTTTAGTGATTCCATACTTCGGATAACAATAAATTCGCGACTGCGACATCATTAACACTAGAATAATGCTCAAATGCGATGCCGCATGGACAGCACAAGCACCCCGTCCTAAGTGTCTTTACTGAATCGAAATGAATTACACGCGAAATATGGAACATAAAAAAAAAAGAGCCAGGCCTGCGCGGAACCGCAGGACAGTGACAGAGTAAGCTGTAGGAAAGACCTTCTTAGAGGCAATTTTAAACGCTTGAAGAAACTAGTGCAAGTAGAGGTGATAGGTATCGCCTGCGCCATAACTATTATCATTTCGCCAAGTAGGGAAGTACCCACTACGCAATATTTACTGCGGTATTGTAGCGTGCAAATCTGTATAACTGCACATCTTAGTCTCTTGGCGTCGTTTTCTCGAGAAGGAATCGAACTCTCGGCCCGGCGTCGACGGCGAGCTGCGGTTTGGGCTTCTCTCTGCACAGCTGTCTGTTGTGCCCGACGTTACCTTGCTGCAGCCGCCCCTCTGCGATTCGCATCAGGTATATCTAAGAGCCAAGTCAGGTTGCTGTTCGGGGCTGCGCACATCGCCTGCCGCGTGATGCATGGCACGATACGACAAAACTGCTTCAGAAAGTAGCGTTTCGTAATAATGATGACGGAAATGTTGAAGAAGATTATTTCATAATGATGATGTTGATGATGCCTCAGTAATGGGTTCAGAGCTACAAACCATGCAGCCCCGTGTTCTTTCAAATGATTCCTCGAACTCGTCATGCAATCCACTTTCCCCGACGTGTAGTGGCTTATTGTTATCCTGCCACGTAACATTACATTTGCTAATGCGATTCCTCGGCAGACGTTATAGCTGCTTAGGTCTTTTAGCGAAGATTTTTCAAGCACAGGCGTGTCTCAGTGGTAGAATGCTCGACTGCCACGCAGAGGATGTGGGTTCGAATCCTCCTCGGTCCTGATTATTTTTTTCTAAAATTTGCGCGATAGCGGTTACGGACACCGGCGGCGGCGGCGGACAACTACGGCGCAAAAACGGCCCTTGTGATCTCATAACGCTGTAAAAAAAAGCTGCTGACGTGAAATACGGCTGGTAGAAAAATAGTCATACGTGTGTTTCAAAACGGCGACCTGTTCATACCGGCCCTCTCTAAGGCAGCTCGTGAGGCCTCATTTGGAGGTGTTCAGGTATTTGCTAAAACTGTCGCGAGGGGCCTCCACTACTTAACCTCACAGCAGACGATGCGCAAAGTTTAAATGGTCAAAACACCTCGGAACGGCGGAAGCGTTGTGAGCAACTACTGTTTCTGTGGCTCTCATTTTCGTTTTGTCTTTCCTTAAGTACCTGCATTGAGATGTTAGAAATGATCATCTGCTCAGCTCATGTGTCCAGACGACCGTGTTCGGAGCGCACGGATGCGTCTCCGCTTTGCGCTGTGAACGCCGGGTTGATTCGCTGTGGTACTCAATGAAAGCAAGAGCATTTTTGACGCATAGCGATTCAGTTTGGCCTCGTAATTATCAGACGCACTCCAGTAGTACAAAACTCACCAGCGACCAGGTGTCCCAAGTTTCGCGTTTCAATCACCGAGCTCTGTATACACTATATGGCTTGACAGCGACCTCGTTTGACAATACTACTTGACTATAGGATACATGCTAAACTGTCGCTGGTCTAACAATACCGGAGTTTATTCACTATAGCTTGCTTTCGCGAGAGATCTCCAGCCAATGTAGGCGCACACCAGTCACGGGGAACTCGTGGAACGAGATTCCGGCTCGTTCGCGCGATTAGCAGAACGGAACGCAGCGGTAAACCATGATCACCGTTGCGGTCAACGCTCTAGCAATCGCGAATTCAGTAGGTACACTGCGTTGGCACACTCCACACCAATTGAAATTGAGATGCGAAGACCACCGAGCCGCTACGCAGAACACGCAGTAGCGGCCGTGCCACTACTTTCTAGTGGGGGTAAGTGGTAGAACCACGCACGCTTTGGGGTGGCAGCGAACGGACCCAAAATCAACAAAACAAGCAAAAGCAAAGCCGGCGCGCAAGGGCGCCGAAGTACGAGCAGGTTGAATGGATGGATGGATGCTAAGAGCGTCCCCTTTGTAACGGGGCGGTGACACGTGCGCCACCAGGCTCGTAGAACTTTTTTTTTTCTCTCTCCTTAAATTTTCCTCATGCCTTTTAAGTTTACTTCAATCAAATCGATCGTACTATAGCAAAAACGGAAATTCATAGCCCAGTTCCCTGCCCCTTATGGCAGAAAGTCCATATTTTTCCCTATAATTATTTTTGTCCGTTCTCTCTAGTTTTCTGCCACCAGTATTCTAACCGTCTCTTACTTATTTCAATCGCGGCTATGTTCAGCTTCCCGTTGTTCGCCCTAAAACCCAAGGCTTCCTGTAGGGTGGTGCCCAAACGTACACCTGGGTGGATATTTCCGCATTCAATCAGAACATGCTCCGCCGTTTCCCTATCTTCCTCACAGCATGTGCATTTTTCTTCTTTACTGAATTTCGCTTTATAAGTACGCGTTCTAAGGCAGCCCGATCTCGCTTCAAACAATAAAGCGCTTCCTCTTGAATTATCATAAAATGCCTCCCTCTTTATTTCGTTTTTGCCCTCTCGGTAGTTATTCAGAGTCGTTTTTTTTTACATCGCTGCCCTCCAGTAAATCTTCTCCGCCTCTCTGACTTTTCCCTTTACGCTCTTTGTTGTCAGTTCTCTTAGAGCCGTATATTTACTGGTGAGCCTCCTAGTTCTCTTTCTCCACTGCGTGTCAACGCTCTTTATATATAAATAGCGGAACACCTTCACTGCCCACCTACTCTCTTTCATATTCCTTAGCCTCTCTTCAAACCTTATTTTGCTCTGCGCTTGCCTTGCCTCAAAACTCGCCCATCCCATATAGCCCTTTACAGCCTCGTTTGTCGTTTTCCCGTGGGCACCCAACGCGAGGCGTCCCACAGTTCTTTGAACACGCTATGGTCGGTAAAAATTACATGCCACAGTCACCTCGGGGCGAATCAATTATCCGCAAGGACAATCGAAAGCCGTCTAGCACGGACGACGACAGGGAGAGAGAGAGAGAGAGAGAGAGAGAGAGAGAGAGAGAGAGAGAGAGAGAGAGAGAGAGAGAGAGAGAGAGAGAAGTAAATACTCCCTCGGTATTCTCACACGATTCCTCAATGTGGGGATGCAGCTGCAGTCAAGAGACACCGAGCACCTTCGACAAGCACCTAATCAGTTGGAGGAGGAGGCCATCTGCACGACGACACGTGTTCGCGTGACTGAAGTGACCTTTGTATGCAAGCGTTATTAGCCAATTCGCACGTAACACTTGGCGCCACCGAGGGAATTTCGCTTTCAGCGGCACAGCGTCAATACATCGTCATGGAAGCACTTTCGCTTTTCGCGTCGCTTCTTCGTGGAAGCACCTCGTGGTGAGCTGTAGCACCCACTGTCCTTTTAATATATATTGTGGGGTTTGGCGTTTCATAAATGCGCAATGGATTATGAGGGGACATCAAAGTTAAGGGGATCTTTCTGAAATAGTACTGACTAAGCCGGGCTTCCCTAGAGGGCACCTAATTTAAATACACACACTAGCTTTTTTTTTCTATTCATTAGGAATTTATAGAACTAACGTCACCACGACCGAGAATCGAACACTTGACATCGGGGACGTCGAGTTTACCAGCAAGAAGGAATGAACTATGCTACGATGGGTAATCGCTATTCTGCAAGGGAGCCGCGCCCCTCCCTCTGAGTGAGAGAGAGAGGCAAAATAAAGATAACAAACGCAAAACAAAGATAGGGTATTTAACTAAGCACGCGCTCGGTGGACTACCCCACACTTGGGGGAGGAAAACAATAGGTATGAAGAGTAGGGATAAAAAACAAAACAAATCCGGCAGGTCGCAGACATTGTGGGAATCGGCACCAGACATTCCGGTATCCTTAAGCATAGATACATACATTTTCTTTATTTGTTTGACTGAAAACGAAAAAGCGTTACTGAGAATGCTTCCGCGTTCATGACATCATCTAATGCTAGCGCTGACACAGTCCGTGCTTCTATAGATAGTGAATATAGTGGCGTAATTTGCTGAAAGAGCAGGCGGTTACCTGTATTGGAAACAAAACTGGAAGTTCCCTGGCGCGTGCAGTGCAATAATATTTCGATCCCTATTCACTGGAGCTCCCACAATGGATCGGCACCGTTTCCTTATATAGGGTCAAAAGATTCAAAAAGTGTGCCAGGACCCCTTTAACGAGCTGCCACGCCACGTTGGTCTAGTGGCTATGGTAGTCGGCCGCTTATCCGAGGGTCGCGGGGTCGAATGTCGGCCGCGGAGGCTGCATTTCGATGGAGCTAGGCGAAATGTTGAGGCCCATGTACTGTGCGATGCCACCACCACCACCACCACCATCATCATCATCATCAACCTCTGTGCGCCCACTGCAAGGCAAAGGACTCTCTCATAGATCTCCAATTATTCCCTGTCCTGTGTTAACTGTGCCCAATTTATCCCGGCAAACTTCCTGATCTCGTCTCCCCACCTAACCTTCTGCCACCCACTGCCACGCTTGCCTTCTCTAGGGATTCACTCTGTTACCCTTAATGACCAACGGTTGTTTAGTCTTCGAATTACATGCCCATCCACGTCCATATCTTCTTGTTAAGTCCTATTAATATTTCCTTAACACGCGTTTGCTCCCAACCCACTCTGCTCTCTTTTTGTCCCTTAAGGTCACACCGGCCATTTTCCATTCCATTGCTCGCTGCGTCGACCTCAATTTAAGCAGAACCCTCTTAGTTAGCCTCCAAGTTTCTGCCCCGCAGGTGTGTACTGGTAAGATGCAGCTGTTATACACTTTCCTCTTCAGAGACAATTGTAAGCTACCATTCATTATCTGATAATGCTTTCCGAATGCACTCCACCCCATTCTTATCCTGCTAATGATCTCAGCCTCATGGTTCGGATGAGCGGTCACTACCTGGCCTAAGTAGACATATTTACTTACCACTTCCATGCCTCGCCAGCTATTTCAAACCGTTGTGCTCGCTCAAGGCTATTGAACATTACTTTTGTTTTCTGCATATTAATTTTCAGACTCGCCGTTCTACTCTGCCTGTTTAGGTCAGTAATCATGCTTTGTAATTCATCTGCCGAGTTACTTAGCAAGGCAATATTATCAGCAAATCTGAGGTTACTGAGGTATTCCCTAAGGTTACTGAGGTAACCCGTGTGCGATGTCAGCGCACGTTAAAAAACCCCAGGTGGTCAAAATTTCCGAAGCCCTTAACTACGGCGTCTCTCATTACCATATCTCGTTTTGGGACGTAAAATCCCAGAAATCATTCAGCCTTTAACGAGCTGGAATTGTGCCTCACAGTTGCAGGTGGCGCACTGAGCAGGCAAATTGGCCATTTCATCGTTTTTGATAGACAGCCGATTTTCCCATGCACGGTCATTTGCGCAGCGGCCAGTTTGTCCTACATAAGATCTTTCCTCAGGTTAGCTGCATATCGCCCTGCAGTGCAGAAATATCTTTTCTGTACTTTGGCACATGTTCTATCCGTAAACGCCTGCACATTTGTTCTGTCGGGAAATTCCACATTTTGTAACGCTCTGCGTCCTAATCAATCAGCTGATGCGCTTTACGCCTGTTTTCCTTTGTGGTGTTCTTTCCCAGTCTTTGCGCATTTAGTATTCCTACACTGCACGCGTTTTCTTTTTACCTACAAACCAGAGCAGGACTGACCGATTTCGTAGCAAGAGATCTCGACTGCAGCGCTGCAAGCACTCACGAAGCGAGCGAACGCAGGTATATTTAAGACAGAAAAGGCGACGCAATCGGCTATGCCAAATGATGGCGGCGAATCACGAGGCAAATGCGTTCCCTGAAACGAGCGAGGGAGCGATTTGTGATGCGTGTGGAAGGCGACACGCATTGAATGGATGCATGTGGGCACAAGGCCGGTGAGCGCAACCTTGAGGTGAAAGTAGCTTATGCCGCGAGCAGGTACAGCTCTGCCGCTGCTCGTAGATTGCAGCTGATGACCCGAGAAATCGTGGCTTTCCTTCTAACCGCACCTGTGCGTTAGCAAATGATAGCTAGAGGGAAAAAAAAAAAAGAAACGAAAGAGAGAGAATAGGAAAGACACGTATACACTGTGCGTTGCTAGCGTTGCGTTGCTTCGTAACAGCGCTCGAACGAGCAGTGTATATACTATACAACATTAGACGTTAGCTGACAGAAAGGTTTGATCTTCCAGCACAGAAGAAAAAAGCCAATCTGCTTCGCGTTTTATGCTTGCATTGTGCATTGAAAAAGGCGACGACAGCGAATGGCGGTATCTCGCTGCACCTGTCTTTTTAAATGCACATCGAAAGAGAGTTGAACTTCGAATCCATAGATCGACCAGATATATACTTCGGCCGCGAGATTCGCTGACTACCGCGTACCGCACTCACACGTAAAGCGCGCCCGGCAAGCGTTCGAACAATCGCTCTAACGGAACGGGACAAAAGAGACTCATATATAGCTCCCGCAAAATCCTGATGTTCATCTTGACATCGTTACGTCGTTACATACCGTAAATGCTCGCTAAGGCGCTGCACCAAAACAATTTAGTGTAAAAAAAAAAAAAAGAACACTTGTCCGAACGTTGTTCATTATGAAAATTCGTGCCCTTCGTTGCATCTATACTTTAATAAGCACAATGGTTTCAAGTTAGAACAAAATCCTGTGGCGCTACATTTAGGCTCTGTATAGCCTTGGCTGTACATTGCCACACAAAGCTGTTCCTGAGCATAGCCCAAACCACTGTCACTCTTTTGTCTCGTATATTTGAAGAGTATTTAGACTGCACGCTCGTCAGCGCAATCTGGCGATTGGAATTTTACGAACATCAGCAAGCGGTCGGGCGCGCAAAATAAAACGGATTCACAAATCCTACGCAGCTTTGGTATGGCTTCGTTGCTCTTACGGATGGTTTTGCCCAAGGATAAGAAGCCAAGTACAGGCACAACACACACGACGATCAAACGTGCACCTCTCCCTCCTCGACTTTGTTCTGAGCCTTAGATGCGTGACGAACGCTTTGTCTTCGATTTCAACAGCACAACCGGTGCGCGTGCTAAAACGCACGAAACAACGTGCCAGTGCTAATGCTCTTCAATAAGGTCAGGCGCAAATAGAGATATTAACACCGACACAGAGTCACGAATGCGCGCACGCACACACTGCAAAATTGGGTTTCTTTACTTTGGCCATTTCGGCATCTGAACAAGGTCTCACCGTGCGTAACGCCGAATCGACAAACGCAATTATTTTTCACCCGAGAAGTTGAAGCCATGCAGGTATAGTAACGTCGAGTGAGAGAAAATTCTGCGACTTGCACTTGTAGCCAGGTATCCGTCTCCAAAGGCACAAATAAGGCATTGAAATTCATTTCTAGCGCTCTTAAAAAGCGAGAGAGAGAGAGAAGGAAGCCGCAGGACAGGAAGAATGACTATCCTGCATGGGGCTTTCTCCTTCTCTCATTTTCAATATTCGTTAAGCGCTGAAAATTCATGAATAGTCGATCTTCCAGCGAGCCCAGTTTTCTGCGCTCAATTACTGTAAGTTGCAAAATTAGAGTGTTTTATTTATGCATTAAATTGATCACGGGCATCTGCTGTATATAGGGCACAACGAATCAATGTAGCCGGGCTAAATTATTGGAAGTGCAGAAGAAAATAATGCGTGTATTCGTCAATCTATCTTATATGGCCCATACTCGAAACCTGTTTTTGAAAGAAATGTAATACACCTTAAGTCCACATCACTTATAAATGCAGACTTTTCCGTGAATGCTATTTGTATGGTACATGCAACAACTCATTACTTGTATAATTAGCGAACTTGTCATTTAATTCAAACCACTGTAACGCTGGTACACCAGAATTTCGGAAGGCACCGTTTATATATAGTTATGGTTCATGGCACTAAATATGGTTGTAAAATTTTGCGTAATAATCTGCCGAAACTATACTAAATTCGTACAGTAGACTTCACTGTGCAATACAGGACTTAATAGAGTCGGAAATTAAAACACTGTTACTTTACCTTCTTTAAAATGTATGTGTGCTATGAATGTGTGCCATGTTGGTTTATCTGTAATGAAGCTTCATTTTTAACAGCGATAGCTTGAGTTCCTGTCGTGGCCAGCTCTGACGGAAACTCAGAGAAGCTGGGAGAGGGATACGCTAAGAGAGAGTGTGAGACGCGGAGAGGAGGTAATGCTACAGACAGAGGGGAAGAGAAATAAAGAAATAAAGCAAAACGAAATTTCTTGGCGAGACGGGATTCGAACCCGGGCATAGACGGTCCGAAGGCGAGCATATACACATCCACGCTTGCAGGACATGCATATATGGAAAACATACAAATGCGTTATACCGATGAGTGCAACACAGCTTGCTATGGGCGAGAGAAAGGGAAAAATAGACAGACAAACAGGACGAAAAAGAGAGATAGAGGACTTAGGGGAGAAGGAAGAGATATAGAAAGAGGCAGTGGAATGAGTGAAGGTGACGATCATCTTGGTGTAGACGAAATAAATCTTGAAGTGCACGAAAAATTACGTTTTAATGGGTTCGTTGCATCTGTGTGGCTTCATTTTCTATTGATTCATTAATTTGTTTCTAACAAATAAACGAGCCCTAGACCCCCTTCCCTTTCGTTATATAGGGCAAGGAATGTTATGCGTGGCTTTCCAAAAAAAAAAAAAATTCTTCCTTTGCCTAACGTTGCGACGCTTTTCTAAACCATTGGTGTTTGCGACTGCAGCGCCCCCCCTTAAGGGGGGGAGGGGGGGCGCTGCAGCGCCCCGACTGCAGCGCCCCCCCTCCCCCCTTAATAAATTGTGCTAATAATAATAATAATAATATAATAATAATAATAATAATAATAATAATAATACAAGAAAATCAGCGGCACGAATATTGCCATGCGGTGAGGAGAAGCGGACCACGCAGCCGAAGCGCTCGCTCGGTTGTTGGAGTTCACAGACATAGTGGTTAACTCTTCAGCAAGGACTGCATAAAGAATGAATCAGTTGAATGAGGATATGTCTAAAGAGGCGCAAAACAATGGCCGGGACAATTAAAAGGCACAGGCCGTTAAGTGCAACCCGAACAATTGCCCGTTTTACGACCCATTGGCAGCGCTGTGCAGGCTGTACCCACGAAGAAAACTAAGCGGCGGTGGAAAGTTCGATAACGAGGAACGCAACCCTACTGCGCCATTTACGCAGTGGGCTTTAAACGTTTCTCACAACTTTTGTGCATCACAAAACATTTAAAAGAGGGAAAAAAAAAACAAAACAAAGGAAAGAAACGGAGAGTTACTCGAAGCTTTGCCTTTATCGGACTAGCCTGACTGGTTAAATCATCGTCAATGAAAGAGCGCTTAACAAGATGCTTTGCTGGGCGAGTTGGTTCATATATAGTCTGAAAGTAATTTTTGAGTGCGAAAAACCCGACAGAAAAGAAGACACGACAGGAGCGGAGCGCTCGTCCTGTCGTCCTGTCTTTTTTTTTATGTAGTGAGAGCAGTCTAAGCTATAGTTTTATTTATTTATTTATTTATTTATTTATTTATTTATTTATTTATTTATTTATTAACACTACATTGCCAATCCCCCCAGGAGCATTCGTGCTGAAGGGAAATACATAAGCAATATACACACATCCTAGATGTGAAGTTCGTTATATGACATAAATGAATTTGCTGCATTCAGGACCTCAATAAAGTTCGATGTCTGTCTCTCTGTCTGTTGAATTCAAGGGACTAAATCACATTGGTAATAAAGCAAGATAAAAAGCATATACAAGCTATGTAGTAAGCGAATGAACTACACAGTTCCCATATTTGTTAGAAACAACTTAATGAGCAAACAGATAATGAAGCCTAGGAAAGCATAGGGGAAGTTACTTGTGGTATTGTAATTGTGGAAAATCCCTTTCTACTTTCTCCACAATTACAATACCACAAGTAACTTCCCCTATGCTTTCCTAGGCTTCATTATCTGTTTGCTCATTAAGTTGTTTCTAACAAATAAAGAACGAGCCCTTGACCCCTTCCCTTACAGTTCCCATAAGGTGATATATACGCTGATGTTATATTGAGTGCGGTGTTATAACATATGATACATCGACTCTAACAAATAGGAGGGGAAAGGGGGCTTGGGGGGTTGGGCGACAACAGGCATGTAGTACCTTCGCCAGGGCCGTGACCATCGGCAAGATCTTGTACGGTGTACCCATATACACGTTCTCTCCTACGGATGTCCAGAATCTGGAACACCTTCACAGGGCCACCCTGCGCACTGTCACGGGGCTCCTCAAACACACCAAGATACCTGCACTTGAACGCGCTGCAAGGTTTGCCTCCAATCCACTGCAAGACGTCATCCGCGAAGCCCACACCCGACACCATCACCGCGTGGAAAATACGCCGCAAGATCGTCACCTCTTAGCCTGGGATGGCCAGTAACATGAGGACGCACCTCCTCTTAATATGTCTTTACCCTCTTGGGAAACCCCGATCGCTTCTCGACGCATTTGCCGTCCTTCCTATATCTCGGAACAACGTTCCTGCTCGCCAACTTCTTGCCACACGTCAACCCAAGGAAGAGAGCTTGGACACAATCAACATCTGTACTGATGGTACTATTTCAGATGGCCGGGCCTAAATGGCATGGGTTTGCACGCAGACGACCGCTTACTCAGGGGCCTATAGCTGCCATCTCCCATGCGGTACCCCGGCAGAGCATGCTGAACTCCTGGCGCTCTAGGGAGGCACTGCAAGCCTCCCATATACCATCCCGAAACCTGTCCGCGCTTAAACGAATTCACATACAGCCTACTCTTAAATATTTCGCCCAGCCTCGGAAGAAGCTACAGCTTCTGCTATTCGAGCTATCCTTCGTAGGCACGAGAAGGCAAATAGTCCCATAGAAATCATCTAGACGCTGGGGCACACGGGTTTGCCCAGGGACAATACTTTGACACACGCCGCTGCTGCTTCCGCGGGTGGGTCGACGAATGCTTCTCAGCCCCCACCCTTTAGGATGAACCCGTATGAGCTCATAAGCCAAATGGCTCCCTCGGTAGCCACCATGCACTATGTACGGACGTCTCTGCGTACTGTAAACAAGCAGCGCATCAAGCAGGTCACCCCGCCTGCCCGCTTCTCGAGCAAGTCTTCACTTTCACGCGCTCAGGACGTTTTTGGAAATAAGGTATTTGCAAACTCGGCCTATACACCATGCTCTGTGGCAAAATGGCGACATCCCGACATTACGACTGTTACGTGCACGCATTGCGGGCTGCGATGCCAGGCAGACCTTCACCATTTATGTGGCAATGTTCCGCGTTCGACACAGGCAGAATGGCCATACAGACTTTACAGTTAACCAACTACCGTGAAGCACTGCTCACGGATCCTAATACTCAGTTATTATTTGCAACATATGCTAGCCGGAGCGACCTGATCAGGGTGGTTTAGGGGGACCGACACACCACAGCACTGGTCACGCACCGCGTCAGTACGGGTGCATACGCCTACATGAGAATGCCTATTTCTTAAGACAGTGAATTACTTGAAGAGTGACGACATTAATGCCCCATTTACCCCACAGAGGACCCGTGCTTCCCCATTTCTAAACAAAGGACTTTCATTCATTCATTACAACATATGCTGTCGCGCACGCACGCACGCACGCACGCACACACACACACACACACACACACACACACACACACACACACACACACACACACACACACACACACACACACACACACACACACACACACACACACACACACACACACACACACGCGCGCGCGCGCACTGTAACTGTAAAGACTATAAAAGTAAAGACTAGCTGTATGTAGAGTACAAGAGCTTGCAGTGAAAATAAAAAGTTAGTATGCGTGTAGAGCCATCTGCTATAGACAAGCCTCCAGTGTCTCAATATAAATGTAAGCGGAACTTATTTTTTTTTTTTTTCCTGCTTGGTACGCACGTAAGTACAGGAACTCTCTTAGCCAAAAAATGGATTATAAAGAAAGCCGGTGGAGGCGTTTACAATAACCTGTTTAATTAGCGTACGCCAAATACGGAGTGCAAAATACCGCGGTCATTCGCGCGTACATGGTTAGCGAGGCCGCTATGAAGGGATGCCCCAGTTCAGAAAGCCCGAACTGCCTCCCTGGCAAAAATGTGCGATGAGTGGTTTACCAGGACGTCAGCGTCGCATTAACATCGACACCAGGAAGCAGTGTGCACTAAAATCACACGTAAACAAAAACAAAACAGCTTAGGTGTGCACACTACGCTGTAGGGAATCCAGCGGCTTAATCTTGGCGTCGTAGAGCACGGCCAGCAGGGAGCGAGGAACTTGCCGATTGATTGATGATTGATTTGTGGGGTTTTACGTCCCAAAACCAGTTCTGATTATGAGAGACGCCGTAGTGGAGGGCTCCGGAAATTTCGACCACATGGGGTTCTTTAACGTGCACTGACATCGCACAGCACACGGGCCTCAACATTTCGCCTCCATCGAAATGCAGCCGCCGCGGCCGGGATTCGATCCCGCGACCCTCGGATCAGCAGCCGAGTACCTTAGCCACTAGACCACCGTGGCGGGGCGAGGAACTTGCCGAAGATCGGCTCATCGTAAGAGTGAAACAAGGGGGTATACGGGAACGTGCAGCCTTGCGGGGTAGGCTAGTTCTAGAGCCACATTATTTGGAGATTGTTGAAGCATGCTGCAGAGGCCCAATTTTTGCCCCGCCGCGGTGGTCTTGAGGCTATGGCACTCCGCTGCTGATACGAAGGCCGCGGGATCGAATCCTGGCCGTAGCAACTGCACTTAGATGGAGGAGAAATGTTGAGGCCCGTGGACTACATGCGATGTCAGTGCACGTTAAAGACTCCCCAGGTGGTCAGAATTTCCTAAGTCCTCCAATACGGCGTCTCTTGTAACCATATCGAGGATTACGGACGTCAAGCCCCAGAAATCAATCAACTTAAAATTATCAGAGGTATAACGAGTTAACAAGCCTGAGTAAAATTAAACTTTGCTCGCACAGTGTTCAATGGAGGCATAAGCGTCAATCCTGGCAGTTGGAATTAATTCGAATTTTATCCCGTGAAAGTGGACGCATACAGCGATGTTTTAGACAGCCAACACCACCACAAATGGCGCAGCGCGAATACCGCCACCATCAAGACTATACGTATATGCTAGACAACCAATACCACAACTTCTCACGTGCACTGGCGCAAATTTCACTCCGTGATTTGTACAGTATATGTAGGTAATGGCGCGCACGCACGCGTGCAAATAGACGCACAAACTTGCCTAAAGGCACATGCATAAATCCCGACCAACTAGGGGCTCACAGCTTCGCTGTAAATGCGTAATCATACGATTGCATTTCAAACACATAATGGCTAGGCCAATCGAAATTGTTTTCAAAGCAGCAGTATACCATATTCGGTGTGCGGCAAGGTGCAGGGCGAGCGGAATGAATTGGCGGCGCAATGCGCTATTTGCACCCGGCAGCTACGAAATAAACGTGCGCACGACAAAGAACGAGCGCTAAGCTGCAATAAATAAATAAATAAATAAATAAATAAATAAATAAATAAATAAATAATAAATAATGACTGCCGTTGGCCGTTGTGCATTCTTGAGCGATTTGAGAAACATCTTTTCTCTTTTATGGCACTATATATATATATATATATATATATATATATATATATATATATATATATATATATATATATATATAGTGATGCGCGAAACGCACGATAAAAAATGTTCTGTTAAGCGCGCAATAGCCCGCTCTTTCTTCTTTATTCATTGTAAAAGAAGCCCGTAAAACACGTACTTAAAAGTTTTACCTTCGACGCTCTTTTGTTGCCCAACACGTCGTGGATGCAGCCTAAAATACTGCTATAGAGAGTTCACGCTTTCACAGGAAGTTGCGCATCGACAGAAAAGTGACGTACAGGTGACAAACGAGTGCACTCTTGTCTGCGAAAGAGCGACAATAAAGGACGTTTTAGGAACAGTAGAAAACGCACAAAGCGGAATAACAATTAGTACGGCGGGTGGGCCAACGCCACACTCTTCGTTAATTTCCTGGACGGTAGCAAACGAGTCTATAGATGGCGGCCTCTGGAGATATTGCACTCTTACTGAAAAGGTATGACAGTCAGGGCAACGATGTCAGGTCAGTGCTTGCTTTCTGCAGTCCGTCGTCAATGTGCGGAAATGCATTTCACGGAAACGTTCCATGGATCGTAAAGCGACTACAATCCTTTTTACCTTTACGGACCATAGAATCTACACGGTAAACAGATCGCAGGGGCCATGTCTAAAGATATAGCAACATAGTTCCGGCGACCTTAATGCAGACGTAGACAGCGGTGACAGGCACCCAAACCCAACATAGGTGACGCGCCTCTTGTAATGCTTACGCTTATTTTTTAAATGCATCTTCATCACGGGATACCCATGTTTTCGCAGTGACTAGACTGCGGCGGCGGGAATAACGCAGTGTCAGTGTTGGACAATCCAGCCTCTCAGTTCGCCTTGTGGAAGGCCTGCTTGAAATGCTGGAATGTCACCGCTACGTTCGCTAAGGCTTAACGACAGCTTAACCATACATGTATTCCACCGATAGAAGGAAATATGAAAAAAAAAAAAGATCGGAAGAAGCAGGAGAAGCAACAAGCAAGAATAAACGCGCCGGGGGCGAAAAAGCGAGAGTGCAAACAAGCCCGCCTTCCCGTCGCCAAAGCGATAGGCGCGTCCGGCCAAGGCCAACTAAAGAAACGCCGAGCGTGTCCGGGCTCACTCACAAGCCCCATTTTTTATCGCTTCTGTGCATACACGAAGCCACACTGAACCTCCCCTCTTCCCCCTTCCCGAGTCTGTACGGTGTCGACGAGCTGTACAGAACAGGAGCACAGAAAATGCAGAACGGAGTTGTTTCGTTGCCGACCGCGTTAGGGCAAGAGTTAGGACGTTCCATTGCAGTTGAAATTGAGGAAAAAAAAAAAAGCCATACAGACAAAATAAATCGAGGATCAAGCGAAAACAAGCACTGCCCTCGTTTCCTTCGACGTTTATTTGTCGCTATGCAACTCAACTGCAAGTCAAACACCACTCGTTCCCTAAAGCATATTGTGCGCATGAAGATATGAGCTATAGTCTTGGCGTGTCCTTTCGCAGCTCCATATTTTTTTTTTTTCGCGGTTTTATCAAAACGTTGAATACGTGAGGGATAAAAAAGACTGAGCTGCGATCGGTCAATAAAGAGCAAAGGACTGATTTAGGTAACGACTGATTGGCATACAGCCTCCTACTTGTTATTTATGGGTGTTACGTGCCCAAACCGCGATATGGTTATGTGGCGCGCTGTAGTGGGGCGCTCCGGATTAATTTGGACAGCCGGGGTCCTCTTAACATGCACTCCTTCCTTAATATAAATGACAGGTCTACACCTATGGTGCAGGAGCTGAGCAATAATGCGACGGGAGTTCACAGCAATGCAACGTAAAAAAGGCGACGGTGTTGTCCAGACAGTTACTTACGAGCGACTTTAATATCCCTCAGAATAACTGACGTTTCCGGCACTACACTTAATTGAAACACGGTTCGTGTCACGAAATGGTGCTCACAGTATATTAAATGCCCACTGAACAAGGGTGCGTTGACACAGTGCAATTGATCACGCAATTGCGGTGCAAGGTTGCGTGCACTTGGTACTCAGACGTTATCCTGCACGGAAAAAAAGTAAAGAACATAAATTTATTGGCCAAAACCTTCGGAGTTTCTTGACAGAGCCAAGAGGGATCTTAGCGGTTATTCTTTCTTTTCTGACAGCTTCCCAAACAGTGTTCGGTGCAATTTGCTTCTCTAGGCCGCATATTTTGTCACTATTAACACATTTGAGCGGCGCGTACAAAGATTTCTGAAATCAAACCTTTCGACGCTGAACCTGGCAGATTCCACAAACTGCCCTGGGCGAGCACCATCGCGACGGTGGTCATATATAGAGCGCCTACATATAGTGTGTGCGAGTATGTGAACGTCCCTCCAACGTGCGTTTCTGTACAGAATACGAACGTCCTTCCGCCGACGTATATATTATGCGCCGGTTGATGCGGACCAGGGCAATTATAGTGATGATTGTAGTGATTACGAAAAGTGGAACGCGGGCTTGACTGATTTGACCTCCACACGCGGTTGAGGATTAAGTCTGACGACTTTTTGTTTACTATGCGAATATGTCATTGTAGATAGCCGCTTTTGCTTTCTCCCCTGTCGTCAGACACGCTACGACCGGAAACCGAAGGCCACGTCGTGGTGAAGTGCACCAGAGCGCTATGGCCGCCTCAGCGACAGGGAGGTGCTGAAACCTTTGCCAGGACCCGCGCTCCAGCCATGCCATAACCGGAGTGTTTCAGTTTCACATACTAAAAACATGAGTTTAGTTTAAAAAAAAAAAAGCGAGACAATTTATAACTGCGTGCAGTGCCCACAAAATGACCGAAAAAGAACGCGTTTGGACAATAAATACCCAATGATTCAATCATCTCGAGCGATGACCGTCAAGTGAAATTTAGTGACGTTACTGTTATCAGCGTACGAGGGGAATCGTCCATAACATCACATAAACAAGACGAGTATAAAAGAAACACACCAAATGCGTGCGTGTTTCTTCTACATACGTTCGCGTCTTGTTCATGAGCTATTATTGGACAATAATGCCTCACTTTCGCATTCAGGAACCTCATGCGTCACCTTTTTTTGTTGCTGTTTTCGGTTAATTTCTCCTATTCGTCTCGTTCATGCGATGTTATTGGCTAATTAGTATGCTGATAACAGTAACACCGCTAAATTGTACTTGACGATCATTGCTCGTGATGATTAAATCGTCGGGTACGAACTGATTGTCCAAAAACCAACTACGCCAAATTTCCGCTCTTGTGGCATCAACGAAACTTGATTATTAACCAAGGGCCTCACAATTTAAGCAATTTCAATAACGCTATAAGAGTTGCCAGAGTGCCTCAAATTATCTATACTTGTAAGGGCTGACAAGGATTGAGGCTTGTTGGAAATTCATTATAGCAGACTACAGCGCGAAGACACAATCACAATGAAATCGCTGATGGGAGTCGTCTTCTTTCTTGTCGTTGTGTCTTCGCGCTGTAGCCTGCTATAACAGTCTATACTACAACCGAAGACTCAATTTTTTTTAAAGGGTACTCATCTAACTTTATCATCGTTACGTGCATACACAGACGGAGGTCAAGGGTACCTCACCGTAGGCAGGACCTCCTGTACAAATATAATAAGGATCAGGGAAAGCTATCGAATAAGCAAATGCAATTAATGAACGTAAGTTCGAAGAAACAAATGGAAGTGATTTTCAATTATACCCTAGCCACTACATGAGTTCTCCGTTCATAATGAGTGCCATGTCGAAAAACATAATAGGGTGCACTTCCAAGAAAGGAACAGTAACACAAAGAAAACGCTCAAAGAAAATCCTGAAAATGAGATAAGACAGCTAAGCGAAAACGCACAGCGGCCGGGAGAAAGTGAGAGTGCGAACTTACAAGAAAACAACAAGAAATTATTGACATATGAGGTTCCTGCAGGCGAAAGCGAAATAGTGCATGTCAAATACTCTTAGCGCAGTTTACAGGAACAAATGATTTCTGGGGTGGTGGTTATGTGGGGTTTAACGTCCCAAAACCAGCTCTGATTATGAGAGACGCCGTAGTGGAGGTCTCCGGAAATTTTGACCACCTGGGGTTCTTTAACGTGCAATGACATCGCACAGCACACGGGCCTCAACATTTCGTCTCCATCGAAATGCAGCCGCCGCAGCCGGGATTCGATCCCGCGACCCTCGGATCAGCAGCCGAGTACCATAGCCACTAGACCACCGTGGCGGGGCTATTTCTGGGGTTTTACGCCCCAAAACCACAATGTGATTATGAGAGACGCCATAGTGGAGGGCTCCGGAAATTTCGACCACCTAGGGTTCTTTAACGTGCACTGACATCGCACAGTACACGGGCCTCAGCATTTCGTCTCCATCGTATTTTACAGGAACGAATGGCGGGTGCTATGCGGTGAAGTTCCGGGATGCACGTTTTTGCTTACGGCTCTGTGCGACCGATACCTTAGCGAACTGTACGAATGGCGGGTGCTATGCGGTGAAGTTCCGGGATGCACGTTTTTGCTTACGGCTCTGTGCGACCGATACCTTAGCGAACTGTCGCCTAAAGGCTTTACGAAAGCACTCGATGGGGATAACGTCGCTGCAGTTGACGCGGCATAGGTCGCGAAACTGACCGGCGAACACTCGAGCGAATAACTCACCAAACTTTCGTCACACCGTGAAACGCGCGCGCTTTCTCCGGAATGAATGCGCATCAGCTTGCCCCGCTTGTGTATTGCAGAGTGTGTCACCACCGCCGACCCGCACCGCGCCCCGACAGCGCGCATTTACTCCTCGTTACAACGTAGTGCATAAAAAAAGATTAAAACGACTTACCAGTAATATGATGCAAAAGTTGAAGAGGCCACGATAGTTGGTCCATCCTCGGGAACTGCTGAATAAAGAGTCGCACGGCTTGTGAATCCTGCGCAAAAGAAGAGTTGGAGAGCCTGTCGTCAGTTTCTCGGACCCATCGGTGCCCGGCGCGCTCGCAGTCACGACAGGCTCATCGCGGGCCGGCTTGACGACCTGCGACAGCTCGTTACAGTTCTCCATCGGTCGCTTCGACGCACACTGCTTCGCGAGGAAAACGCACGCTATGCGCAGCTGCTCTCGTGAAGGCCGTCCGTTCGCTAAACATGCACCGCCCAAACGATCAACTCGCGGCGGCGCGGCGCGGCGTGCTTGTTTCGGTATCGGACCGCCCCTTCGCTAGGTCAGACCTGGCACGCGTCCTCAATGCGTGCATGCAGCCGCTGGGGCCCTAGGTAGCGCTGCATGCCGTTCGGATCTTCTGGCTCGCGTTTACGGTTAACCGAGCAACGCTTAGATGATGCGAGGGGAGAAATCACGTGCAAGAGCGCCTGTCAGCGAACAGTTCCGAGGAAACCAGGCGATGGCTCACCCGAGGTCTTACGAGAGCCTGGAAATATGTCGTTGAAAAATAAACAAAGAATGTTTTGTCAGTGCGGCAAGTGCAAGGACACACAGGAAGTCCCGAACACAATGCCACATAATTTTATGACACCAAATTACTAAGCATTGCATTTGAAATACAAAGGTAACTGGATATTTATATAGATATACGCTATAAATCTGCCGCACACCTAGAAACCTGATAAAGCGGATGAAATCCTTAATTCATTGTACATAACATGCTTGGCACGCCGCAATACTTCTCATAACGCACACGATATGGTGCGACTGGCTTCTAAGCGAATTTCGTCGTCTTGGATGTCACCCTAGCCATTCTTTCTCCACTCTGCAATGCAGTCAAATGCACAGGCTACCAAGCAAGCGTCGATGCAACTGCATCGCACACGACATGGTGATACCTGATCAGCGTATACGCAACACGTTGGGTTAGTGGTTACTATACTGGTATGACTTTCGATGGGAATCATGTGCACATCTTTATCACGCAGTCCTCAGCATTCGGCTCGTTGTGTACGCATGAAGAGCGCGCTTGCGGAAGGCGTAGGAACACACACACACACACACACACACACACACACACACACACACACACACACACACACACACACACACACACACACACACACACACACACACACACTTGGATGTTATATGAAAAGGCAGAAAAATGAGATGTCAAAGTAAGATTATTCAGGAGACGCTGAAAGAGTGCCGGGCTGCACGTTCAAGAAATTTATGAAATAAATTACTTCGAAGTCAGTGTCGATATTAATCAGTGGAAGTATACTGTAATGCGAGTGTCATGTATCTTGGATGTTATTATGCGACTTCTCATTATATAAAGTACAAACTGAGCTGCACAAAACTTTTCACGATAATACGGGTGGCGATATTACTATACGCCAAGCCATTTCAAATTGCATGGTCTCTGGGGTCTTATTATTGACACGAAATTCATGGGGTCGTCCGACTTATGCTGTTGCAGGCAGTAACTTTTTCCCGTTATACCTTGATAACGCTTCCTCTCAAAGAAACTCAAGCTACACTATACGCATGCCTTTCATTTTCCCACTCAATAGCTATCGCCTTAGGATAGTGGTAATAACGCAAGGGGAAGCGACCATTTTCCATACACATTAAGGTACGATAAACGCTTTGGCCTGTAGAGCAAGTCATAGATTACTACTGCTTCACTTAAAGGGGCCCTGCCACACTTTTTGAGCACAGCCAAAAAAAGGTGCCACTTAAGTCATGGAGGCCTGATTATGTGAGCCAAATATTGCCAGGGAACTTATTTGATTTCAAATAGAGCTGGAAATCGTCTGCCCGGCTTTCCACAAACTAAACGTCACAAGGGACGCCCACTACATCGCTTGACCGCCCCGCCACGGTGATCTAGTGGCTACGGTACTCGGCTGCTGAGCCGAGGGTCGCGGGATCGAATCCCGGCCGCGGCGGCTGCATTTCGATGGAGGCGAAATGTTGAGGCCCGTGTGCTGTGCGATGTCAGTGCACGTTAAAGAACCCCAGGTGGTCGAAATTTCCGGAGACCTCCACTACGGCGTCTCTCATAATCAGAGCTGGTTTTGGGACGTTAAACCCCAAAAATCAATTACATCGCTTGACCCTTTCACAGGAGCCTTCACGACTAATCGGCACCATTTTATGACTGTTCAAAAAGTCTTGCAGGGCCCCCTTAAATGCAGTTAGCACACGTTGTTATGCCGTTTATTTCACATGTGCACATAGTGACATTTGATTTAGTTTGCAGTAACCTTAAGGTAACATTTCTAGCTATTTGTGGAACTATAGTTCTTCACAAGTCCAGAGGCAACGAAAAAGGTCAGGACTTCTTAATCGGCCTCCTCCTCTTTTCTTTCCTTCTCTCTCTCTCTCTCTCCCTCCCCCCCCCCCTCCAGAAAAATAAAAGCGTTGTTATACGCTTCTGACGCTTGTATTTCAAAGAGCGCTCTTCAAGGCGATATGCAACAGCAACATATAACAAGACTTCGAATAAAGCAATTAGTGCTTGCTTATTCTCTACTGTTCCCGGCCACTCAGAACCAGCAGCACAAGGAGCGTAACAACGTCACATCCGCTCGCAGAAACTGTTTATGTACGACGCTGCAGTCGGCACGAAAGCCGATTTCAGGTACAAATGAAGATATAAGTTTTTATTTCGCCACCTTCGATGGTGCTGCGGTCATCATTGATTCCCACATCAAGCAAACGTCACTAAAAGAAACGTTCGTAATTAGCGCTTCAGGGCCCCTCTAACGCAAACCGACAGCACATCGAGCGTCTAGCATTTTCGCCTCCACCGAAAATGCGACCGCCGCGGCCGGGATACCGCCCTAGTCTTTTAGGTCAGCAGCCAGGCACAGTAGCCACTATACCATCGCTGTGCACGGTTGTCGAGTTTTAAGGCCATGTCGAATAGCCGCAGGCTTGTCGAACCGGTTTGCAGTGCGGAATGTTCTTCCATGGTGATACACTCTATAAATTATATGACAGCAGCCTCACAGCACTAGACGTCTTAGGATGTATTGGTCCTGCCTTGTACGGCCCCTTTTCTGGATGTTGCAACTTGTAACTACACAGACATATATCGAGGATTTCATTCGAGATGATTCCTAATGGCGTCTTAACAACATCGACTCATCAGACATTAATCCCAGATGGAGGCTAGCTATAGCAGTTATTCGCATGTCCAGCAAGAACGATAGTGGATACTAGTGCCAACAAAATTTTCCTTGAAGTATGATAGTTGTGTATAATACAACACACTTGAAGTACGATGTCTTCATGCTTGAAGTATGAAGTTGTGTATAGTACAATACTATACACAACTAATGGTCAAAATGGTGAAGTATGTACCTTGCGGGGCTTGCCTGATTGAGATACCGCGCACTGTACTCTAGCCAATTTCCTCCACAACCTTCAAGCTGGACACCAATACTTGGCTGTTCCATTTTTCTCCTCTTTTCTTTTATTTCTCCACTATCTTCCCTGTGCATTGTTAATGGGGCGCCCTCAATGAGAGAAACAGTCACATCCACGCACTTTTCCCGTAATTTCTTTCTCTCCCTTAAAATAAGTAGCAGTGCAGCAAAAGCAGCGGCACCGGCAAGTCCCAAGCGGGACCACGACCACATCGAGCAAAGATGAACGCCATTTGTCGTCCCTGAACATTCTTCGGACGCGAGAAGCTTCATTCGGAGTGCCCGCTCGGAGAGAACGAGTGGCTGTCTCACGCAAGGGATTGGACGAGGATAAAACGGCGAGCCTCGCGGTGGGAGAAGCGCACAAACTTTGCCGTCTTTTTCATTCAAGTCAGTTACTAGACAGGAATCGGCGCGCTTCCTACACAGACTCTCACACGGCAAGCTTTACGGTGCGCTAACGCTTCTCTTTAAAGACACGCATCCACATTGTTGCGTTGTCCACCGTTTGTGCGCGCGCACTGGGATGCGCTCTTCCTTTTTTTCCACCGCAGTCGACATCGCGCTGCACGTGTTCTCTGCAGGATTCGCAGACTCGTCTTTACGAGTATCTTCCTTTGTGCTGCCCTTCTCACAGTTTTTGAGCATTTAGCGTTCCGTTAGTACTCGTGCAGTAGATGTGCCAAAAAAAAAAAAGTGATGCTGATGATTATCTCTATTGGTGTTTCTTTCGAAACGGGGCAGCAACTAGTGACCACCTAGCCCGTTGTAATCAGGTGCTACTAACATAAGACTGTGAGCATTGCGGTTCTACGGTATCGATGCGAGAGCATTATATGCATCATCGTACGAAAAACCCTGCGTAGTCCATCGCGGTTGTGCCAAAGGTCACACGAGTTTGCGTCATAATGATGTAACCACAAGACATCATATAATGAGCAATGATACAGTCATAGTGACGTCATGTGGTAATGTCACATGACATGTATGTTGGTGTATGGTCCTCGACAAACTCGCTCCTTACACACATGCCGCGCTTTTGCATTCATTGCACGTAACATGCACGCAAGGATACTTAAATGGCTAAAGCTTCTAAGCGCTTCGTTGTTCTTTCATTGTCAATGCTCCAAACGGCTCTTGTTTATCTCAAACGCTGATGACTTAATACCTTCATTGGCTATGAATCTTACAGAGCCTTACATGTAGACGCCTTCTACCGACATCACTCGATGAATGTAGCGGCATGCCATTACACTGTGCGTAGTTTCCGCAATTTTCATGGAGTGGACGTGTCCCTCTTCTAGTTGTGAACATTTACTACAACATGTTTTTGTTCTCATGCAGCCTGCTTGAACTCCTAATAGTGGAACACTGGCCCCTGACATATTTCCTCTTATTTCTTTTTTGTTGCCTTTGTGCATCATCGAGACTTGTGTGTGTGGGTGTATACGCGTGGGTACGTGCATATGTATTTGCATTCTCGGCATCCACACAGTTCACGGTTTATCTCTCACTTTCTCTTTGACGAGTTATGGTGGTCTATTTACACTTTCAATTACCCTAGACTTCGTTTCCAACTTCATTCGCCCATTTCCCCTTTCCATTTCCACGCTTTTTAAGCTCATGTATTTGCGCACATTCACTACACATTTCGTTTGCTGTACGTTTTCTCAAGTCGTTCTCCAAAGGTAGTCTTGCTCTGCGAACGAAGCCCACTCCATACTACCTCGTTCGTAGTTTTTCCGCGGGCCTTCAATGCCGAACGGCCCACTAACTTTTATTCTTGAATAACTTTCAAGCCTAATAAAACATCCGACTTCAAACGCGAAAATGCACTGGTGAATGGTAGTGTTTAAAGTGTGGAGCTGCTTAGGGCTCCGGAATGTCGGCGTCTCGCGTGATCTCATGTCGTCGTGCAGTTGAAAACAGGGCCAAAATGTGTTAATAGATCACCGCCACTATCATATCTTTGTCCATTGCAGAACGAATGCTATCAACGATTTCCAATCCGCCATATCCTGAGCGAGCTGGTTCCACTTTATGCCTGCGAAACTCTTAATTTCATCGCTCCATCTAAGCTTTTCACTACCTCTGTTGCGTTTTCCCTCTCTTGGTATCCATTCCGTCGCTCTTACCTTCCATCTGTTATCTTTTCTCCTCATAACATGTCCTGCCAAGGTCCACTTTTTTCTTCTAACTGATATAATAATATCAGCTACTCCTGTCCGTTCCCTGATCTATTCTGCTCGTTTTTTTTAATCTCATAGCGTTACACCGATCATTTCTCTTTCCATTGCACACTGCGTGCTCCTTTTCACCTCTAGTTTTTTTTCGTTATCCTCCACGTTTCTGCACCGTACGTTAGTACCGGGAGAATGCAGTGATTAAATACTTTTCGCTTTAGTGACAGGGGCAAGTTTCCAGTCATCATGATTCGGGAATGTCTCATGAATGCTCTTAGGCCCGTCTATATTCTACGAACGCTTTCATTTTTGTGGGTATATAGGCCTCCCTGTTAGTAACTGCCCCATATATCCGTATTCATTCACACATTATAAGGAGTTATTGCTAGTTTTAAATTCCTGTTCTTTAGCTAGACTGCTGAGCGTAATTTTAGCCTTTTGCATATTAATTTTTAGCCCTACTGACACTTTCCGGTTTAGGTCCTCAATCACGTACACTGTAAACAAAAATTAGCCGAGATGGGAGTAAATGACCTGTCCTCTAGCGCATTCCCCGATAAGGGTTTCATATACTCCGGTCATGCGGAGTAAAAAATTTACTCCGCTTGACCGGAGCTATATTTACATCCATCGAGGAGCTTTTGCGGGTAGCTATGGGAGTATGTGTTTACATCCATCGCGGAGCTCTTGCGGGTACCTATATGGGAGTTTATGTTTACATTCATGTAGGAGCTTTTGCTAAAACCAGCTAAGCCTAGGCGTGGTCCGGGACAATTTCTTGCATAACTTTATTAATATTCGATCTACCTGGGTAAATTTGGTATCCTTTTGGTCCTTTCTCCTTCCGGTCGATATTCTTGACGTTTGCTTCCCGATAATCCTCACTGTAAACAAAAATTACCCGAGATGGGAGTAAATGGACCTGTCCTCTAGCGCATTCCCTGATGAGAGTTTAATATACTCCGGTCATGCGGAGTAAAAGATTTACTCCGCTTGACCGCAGCTGTATTTACATCCATCGAGGAGCTTTTGCGGGTAGCTATGGGAGTATTTGTTTACATCCATCGCGGAGCTCTTGCGGGTACCTGTATGGGAGTTTATGTTTACATCAATGTATGAGCTTTTGCTGAAGCCAGCTAAGCCTAGGCGTGGTCCGGGACAATTTCTTGCATAATTTTATTAATATTCGATCTACCTGGGTAAATTTGGTATCCTTTTGGTCCTTTCTCCTTCCGGTCGATAGCCTTGACGTTTGCTTTCCTATAATCCTGGCTTGTCCGCATACAATCTTGATAATTTCGGAAGCCTAAAACCACGTCAACACTCGCTGGGCGGTGGTGCCCCAGCCACTTCGTAACAAAATATTTCCGATTCGCGCATCACTGTGGTGGTCTGGTCGATGCGCGGCATTCGGCGTCTGGCTGGAGGAGCAGAGCGGTCACCAGTGGAAAGAGCCTTGACACGTTTACACAGAACACTGATCGGCCGTTGCAAACTCACTGCGGACTCAAGACTCGTTTAAAAAAACGAAGTGGTGCTTCACTTGGACGCACTAAGCACACGTGCGAGCACGCACAGATACAAATCCCACCGACGATTCGTCGAACCAAGCAATGCACTGGAGCATCACACGGAAGCACTAAACAGACGCGCGAGCTCAAGCGCGTATCAACCAATGCACTGGAGCATCACACGGAAGCACTAAACAGACGCGCGAGCGCGAGCGCGCATACACGCACACATCACACCGCCGCAAGAGCGTCGCAACCGAAGACGGCTGTTAAAAACTCCCATTTGGGCGTTGGGACCACGTGAACTGAAACTCCGTGTGGGTAGTATAATAAGGTCATGTCGTTTTTATACTCCGTCACTTAGCAATGGTGGTAAAATGATGTCATGTGCCGAATTCACTCCGCTATGACGGAGTAAATGGTTGGGGCATGGGAGTTTTTTCGGTTGACACGCTGGTAAAAGCTCCCATCTCGGCTAATTTTTGCTTACAGTGTATTGTAGTTCGTCACCGTCATTGCTAAAGAGCACAATGTCGTCTGCAAACCTTAAATTGCTGACATATTCTCCGTCTATTCTAATTCCCTTTCCCTCCACGCCTAGACGTTTGAACACTTCCTCTGAAAATGCAGTGAATAACATTGGGGACATCGAATGTCTGTCTGACACTTGTCTTGATCGGAATTTAACTGATATTCTCATGTAGGAGTAGCGTGGCTGTGCAATCTTTGTAGATGTTATTTATGGTTTGCACGTATACGTCAGGTATCCCTCGTCGAATTAATGCTTCTAGAACTGCTTGTATTTCCATTGAATCAAATGCTTTCTCGTAGTCTATAAAGACCATATAAATAGGTTTGTTATATTCAGCGAACTTTTCAATTATTAGGTTGATAGCATGGCAGTGGTCCATTGTCGAGTAACCTTTCCTAAAACCAGCTTGTTCTCTTGGTTGGTTAAATTCGAGTGTTTCTCTTATCGTGGGAGAAATTACTTTGGTAAATAGCTTTTATATTACTTGGAGTAGACTAATTGATCTGTAATTCTTTACCTCTCTTATGGCACCTTTCTTGTGTATTAGGATTATATCGGCGTTTTTCCAGCAGAGCGGTACACTAGATGTCTTGATACGTTTCGTGACTCGGAAGAGGGCGCAAGTTTTCTAAACACTATGCCTTCTCCGTACTTGATTAAGTCGGCTGTTGTGCATAACCGCTTAAAATGAATCCAGAATAAGGATGGTCAAAATCAACCAGATTAGTATTTTAAAGTAAAATATACGCATTAAGGGCGAATAATCTCATAATTAGATCAAATTAAGCGAAAATAATTCGAAAATGCCGACACAAGGTAAACACACAGGCGAATCACTGCTTCGCACTTCGTGCAGTTTTCAGTGCAACAGGCTTAGTTTTTCATTATTACTGCACTCGTTTCCCCTTTACTCCATCACCTCATTTCGGTGGACGCTTGCGTACGACGTTTCTTTATTTAAATGCACACTTGGATATTTATATCTTACTTGAATATGGGAGAGGTTTTCTGTTGAATTATTACAATTCATAAAATAATCACAATTTCCGGCGTCTGCATGTTAAAAGCGAAGAATAAAGATGTCGCTTCTTTGCCAAGCAGCTTTTCTAGTGTCTGTAAATACAAACTGCACTGTGCGCTAATAAACCTATGTCGTCTACACACATCAACCCGAGACCACATGCTGTACCCATCGCGCATCATCATCATCATCATCATCATCATCATCATCATCTCTTAAGTCCAGGTCCACTTTTATCTTTTCATTGATATAAGAATATCCGCTACTCCTGTCTGGTCTCCACTTTGCTCGTCCTTTTTGTTGTTTTTTATCTCTTAGCGTTACACCTACAATTTTTTTCTTTGCACGCTGCATGCTCCTTAATTTATTCTCTAGATTTTTAGTTATCCTCCACGTTTCTGCACCGTATGCTAGTACTGGGAGAATGCAGTGATTGAATACGTTTCGCTTTAGTGACAGTGGCAGGTTTCCCGTTATGATTTGGGAATGTCTGCCGAATGCGCTCCATCCCACTCTTATTCTACAGAGGATTTCCTTTTCATGGGTAGGCGTTCTTGTTAATAATAAATGCCCCAGATATACGTATTCATTCACACATTCTAAAGATTCAGTGTTAATTTTAAATTCCTGTTCCTCAGCTAGACTGTTGAGCATAATTTCAATCTTTTGCCCTATTCATCTTTAGTCCTATTTTAAGGCTTTCCCGATCATGTTTTGTAGGTCGTCACAGTCATTGCTAAGGAGCACAATGTCGTCTGCAAACACTAAATTGCTAAGATGTTTCCATTTATTCTAATTCCCTTTTGATCACAGGTGCAGCCGCATCACAGGTGCAACTTAAATCAGGCCTCATTTCAATGTTGCGTTTTAACAGCGAAGCTGTTCTTGCTCCGTAGAGTGCACGCCGTATCACAATACTATCATCATCAAAGTTCTGGTCCCCAAGATTGCGCGTGT
The DNA here is from genome assembly GCA_013339685.2 of Hyalomma asiaticum. Classification (NCBI taxonomy): domain Eukaryota; kingdom Metazoa; phylum Arthropoda; class Arachnida; order Ixodida; family Ixodidae; genus Hyalomma; species Hyalomma asiaticum. The sequence continues at coordinate 204,528,845 of CM023481.1, forward strand.
ACTTCTATGCACTGCCCAACGTGGGACGCTCGCACACGCGCTTTCCTCTATTGCGCTCATGCCCTTAAAGGGCAACTCCGGCGATTTTTCAGTGTCCACTGATCTCTATAAAATTTTCAATATATATTCTTCTCGGTACTGCAATAATATATGCCAAGCCAGGCGGAAGTAGGTCGCTTAGTTTTCCTGTAAATGGATTTCGAAAATTTTTACCGGATTCTCACACGGGCCACCCTGTGTTTTTGACGTCATCACCTCCGCGCGGCCTACCCGAGCCAGCGGGCCTTCAAAAGCAAAACAACGATACTTCAGCGCTCAAATCATCGCTGTCAAGATAAAAAAAGCTGGCATAACTCAATATATCGTTGTATGACCTCGCCACTGGCATTTCTTTGGCGCCAGTTCCATATTTCTGGTGACGGGAAGGTTGATGATTGATTTGTGGGGTTTAACGTCCCAAAACCAGCTCTGATTATGAGAGACGCCGTAGTGGAGGGCTCCGGAAATTTTCGACCACCTGGGGTTCTTTAACGTGCACTGACATCGCATAGCACACGGGCCTCAACATTTCGCCTCCATCGAAATGCAGCCGCCGCGGCCGGGGATTCGATCCCGCGACCCTCGGATCAGCAGCCGAGTACCGTAGCCACTAGACCACCGTGGCGGGGTCTGTGACGGGAAGGTTGTGACGTCACCGCACATTCTCCACGAAACATCTACCCGTTTCGGTTTCGGTTTGGAGATACTGCGTTCGTGGTGTTCACTGCTCTCCTTGTGTCCGTGTCCTGCACGCCTCTTCTTTTGATTGTGGACGACTTTCAGTTGCTTATTTAAAATTATTGGTGCGTTTCTGAACAAAGTGATCCACCCTGGCGGTTATAGGACCATCAGTACCATTCGAAAACATTTATATCAGGATATGGTGAAGAAATCGCCGGAGTTGCCCTTCAATCCCACTACTACGCCGGCAGAACTGCGGCTGGAGGGCGCACGTGTTGCACGTGAGGGAAAAAGAAGAAAAGTTCGACAATCCCTAAGCATATTCTTATGAGATGAGAACGCGAAAGCGTTTCTTTCGGCTAGATTGTTATTGCGGAGGGTGCTGCAAACTGGCGTTGCCGAGTTGTGTTCTAAAGAATGAGGCACTGTAGGAGGTCTGGTAGTGTTTATTTACATGATTTGATGCCATCAAAGCGGTGTCCGACACTTCACATGTCCTCTTCTATTTCGTCGTCCAGGCAGTATATGCAGCCTCGGGCATATCGAAGTATTACGACTGCCGCTGCGTTGTGGGTGGAGTCATTAGACAGTCATCGGTGTCGTCACCCTCTTATCCTTCCGGTAACGGCGTACTAGGGCAGGTGTACATAGATACTACGACGGCCTTGTGATCAGAGTAGTAGGTGGAGACATACATCACATCTCGCACAATGCATGGGTCGTTGGTGAATGCGAGATCGATGCACGTACATCTCAACATCGTGATGGCCTTAGTGGGCGTCTTCAATTCGAGATTAAATTCGGCACGCATGGCGGCGAGGAACGATGGGCTAGCAGGCACGTTCGCGCGCCGAGTGTTGCTACGGGGACGCTACGCAGCTGGGCGCGCGCTTTCGCCAACCCAGGGAAGAAACGCTGCGGTGCAGCCGACGCGGCCGCACGCCGCTACAGCGAATCCGAGCGCGCGCCGACTGCCATAGAGTTTGTTCTGTGGAGTTACTATACGGCCGAATGCCGCCGCGGCGAGTGTTGGCGCCGGCGTCAGTTCCAGTGGGAGAGGTCACGTGCTTTCCGGGCACGGCTTTTGCGGACGGCAGCTGGGCGCGCGATATCGCCAACCTAGACAAGAAACGCTTTCGTTTTAATAATAAGAATACAGACAGTCTGTGTGGATTTGTCCGGTGGACAGCATCTCGGAAAGCTATGCTTTGTGCATAACTTCGCGCCACGAGAGCAAGCTTCCCCTCATGGCGTACAAACACGTAGGCGTGGGGCGGCGTCAAGCCGAGGCCATGCGTGCCTTGTCTGCCACCGTCTGTGGTTCGACGCGAATGTCTTTACGCTGAGCTCGGTGCAAAACTTTGAGAAGCCTTCGCTGGGCATCGCAGTGCTTTGAGAGGCGTTTCCTGAAGCCTCGGACATGGATTAAATGCTGGTTTGCCGGAGACTAACCCGGACCAGCCAAGGGCCCATCAGCTTCGCTAGCCTTGCTCCATTAGTGCAAGGTTCACTATTTTTCTTTCTTGTCCCAACATTATTAGTGAGCAACAATGGGGACGGGGCATCCTTGGCTTGGCACTCGGTTAATTTTTACTAATTTACTGCTTTTACAGCCGCCACTTTTTTTCCTTAGTTGATCCTTTGCACCTGTTTTAGCAATTACATGAAATCGTAGTCTGGACATTCGTGTTCATTCCACAGCACTTCCTCGCAAATGTTGCCGCAAACTGCCAAAATTATTACAAATGATATTCATAAACATATTTTAGCTGCTGACATTTCGGCTCACTCGATGAGTACACATGTGCTGTCCTCTAAACGTCTGCCTGAACTGAAACCATTCTGCAGTTCCCCCAATAAATCGCGCTTATTTTTATCCTCTACTGTCACCACATAGACAGCTTTAATTTCTTCGCATAAATCGTCATACTATACAGGGTGTTTTTTTTTTTTAGTTGCAACACATTTGTAAAATTAGAAAAACATAAATCGCGGGAATGTCGTATGTACCATTCGAGTATACGGATTGGCGGCCTCTAGATACAGAACAATTTCCGCACTAGTGCGCATAATTAGCGACATTGCGCTAATTAACTTTTTAATTATCAGTAATTGGTGGCTACAGGAAATGAGTACTTTGGAGCCCGTCCTCGACACTACCTATCCCAACGATCAAATTTTGAATAGCGGAGTGCATGTCGGAGCTACGCGAACAATTAGTTCCCCGTGGCAGGCTCCCTGAAACCGAAATTGCCGGAAAAAGAGCGTCTGTGACGTCGATGTCGCCGCCTCCCCGGATTTCGTCACTCGCCCGCGGCGCCCAAAGCCGCTGATAACAATGAGATAACGCAAGCTGCTTCTCGTCTTCTTGGCGCTAAAACCAACTTTGTTCACTAATAATAGCATCGCTCCAAGTACGACCTTGTTATATTGGCAGCGCCTTTATTTATCCCAGTCCGAAGATCACGGGATCGAATTCCGGTCGCAGCGGCTGCACTTCGATGGCGGCGAAATGTTGAGGTCCGTCTACAGTGCGATGTCAATGCACGTTAGAGCACTCCACTACGGCGTCTCATGATCACATCGTGGTTTCGGGATGCAGAACTCAAGAAATCAAAAAGTCATTAATTGATCCCTTTTGCGAATTACATGTACCATCAATTATTCGTGTATTTAATCATTTATTTTTTTCTGTAGTATTCGCTTGCAAGCCGCTTTTTTGATTGCCATAGCTGTTCCATCTATGAGCAGTACTTCTTTATTTACTCTTTGGCTTACTTATGATCCGAACTAGAAACCACCGTCTCTCGGCGTGTCAGGTGACTGGTTACACCTAGAATGTCGCGCTTGGGAATGATACAGGTACACGGCGAATGAATCACCGTCAGCGGCGAATAAGAGTTCGAGGTATTTTTTTTCATGAAGATTCCAGAATGAAGTTCGTCACGAAGTCGTGCGACAATTGTGCTGTCTCGTACCAACAGAGGGAACCAGAAAAGTACGCCCCATAACGCATAACGAAGACTGACTGCGAGGACGACTATAGCTACGCAATATAATGTACTGCGCGACATCCACTCACAAGGGCCTGCGATCTCATCCACACGTACGCTTTTGTTCTGTATCACGAGGAAAATTTAGGAAGAGCCAGAACACCTTAACCCAAAATAGCTATGTTGCGTAAAATGGCTTATAACTATTGTTTGCCATAAGTTGCAAGAAAAGGTAGCAATTGTGCTTAAACCTCTGCAACGTCTTAAGCTGACCAAAAAGACGACGACAGGCGGAATGGAACACACAGCACACCACAAGCGCTGGGCGTATTTCCTTCCACCTGTCCTCACCTTTCTGCGCAATTTAAGACGTTTTAAAAAAATATGAACCAACTAACCCGGCAGGATGTCCTGCTGAAAGCTCTGAAAAGTGATCCATTGTCACTGCACAGAATGATCCTGAAGTCGTGCACGGACGGTTCATGAGCTGCCTTGGAAGGACGGGTTTCTGTGCAATGAAGAGACGGCGACGACGAAGTGGTTCTGTGTCGGCCACAACTTTCTTGTACCACTGCGACTTTTCCCGTGTATTGCTGGCCAGGACACACCACTCCCGTTGCGTCGGCAATGGCCATGGACTTAGAGCCGACGCGACGATGTCGCGTCGGCAGTATCGAGTCCCCGGAAGATAAATTTTCCTCAAAGGCAAGTTGGCAGATTGATTGATTTGTGAGGTTTGATGTGGGGTTTGACTGATTTGTGGGATTGATTGATTTGTGGGTCGTCCCAAGACCAGCTCTGATTATGAGAGACGCCGTAGTGGAGGGCTCCGGAAATTTCGACTACCTGGGGTTCTTTAACGTGCACTGACATGGCACAGTACACGGGCCTCAACATTTCGCCTCCACCAAAATGCAGCCGCCGCGGCCGGGATTCGATCCCACGACCCTCGGTTCTGCAGCCGAGTACCATAGCCACTAGACCACCGTGGCGGGGTACAAGTTGGCAGCGAAGACACCATGATATACTCGTGTTCTATTTACGACGCTTCATATGATGGATTCCAAAGAGTTTCCCACCGAGGCCAAGCGAAGAAACACAAGCGTAGGCTCTTCGTCAAGTAAGTTGACTTGCATGCCACAACGAACGCCACTGATGCGCAACCTTCTCTAAGCCTGACACACCGACAGCCAATCTCAACACTTACATCGACAAAAAAAATCTCTGTGTTTGTGGAGGCTATTGTACCAGGAGAAATTAAGGATGTCCGAATTAATAAGCGAAAGAATGTCCTCGCTATCGATGTTCACAACCGAAAAGATCTCGACGCTTCGGCTGTGGGCGCTTAGGTGGTAGTCCATTTTCGAGAACGTTTATTGCAGCAGCAGTATCTGTCTGTGATGATCCATCACGAACCATGTCCCTCAAAACTTTCTGCTCCTTCTTTAACTGCGAGCGCTCTTTGGAGGATGCTGCGTGTGGGCCTTGGCAATTCGGGCGCTTGAACTCGGTTGCACGACACGTTTCAGAATCGTGAGACTCGATCGAAGTACCGCGGACATACCGTTGAATGATAACAGGCAGTCATGACATGTCTAATCCTCTGACATCTGCAGCACTCTAGAGGCTTGGATATGAAAGGCCACACGGCATTCTGGAAGTGGCCTACCTTTACGTGTGATGGTAGACAGTCATCTTTAAGATGAGCCTCACACAACGCGATTTGCCAAGGCGCCAAACTTCTAGTGTCGTATCACCATCTGTAGCCGGCTTGATCAAGATCGGCAGGTCGCTCTCATTGATCTGTGCGTCAATGTCGTACACAACACCAGGCTGCTCTGTGGAACAACGTAATATACATAATGTCGCCAAGAGGTGTCATATCCATCAGACCATTTCATACCCAAGCCCCAACAGTGATGGAGATGATGGAGGAGTGGACGTGTCAGCGCTGTCTGTCGTCATTCCACGGCATGTCCGCGGTGCTTCGAGTCCCATGGCTCTGAAACAGGCCGTGCAACCGAGTTCAAGTGCCCGAATTGCCAAGGCCCACACGCTGCGCCTTCCAAAGAGCGCTACTAAAGAAGGAGCCGAAGGTTCTGAGGAAGATAATTCGTGATGGGGATCGTCACACAGAGATGCTGCCGTCGCAATAAGGCATATCATTCTCGGAAACGAAGGACTACATGGTCATGCCACGGTGTAAGGGAGCAGCCGCATCCTGCAGCGGTTCCTTCTCCTCAGCTCCTTTGCCTCCGCCTCGACACGTAGCCAATGGGAACAAGAGCGTCGGTGAAAAAAGAAAAATCTTACACCACTGCGACTTTCTCGTCATGTATGGCCAGTACTAGTGGCGTATCCAGAAATTTTTTTTTTCGAGGGGGGCACGAAGCTGCAGCTTTTATATATATATATATATATATATATATATATATATATATATATATATATATATATATATATAATGTAACGAGGTGTAATCAAAGACCAGACGTTAACAGGACACGCTCACTATATTAGAACCAGCTGAGCTCAGATCAACACCAACGTCAAGGTAGTCTTCTTCGCGATGAGTCAGAGCTGCTGCCGGTGTGCTCCACTACAATCACTCCCCGCGCAGAAAGGAGCCAACCTGGCGACTTAGGGAGATGTCACGACAGGAGGGTCGTAGCACGGTTTGAGCCGGGCTGCGTGAACTATTTCGTGCCCTCTGCAACGGTGATCACCGGAAGGATTGAGTGGCTCGATCACGTAATTCACTGGTGAAGTTTGTTGCACGATGCGGTAGGGGCCGTGGTGGCGTGACAGCAGTTTTGCGGAAAGACCGGGAGTTGTGGAGGGCACCCACAGCCAGACCAGCATTCCCAGGGTATACTCGGGAGGAGATGCGGAGGCATCATGGCGCGATTTTTGGCGCCACTGATCTTGTGCGGTAAACGACCGAGCGAGTTGGCGGCACTCTTCGGCATGAGCCGCCGCTTCGGATACAGGCGTTGCTTCGGACATGTCGGACTTGTAAGGGAGAATGGTGTCCATGGAGCAGGATGGTTCGCGTCCGTACAAAAGAAAGAAAGGAGAGAAGCCGGTGGTAGTCTGTGGCGCAGAGTTGTAGGCATAGGTGATGAAAGGCAGCACTTGGTCCCAATTGGAGTGGTCGTCGTTAACATACATGGCAAGCATGTCACCCAAGGTACTATTCAAACGTTCCGTCATCCCGTTTGTTTGGGGGTGGTACGCGGAGGTGGTGCGGTGAATAGTGCGACATTCGTGGAGCAGTGCCTCGACTACGTTGGAGAGAAAGACGCGGCCGCGGTCGCTGAGTAATTCACGTGTTGTACCGTGTCGGAGAATGAGACGACGAAGGATGAAGTTGGCGATATCCTTAGCGGTGGCAGCTGGCAGCGCAGATATTTTCGCATACCGGGTGAGGTGGTCAACGGCAACAACGATCCACCGGTTGCCATCAGGTGTGTTGGGCAGGGGACCGTAAAGATCAATTCCAACGCGGTCGAATGGACGTGCTGGGCAGGGCAAAGGCTGTAGAGGAGCAGCGGTGCTATGAGGTGTCTTGCGGCGTTGGCACGCAGAACATGACCGAACGTATTGGTGAACGTATCGGCACATGCCGCGCCAATAATAACGCAGGCGAATGCGGGAATACGTCTTGAAAACGCCAGCGGGGCCGCATTGAGGGTCATCGTGGAATGCGGCGCAAATATGTGAGCGCAGGTGACGAGGAATCACAAGCAGCCACCGGCGGCCGTCGATTAGGTAGCTGCGTCGGTACAATATGCCTTCGCGTACTACGAAGTGTTGCGCTTGACGACGAAGAGAGCGTGGTAGAGGCCCAGGGGAACGGCGGGAGAGAACTTGAAACAGGGACGCGATCCAGGGATCCTTCAGCTGCTTGGCCGGCATATCGCTGATGCTCAGAGATGACGCATCGCAGGTGGTGACAGGTGAGCGAGCAGGGTCAGGAGGTAGCGGAGAGCGTGAGAGGGCATCAGCGTCTCAGTGTTTATGTCCAGAGCGATAAATGACACGTATGTCATATTCTTGAAGACGTAAAGCCCAGCGAGCGAGGCGGCCAGTGGGGTCTTTTAGAGAGGAGAGCCAACATAAAGCATGATGATCGGTAACGACGTCAAACTGGCGTCCGTAAATGTATGTGCGGAATTTTCCAATTGCCCAAATAATTGCGAGGCACTCCTTTTCCGTTACGGAATAGTTTGACTTCCGCCGTTGTGAGGGTACGACTGGCATAGGCGACAACATATTCGTCACAGCCGTCTTTGCGTTGAGCGAGAATGGCGCCAAGACCAACACCGCTAGCATCCGTGTGGATCTCAACAGGCGCAGCGTGATCGAAGTGGCGCAGTATTGGAGGGGATGTAAGGAGCCGGCGGAGCGCCATAAATGACTCATCGCAATCAGAGTTCCAAGTAGATAGCGAAGTGCTGCCGGCAAGAAGTCGAGTCATGGGGGCGATGATTGAGGCGAAATTACGGATAAAGCGGCGAAAATAGGAGCAGAGGCCGATGAAGCTACATAGCTCTTTGATGGTAGAGGGCTTGGGGTACTCTCCCAGGCAGCACAACATTGGACCGACCTTCGCGCAACGTTGGAAAACATTGGATACAATATTGGAAACATTGGATTTCGGGGTCCATGCTACACTTTAGACTATATTAGTCCAATGTTGGATACCAGTCGTATAACGTTGGAAAAATTGGGAAAGAATGGCTTTGGCCAACATTGCCCATCATTTGTATTTTCAATATTTGTAAGCTTGTATAAACAATGGCAGCTCGAACCGTTTTTTCCAGCCTTTATTGATGGCTGTTCTATCGTTTTTTGCCAGTATTCATCGTTGGATGAGGCAGCATTTCTTGCCAGCCTTCTTTATTGGCTGACCCTATATTTTCTCCACCTTTTTTTTTGGCTCTCATGCACGCACTTAAATTTGTTTTGCCGAGGCATTTGGCTCTAGGCAAAAAGCAAGAATATACAGTAAATTATGGGAGTAACAATAGCTTTATTTTGAACTTAGTATGCATGTATGTACTGCCAGCTTGGGCAATGAAATTTTTTATGTTCACGCTTCGTGGTTATTACGATAGCATAAAACAGACATAAATGGTCAATGCACTCGAATATTAATACCGAAACGTATCTTTCGAACACATACACACATACCAATAAGCAAAATGTCTTCTTTGTGACACATTTTATTCGTGAGTTTAAGAGACATGAGAAGGGATTGAAAAGAAAGTTCTGATAAAATCAACAAATCAATATTCACTCTAAGTTTGACGTCCACTGTATATTATCAGCCTCGAGAAAACTAAACGCCTAAGCACCATAAGCAAAAAGAAGAGGCACAAGAAAACATACGCCTAAAACTATGCGACATGTTATGGTTTACTTGCTTATTAAATGGTGGAGCAGCTGAAGCTTGAAAGGTTCCTTGAACAATTGCACGAAACAGCTGAATTATATAAATTAAACACTTCCTCAAGTAAAACATCAGTGAATGTTAGGATACGGTGATGTGTTTCAGCATGCAGAACCCGGAACGGAGGGTATGTGGGGACAAACCGACGACTTCTAAAGAACCGAAAACCAGGAACAAGAAATGACCGTTAAACATCACAAGGAAAACATCTGCTTCACCCAAGACAAAAAACAAACATGAAGGTCACACGAACCAAAACAGCTTTGCTAGGAGCGATTACTTCATCTGCCGCAATGTATACAACAAAGCCCACCACGTGTGTATTTACAAATAGACAAATCTAAAGAAAATACGCAGTAATACATGCTATAATAAACCCGGCACACACCAAAATGAGGGAATGGGCGCAAGGGGAAGCACAATGAGTAATATAAACGAATGGCTAAAATCGGTACAAAGCTTTCCAGAAAACCTTTAGAACAGTCCGAACAGGTTGAGGCTCATCTGTTCAGTTCACCTATAATGTCCGGTCCAAAAAAGCGCAGGGCTGCCACTTTCTCACTATGCGGAAGTTTGCAGTCGCGAGTTCCGTGTCCGTAGTCCACTTAGCGGTTCTGACTTCGTAAACTCGCCAGTTTCAGCAGACATCCGGTGCTCGTGCGATACAACCTGTACGTCCGAAAAACCTCTGCCCAGTGAAAGCCACTTCGCCTGCCTCACCCCCCGCTGGCTAGGAAGAAACATGTCAAACAGGTATGCGAAGCAAAACGAATTAGTGGAGCCCATGCAGCCCCCAACCCCACCCCACCCCCCACCCCCTCCCTGCCGGGATAGGCTTCGATGTTCGGGGGCCTCCTGTGCCTGCTGCTGGAGGTAGACAGTTAACAAAGGCTTTTCTTTACCTTCCAACGTTTTGGATATACCGTATTTGCTCATGCACAACTTATACCGTGCTTACTCGCGCATACCACATAACTCGTGTTTTCTTTTTCTCCATGAATCTAGAAGTTCTAGAAGGTGCGTAAATTACATGGGAATTACGCAAATACTTCCGAAATATTGTGTAAGGAATCTTCACGCGTGCCGAGCTGAGATGTATCAAATGAAACATATCACAAAAACGAAGGTAGCTTTCACTCAACAGAACGCGTACTTCAACAGCCAAATGCATCCGTGGGCTACATTCAAGCATTAGCGGATTTTCGACTCGGGAATTGTCGTCACTGGTGCTGTCAGCGGCGTCTCCGAACTCCAGTATCAATCGTGACTCATATTCACGTGTCGAAATCTTCGTGGCGGCACGGCTCTCAGTGAACCGGCAAACGCTATGTTGAATTTGTTTTGTAGGTATCACCAACATGTTGCTACTAAACAATCAAAATGCGATCGGCTATGGCGAAGCCTGGGCTACCGAACACGCAGTACTGATAAAGGACAGCACTAGCCTGTGCCACGTGGCCCTGGGTGTCATGGGGAGAGCATGCAAGTAATATTTTTGCGTAGAGAGTACATAAAGTTGCGAGTGCAGAAATTACGCGTGGGCGCTAATTATGCGAGTGCACACGGTACGCACATATAAACGTTGTTTCAAATGAAAAAGAAATGATTGCTTCCAATATGTCGGTTGTACTTCCCAATGTGAACAACATAGGCGCGACAATATTTACGTCTGGACAATATTATCTCGCAAGCAGCATTGGTGTACTGTATTGGCAAAACCAGCTAGAATGTCTGGACACAGCCTACTTCTATTATTTTGCAAATATTGCTATGACAACAGATAAAGTGACGTGCTATGCCATGCATGTGGGCTCGGAAGCCACTAACATGCTGCTGGGCATTTTGGACCATGTCATGTAATTGTAGATGTAGTTTGCTCAACTTCCAATGTACATGTTCTAGCATACTTCACACACACTTAGCTAGAACTTGCGCAAATAACAATTGCGTAAATTATAGAGATAATTTCTTATGCTTCACTGAATACAAACACAATGACTTTTCTGAGCTCATTCGCGGCACCGAGTCGAACTAGTGGTCTCTTCATGTTGGTAAAACTGGAAATATATCATGTGTACTTGCTTCCCGATATATCATGTGTACTTGCCAATGTTACCAACATTGATGCTACAACTCTTGTGTGCGGACAATATTGTCCGACACAGAACATTGGAAGTCCAACATTGGCGATGCAGTGAGATTGATTGGACGATATATACAGCCTGCCGCCATTACATAACCAATATTGATAGGACTATTAGGAAACTGACCCATCATTACCATCCTTGTGGACTGGCCCTAGCAATAATGTATGCTGAGTGGCAACTATGGCCCACTTTTGCCTTCTTTGGAGGATGGAAGAACCATTATTGCGAATTGAATGGTTACGATGGGCCATTGTTGGAGGCCTTAGTAGATGGCATTTCCAATGCTGGCTTATGAGTGGTATCACAGGGCCTTCATTGGACCTCCGTAAGCCAAAAAAAAAACAATATTGGCCCGAGCATCTGCGCTGCCTGGGATGTCTTCAACGCGTGTTGCTGTCAAGGTACTGCTACGATTTCTCCGAGACATCGAACTTCGGGAAAGATTTTGTCTCTGCTCTGACACGTGACATTATCAGTGGTGTGTCGCCAAAGTCTCTTCTGTCCCTTTTTCATTTCCCCCCTTTCTTCTTCCCCAGTACAGGGCAACCAGCCGGAGATGTTTTCTGCTTGACCTCCTTGTCTTTACCTTTCTCTCTCTGCTGTGAACAATTTCCCTTGCATAAACACTGACAAATACTTCTATATCCAATGACTCATGCTGTATGTTGGCACTTAAATGTTTTCACCACTTGTAGAGGTGTGCCTTGATATTTGCGCCGCCCACAGTTCTTGAACTTCTAAGGAAATTTTTTATTTAAGCGAAACGAAGCAGATGGAAAATTTGTGGTAAGCTACAGCGTACTACAGCTTAATGTAATTTCACAGTGCACTGTTACTGTACATAAATCATTATCTGTGAAATTGTACTAGGCCACTTATTCAAGGCGCTCTTATAGTGAGCGCGAGTTCATTCCCAGTGTTTTAGAGGTGAGTAGAGCACAAGAATGCTCGCTCTCCGAGCTTTAAATGCACGTTAAACAACCACCAGGAGGCTAAAGCTTAACCGGAAACAAATGATGTCATAAACCATGTCTTCCTTTTAGACATTGAGCTCCATCATGCAGTATGTCGAAGGAAGTATGATTTATCTTCACCTCTTTCCTGCTGACGCTTCGGCGTGCACCTGCATACGGAAGGACTTTTATTCCGGCCAATCAGGAACGCTAGGACATAGCAAGCGCATGCAGTCGGCAATTTGACATGCGAGCGCAGCCAGCTGCGAACTGATGTTAACGATCAGGCCCAGCTGGTCGAAAATGTGCGAGGTGAGGACAATAAATAATCGGAACATCGCAGTGGGCTATACATATACATTGCACACATCGCAGAGGCGGGCACTGCGACTTTTAAACCGATTACATGTATGTGCGGCACAAACAGAATGAAATGGGCAGAGTATGACAATGGTGTCCAGAGAATGATGCTGTCAAAAGAATGCTACCGGCAGTGAATAAACAGTTTTCTTGGACTCGTACCCAGATAGTCCCTGAGGAGGAAGGCTGGTACAAAAGTTTATAACGCGAAAACCATCGAAGGCAAAAATAAATCTCCCAAGAAATCAGACAGATCTTCCAGCGCGAGCACAACACACACACACACACACACACACACACACACACACACACACACACACACACACACACACACACACACACACACACACACACACACACACACACACACACAATTATCGAGTTATCGAGATGTGGTCGCTTCGTTCTCTTCCCCGATTTATGCTTCAAGGACTCGCTTCGGCACTGACAAGCTTCGGGCGCTCTTTAGCTCACGGCCAAGCTTTAGATCTCGCGTTGCAGCGAGCGGCTATTGCATTTTCCGACAGCTCCATCGACGCAAGTGGCTGTATTTTATGCACGCACACTGGCAGGCCGCGAAGCGCGTCCCATTGGCATACTGGGCGTATCTGGGTCGCGCATTCTAGTCACCCCATATGCGAGCGGTCAAAAAGCAGTTACGGTGCACCTTCAGCACAATTGCATAAAATGCAACTTACACGTAAGAGTCGCCTAACAGATAGTTAATCTGCCATCAGCCATGCCTGCGCACATAACATTTGCATAACGACAGGGTGACTCCAATAGAGAGATGGTGGGTGGCATCACGGAAGCAGCTTCTCGCGCAAGCACCCAAGCATGGCGGCCACGGTGACGCCAGTACACATCACCACGTGTGCATCGCTCTGCGCTTGACGGTGACAGTCTTTCAGGGGATTGCCCCTGTTGTTTTTTTCTACATCGGCGCGAGATGCGCCTGTCATGTCGTAACGTTTTTACTGCGTAAATTCTTTACGGCTCTTTAGAATATCGTACTTTGATGGTGATGCTGTCCGCCGTCCACACCACAGCTGGCGTCTGTTGCAGCTACTACGCTTAACGAAAAAAAGAAAGGGAGAGAGAGAGACAGAGAAATATGGGCCTGTGTGGAATCGAACCCTACACCACGGCAGGGGGCATGGTTCTAGCGCTGAACATAGCTTTTCGTAGGAGCGATGCTGCCAACTGGGTCCTCAGATAGCGGCTTGTTGCAGCTTTAAAAAAATTGATTTTATGAAAATAGTCGTAAGGCGAAAAATTGGGTCATAAGGAACTACGTACATTCGGGCAGCGTAGTACAGCTGGTGACTCAGTCCAGATTGACGTCAGCTGTGACTGTGCTGCTTACGTGCTCCGCCAAGCCCGCACGGAGTTTTTTGCGTACGCACATTCACGACAAGCTAGTGACCTGAGATAGCAGACACTATGAAGTCAATGAAAACTATCCAAGAACATCTTATTACCGATAATCTTGTGCCTGTGCCGACAACCTAGCCCTGTTCCCCAGTAGCCGGTCCTCAAGGCTCGGACTTTTAAGCCCGGTCTCTCATTGTGGATTCTCAGTGTGATTACAATGTCCAGGCGGTCTCTGCACTGGCTATAACCTCCCTGTCTTTCCTCTGTTATTTCCTCCTCCTCGGTGTGGTTTATGTGTGGATTATTTTTAAAATCCCAGATCATGTTGTGCAGGTGGTTTGGTGAATGGCAGAACTTGCAGTTTCTTGTTTATGTTGTGCAATCCAACGCATGTGATATGGAGGTAACTGTCCATCTGACGTCCGTGTAATATGATAGCTCATTCCATATTGCGCTACCAGTTTGATGTTTGCGTATCCCCGCCATCCTTCTTATAATGATGTTGGATGTTAATAGATTTGTCTTGCACCCATTCGTTTGAATCTGGTGACAGACGATGTTCTTATGAAGTATAAAGCACACACGCGCCCCCAAGAAGTTGGTGCGCGAACCAAAGAACATCCAAACCATGGTGGTCCAAGTCGTTCGTATGGGTCACATATATTCGCATCTCGTGAATATATGAGCAATGCGGTATGCAATGTAGGGGTTAACCTGGTTCGCACCCCAACACGGGCGACGAACTTCTTCCGCCTTTCTTTCCCTTTCCTTGGTATTCATATGATTAATAAGATTCGCATCTCGCAAGCGTGGTGTAATGTCGAAGGTAATTGTCTCCGTAGCGTGGGGCCCATGGTTCGAACTCCAGCGCCGGCAACAAATTTGATTTTTTCTTTGCAATGTTTCCAATATCCCTCTTTCGCTAGGCAACGCGATCCCGTTTTAGTAAACGCCGATTATTACGGGACAGGCTCTACATAAACAGCTTCTCTGAAGAAGGAGCTAAAAGCTGGCAGGCAGTGTTTGGTCTCCAACCTACGAACCAACGTTCCGAAGCCGAGTGCCTTAACCAACAGTGCTACACAGCAACGCTTGCAGGCGATGATTATAGCTGAACCCTATCAACGCGTCGCACCGGTGGTTTAAAAAACGCATATCTGGTAGAATAAGGGCTCTCTCAAAGGCAACGTGTAAACCCGACATCAGTGGCGCACCGATGGTGGGGTGGGGTTCGGGGGTTGTAACCCCCCCTGAAGCCGACCTAACCCCCCTCCCACTCCGTAACTGCTCCTATGTCCTAGAAGAATGTGGAGCTAATGTCTGCAAAACGCCGAAAAAAATAATAAAGTAATTAACATCATTGATGTAACTATTATTGGCATTTTATTTACTCTTTTTACACACACAACAACTGTGTAATCGCGTTCCCGGCCCATCGTGAAAAATTGACCCCCCCCCCCCCCGACAATGTGTCGCCGTTTTCAAGATACGCTCTCAGTAAGAGATACGCTCACCGTGTGCGTGTGCGTGTGTGTGTGTGTGTGTGTGTGTGTGTACATATGCACACCTCTGCATGACAGACATAGCAACAGAAGTGGAATGGAAACTGCTTCTTATACAATGAAATTTGTCAGTACATATGCTTGCTAGAACCTTTCATTTTCAGCTGCTTGGCCTAAGGCTCATAAGACACAGTTGTTTGCAGTAGACTCATACGTTTGAATATGGCCGTATGGGCGCATTTGTCATCTCACGACATTGTTAATTTATCCTCACGACATTCAGGAACTACGAAATGATTAGTGTAGAAGCTCAAGATGGCGGTGCCCATGAATTGATAATACAATCGTCTATAAAAAAAACTGGCAGTAATACAAGGAAGAGCGGTTCGTATCCTTAACTATTTAAGTTAAATCAACACATAGGATCTTATAGAGCAATGATGTGCTAGAGTCCTTAACATCAGAAGCTCTTACAGAGCAGCAGTTATGAAGAAACCAAGAACAAACTACGGGACGCATAAAAATTATGTGTTTATGTAATACGTATTCTAATGTTGTTGATATAGCCTGAAATTGTAAAACAGTTCGCGAACTTAAGCATGTAATACTGAACATGTTTCTTACTTTTCGCTTAGATGCGTTGTAAAAATGTGAATGGAAGTGTGACTTGTTGAACAATAGTGGTATTTGGTTATGACATTACCGGCGTAAGAATAAAATAATAATCTGAACCGCATGCGAAATAAGCGCCTCCCCCCCTCTCTTTTCCTCGAACCTCAACGCAATCTTTAAATACAAATTGCGGGATATGGTTACTGAGTAGTCCATCATCGGCTATACTGCCTCAGTGACATTCACAGTTCCATGGATTCGTCAATCATGACACAGGCAAACCTCTCCGTGTTCGGGCCCAACCGTCTGGCTATTTGATTGCCAGTCGAACAAAGACCGCGTTTTCTTTCATCTGCGTCACAGGAGTCGGTAAGTTTTACATGTGAATACGCTGCCGGGTTTATGTAGACGGTAAGCCCAACCGGTAAGTGTGTACACGGGCCTGATGTGCAGTTACCAACTCAACACACAACTTGCTAGAAAACATTCTCACGGGCACTCTGTAACGATGTTATTATATATGCCGCGATAACGTTCAAGAATCGCCGGTATCCACGTTACATTAGGGCACATGCACTGGCCAAGTGGACTTCTTTTTTTACGACACAATGAGTCAATGGTGAGGTCGCGCCGTGCAGTCTTACGGTAAACACACAGCGACACCTCCTCAGCGTGAAGTGGCTGCCACGACGGGTCGGTAATCAGCGTCCACAGTGCGAGGTCGCTTGTGCATGTCGAGGCTCAGACGCCAAATGACCCACAGAGCACGAGTGCAAAACAAGCGAGATAAAAGCCTGCTTCTAATTTTAAAAGGGCCAGAAAATACAGCGTGTGTATTTTCCGAAACAAACTATAGCCAGGATGTATCTGCCTCCGTTGCCAAATCCCTGGCCCGCTCACACTTGGATTTCTTGCGTTAAAATCTGCCACGTGTCCTTGTTGTAGTCCTGTATTCTTATTAAAAAAAAACGAAAAAAAAAAGCCCGCCTGGCATTGCAATTAGGTCCTTTCACGGTGAGCAGTAACTTTTCTATGCTGCCAAGATTATGTTTTAAAAGTATGATTACGTTGGAGAGAAGACGGTGATGGTGACTGCTACTCAAAGCGTTTGCAAACAATAACGAGGTAAAATGTACATAAAATTAAAAAGAAAATGCCACAACGGAAAAGAAGTGACACTAAATAGCGCCGCTAGAAAAGTAAGCATTCATTATAGTTATGATAGATCAAAACGCTTGTTCATTTCTAATGCTATATATAATCAGATAGTACGTGAACGGCCTTCGAAAACAAGTGCGTATTTTCGTAGAATGCTGATTAGCCGAAGGCCCCTTATGCTTCTGTCTTCTATGTCACTGCCCAACTCCATTAGTTGGGGCATGAGTACGCTTATCGTTGTTTGCGGTTCTTATATATATATTACTCTGTAGACAGTAAGAGGTCATGCGTGGCTGCGATCACTTTTGTGCCTGAATGCCTGAATTCACTTGTTTACGCATGTTGATAAACATTGATATTCTACTGGAGACAAACGCTTGGTCTTCGCCAAGTCGGAAGTTATTGGGAAAATCCCCTTGCATCTTAAAAGAGTACGGTCGCGTCAACGCCCAATTAAGAATTCGCTGGCACGAAGCCCGGGTACACAGGTTTGTTGCATAAGGACTGACCGACGAGAAGGCAGCAGAATGAGCTTGCGTATATGGCGAAGCCCCTCCACAAACGTCGCCTCGTGTTGGATGATTTGCCTTCTCGACAAAAAAAAAAAAAAAAAAAGGGGGGGGGGGGGGGGGGCTACATACCATCGCGTACACGCTACGTTGAGGAGATATTGCGGTAACTGCAGTGATCTCACGGTAACGGGAACCGCATTCACTTGTAAAATAAAACCTTCGCTTACGACATCACGCTGCGACACTGCCCGAATATGCAAGCGATCCTCGAGTTGTACAATTAATTAAACTCGCGACGACGTCGTTTTCAACTATCACACATATGCCTGGTTGCCTTTTGATGCTTCCTAGCCTCGCCTCTCAATCGCGTGGGACAAATGAACGCAGCACATTTCAATTATGGCAAGTATTAGATTAATGTAAGATTATAAGGACGCCTGTTTGACGCGCTGCTGCACTGTATGAAAGCGGATATCTGCCTGAAGTGGTCAATAACCAAAAGCTAAAAAGCCGTCCGTTATATAAGCACAGTACCAGCCCTGGAGAAAACAATGGCACTGCCACTTTCTTAGGTTCATTTCTACACGCTATTATTTTCTCAAGTATACACAGGTGTGGTACCAAAAAAAAAATAAATAAAATCCACACGAAAACTGCATGACTATTTATCATCATCATGAATAGTCATTAAGAATGATTTAAAATTGTTATGTTTATGTCATGATCGACGCAAAATTCGAATATGACACGCTATTTATGGTACTATTACTAAACGCAGTGAGCACTGAGCAAACCGTCATATGTAACCCGAGGCCAAAGTGGCAATACTCCCATACGAGCTGCAATAACCACGGGTCTTTGCTAATAACATGTCCATTGTCACAAATGGCTGGATCTAATTCTTACGAGCATGTCTAGCATAAGAATGCTTTTGCGAATACCAGCCCTGGGCTCGTATTCAGAAGAAAACAAAAGCTCTTTCACTACACTGCTTTGTAAGTGCAAGTTTCAGCCAGTCGACGCTGGACATCTTGGTGAAGGTCCAGCAGGACTCCTGAACAAAAAAGAAAAATGCGAAGTGGGCCCCTGTATATGTAGTTAGTTATTCTAAGATACCTTACTAGGCGTCATAATCAGATATATTAAACGCTTCTAATAGCTCTCTAAAATTACTGATAAGTATCTTTTAGAAAGTGCATACAATGTATAGCTGTTCGCACGAGCATGTGTCAGCGAATCGTGACGACGCTCTCGTTATGAGTAGTAAATGCGATCGGTCACTGGCAAACTCCTCGTACACAAATAAAACGTTTCGCGGAATTCGTCCTCATTACCCACTATAAATCGGATTGTAGGCGCTACGTATATATATTCGTGGTAACCAAATGTTACAGGTTGTTTATTCTTGAACAAATCAATAACCGAGGAAGAAGACACATAGCATGATTGACGCGGCATAGCCACATTGCTGACGAGCAGCAACAAATGGAAAACCGGCGAGGTGTGTAGGCCGACTACGTGGGAGAATAAAATTTAGGGGTAAAAAAAAAAACAGTACAAGATATGAACGCTCTGCAGTGTACGACATCTCTGCAAGGTTGGTTCTCCCAGATCCACTTGGCCACAAGAGCCTTAACGCGTTCAACTAAATTATACTAAGTGTGCACTGTATGCGCGAGCCAACGACGCCACGACGTTTGCAGTCGAAATAAATGGCGTTAGCAAATGGACACAGAAAAAAAAAGCAGTCTTGATTCATAAAGATATATCAATGGATATGAGCATAATCGTAGCTTTCATCGGCGTTCACGACGGGCTCTGTGCTTGTTTGACGACCGTTATTTAAACGCGCGATAAAGGAGGTCAATTCACTAAGTGGGTTCAAACACGCATACATATGCGCATTGCCACACGCGGTAGCGCTCACATCGCAAAAGCACTCTTCGCGCGCACGCGCGAAACAAGCGGGAAGTTCCACATTAACCACCACGCGCGCTTTTAAGTCACTAAAAAATAGCGCCCTGCAACCGATGACGCGTGCCAGTGGTCCAAGCCAAGCATCGTCGTCCGCAACCACGTGACGTCGCGCACGACCGCACCGGTCGTACAAAGGGACTTTCCACGATGTGCAAGAGGCCCACTTGCAGCTATTGCCGCCCCAAGGATCTTCGTACGAACTGAATCGCCGCGGTTTCCACGGCGAAAATGGTGTCACGGCTGCTGCGCGCGTCGACTCAGCGGGACGGCCGCGTGTGGTAAGCGCGTAGCCGCTTGCTGCGACGAAAGGCGGCAGTTGGGCGGGGTATGCAGACATGCCAATACGGAGACGCGCTTCGGGCACTAGGAATTGTCGCAGAGCGACACTGAACGAGGCACCAGTCATATATCGTTTTCTCGATAATATTCCCCACATCGACTGTTACGTGACCTTCACTTAATCTCTTTGCACAGAAACCAGCTAAGAGAAGAATTTTCGTATAAACACATAAATACTGCCAAAAAGAGGAACTATAGCTAAGTATCACTTTTTAAATTGCTGAACATTTCTTACCTTTCTACAATTTCGCTTATTTGGCGGATCTTTAATTTATAAAGTCCGTGAGGTGGGTAGTAGGTGAGGCAAGCGTCGCCGTCAGAGCATGTAAGCTGCTGTACATATTCCATGACAAAAAGGAAAGTCGGGCAAGCCGACGGCTGCCACGAAGGTTCAGCTGATGCAGTCGCGCCCGCACCTCCACCAAACTTATGCTGGTGAGCGGTGCTTACTTTTGTAAGGCGCAGGGGTGTAAATAAGTTAGCAAGAGGCCGTTGTCCCGGTCACAGCGCATTCTTTGTATACACACAAGGTAGCTTCGGCCACACCCGAAGAGCTAAAGAAACAAAAGGAGAAATATTTCGCAGCTTATGCACACATAAAATTGATTGGCCCAAGACTTTCTTTTTCTTTGTGTAACGCATTGTGCTTCAAGAATTCTGCAGTGAATGTGCTGTGCAGGACGCGACACGACAGCGTTGAGAAGGACTGACGCCGCGTCAAGATTCTTCGTAGCCCGCCAAGGCGGACGGCTACCGCTTCTGTCGAGCTTCCATTTGCCAGCACAGTACCCTGTAGCCGAGTCGAGCCACTGTGCTTTGTTCTGCCACGGTGAGCGAGGCAAGGTTGGGGAGGCCATGAATTCACAGCTGCAAGTTTTCGGGTGATGTTCCAGCCACCTTCCATGTGGAACCTTGCAGGCGCGTTTTAACTTTCAAACAATACGTATCCGACTCATGACAAAAGACAATCACGACTCTCATTGCAGCCACTGTCACAAGTGACACATTCGCCTTGGAAGATTTATAACAGAAGTAACAAATGATACTCCTGGTAAAACAGTGGCCGTATATCTGCAGTGCATTCTATTCAGCAGTTAACAGAGGAACTGTTCAAGGCCGACGCTTTGCCGTGCATTGAACGATGTCACAGTGCATGTCACGCAGGAGAAAGCGGACCCGCTCTTGCCCTCAGCCCACTGCTACACGATAGTGATTATGCGAAAGCCAACAGGCGATAACGCTTACAAATGGTTTAGCTCGACGTTGCGCGTTCGATCCCCAGAGTCGCGGGGACACCGCTTGACACTCTTGTCACTCGATGGCCTTGCTAGTTAAGAACAGCGCTGCCGTTCCGACGGTCTTTAAGTCGTGGAACTGGCTTGAATTATCTGTACTCTCTAGTACAGACATCTCTATCTACTGCATATCTGTATTACATTCTGTCAGTGCGAGTCACTTATTGCACATAGCAACCAGGATTACTGTCTGGCTGTTACGTGCAAAAAGTGACACGCACTGCCGATGTCTAAGAGCGCAAGAAAGCGCTTTCCGGCGTATTGTATGTAGATAACCAGCAATGCACCAGACAAAAGAAAAAAAATGCAAACCTAATTTTGATTAAATTTAACAATGGTCACATCACGTGGTGTACCATGCTGTGACCCAGGTATGAACTGTCAGTAAACTGAAGCTCGTGCGTTAAGTTAGCGTCACCTCGCTAACTCCAGACAAGTTTTCTTTCTACTAAACATCGAAAAAGAAGTGGGAGAGAGAAAGAGGTGCAACTCATGTGCAGGGCGCGTGCCTTCACGCGATGCAGCCGTATCTAGCATTCGCCACACGACACTGGCGCGCGTCCATCGCTCGGCAGCCATCGCCGGCGGCCCATTGGAAGCGCGAACAGTCCCGTGACGGCAGCCTCCGTGGTCTCTCGTTGAAGGAAAGTACCTATCGCCAATACGCCGGTCGATTGCGCAACCGCGCGTGCCCACCAGGTTTCCAAATGCGATGGCTGTCGCGGTCGAGGTCAGCCAGCCGCCCAGCCGCAACGCACGCCACCCGCGTTTCAGGAAGCAGCGCCCAGCGGCCAACACTTTCGTCCGACGCAGAGCACCGCCCACTCGGGTGGCGAACGGACAGAAAGGATAATATCGCGGTCCGTTTACCAACGACGGCGCCAGTCACCTGGGGATGGATGAGCGGCGGTTCGTGTGCAGGAATGGGGCATCTGGCACAGAAAGTCGATAATCATTACGCTAACTGCCTTTCAGCTGCGGCACTGTCGGCTATACGAAAAAATGTAACGTCAGTAGAAAAAAAAAAAAAAAGAACAGGAACGATACACGCCGGCATATTGGAATGAGAAATTTCTTTTTCCCTGTGACGCTTGAGGTCATCCGGGTACTACGAGGGTACGAGGATAGAAACCTGAATGACGGTTAACGGAAAAACCAGACTTACACCTCATACGCGCATTAGAAATCGGCTCGGCCGCGTGCATCCGGTTTATCGTGAAATGAAACAACCATGGTCTTCCTTTTAACACGAGTTCAGAACAATGCGAGAGTTGGTGGCGTTTCTCCACGCTTATGTGGAGATTCGAGGGTTTAGAGAAACCCCTGAATTGCGAGTTCTGTGCAGAAAAAAAAGTGTGGAGTGTACGTTCCAGTACTGCAACACGCAAAATGAAGCACATATAATTGTATCACGTGAAAGTGAGGATGGAGTCACTTCGTGTGTAGAAATTCAAGCAGGAAAGCGCAGGAAAATACAAGCGATAACATTGACACCGACCATTTATTGTTCACGGTTGCCGTGCGAGTAGAAGCACAATTCATCCTTGTTCGGCACCCATGCTTTCCCTCAGGTTCGCGTAATATTTGGATTCCAAGTATCACAAGTACCATGGGGTATTCGTCACCGTTTCTTCCTTATTATTTTTTTTTTCCACGCGAAAATCAACCTCGACATGCGTGCTTGTGTAGGGGTTCTGAATAGGATGAAAAACTAAAGAAAGAAGAGTCTAGGTAAACCTCGTTCATCGAGGTGCGTCAAAACTGAGCTGTAGCTCAAAAGGCCAATGCCGATTTCTCGCGTAATTTTACAACGAACGACGTTGTTGGTGGACACTCGTCTTTCGCGAGCGTTCAGGCGAACCCGAGACGCTGGAAAATCGGCGCGACATGCAGCGGTAGTTGAGCTGTGCTTACGTTTACCGGCATGAAAGCATAATTATATTCCGCGGTCTTACGTGCCGACACCGCAATAAGATTATGAGGCGCGCCCTATAGTGGCGGTTTACGGAGCAATTTTTGAACGCCGGCTATCTGACGTGCACCGAAATCTAGACACACGGCGCTCTGGATAACGTCCCCTTCGAGACGCGGCCGGGAATAGAACCGGAATCGTCGAGCTACCAGCGCGACACCGTGGCCGCTGACTATACCACAGCAAGTGTACGTAAGCGTCGACAACCCTAATCATAGTCAACCGTGGTCGACGGCGGCAACCAGTATTACGCGAATGATGTGACAGGTAACCATGTCGAAAGGCATTTGGAGTTTCGACGCCATTACGAGGTGGAGTAATGCGTTCACAAGGCGAATAGTAGTGCGCATGACTCGAGCATGCATATGAGGACAGTAGCTGAACGATGATCGCATGACAGCGCTGTCATTTTTACTTCGACCTTGGTAGCTCATTCTACTACGTAAAAAAAAAAAAAGCGTGACCCGAGTTAGCTGAGGCACTCTGTGTATAGATGCAGTCGTGAGGGAGAAAGCGGGATGAATGCCGTCTGTGACGTGATGTGCGATATTGTGTTATTAGTCGTACTTGGCAACGCTTATCTCAATAGACGTTAGAACACACGTGAATTTGTATTCCAGTGAAAAAATATCAATCCCGTCGGTGCGAGCCGAACATGAAGGTAGCGCAATGTCTAACAACTTTTACGCATCGTCAGACAAGGGAATGTGAGCCGACCAAGAAAGCTGTGCTGCCGAACAGCGGCTAAAAGCGCTAACTGCCACGAGGGTTGAGTGCGATAAACTTGCACGCCACGCACGCGACAAATGCCCCAAAGAGTAAGTTCACTTCGGCACGGGAAAAGTACGTGCGCGCCGCTTTTAGACGTACTACATGGAATCAAATTTTCACCCGCTGGAAAACGCTGAAGACACACGTTAAGGACACTTCTACAGGCCTCCAAAGCAAACGAAAGACATGCGTGTGATGTGGAAATGAGCTATACGAGCGTCAGCTTTCGTAAAGTGAGCGCAAATTTTTATCGAGAAAGTCATGCGCGCAAGCAAGATATACCGGGCACATTTTAAATATTCTAATCGGATTATTGTAATTCCATACTAAGGTGAAACGGATTCAGTAAATGCATTACACATTCGCATATATTTTCCCGAAAAACTAAGCTGAGCCTGTCAGCAAGCGTGCTCGAGCCGCGAACATACCATTTTTTAAAAAAAAAAAGGGGGGGGGGGAGGGGGGGGAGGGGTGCTGTCGTGGTAGGTTACAGAGAATGAAAAGTGTCCGCGAAAATCATTGAACGAATTCAAACTTAGTTAATAACATGTTACCGTAACTTGTTAATAACATGTTAGCGTAACTCGCGTGGACACATGGTATACAATTTATTTTACTTCTTCGTCCACTAGAATTAAATAAAACCGAGGTACTTTATGGAGAATAGCAACCAGGCAGTTTCCCCTGTTAACCCCTCCGTCTCGCCCACCCCCCCTTTTTTTTTTCTCACTATAATTAGGGCAATTACATTTTTTTATTTTTTTATTTTTTATGAAGGATCGATCAGTGGGCGACTTCGTATGCATCTAAGTAAAGGAACTCTGGAGACAAACTGAAAAAAGTCGGCTTCATGTTTTGGACGCTGTTGTATATTATGCAAGCGGTGAGGTAAGTGATTTGATTTGATTTATTGATTTCCATTTACACACACACACTTACAGAGGAGCAGTAAATGCAGATGGATGAGGAAAAAAAATGCCGCACTGACGCGGCTTGAGGGAATTTCACCCCTATAGGTGCATTATGGCTACATGGACTAACACATCGGAAACCATATATATTGTTGCATATATTTAGTGGCCTTAAAACAATGCAGTTATACAATATATAAAAAACAATGAAATATTTCCACACATAATAACAATGGAAATACACTGCGGCATTGAAATAATTGAATGATATGCGCTCGGCAACATACAGAAAAAAAAAAAACGCGCTCTACAGGGGTGAAAGCAATATAGTTTTAAATTCTGACAGGGATAAATCCTGTAAGTTGTAGCCTGCTCTATCACATGAATTCATTAATCTTGGAAGGTTATTAGACAGCACTTGACAACCGTAGTTAGTTCTAAAGCGCGGAACCTTCCATACTCAGGTGTACGAGTTGAATAGCGGAATAAGTTGGCGGATAGTTTTGTAAGTTCTACAAGTAAGGTATTATTACGTTTGGTACCAAAGTAATATTCGCGTAATAGTCTACAGTTATAGATGTTGTGGGCTGTACAAATGTTGTATTTCTCAAACAGGTTTTCAGTATGGGCGGCATACGGAACATTAGCAATGACACGTATTATTTTCTTCTGCATACAAAATAATTTACTCAAGTTACACCGAGTTGTGGTGCCCTAGTCATGGGCGCTTGTATCCTGCGTCGTCTTGTCCTGTCAAAAGTAGTACGCCAATTCATTCAACGCCCTTACTCTCCCAGCGTGCTTGCACACGGGCGCAGACGACAACAGCGGAGTTGAAGTGATAATACGTGCGTCTCTCAAGTGGGATCATGCACGGCTCGTGTATTGTTACTCCTTGCGAGCGCACGACGCCTATCCGATCATATCTGCAGCCTTAGTCGTTCGCAAGAAACGTGGGACGCTATTTATAGCCAACCTTCATTCTCACACGCGCGCAGCTTTATCTCTTTGCAGGCAACGATTTTCTTTCCTTTCGTTTCTTTTTGATGAACTACACCGAGCATGTCAAGAGACACACTGCAGTGACTCCAATTCGAGACTAACACTGACGAAGGGCGGAAAATGCGTTAAACCACCGTTTGCGCCGGAGTGTATCGAGTGCAAATATCATAGTCTCACTTTTTTTTTTTCATTACATTGGCTATAACTCAAGCTAAATATTTAGCTTTATTTTAATACTCTAAAAACCCGAGTGAGCACTACATGGGGAGTAGTCGGTGGGAGGCGTATAGGTCAATATAAAATTAAAGGCACGGTGTTCCTAATATCCCGTTTTCGTGTAAAGAACGAAAAATAATAGCAGTGACGCCACCAAATACGAATTACGATAGGTACAGGCCAGTTTAATAATTATACATTGGATCCGCGTCAACTTGGATAACAACCACAAACAACAGCGCAAAAAAGATAAGGACGACACAAGAACGACCAGGACAACTTCTTTGTGTCGTCCTTGTCTTTTTTGCGCTGTCGTTTGTCGCTACTATGTACCAACACGAACAACTAGCCACACTGGATAACAAAGTTTTACTAAGAACGCAGGAAAGATTCAGCTTACAGTGAAAGTGAACGAAAGGAGCGCGTGAATCCATCATCATCATCATCATATTGTTAAGTCCACTGTAGGACGAAGGCCTCTTCCAACGATTTCCAATTTACCCTACCCTGAGCGAGTTGGTTCCACTTTATGCCCGCGAACTTCTTAATTTTATCGCTCCATCTAACCTTTAAGCCTGCCTCTGTTACGCTTTCCTTCTCTTGGTATCCATTCTGTCGTTCTTACTGCCCATCTCCTCCGCATGATTGCCCTGCCCAGGTCCACTTTTGCTTTTAATTGATATAAGAATATCGGCTACTCCTGTCTGTTCTCTGATCCACTCCACTCGTTTTTTATCTCATAGCGTTACACCTATCATTTTTCGCTCCATTGCACGCTGCGTGCTTCTTAATTTATTCTCTAGATCTTTAGTTAACCTCCATGTTTCTGCACCATACTTTAGTACTGGGAGAATGCAATGATTAAATACTTTTCGCTTTAGTGACCAGTGGCAAGTTTCCAGTCATGATTTGGGAATGTCTCTCGAGTGCGCTTCATCCCATTCTTATTCTACAGAGGATTTCCTTTTGATGGTTAGGCGTCCCTGTTAACAACTGACCCAGATATACGTGTTCGTTCACCCATTCGAACGGCTCATTGTTGATTTTAAATTCCTGTTCCTTAGCTAGACTGTTGAGCATAATTTTAGTCTGTTGCCTATTCATTTTTAGTCCTATTTTAAGACTTTCCCGGTTGAGTGAGTAGTTAAAAGTTGATATCCTAGAACGGTCGAGTAAAATTGTGTATCTTAAGTTAGCGAACATCACGTTAGATTAAAATCGAACGATACGCCTATTACAATTGTGTACGAAATTTAAACCATCGACGGATAAAGTAAGCAGCGATGAGCATATAATCTCTCCCGCCCTCCTTTTCTGATGAGAACTCGGAACCGGAACTTCTCCCTGCGAACTGCGTCCGCCACTGTTTTATACATAAAAGTAAACACTTGCGACCGTTGTTATCGCTTCGACAGCTTCGCAGGATATAGCAGAGAGAGAGAGAGAAATGAACGCTTGCACTCCTGGCATCCAACAATCGAAGTTCTGCTCGGCCATGCCAGCTATCTTCCATCACGTGTGCAGCGATACGCACGCCCGCAGACAACCCACGTGGCCCGACGCAGGGTGCAGCGCAGCAAACAGAGGGCGACGACGTCAAACGAGCCCTGCTTGGCTGCGAGCGGGAACAATGTAGCACGTGATCGTAGACGACTGGAAAACACTGAACAGCGGACGTGCGAACTGCTGCGAGCTGCGGAGCACATGTGTGTGTCTCATGGAAAGCACGCTGGCCCCCTGAGAGACAAAGAAAAGTGGTGATTTGTGCACCATTTATTTAATTTACGTATTAATACTGCGATCTATTCAAACAGACGACTTTACATAAGTGGGACATAAAAAAAAACAAAAAAAAACAAGGGTCGCGCGAGACCACTGACACACAAACAACAACAACAACGACGACGACGACGAAGCTGCTCAAGCTGTTGTGCTGCTGGGAATCTTTCATGTGTGAGATATACATCATTTTTTGGTAGGCGTCCGATAAAAGGATGCATGTGAGGCATTTTATTTACTTATCTCCTACACACCAATGTCACGTTGCCATCGCACGAAGGTGCGGCTGCTGTACTAATCGGACAATTAAGTCGTATTCCTTATACGCCATAAGAAAAAAAGAAGGATATAGTCCCACGTTACATAATTCGTCGACAAACTCATCAGATGGTCACTGGTATGACCAATGACCAAGCGAATTGGTATGACACAGCAAAATATTAGGAAGACCGCAACAAACGTCGGACGACTGCAAGACAGACAGACAGACAGACAGACAGACAGACAGAGACAAAAAAAAGGTTGCACCGTAGCTGCGCCTCACATATATTGCGCGTAAAAACGTGCAATGTCCACATAGGGTCAAGGAAATCGTTTTCCTTGGATAAGGCTATCGAAGGCCCGCTAACACACTCGCTTCCCAACCTAGCCCTCTCCAAGGCCTCAAGGATATGTCGTATCAGCGGGTTCCTCGTATCCGCGATTTCACGTAGCGGTTTCTTGTATCAGCAGGCTCGTACCAACGCTTCGTCGTGTCTTTCTATGACTCATTCGCTGTTTGTTGCTCTGTTCTTAATATTCTTGCACAACACACAAGTTCAGGTGGTTGAAGCGGGAGCTAAGGAAGTAAACGAAAGTGAACCATTCGGCAGCAGTGGTAGTTAGCAGCAGTACGAGCGAAGCGCCCTCGCTCAGCATTATACGCACGGTATAAATGCGCACAAACGATATGCAGATCATTCTCATGGCGTTTGGAAGCACGTCTCCGCTTGAGTAATTCGCAGCGTGTGCTTAACTTCATTGGCAACGCCATGCACATTTCAATTGGCCCTATAACAGAAGAAAAAGGCGGATATTGGCTTTTGTTAGCTACTGTCTACGCGAATAGTGTTTGCGCAAAGGAAGGTCTTATTCGCATAACTAACAATAGCTAAATTACTAAATTACTAACCACGAGGAAGGCCAATCCGAGTCTCGTCGACATTGGCTGGAGTGTATGGAACAGGACACTCATCATAACTAATAGATGAAAGGTGATTATAGTGTTCGGCTGATATATTGGTAGCACATCCACGCACACTTATACGAATTCATTATTTGTAATTATGACATGCGTCCTAATGGTTAACGCTACGTTGCAACAACGTTACAGCGGAACGCCGCAGAGCCAAACACTGAGGTCGTTCTGAAGGACAGCAGCGGAAGCATGTATTGATATGTGCTCCTTCGTTTTCTTGAGTTTGAAGTATGTGGCCCGAACGCAGTAGCCTGCACGGAGGAAATCCTCAAGGAAACCACCAGCGCCGTGGAAAACAAAACAATGGGCACCTGTACGCCGCGCGTTTGCACGTGGAACGTTGTTCCACCTGATATGACTTGCACATGTGGTGTTACGGTTAGAGCATCGGGCCTTGGTGGGAGCTTAGAGTTCAAATCCCGCCTTCAGGACATTTTTAACACATCTGCTGAAACTTATCTGATATAGATATGCGCTGCGTTCACGTCAAATAGCATATAAAGTGCGCGTGATATATCGAGCTGGCAGATTATGTTATTTCCGGCCAGCGCACGCAGCTGCACCGATAGCTGATCGCACTGAAACTCGCAGGTGGCATGTGACGCATCCGGCCAGATACTTGGGCCAGCCTAAACCCATCGTTCTGGCTAAGCAAATGCTCTAGGAAAAAAAAAGCCAGTGTTACGCCTGTGAAGTCTGAGTGAACAGCGGAGCTGGAGCAACTGTGTCAAATTCACTATCACCACCATGGAGCAGTGGGCTGAGAGCAAGGGCGAGAGCGGGCAAGCATGGGTTCGTTTCTGCCCTCGGCGCGACCCGATACTTTTCTTTATCTCTTTCCACATTGTATTTCGCGTGATCACTATGATGCAGCAGTATGCCGAAGGCAAGAGTATGGGTAGTGTGTGTGGTCCATGCTGAGCACCAGGGTGAGGTAGTGGGTCAAATAGGGCAATAGCGGGTCCGCTTTTACCTTCTGTATGCGTGACAGCGGACATCAGGCTTTCTGTTAAAAAAAAATGGCGCGCGCAAAGGGGAGGGGGATACGTGTATCAGTGTCAAACGGGCAGCCTTCTCCATCCTTCATTGTGTGTTCTACGAGAGTTGCGATGTGGTGTTCTCCAAACCTTGGATTACGTTGACGACGTTTAACAAAAGCTCTTCGAAATACGATTTCTGACTGTGCCATACCCGACTCACGATTCAGTGAGCCCGCTCGTTACTGCCAGAAATATACCAGAGGTTGCCTTTATTCGTCAGCGCACATTTATTTTTGCAAAATATTCACTTATTTTCAATGCTGGTCGATGTACATGCGATGGTTGTACGTTTGTTTTATGCTGGTTCAACTGGAAATTGCTGAAGCGTTTAGCTGGGCTATAGCTGGAATGTAGACTTGTAATGCATTTCCAGAGCTAACAAAAAGGAAAAAAAAGAGGAGAAAGACAAACGAAAGGACAGCAGATAGACAAAACGCTGGAAATGCGTTCTGCCTATCTGCCTTCTGCCTATCCAGCGTTCTGCCTATCTGCTGTCCTCTCGTTTGTCTTCCTCCCTTTTCTTTTGTTAACGCTGGAAATGCATCACAAATGAAAATCGTTACGCTGTCACGGTAGTACAGTGGTTACGGTGCTCGGTTGCTGACCTTAAGGACCTGGGTTCGGTGCTGGCCGCGGCGATCGCGTTTCGATGGAGATCCATGTGCTGAAATTTAGGCGCACGTTAAAGAACCCTAGGTGGTCGAAGTTTCCAGAGTTCTCCACAATGGCGTGCCTCGCAATCATATCGTAGTTTTGGCGCGTAAACTTCCAGCTGAAACAGGGCGTTTAGGCAAGCCACTTACCTTAATAAAAACACAATAGAAATAGTCGCGGTTGTAGCCTTGGCAATCGCACTACCAGCGCGAGTGTTGAGCGGCACAAAAGTATTCTTCCTCCGCGGGTAGCGCACCCTGCTCCTTTAGAGTAGCGCTGATCTTCTCCACTACACACCGATTATTATCTGCAAATCATTCACAACCGCAGCGTAATGCTGTATAGAAGCGTGCATACAATATGAAGTTTCCCTATATTTGACACTCCCCAAATTCCCTTGATTTCTTGTGGTAAGGGGAGCCCCTCGAGCCGTTCAGCCCAGTCCTACAGGATATCACCACGCAAAGGCTGATCTGCGATGTTCTTCCAAATGTCCTGACACAAAGCCTTCGCCCTTATCGTTGATTGATGATTGATTTGTAGGGTTTAACGTCCCAAAACCAGTTCTGATTATGAGAGACGCCGTAGTGAAGGTCTCCGGAAATTTCGACCACCTGGGGTTCTTAACGTGCACTGACATCGCACAGCACACGGGCCTCAACATTTCGCCTCCATCGAAATGCAGCCGCCGCGGCCGGGATTCGAATCCGCGACCCTCGGATCAGCAGCCGAGTACCATAGCCACTAGACCACCGTGGCGGGGCTCGCCCTTATCGTGCACAGGTGAAAAGAATGCAAGGGGATTGTACAACCTGGACGTCGTTTGCAGGACGAAACGCATCGTGGTAATCGTTACCTTCGCTAAGTCTATGACAGCGTCAGGAGTAAAGGTCATAGCATCCGCGTTCGTTCTCTGTAAGGCCAAGAGCCTTCAAAACACTTACTGGTTGTCCTGACGGTTCTTCGGCGAGGTCATCATGACTGAGGCCTTTCCATCATTTCGTTGCTTATGACCCCCATTTGAGCAAATTCATCGGTGTTGCACGAAACATTTCTTTCGCTTCCTCAAGTTCTAGCCTCTCACTCGAAAGTCTCAGGGCTGCACAACAGATCTAACATCTCGGCAAGCCAGCCTCCTGTGACGCCTTAGTGACCATTGGGTAGAAGGTCATTGCTGGATCTCGTCATGTACTCTTTGGTGTTCGGCACACCGCATCGCTTTCACGCCCTTCTCGCAACCGTGATGAAGGCGCCAGTAAGAAAATGTTGGAAGTGGCACGGTGTCTGCGAGTCTTAGCTTTACGTCGTGGCCACGCGCCTTCCTGGCCGTCACAATGTCCGCCCTCCCCCCATCCATCCCGCTGAAAAAAAAAAAGAGCTTGAACCTATTAAAGGTCCCATGACACCAAAATTTCAAACGCTAGATGCTTGCGTTAATTGGTTTTCCTGCATACGAAGGCAATCTTGACCAAGTATTAGCGGCGAACGTCGCCTCTAAGTAATTTTAATATGGTTTCAAAGTAAGCGGGAATGCTCATCCGAGCTTGCAGCACCTCGCGACATCGCCACTAGTGTGACGTAGTTTGTGGGCCATCTGTGACGTTTCACTTTTGTAAGTTGATATCGTGACGTCACAGAGAGACCCGGGCACGCCGCGCTATGGCCTCCGAGCGTAGCCTCCAAGATCGGCTCTCGCAGCCGATCGCGGAGGCCACACCAAAAGCCGTATTTTTCTGCTTCCTCTCCGTGTTGGTCGCTCAAGCGTACATTGTACACACGCTATGATGCAAAGCGAGTGTGGCGAGCTGGTCTGGCGCTCGCGCTCTCCGCAATGTCACCGAATCTTGAGCTCAAGTGATCAGTGAATGCGCTCACTTCGGACAGCCGCCGCGCCAGCACCGCGGCGCTAGTTTCTTGCAGTTTTTGGCGCGCGTTTCGAAGCATCATTAAAACTGAACAAAATTAACGATGCTGTGACTAATTAGACTTCGCGCTGGAGAATTTGCCACTCCATGCCGTGATTACAAGACACTGTTCTACTCATTAGAACATAAAAGTCTCCAACAAAAAAATAGCTGTCATGGGCCCTTTAAAGCTTCATTTATGAGGTCCACTGTGGTGGTACAGTGGTTATGATGATTGACTGTGGACCCAGAGGACGCGGGTTCAAACGCGGCCATGGCTGTCGCATTTTAAAAAGAGGAGACAATGCTAGAGGCCCGTGCACAGAGCTTTCAGCGCACGTTAATGAACCCCAGGCGGTCAAAATGAACCCCAGGCGGCCTGTACATCGTGCAAATAAACTGCACATTGGGTCTTAAAAGGAAGTGAAGGTCACCTGGAAACTATGCGTCAGCAGAATCACGCTAAGAGATGGAAACTTGCGTTAGGGGGTCGTAAGTTCCAACTGCCACGAACAACAGTAATAACGACAGAGGAAGTTTTACGTGCCGAGACCACCACATGATTGTAAGGCACGCCGTAGTGGAGGGCTCTGGATGATTTTTTTCCACCCGCGGTGTTCCTTAACGTGCATCCAAACCTAAGCAAACTGGTGGGGTTTATTTATTTATTTATTTATTTATTTATTTATTTATTTATTTATTTATTTATTTATTTATTTATTTATTTATTTATTTGAGCTCGGCGATCCAACAGCCTATGTGCTCAGCTACCATGTCGGGTTGACAGCCACGAAGCATTGCAAGCATTTTATCAAATATTTCGCTCGCGCACGCACGCACGCAAGCACTCTAAATTATAGTTTATATGACAACCGCATTTTGCATATGCAACAGGTGCTACTGGGCTACAACACTTGGGTTCAGACCACATTTCTGAAGTATACACAACCGGACGGTTCGACATATTGCAGATAGGAGCGGCATAGAGATAGCACAGCCGTTACTTTCCGGTTGGCGTAGCTACAGCAACACCTTGTCCTGCCAAAGGCGAAACCTCTGACGGCGCGGTGGTCGCTGAATGACACAGATAAAACAGACCTACATACTGGCCCACAGCGATCGAATGGAAGCGTAGGAATAATAATAATAATAATAATAATAATAATAATAATAATAATAATAATAATAATAATAATAATAATAATAATAATAATTAAAGGAGGACGTGAGAGATTGCATACTTTATTTAGCGTTATACTCACGCAAGCAACGTCCCTCTGGCCTAGAGCACCGCACGGGCTCGGGCCTGCCCGAAAACCCGGCCCGGCCCACGGGCCGGGCCGGGCCGGGTAAAGCAGTTTTCACGGCGGGCCCGGGCCGGGCTCGGGCCTGAAGCTCCGGGCTTAGGGTCGGGCCCGGGTATGAGGCTACGGGCTCGGGTCGGGCCGGGCTTGCTCTTTAGTGCATTGGTTCCACATGCTTTGCGTACACATATACTTTCCACATGTTTTCAACTTTATGGATGGCTTTTATGTGGAACGAGCTATGTAAAGGCTTATCCGAAATATTGTATTTCTCTTGCTTCTTGTGGGCACTTGATTTATAAGGATCGAGTGACCTAGAAGCAGAGTTGCCAGTTCCGCTTACAATAAGTGGATTTGTGTTTCTTTTTTCGACGTGTCGCTTGTATGTTCCAGTCACTTGTCGCCTTTTTTGGGCTTGTTTACATTTTCCTAGCAAATATGGTTAATGTAGTGATCATCACATTAACGAATTAGCGCGTTTGTCGATGACTGAGTCGCTGAGTGTTGAAGTCAAACATACGCTGGGAGAACGAACAAGTAACGTCAATCATGCACTGGCACACGTGCATTCAGCCGAATGGAGACAATGTTAAAAAGTTAATATGTACTTTCGTTTATAGTTGCACATATTTTTGTTGTACAATATAATTGGCGAATTTTTCAACTCCCCTTCGTATCTGCGTGACATTTATTATGAAATAAAACGTTTTCAAGAATGGGAAAATTCTTTAAATTTTCATTTATTTTGGGCTTTTTCACGGAAGCCACGCTGCTTTTTTGGGCTTATTTTGTGATGGTTATTTGCCTGTTAGCTCAGTAGCATCTGGCAACTCTGCCTAGAAGTAAGTGGATCAGGTATTGTATAGATAACATCTCACGATTAGTTCTGTGATTTTATTTGCATTAGTTATATTCCAAATGTTATCTCATAATCGCAGTAATGAGATTAATAAAATAAAGTTATATTTACAATTCATCCTCGTAAGAGCAATGACAGAACTGTTAAGGGGGAGGGGGGGGGGAGATGGTGAAAGTTCTAGCCATCTCCAAAAACAAAAGATCTACGCAGTCTCAATACACAGAACTAATAACGGGAAATAGCTTTTTTCCCGTGGGTGAATCGCGGCTTCTATTTCTGTAGTGGTGCGGGTTGGACACGCGCGGCTATCTACCCTGTAGGCCTACAGAAGAAGGAGGAAAGGAAGGAAAGGCAGGAAAGAAAATCAGGTGATTCAGGAATGAGAAGACGGAAAGAAGGGGTTAGCACACGAACAATCTGTGAGAAGCTAAACACCAAGGTTATGTTTCATGCAATTCGAAAAAAAAAAAACGAAGTTTGCCAACCCATGTGCTGCAGTCTTATTCCGCAATATACATGTTGCGAGAGCACCATGTTATCGCCGTTACAGTGTTGCAACGTGCAGAAATAGATACTGCGATTAAGATAAGCGTAGGCCAAAGTATATTCCCTTGGTCAGATCTCTGGTTACGATTTGGCAAATGAGTTCTGCGGAAACCCGCAGTCGTGGTTACGGTTTGCGTGTCAAGGAAGGTCCCGTTGCCTCGAACAACACGCACCCAATCGTAAGTGTAGAGGAGCATTCGCGGCGCCGTAATCACCAAAGTGGAACGAAGCCGAAAACAGACCAATATATTTTCGTTCATCTCATGCCAGTCTTTTCCGCGTAAATCCAAAGGCAACCCGCTAATAATTACTGAGTTTTTAAGTGCCGAAACTACATTATGACTATATAGCACGCCACAGTGGAGCATCCCAAATTAATTTCGACCACCTGGGGTTCTTTACCGTGCACCTAAATCCACTTGCACAGGAGTTCTTGCATTTTGCCCCCATCAAAAGCGCGGCGACGAGGCCGTGGAATCGAAATCGTGTCCTCGGGTACCTGCTGAGCTACCACTGTGGATGAATGACCACCTCCTAGCGATAACAACATTAGGGAGGCATACACTATTACAGGAAAAAGAAAAGAGCGCGGCAAGAAACTGTGCATAACGTATTAGAAGGGGGGAGGGGAGATTGTTGGACCGCACGTGGTAGGTGCTAAATAAACGAACTGCACCACTTCAGAAATTTTCTTGCCTCGGAACCAGAACTACATGATCATTAGGAGAGTGTAAGAGCAATGGCAATTTTACGTGTCTGCAGGGGACAATCAGCGCAGGCTTGAGAGAGGACATTTCTTACCGGGAAACTGAAGCTTGTGTCAAAGCACTCCCCAAAAAGCGACGTTTCGAAGAGGTTTCTTTTGGTAGTTGATTCGAACACTTTGTCTCCAGCAGGACGCGTGCAATGCAAAGAGTGCAAAATATTTCTGGGCTTTGATACCGGTAAGACCGGAACGCCGCCTCACCTGAACAGGCACAAGTGCAAGTCAACAGGGAGGATCTGCTGTCCTGACTTCTTTCTTTTCTGAAAAGAAGCCCGCGGTTCCTTCCAGTTTAAAGGAAAGCTTGACGACTTCGTGCGTCCGATGGTGCGCTAAAGATATGAGGACCCTTCGATGTTGTGCGAGATGAAGGATTTTTGAAAATTGCTGATGAATTTGTCGCCGACGGTGCCCGGTACGGAACACCAGTGTTGTACGGAACGTCGTTCCAAGGAACGACGTTCCTGGAACGAGTTCCTTTTGGGAGGAACGAAGGAACGCCACCGTTCCATTTAGGATTGGTGGAACTGTAACGGGAACGCGTTACATTTACGAAGGAACGGCAAAGGGAACGGCGTTCCTTCCATACACGTTCCACTCCACGACGATCGCACGTACGGAGCATATCATGCAGGGTGGATACGCTGGGCTACAACAACCCCTCCCTGGAATCCCGTTTTCCTGCCGCCACTATCGCTCCCTCACAGAAAATCACTCACGAAAACGCCATTCTATTGCGGTTTCGATGATTCGACGAGGGTGACGCTTCCCCTTCACTCCGGCCGCACGACGTCAGGGTATCCTGCTACTCCTTCATGGTGGCCGCTTACTATGGCCGCTAGACAAGAAGTTTCCGGCTGTCAACCAGCCCTGTATGGATGTACGGCAACGCGGGAGGAACTGCATGCAACAGAGAAGTTCCTTTCGTCCCTTATAATCCCGCCGCCAGGGCTAACTCCGAACTAAAACACTGTCAATGCGTGCTTAACCTTATCACCTCTCCCCGCATTCGATCTGAGGACGCGGTTACGGCCATGGTTGTCCATACTTGTAACACACTCTGTGCGTTAATCTCTTCAAGGTATTTTAGTTGTACTGAACGGGTCGCGCCTTAATTTAGTGTCAAGAGCCCTATGCCCTCGGCAAAAGCCGAAACGAAAGGCATTTCGAAAGGATATATACACGTGCTAACGCGAACCAGTGCTGAACATGCTTACGTGCGTGCGTGCGTGCATGTTTGTGATGCTGAGCGAAGTTAACATCGCTCTGACCCGGACCTGGTTAATTGTGTTCTGTGATGCCCAGTTTGCTTCTAATAAAAACTATAGTTTCAGTGCTATCATTACTACGCGACCAAAAGGTTAGCTACACACGAATAACCAAACATTTTAACGCACCGCACACCCGTCCACGTTCTGTTCAGCCTCAATTGCTGTATACCAATGTCCTGTCAATTATGGTTGTGTGGTGCGGGACATGTTTGGTTGGCGTCCCGTTAAATTATGCATGTGAGGCTATCTATTTTCTTATTTATTTCCTGCACCACAACAGCATTTCACCCTTCCCTTAACATCGGTGTGCCTACGAAGTGAACAGGCAAATAATGTTTATTCCTAATGCCACGAAGAGAAGAAAACAGTCCGGCGTTATTTAAATCGGGGGTAAACGTGCAAGACAGCAATATAAAAATTCCTCACATCGACATACATTCAACGACGCCATAATTAACAGAAGTACAGTATATGACAAATACTTTGAAGTGATGAGAACTATATAAAAACAATATATCCAGAACTGCCAATTAGTTTATTAAAATGCTACAAGGGCTTTCCAAAATTTTGAGCAAAATAGTTTAGGATCGGGAATGCTGACGCCATCGGAGAATCTTGTTCCAGTATTTGCGCGCAATGCCTTTATATACTATCCTAAATCAAAAGGTCGGTTACTAGCTTTTAGTGTCAGATGCAGCGCTGTTACATGCATTGGTGCACGCGAGTTCCAAAGCGCAGTGGAAGCGCTTTGGAACTGAAGTGGAAAGTGCCATATGCGTCGCACTTGTAACAGACGAGCAGCAAAGTTGCAGTGGTGTTGTCCGTAGTATCTTCGGTGCTCCTTGAAAACATTTGCCTGGGAGCGTTTCTCTATTTCTTTGTTGAAATTCGTGAAACAGATATAGGTCGATGCGAGATTTGATATGTTCACTTTATTTTGCCACGGGATTAATTTTCAATTTTACAAATCAAATGTAACGTTAATGTAACGACACGTTCCAATTTTCGAAATGTAACTGGAACGCGTTCCTTTTCTATTAAAGGAACTTGTAACGGGAACTCGTTACAAAATTGTGAAGGAACGAGTTTTCGTTCCTGTTTTGGAGGAACGTGTACAACACTGCGGAACACTATCCGCCAAAAGAATTACTTCCACATCCCACGACAGTGTACCGCAAGGCAGCCGACGTGGCCTGTGCTTTACGAGAAACGCTGAGGCAAGTAATCAAGGCAGCGATGGAGTATGGCCGTTGTTCAATGGCAGTCGACAGGTGGACTGATGACTATAAAAAAAAAACTCAGTTTGTTATAGTTATAATCGAAGTTTGTGCATTTAATACACCGCTCATAAATTTAGATTTCATCTTTTTCTTGTTAAGGCAAGCTACTACTATACTGAGGACTGGTGTTAAATATCTAGAAGGGTGTGCGATTGTTTGTTGATAGACATGCTTTTAGATAGAGAGCGCAATAAAAACAAGAAGTTCGAGAACAGTGCAGTGTGCCTCCGTTTTTATTGTGCTTTCCATTAAAGCTAAAGTCATGCTGCAAATCAGTTTGGCTGTCACAATATGTCACAAAACCCTCCTGATGATTTCTATTTGAATATCCGAAGAAATAGGCGCAGTATACCTCTGATCAATAAATCTTCCTTGCAACCATTATCGTTGCTAAAAATATTTCCCCATTAGGTGGTTTTTTCGACTAAATAACTGAAGGTCAAAATGTACTTAACTAAGCATGGGACAACGAAACGTCGATTACTGCTGCTTAAAACTTCTTGCTCGAAATTTCATGCTCGGGCCTCGGTCGGGCCTGATTTGTAGTCGGGCCGGGCCGGGTCGGGTAGGTTAAGTTTTTTTCCGGGCTCGGGC
Source organism: Hyalomma asiaticum (assembly GCA_013339685.2). NCBI lineage: Eukaryota > Metazoa > Arthropoda > Arachnida > Ixodida > Ixodidae > Hyalomma > Hyalomma asiaticum. The sequence goes on from CM023481.1 coordinate 204,568,345, forward strand.
CGGGTACGGGCCTCACTTTTATTCACCGGGCCGGGCTCGGGCGGGTAAACTTCAGCAAGTGGCGGGCTCGGGCCGGGCCCGGGCCGAAAATCACGGCCCGTGCAGTGCTCTACCCTCTGCCCTTGCGCTCATCTTCCCGCTTATCGCTCATGTTCCTTTGCGCGATCAATAACACAACTCCCAGGTTGGCTGACGTATCACTTCCTACATGACAGCGGAATTTCCTAGACAACGCCAACTGGCGCACCGAAGTGTAGTTTATTTAGAGGACCGATTTTATTTTCCAACGGCAAAGTGTTTGCAATGGATTTTGTGTTGCGCCTGTTTTGGGCATTACTTTTTAGTGTACGCTAATCGTTGTTTGAATAGTGTCCGAAGAGATTACTGTTCATAAACTTTTTAGGTATGTGAACGATTCTGTTTTGTTCTTTAAAAGAAGTCTCCTTTTTAACGGATATGTAAGTCTGCTGGTGCTATCTTTGCCGCTTTTCAGCAGTAAATGCTCGTCCTTTATTCAGGAGCTTCCTTCTGCTGACTCGCTTCAGTTTTTAGATTCACGCCCTATTAGGACTAATCATCTGTGCTGGTCTCATAGGCCCGCCAGAGCGCAAAAGGCATTGTTGCCCTATGATTCTGTGGAGTCGGAACTGGTAAAAGGCAGGATTGCTAATATTTTCTGGGCTCTACTCTCATAAATTCTTCCGCACATGTAACGCAATGTGGTTTTAACTGTCAGGTTGGGAAATTGTAGTGCGCCAGTCATACTTGTTGCCCGGTCACTGAGGCAGTTCTACACGCAACAAAAGGAGGCCCGTTTCAGGAGGACCTTGCCGAAAAGCAACAGTCAGCCTTAAGTGGTGCCATATATATATATATCGCATTTCCCTCAATAGAAAATAACGAGAAGGCACAATGTGATTGCGGTTTCGCCCGTCCCGCAAGTTTGACGGCTTGTTTCCCAGAATTGCTTCTGAAAAGAAAAGAGAACGAACACAGAGGTTGTGGCAAGATGCGCGCTCAGCTGTTTGTGATATTTGCGGTTGGCGTTGTCTGAGAAATTCCGCTATGTGCTATGTCTCGTCTCTCAAGGCAGCGGTATCCGTAAATAAATAAATAAATAAATAAATAAATAAATAAATAAATAAATAAATAAATAAATAAATAGGAAATCATATATCGGGAGAACTGGACCTTGCAAGGAAACACCTGCTTTCAATTATAATCACGCGTATAATCCACATTTGCCAGCACAGTGTCAAATCTGCACGTGTGATCCGATTTTCGTCGAGCCTAGATCTTCGACGGAAGCAGAGATACCACAACCCGGGAACTGACGGACGCCTTATACTATATGCATGAGAATGTGACACGTAGGTTGCGATGATGTATAGTGTGAAGAACTTTATGGCACTGGAACCTACCTACTTCATGTTTCTTGCTTGTCTGATTGATTGATTTCTGGAGTTCTACGTTCCAAAACCAGCTCTGATTATGAGACGCCGTAGTGGAGGACTCCGGAAATTTTGACTACTTGGGGTTCTTTTGACGTGCACTGACATCGCACAGCACACGGGCCTCATCATTTCGCCTCTGTCGAAATGCAGCCGCCGCTGCCGGGATTCGATCCCGCGACCCTCGGATCAGCAGCCAAGTACCATAGCCACTAGACCACCTAGACCACCGTGGCGGGCATATGTTTCTTGCTCAGCACCCTCCCATTCACCTCTAGATGGGGGCTGTTACGTCAATGAAGAAAGAAGGAAAGAAAAATAATAAAGACGTTTTAACAAACGTCAAGTTGAGTCGTATGCGATAGATGCGCTATGAGGACATAACTTTATTACTAGAAAAGAACTATTTCACCATCAGGGTAATTAAAGTAACGCAGGTGTGCATTGCATGGGATATGTGGGCATTGTCTTCAAGTACGAAGGAATGAAAGAAAAACATAAATCACGTGAGGCTCCCACCCGCATTGGATATGGGGATTATGAATGAGCCAGCTACAGCACCCTCAAAGTTAACCTAATATCTACTTTAGTCGAACAGAAGTGCACCAAAAGCTAGGGGCTAGCGCCGTTCAAGGCGCTTAAGTGATTAGGGCCTCGTTGGAAGCTTTTTGGGTGGTCAGTTGCAAGCTTTTTTGGGGCAAGCGTGTGCACTTATACTTACGCGAGACGAAAAGTTAGAATGTTCGAGCCTGTTCGTGTTTTGGTCTCTTACTTGTGCGCAGTTTTTGAGAATTTTATATTTCTTAGGAGATGGTATCCATATACGACCAGAACTGCGTCATCTTATGCGTGCCAGGTCGGTCTTGAATGACTGGACGCTCTTACTGCTTGACGGACGTGGTAAACGGAGGGAAAATTTATGTAGTACGTATAGCATGTTGGTCTGCCGGAGGGGTCTCCGACTTCAAGGGGCAAGCGGCGAAGGTAGTTGCTGAGTGCGAGAAATGTACACTTCCCGCCGACCCCACTTGCTACCTCGTCAAAGGCAGCAGGGAGAACAGTTCGCTTAAGAATAGTTCGCTATGCGTTTTCGCTCTGAATAGCGAAAGCGCATAGACTTCGTGGCGCCATCACTTTGTTGCAAGGTTCCGCACTTAAGATGGCCATAAGTAAAGAAATATTTGAGCTGGTTTGTAAATGAATGAATGAATATGACACAATGTCAAGAATTAAAGGCATGACAAACCAGAAAGAGACCCACAATTGAAGCACTCGTGACGACGACACATTGGTGCTTGCCTCGCCGGCTGGCTGTGGCGTGCTCATTTTATCTGCAGCCGAATCCCCGAAAGAACTAAACGATAAGTATGCTCAATGAACGCACTAATGATACCTTTCCCACAACACTGCGACCACGGGAGTGCGCTAACCGCACTCTCTACCACCAGGTCCTGTACATCTTGGGCAGTGCCATTGGAGTTGCATCTTGTTGTTCTGAGCAAGCAACACTTGCGCAAGCTGAAATCGCCAGTCAGGAGGAAGCGGCGATTATCTATTACGCCGTCTCCGCGACAAGAGTTGGCAGGGTGAGAGATACGCCGCGGGGCAGTAGGGCCGACCAGCGAGGTCATTCGAGTCGCGATTGCCTGGAGAAAGCTGGAGCCATTTTACTTTCAGCCAGTCAGGCCCGCCACATAAAAGAGGCTCGGCCGCGGCTGCTCGCAACAAGCGTAGAAATGCAGTCGAGTTCTGGCGACAGGAATATGAGTGCGCCAGCCTTCGTCGCTCTCTTAAAGACCATGGATGTCTTTATCTAATAATGGTGCATGCTCTAAAAAAAAAAAAGCAGAAATCTTAACTACGACATACAGACAAATTCGGTGGTCTTACGTATAAAAACCACGACATCATTAATAGGTACGCCACAGCGGAGACAGCATGCTCATTTTGAACTACCCGAGGTTCACGAACGCATGCCTAAATCTAAGTACGCGGCCATTTCTGCATCTGGACCTTACTGAAATATGGCCGCATCCTTGAGTTTTGAGGAGCAGTATACCAGCCGCTACAACGTGGCCACCTAGAAATATGTGTGTGTCCGCGTTCTGTACGATCTGTGATGCGGTTCCCATGGTCGAAGGGGCTCTAAGGCTGCACAGCGGCACCGACATACAAACAATTGCCTCAATAAACATTAGCGACCGGAGTAGAGTCGTTAAAGCGATGCTTCTCTAGGCTATAGCCTCCATCGTCGTGGTCGACACGCAAGATCTGAAGCCGCGCAAAAATTAAAAATTGGTCGTTAGGCTGCGGATGCAAACCACCGACCAGCGGGTACCGAGACTAGCACGCTAACCAATCCAGCCACTGTGGGTTTATCATACGCGCGCTTTAAAGCGGGGTTTTTATGCATGAAGAACTAGAAGCGCAAGGCGCGTGCCTCTACACGCGCACACTCGCCAAGCGAAGATGTGAACATATCTGGGCCGTATTACTCACTTGGATTTTCTACAAAAAAGAAAAGGAGAGAAGGAGATTGCAAAAAAAAAAATGAAAGTAGGAAGCACAGAAGGATGGAGCGACAGACAGAAAGAAACGGAACAGAGAGAAAGGCATCAATATAAATAAAAAATGAAAGAAGGAAGAAAGAGAAGAAGAAAAACAGCAATCAAAAGATAAAGCTAGAAAGAAATACAAAAAAAAAAAGAAAGAGAGGAGGCAGGCACATGCGAAGGTGTCCCCATTTTCCCTATATACGGGAAAGGCTGCTCAATTTTTGTTGTACTGCAACATTTCGTGCGTCGGCGCAGACGACCGCAGATACCGCGTTGCACCTGACATTGAACATATGTCTGTACATTGCGCAGGAACGGGCTAACTTGAACAGGGGCATGCATATATATATATATATATATATATATATATATATATATATATATATATATATATATCTTTAAACCTCTAGACTGGGAAGAAAAGGGAAGACGGAGAATATCTCAGCAATTAAGATTTGCAGACGACATTGTGCTCTTTAGCAATGATGGAGACGAACTACAAAACAATATTGATGACCTAAATCGGGAAAGTATTAAAATTGGATTAAAAATGAATAGGCAAAAGACCAAAGTTATGCTCAATAGCCTAGCTAAGGAACAGGAATTTAAAATCAACAATGAACCCTTACAATGTGTAAACGAATACGTATACCTGGGACAGTTAATAACGGGAACTCCTACCCATGAAAAAGAAATTCTCCGTAGAATAAGGATGGGCTGGAGCACATTAGGAAGGCATTACGAAATCATGACTGGAAACTTACCGCTCTCACTAAAGCGAAAAGTATTCAATCACTGCATTCTCCCAGTACTAACGTACGGTGCAGAAACGTGGAGAATAACGAAAAAACTAGAGATGAAACTAAGGAGCACGCTACGTGCAATGGAAAGAAAAATGATAGGGGTAACGCTAAGAGACAAAAAACGAGCAGAATGGATCAGAGAACAGACAGGAGTAGCCGATATTATTTTATCAATTAAAAGAAAGAAGTGGACCTGGGACATGTCATGAGGAGGAAAGATAACAGATGGACAGTAAGAGTGACGGAATGGATACCAAGAGAGGGAAAACGCAACAGAGGCAGGCAAAAGGTTAGATGGAGCGATGAAATTAAAAAGTTTGCGGGCACAAAGTGGAACCAACTCGCTCAGGATAGGGTGGATTGGAAATCGTTGGGAGAAGCCTTCGTCCTGCAGTGGACCTAAACAGGCTGATGATATATATATATATATATATATATATATATATATATATATATATAGTGTGTGTGTGTGTGTACACACGCACACACACACACACACACACACACTGAACATGGAACTGCCGAGCATGGTATGCTCGGCATTTCAAATCAAGCGTAATTTGCAGGACATTCACGGGGATCCGCTTACCTGCTCGCTCGCGTGTATGTCAGGTTACGGGGCAAGCGAGCTCGCAAGCGTGGGGGGCTTATAAGGGAACGGCTAAAATATCTTCCGGTCCCACGTAAATGCAAAGAACCTATGATGACGGAACCTTTCTTTGATGTTGACAGAAATGACGTTTTCGTTGTTATACTGTATAGCTCAGTCACCCTTCATCAAGTTTTCTTGGTGAGCACTCGGATGCTTGCGTTGTCCCCTTCTTTCCTTGCCGCTTATTTTGCTTATCTATTCCACATACCCGGTGATGTATCCATATCCACTCTGAGGGACAGGACAAGAATGTTCACACACCTACAGGCCTACAGTGATATATATACTCAGTACCACTTACCCATTGGTACAACAAGGAGAAATTACTGGCACATACTGCAGAGACACGTTCTGGATTCCGATACCTACCAAGTGGTCCCAGCTGTTAATATAGGCAATGCACAAGACAGCAATCCTCATATTGTAGGGAAGAGAGAAATAAAGTTTGTATTCATTTCTCTTTCACAAGCGTTTTCCAGTGTGCTTCATTGAACATTTTATGTGTCGACGAAGCCGTTCTAATTACCAGCACATTACACGCAGTAGTAAACGTAAAAAACATTCAACAATGTAATTCTATTTATTGGTAAAATGAACTCGCTTGAATTTGCTAAACCGATCCGAAGGTCGCGGGATCGAATCCCGGCCGCGCGGCTGCATTTCGATGGAGGCGAAATGTTGAGGCCCGTGTGCTGTGCGATGTCAGTGCACGTTAAAGAACCCCAGGTGGTCGAAATTTCCGGAGACCTCCACTACGACGTCTCTCATAATCAGAGGTGGTTTTGGGACGTTACACCACAAATCAATCGATAAATCAATCAATTTCCCAAACCCCCGATTTACAGGATGAGAGATCCTTTTACTGATATGGCTTACAAAGGCGCATCTTTGAACCGCCAGCTCCGTGTCGGCTTAAGTCTGAGTGTTTACACTAATAACGTAATTACTGGCAACTAATTCCACTGTATAACAGCATTTACAATAAGAAATAAAACGCAGGAAGTAGTGTCGTTACGTTTAAACATTCTTCGCCCTTGCTTTCAACACTTCAAATTTTCAGCGACAAATGACTGAGAATTAGGTTTAAAAAAATAGACCCCAGGCTCAGAAGGCTTAACAGGCGCGTGACAGCACAGTTAATAAAAGTGAGCTCAGAGGTTCAGAATGTTCTCTTCAGAAGGGTCTCACTTGTGCAGCAAACTCTCTCGCCGTGCAATAGAGTTTTATTTGCAGGCTATCGCGCGCGCGCACGCGCGCACGCACGCACGCACGCACGCACACACACACACACACACACACACACACACACACACACACACACACACACACACACACACACACACACACAACAGTAGCGTGATTCGTTTTCTCTGCACTGTGCTTACATATTCTTTAACGCTTTCATGTCGTGCCTGTCTTGTCTTGTCCGTGGTAAGGGTTATGTGCAAATATAGATGCTGCATATTGTGCACGACAAAAAAGCATGGCTGGTGCGTATCTGACATTGTTTGAGGGCGCTAAAGTACAAAAAAATATGAAACGGGAAACGTACAGAAACAGCACTGCCTTCCATTTTTTTTCTTTCAGACTCGAATTTATTTCTGCGTACGTACGAAAAACGCACGCACATGTTAAATTTTTGGATCCACAAATTTAAAAAGCAGCAAACAAACATGTACCAGTTTCTTTTAGTTTAATGCTTTGAGTGCCCATGCGTTTTGATAATGTGCGTTATTAATGAAACGTAAAAGCTAGTAGGTTTCCGACAATAAACTTCAGTTTGAAGTGAATGCTCGACCTGTCCGGTTCACCATCCTCGGGGAGTTGTCTTTTTTTTTTTTTTTTTGCTTCCAAGTATTTCGGCACGTAACAAGTTAAACTTTGTGAACATTCCGACATAACGTTCAAGTTGGTGTGCTAGAAGCGCAACATTTGGGATTCTCTCTATGAACATCCTTTTATCAAATATACATACTTCTGAGCTGTGGAAATTCGCTTGCATCACTCTACAAGCTCAATTTTGGTTCTTTACATGGTCGTGCCCTATATTTCTTGAGCTTGTAGAGTGATGCAAGCGAATTTCCACAGCTCAGAAGTATGTATATTTGATAAAAGGATGTTCATACAGAGAATCCCAAATGTTGCGCTTCTAGCACACCAACTCGAACGTTATGTCGCAATGTTCACAATGTTTAACTTGTTACGTGCCGAAGTACTTAGAAGCAAAAAAAAAAAAAAAGGAAAACTCCCCGAGGATGGTGAACCGGACAGGTCGAGCACTCACTTCAAACTGAAGTTTATTCTCGGAAGCCTACTAGCTTTTACGTTTCATTAATAACACACATTATCAAAACGCATGGGCACTCAAAGCATTAAACTAAAAGAAAAAAAGAACATAAAAAGCGCTGCAAGCAAAACAATTTTTGGTGCATGACTGTTACAAAGCAGAGGTGGCAACGGGTCACGCCTTGCGCGCAAGTTTGAGCAGCTGATCTACTGCACAGCTCAAATGATTTATCAAGACGTGCCACTTCATTGCTTACAAAGCGTAAACAGCTAACACATGAAGCATTTCTAGGGATGCAAAAAGGCTGCAGCAGTTTCCCTGGTTAGCATGTTGCTGTGAGAGAAATCCCCGGAGGTTTCATTTAGGTCAGGTTTTTCACTCTCATTAGACGACAATGCATCGCGAGGTCCGAGTAGGGCGTAGTGGGTACCTTTAAGGGAGCTGTGGTACCCTTCCCTAAGAAAAATGCCATATATGGCAATATCAGGCATTGGACATATGTGGCTATATATGGCACGTGCCCGTGCGTGGCCGTATTTGCCCGAAATCGCGATACAAACATGCATGGAAATGAAAGACCAACACGAGGAACGCCATATGAGACTGATTTATGGGCAAATACGGACACGTGCAATACATAACCAGATATGAATTTATAGCCATATATATATATATATATATATATATATATATATATATATATATATATATATATATATATATATATATATATATATATAGCGCACGCCGACTGCCGCTGCGGCGAGTGTTGGTGACGGCGTCACTTCCCATGGGAGAGGTCACGTGCTTTCCGGGCACGCCTTTTGCGGACGCTTTTTGCGGACGGCAGCCGGGCGCGCACTATCGCCAACCTAGCCAAGAAACGCTAATGAAACCTGTAAACTCTAAACATGACGCGGCTCCGCTAGGGCGTCCTTTACTGATGTTCTTGCACTAGCACCTCATTCAAGCGGATATTTCATTAAGCCATCAGCGAGGCCATTCGCGAGACAATGGCCAATAATCAGAAGGTACGTACACCTTATCGCTGCCATAGGCCCGCGCATGGAGCAAGAATTACATTAACTTCGTGGTCGAAGGCTGCAGCGAGCCGTCGTACGGCCTTATCGTTACATCGCATTGTGGTGAATGCTACGTCCAAAAGCACAAGGCTGGCCGTTGCCCCGTCGCGATGAGCCAACTAAGATAACGTAAGCTACTTTATCGGACATCGTATCTATAGCGTACACAGAATTATCCGGCATTCCATTTCCAGGGAGGAAGCAGGCCGCGCGTACGCCGGCTCACTGAAAAACCAGTGAGCAGCTATTTACGACGCACAGAAAGTGCAGTGACACTTCAGTTTGACTTTATTCACGTCGAAGGAACGGTGGTATGGATAGAAGGTGCGTGCTTAGAGATCGCCGCCCGTCTTTTCCTATCTATTGGGTGCCTGCGTTTGCCCAGCTGGCGCACTTTCTATACGTTACACTGTGTCGCTGTCGCGCAGAGCTCAATGAAGGCATTTTTGACGACCTGCCGTTATGCTTGCTTTGCGTCTGATAAATGCAACCTATACCTGTAAATTTCCTAATCTTAGTAATAATAACTGACGTGATTTTACGTACTAAAACAAACATATGATTATGAGCACGCCCCATACAGTAGAGGCCTCCGGAGTAACTTTTCTGACCACGTGGAGCTTTTTAACGTGCACCTAAATCTAAGTGCACGTCTTTTTTTTAATGCGAAGAAGCATTTCTTAGCGAACTTCGGCGACTTTGAGCGTATGTATCTGTCTATCAGCCGCCTACGACTTTGTGCTCTCTTGGCCGTTTCATTAATGGGATGTATACGAAAATTGGTATTCCGCAACATGACTGCATGAAGAACATAAATGACCAGTCATAACATGGAAATCATGACATGCATGTCATGAGCGGCATGATTTACATGCCACGGTATTGTAGCTCTCCTGGCCGTTTCGTTAACGGTATGTATACGAAAATCGGTATGCCACAGCATGACTGCATGACGAACATAAATGACAGGTCATAACATGAAAGTCATCACATGCATGTCATAAGCGGCATGGTTTACATGCAACCGTCTTGGTGCTCTTGCGGCCGTTCCTTTAACTTCATATGTACCAAAATCGGTATAGCGAGACAGAAATGCAGATCCAATTTACGTTCCTGATGCGTGCTTCGCCTTTCTTTGATTCCCACTTCACGTAGGATCTGCCATTCTATTTCTTTTTTTTTTTTGCGTTTCATCTTCATCGAAATGCAACAGCCGTGGCTGGGATAGGATGCATGACATCGAGCTTCGCAAGCCAACACCTAACCCCTAAGCTACCACGGCAGATATAAAGTTGTTAATCGTATATGACACTGCAGCTAGTCTCCTGCCGCCGTCGACATTTGTATTCGTTTCGCATTCGAGCAGTATGGTGTGAAGCCTATCTTGTGAAATGTAGCTTAATCTTAATATTTAACAAGAATAATTACTGCGGCGTAATTGAACAGCAGCACGCAAGTGTGTCATTCATACCGTAAGGGCTCGAAATGTGTTTCGGTCTGACAACAACGGTGCGAATGGGCTTGTGTAATGGTATATTAAAATCTCGTTTTACATGAATGTCAGGCTTCCAAAGTATGTAGTTCAGGACGAATTTAACGCAAGGCTTCATTTTTCGTAAGATTATGGTGCTTATTCCCGCAGTGACAGAACTTCTTTTTTTTATTTTTGACGTCAGCTTATAAGCCGAAAACAACACAAGCCAACAGAAGCATTGTCCCGTGAAATTGTCTGAACGCGAATCCTGCACGCTGACGCGTCTCACGCGACCGAACGCTTAGATCTCTCCTCTGGATTTCTTTTTTTTCTCTCTCTCTCTTAAAGGTGAGGAAGACCCTTCCACTCTCTCTATACCCAACATCGCACCACCTGTGTTCTTTGTGGGGGTTTTTGTAACACCCGTGTTCTCACTTGATGGCTGAAATAAAGTGCAGTGAGCACTCGAAGCGTGGAGTCAACCTTACAAATAAAACCGAGTACTCGTCCAATGTAAATCGGGGAAGGTAAAATTCTGGAATTTCCACGTGCACAAACCACGATATTATTAAGCTGCACGTCGTAGTGACGGGCTCAGGATTAACCTTGTAAATGTATACGTAAACATACGTGCCTTAGTCTAATAACCTACACTTGCATGTACAAAAACGGAATTTTTAAGGAATGCGTTTTAAAGACATCGTCAAAAGCGTACCGCTCCCTTGTACCAGTGGCAGGTGTGCTCTACTAAACGAGTTCGGAGAAAAAAATAAATTGATTTTGCGGTTCCCGAACAGCCACGTGGCGATTGGCGGTAACCGATGTAGGTGACACTTACTTTACAACCATTATTATGAGAAAGAGAATGACCTTGAGAGGGAAGCCGAGTTTCCTACACAAACCATTCGCCTATGTGCCTATAACTGTTGCTATGTATGTTGAGTTTGATGTTTCATTGAAAATCTTTAAAAAAGGAAACAAAGGAATATTTAATAGCTTCTGGTTTTTGCTATGTGTAACACCGTTTTTTCACATGTGACACCTGCAAATGCAGCTAATTTCGCATTTATATTGATGCTTTATTTGTATTGTTGTTTGTATTGTTTATAATGGTATATTGCTTATGTTAATTTATTTATATTGATGCTTTATTTATATTGTTACTTTATAGTTATATTTTCAATTATATATATGTGTATATTGATGCCAGACTGTACAGGGGAGCCGAGGCCTTCGTCAGGCATTCCAGCCTTTAGCCCCGGCTTCCTCCTTTTGTACGAAGGGAAATAAAGTTCATTGGTTGATTGATTGATTGCTTGATTAATTGATTGATATATCTCGCTAGGTCTCAATTGCCAACAATATACACTGTGTGTGTCATGGAGCGCAATCTGCGGCGACGCACCAAATTATATCGCAGAAATGCAAAGGACGAAAGACTGCGCTCTCGCGGCTTCTTATAACCAGAGGACATCATTGTGGCAAGAAGCCACAATGATGCCGTCGCGTCGGCATATGTTTGTCCGTTTCGAAACCTGCCTGTTATAGGTAATTCCTCTGGGACAGTAGTGTCCTCAGAGCTGGGTACAAATTGTCTCTGTTGACGGTGTTGTCATCCTCGAAACTGTTAAGAATACGTGCATCCTAGCAACTGTGTTTTTTTTTTAAATTTTTTGTCGCGCTGGCACCCGCATCGCCACGCTTTGCTTTTCTTGGTTTTTTTTTTCAATGTGCGCCAGGAAATGATGGCTGGTTGCACGGAAAGATGTTTTTTTAAGGCGCCAAAAATACAAACCACGAGAGAGTGCACGGGACAGAGCGCTACTAACAAATGCTTTATTTTGCAGAAAAACACGTACATATGTATTGTCCGTCAGCATCTGCGCTGAAAACATGTAAACACCAATTGTGATATGGCAACGCGTGCTCAATAAAATATTTTCTGGTTTACACAGTACATAGAAGTGTGACGCTCATGCACAGGCACCCCCTTTTTGTTGATCAAAAGCACTTCCATCAATCCCCTGGCTTTACTATCTTTGCTTCTAGCAATAATCCGCATGTCATGAAAGCGTGGCCCACCAGAGTTTGAAGGGCACCTCTTAATATACTTAGGCAAATCTGCGCACTCTTTATTTTGATCGACATTCAGTTCGGGTTTCCAGATCCCCTCATTTAAACAGCGACCGGTTTGTCCTATGTAGGAACAGCCGCATGTGAGATGAGTCTTTTAGAGACTACTCCCTTCGCCACAGAGACTGTGGAACTCAACATGGACTATCGTTCGTACAATGTGCCTTGCAAGTTTCGACCTGAACATCTGTTCTGAAATCTTGATCATGAATGTCAGTTGCCTCTGTCAACTATTCTGTCCAAGGAGGACAAAGCCTTCCAAGGAGCAGAAAAGGAAGCGGCATTTTGATGCCGCTACTCGGTTTGAGAAGCTATGCTCATACGGACATGAAAACCACGTAGCAGAGCAGCACAGGTACTCATTCCGATAGCTTGAGCCCGCGGATATCGCTGTATTACTTTTTCCTCGTTCACCAGAGCAGCATTCGCGTTCTCTCTAGACATACAAAATTTCTGCGCGCTCGCACGTGCATGCGATCCACAACATAAGCACCTGGATTCGAAATTGCCCTTTTCTCAGTTTGTCAGTGGAAGCCACGACTATCGTGTGTTGGTCGGCGATCGCTGCGCTAAGACTTGCAGCTTACTTGCTTCTTATGCAGCGTCCGGTTCAGGGCCTTTAGTATATCGCACTACGGGGTTGTTCAGCTTACGAAACACACACACACACACACACACACACACACACACACACACACACACATATATATATATATATATATATATATATATATATATATATATATATATATATATATATATATATATATATATATATATATATAACGAAAGGGAAGGGGTCAAGGGCTCGTTCTTTATTTGTTAGAAACAACTTAATGAGCAAACAGACAATGAAGCCTTCCTAGGCTTCATTGTCTGTTTGCTCATTGTTTCTAATATATATATATATATATATATATATATATATATATAATGAGCTGATCCACTCGGAGGGGGCCCCTGAACTTATCGAGCCTTGAAGGCAGCGTTTGCCATCCAGAGGAGCCAGTCATTAATGATCCATATCTCGGCAGCTGTCAAAGCCGGAAGCCGGGCGAGTGTTGTTGTAATGACTGCGCCAACAACGGAATCGCGATAGAAAAATTCAAGGACGCAATGCTTTGCCCGAGCTTGTTTTGGCGAGCAGTATCGAGCGCATCAAGCATTCGGCAAACAGTTAAAACGGTTAGGCATATATGAAAGTACTTTTTTTTTCTTTTTTCTTGTTTAAGAATAATTGATAGCCCTTTACGTGCAAGAACCAGCTATGATTATGAGGCACGCCCCGAAGTGGAATCCACCACCTGGGGTTCTTCTTGAAGGTGCACCTAAATCTAACTACACGGGTGTTTATTATTATTATTATTATTATTATTATTATTATTATTATTATTATTATTCATGTCTCCCCGCAGAACTTCGACCGCCGCGGCCAGGATTCGATCCCGCGCAACCTCGAGCTTAGCGGGCCGACATCGTATCCGCTACGTTACCGCGGCAGGTCATATAGTTATTTGTTTAGCCTAGTTGCGAGCATTAACGCGCGCGCACACGCACACGCACACACACACACACACACACACACACACACACACACACACACACCATATCTTCTACAAAATAAACCTAATGCAGATGAGTGTACGATAACGGCTTTAAGTAGAATGTGGTTCTTGTGCTTATATCAGGCAAATAGCAAAAAAAGGTTCTTCAGGTACAGTGAAGTGTAACCCCACTGCCCACTGTCTCGGCACTGTGACAGATTTCTTTACGTGTGGCTATGCATAAGCAGAACTTGAAAAAGAAGCATCGGAATATGCGACACTACTCCCTCCTTTTATCCGCTATCATGCTAGCTAACGTAGCTTTAAACTATGCAAACCTACATTTCTCGAGCTTACGTAGTGAAAACAAACGTTCTTTATTCGGCGGGTGAAGGTATAGGCAAGTCTTGTGTTTATTCCTCCACCTCATCTTTCTACTAAACCTACACATACCCAATCCTGCCTCGCGTCATTACCTTAGTTGGTTGCTCAAAAAGAATACTCAAAAGTCCTTGTAATGGCGTAAGTATAGCGTTTGTAGACCCATTTTATAAACGCACGCCGACCGTATCTCCCTTTTATTGAATCCGTTTAATCAACTGTATCATCTAGTCTTGTGCTGCTGATTCAATGATGATACCGCAAGGCTATAGCGATTATGTAACGACAAACCTTTACACGGCACGAGAGTCCACCTAAATGTCAGGGTTAATCGTTTATTGGAGACGAAAAAGCGTTGCCCTTGTCAGTTAGACAAGTGCCCCCTTCACCCGTTTTCAGCCATAATGTGTTGATGTTTGCGTCTTCTAAAGTGTCATAATGTGTCTTTCATACAGTACATCTATATATTTCGTCGGGTAACATATGCTTTCCTTCTAAGTGCTCCGGCGTTTTTTGGAAGCGCAAAATCTCTGCAGATATATGTGCCATTTATTTAACAGTGTACTTATACATAGATGGCATCTCACTGCTGCGTCAAAAAAGAAAAGAAAAAAAGAAAAAATTACAGCATATCCACGGAGTGAATGATGATGAGTGGGCGAAGCTCGGCAGGTTCATCGTAGATCGTGCCGAGTTCCGGATTAAATTAGTTAACGCGCACGCTACGAATCCTTATGGTTGAACTATGCACAAGTGAAATCTCCCACCGGCACTTCATTGCAAGTCAAGATCCAGTGCCTATATATATATATATATATATATATATATATATATATATATATATATATATATATATATATATATATATATATATATATATATATGGGTGGCCGGTGAACGGTTCTCTAACGCGAGCAGTCGGTATTTCTCAATCAAGGAACTCGCTAGGAGACGCTGCCTGCGCCAACGTTCTCTCGCGGGTGAGGGCGCGTTCTCCTTCTTTGCGAGCTGGTAGAGCGTTCATCTAAGAAAGAGCGTTTCCATAGTCAACGCGCGCCTTTCGCTCTCTCTGTGTCTCTCTCTCACACAAGACAGCAAATGGAAGAGTGAGAGAGAGAGAGGCACGCGCCGGGAGGCACGCGCCGAGGGCGGGCGCGTGCCTCCCGGCGCGTGCCTCTCTCTCTCTTCCGGCGCGCCGGTTACGCCTGACGCCTGACGCAGGACAAGGTTAGACTAAGAGGAGCTTCGCCCCTAAAAAGCCACCATCCAGACTTGTCTGAGTAGCGCCTATGAAACAATAGGCACGCAAAAGCGCGGCAGGCTAAGCCGCTGAAGCAGAGAGCAGCAACGTGGCCGCTTACGAGATATGCTGAAAAATACGGCGACGGACGCCGCAAGTCCGCCGCCGGCACGAGGAAACCGCGGCGCTTTAATGCATTCCCCGAGCAGGTGGCTGTCGCATCTGTACGTTTACTAATGGGAGAAACTGATGGCCAATACGCGCCGAAGGGTCTGCAATCGGTTCGATGTGCCAGGTACGGTCTCCTCCATCGGCCTCGCTATCCGCCGAGCAGCGTTATTCCGCTGCGCAGTTTCGGGATGCGAGAACGTTATAACGCGACGCAAAACGAAAGCTGTGGGAAACAACAGTAACGAGATAAAGCGACGCAAGCGCGCTATAACAATATATGATTTAAGCATGATGCAGTGAGAATGAATGCTTAACACAAACAGTTTCGCCATTTCCAATAAGCGAAGCATGTGAATATACTGACGCCTTCGTTTTGTTTTTTTCTGCTATTTAGTAAAGAAGATGCGTGAAATCGTAAAGCAGGCGCGCCTGCAGAATCAGAATCAGAATCAAATTTTATTATTACAAGTTGGATAATGTTACAGGCATTTAGTATACAGAAGGAGGTCCCATAGTCAAGAGACTGCATCGGGACCTCCTGTACAAAAACAAATGAGGTAGTAGGCAATTCACAGCAACAGTGGTGAAAGATACTAGTGAAGTGAAAAACATAAGAGGAAAATATACAAGTGATGACATTAAATAGCAAAGTTTTAACATGTCACTAAAAATAAAAAAAAACAAAAATAAGCGTACAACATTTCAATAACCTTAATCCAAGATGCACTGATCAACAAAGCACACAATGAAAAAAAAAAACAATAACTCGTCTGGTTAGTCTGCGTGAAGTAAGTACATTTTTAGCTCTTTCTTAAATTTATAGTAATGATCTTGTGGTTTTCATGATGAATGGAAGAGTGTTCCATAAGGAAATGGAAGTGAATGTTACAGTTTGCTTACCATAATTAGTACGAATTCCGGGCAAAAGAAAATTGTTATTTAATGCGAATCGGGTAGTACTATAAATCGTAAGATTAGAAGAAGGAAAAATTGCTGGCGGAAGTTCGTTATTAATAAGTCTGTGGAAAAAAATACCTAGGTTGTATTTAGTGAGTTCTGTAATGGTAAGGAAGTTATTCTCGCGAAGTAAAGATTTGGCATTGGAAAGGCGTGAGCTACATGTGATTAATCTTATAGCGTGGTTCTGGACAATCTGGAGAGATGCAATATGAGTATTGTAAGTATTTCCCCAACATATTATACCATAAGTAAAATGAGAATGGACGAAAGAGTGATAGAGAGACAGTAATGTGGTGCGTGAGAAGTAAGGGCGCGTTTTAATTAAGACGCGTATACCATACGCTATTTTCTTTTTTATGTTAGCAATATGATACTGATATTTTAAATTTTTATCAAGAAGAATGCCAAGAAAGGAGGAACATGAGCTAGGAGAGAGGGAGTGGGGACCAAAAGTGATATGAGGTATTGATAATAAGTTACGCTGACGTGAAGTGAATACAACAAATTTGGTTTTAGTAGCATTAATAGATAACAAATTGGTATTACACCACCTTAAAATATTTTCCAAGTCAGTACTTAAAATATTTACGAGAGATGAGATATTTTTATGATAGGTGAATATGGTCGTATCATCAGCGTACAAAATGCATTGGGTTGAAGAGAGACAATTAGGTAAATCATTAATATAAATTAAGAACAGAAGTGGCCCAAGAATTAACAACCTTCCCAATTAACTTATGTGTATTTGCACACAGGCCGAGTTGTACCTGCTTGCTGTGTTGCCTGTGAGATGTGTCGACCCAACAAAGCCGAGAGGACGCGTTTTGTGTGTGTGTGTGTGTGTGTGTGTGTGTGTGTGTGTGTGTGTGTGTGTGTGTGTGTGTGTGTGTGTGTGTGTGTGTGTGTGTGTGTGTGTGTGTGTGTGTGTGTGTGTGTGTGTGTGTGTGTGTGTGCGCGCGCGCGCGCCGGTCTGCAGTAAAATACTTCATGGTGGCCACACGAATAAATGAAATCGCACAAGAACTGAGCAGCAGGTGACCGCGTATACGAAGACACGCGTCTGAGGTCGTGAAATGAGTTTCAATGAAATGTCAAACGAGCAGTCACACCCGCGTAAATGGCAACACATTTCGTCATACATTCATGTCATACATGACAAATTCATGACAAATTCGTTATTCATGACAAACTTGACGGACTTCATAGCACGTTACCTTTAATTAGTATAGTTATTCTATGGATCTTGTACCGTTGTACAACTATATAGCTCAGTGTTTTCGGTTTTTAGTCTTTCGTACCATGCGTTGCCTACACTCCTCGTTCTGTTCACACACACACACACACACACACACACACACACACACACACACACACACACACACAGATTATATATATATATATATATATATATATATATATATATGTTTTTCTCGAACAGTGTTAATTTCTTTACAGATGAAGTTCACACACCTTTTGATTCGGATATTACTTCGCTCACGCTCATCAGTTTCTTGTACCTTGTTGATACATCAGCCCCGCTCATGTTTCTGGTGCTGCACCGTGCTGTATAAATGTACATTTTGCTCTTTGATACGTACTGTCAATAAATGCAAGACGGACTACAAAAATTTATTTTTCAAGACGTAGCCTAACAAAGACACATTGCCTTAAGGCCGCGTGACTGTGTAGAAGTTACTAACGAGTGCATCTGGTATCCGAATGAGAAAAAAAGTGAGCCTATAAATAAATTATTAAAACAGAAAGCTAAATACTAGCATAGGACACTACGTTACCGCAGGTTGGGTTGCCGAGTGCACCCACCACTGTGACTGCATTGCAAAGCACGGTGTAGGATCCTATAACCTGGTACAAACACTGCAAGACCCGGGTTTCATCCACCCCGTTGCTGCTGCTTGTCTTCATCGCAGCGTCAAGCGAAATGCATAGGCGAAAAAACACACTGCTTTGGCGGCCGACTGGCGCATGAATATTGCGTCGAAGCTCGTGCAACAGGATTTTGGTTCTTAGCTGATCTCTTTGAGTGTGCTTCCCTTTCGGTGAAAACCTAATTCCGTAAACCAAAGAAATGTTACGCGCACAATAAAGCGCTAAACCCTAAACACAAAACTAAAACGGCTGCTCCTCACTCCCACTACCACCCACCAGCTACGCGACCTGCACGGTGAATTTTCGTAATTCACTAGAACGTGGCATACGGCAGGCGTTCAGTAGAACTGAGGTGTACATGTTTTCGTGTTTGGGTTGCTGGTCGATTTTTCATATTATAAAGGACACACGATGTGACGGCAGTAACACATGCACCAATGGCAGACACGACTAGAAGAGGATACATTTTATAAATCGCACGAATGGACGAGGGCAAAAAGCGAACGCACACGCAAGACCAGCGCTGTCCCGCGACATGTGTATCTTTATCCTTAACATTTAGTGCTGACGTACCCAACAGTGATTTCGCCACTTTCTGGCACGGGGACTGCATTGGCTGGCATTCCAGGATCGTTTGCTCCGCATAGACTGGGTTAGGTGTGTCGCAATTCCTCGGCGGCTTCGCGGGGAATCGTTCGCTCGTCCGTCACCAAGTCGAATGGTCGAGTATCGTCAATAGCAGTGATCCGCCAAGCAGTCAGCCGTACTTCCTTGTACACTCCAAACATTCTCCGCCGTCGCTTCAGGCGCGCTGCTAAAGTGTTGTTGCTCAACAACGACAAATCGACGCAATCTATCACGTTCTTTGTCTCGTAGCTCGTACATGCAAGCGCGATCTCCCCGCAGGACCTCACCCTTACTGCGAGGAATTGTTCAACTTCAGCGGAAAACTGCTAAGGTCGCGTAATTGATTATTCTCGCGGAGCGTTTGCGAGAATCGCGTTATTTTCGGCCCACGTTTGTCGCGCTCGCAGACACTAGGCATACGCACGAACAATAGAAATAATCACGCGAATCGGTCACTGACCTCTGGCTTCCGCGACCGAAAACAGCAGCTTTCCAACTAGCAGGACGCCTCGCACACTTGTTTGCCCTACAAAGTGGTCGCGTTCTCTGGCACAAACGTTAAAGAAAGAGAAAAAAAAAAATAAAAACCTCCGTGAAGCTTGTCATTAAACTGTCGAGATAGCAATCCGCCCTACATCAGGGAGTTTTCTCTCGGTTATGCTGAAGCGTGACGCTTCTCAGATGTCGTACACGGTTGTAGCTTGCATGCTGTGGGCAGAGACGTGCGCCCACGTCTCCCCGGCATCGATGCAATTCGTCTGGCATGTGACGCACTAACGCGAACGAGCTCTTCAGTAAATGACGCGAACAGGAAAATTTCCAGCCTCTGGGAACGCGAGCGCATACATGGGGCAGGTACGTGGTGTGCAGCCGGAACCCCAGGCAACGAATACAAATGAAGGATACTTTGACGCGCAGTTACAAGTTCGTTACATTTTCTCACGTGCGGAAACGCCGTAATTCATGCCATCCTGCGAGTGTAGGAGAGGCCCTGACCGCAGCAAGCCGACTTGCAGGCCACTTATCCATCTCGATAACCGAAGGAGATGCAATTAAACATTGCTTGGTGAGGTTCGACGCTGAGACTGTAATTGAGAGTCTGCACCAAATATGACGCCTTTAAGTGTGCACACAAAGCGTGGAATAAATAAGGCTTTATTTTTTTTTTTTTCATTTCTCCTACCTAACATGGTCACAGTATGGAAATCTCTGAAGAATTGCGCTTCGCGGGGTATAAAATCGCGGGATATAACATCCCAAAATACAGATCATGTAAGGGAATTTGGTAGAAAACGGAGTTTGCAAGTCGTCGCGGCATCTGGTTAAATCCACGTGGTGAAAAGTGTTTAGCCTCAGCTACAATCCTGGTACAACTAGACGCTAACTATAGTGAACTAGAATGTGCAGCCCGAACCAACCATTGAGCATCCACGCCGTTCGCGTACTGCAGATTCCCCCTTCTTCTGCGGCACGTGAAAGAAATGTGCAAACCTATGCACGAAGCTATGCAACAGCCTCGTATATAGGTTACTGCAAGCGAAACTTGTGTACGTGCTCTCGAGCCTCAATGTTTGGAAGGGCATCGCGGACCATGCGGAAATTAATTCGACACACACGCTTTCGCATGAAATCGGTGCACTGACGTGCAAGCACTGCCTACATTTTGAACCAATGAGCTCTGCTGGAAATATTACGATGCACTAATGTAGTAGTTATATTCATCTATAAGTGGCAACAATAACAGAGCAGGGGTCAATTATATAATGAACAATTACTTTCATAGTCCTGTGCGGTATCGCGTTTATTTCATTTTTTCGTATATTCCAGAAAAAAAAACATGAAAACCTTTTCTCACGCCCCTCAAAATTTTATCTCTCAAAATTTTATATCTCGTTATTCGATTCGATATTCGAATATTTAGAATGTTCGCACCCCACTAGAGTTTTCACACAATTTTACGGTTACAGTGCGCACTTATATATACCGGACGACAGAAGTTAGTACAGGAGCAAAATGTACTAGAAGCGCGGTGCGGCCTGTAATGTCATCGCTTGCATTGGCATATATGCGATGAATAATGCAGGGCACGTAACACTGATGTACACAGGTCAAACTGCCGCAGAATTTTGTTAATTCACACTTTCAGGCCAACAATGTACAGCCTAACGGCCTTTAAGAACGCGTCCGGGCCTCGCGGCTTTCGCCACTGGTACAGCGGCGCTTACCTATAAAAATGCGCGTATGTGCACTTGGAAATTCCGCTCTTGGAGCGGACGATACATGTTCGCTGCAGCCGAATGACTTTCGCCTCGAGCAAACCGCCCCTTTACATCCATCGAAGTCCATTCAATTGAACAAGCACGTGCCTCGCTCTGAAGTTTGGCACGGGCGATGAGTTTCACGTGCGTGTCGCGAGGCGCTTGCTCCTCAAGGGCAAACGCACAGCGCAGTCGTCCTGTGCAGCCGCAGCGGCCGAGTCATGTAATCGGACTTCCGCGCTCTTCGGTTGCAATGGCCTTTGGAAACCATCTTGTAAACGGCGACAGCGCTTTGCGGAAGGTGAATGCCCATGACTCACTGATGTGCG
The DNA here is from genome assembly GCA_013339685.2 of Hyalomma asiaticum. Taxonomy (NCBI): domain Eukaryota; kingdom Metazoa; phylum Arthropoda; class Arachnida; order Ixodida; family Ixodidae; genus Hyalomma; species Hyalomma asiaticum. Next base: position 204,590,179 of record CM023481.1, read on the forward strand.
CTGTGTCAGCGAAGTACACGTACCAGGTGCAACGCTGGCAAACTTCCTTCTACATTCCGTTTCATTTCTAAGCGGGCTAAGGCGCTATGAGGGAGGAAAATTAGAATAACTACCGAGAGACGCAGGGATGAAAAATAATCGTATCATTGTGGAGCACGGCATCCCATCTGTTCCTCTCTCTATCTTCACGAAGAACTTTCTAAAATCTAAAGACAGTAGCGTCGCTTTTACATGAAGCTAAGGACATGCTAAAGGTTCATTATCCTTTATTGGTGACTATTTTTTTATGTCTCATTACTAGAGGAAAAGATGTCGGCCACGACAACGAAACTCCGAGAAGAAGAAAAAAAATCCGGAGCACCGTAAAACGCATGGCCCGACAACGATGGAAAGAAACCCTGAAGCAGACGTCTGGTGACAAGGAGGAGTTTTAAGGAGAACACTTGAGCTTCAGGAAGCGGCACTTGACCCGCAGGCGTCCTATGCAGCCTCACACCTTTCGCCCGTTAACGCCTGAACCGGCAACACTCTTGCGAACGCCTTTGAGAAATAAGCAGCCAGTGCATCAGGGTGGAACACAGTTAGGCGGCTGTGTTTTTCCAAGTTGTCAAGGAAAGACACGGAACGCACGGCTCCAAGCAGAAAAAATAGCGACGTCTCGCAGCCCAAATCTAATCTTACGAGGTGGCTTCACTGGAGCTAGGAGATGGGCCACCGACATTCACCCTCCGTGGGCGGCAGCTGATAAACTTGCCGTATTCGTTCGGGTAGCAACGACACTGTTACGCATTATCAACGGACGCGCCGCCGCCGACCTCCAAGCGGCCCTGCACACGAGGGGGCGACACGCAGACCGCGGCTGTACGGGCGTCACTTGCGGATGATGCTCCAACGACTACCACGTCAAATTGCCCTCAATACAATCTTATTCCCTACATTTTACATTGCTAATGCATCACATGTGACGTCAAGAGAAAGCGAGACGCGCGTCCGGTTTGCAACCATATACGCAAGAAGCCCACAAGGCATGCCGCCGTGTCTTCTTGCGTATTAGAAGGACGCTGCAGAGTAATTTTACTTATACCAGCGGTTGTTTTTTTTTTTTCCATTGCGCAATAGAGTCGTTTATACCGTTGACGGCGATAAATTCGGGAGAAAACGAAGAGTCACTCCCATAAACGCGCGTCCAGGGGGTTTTGTTCAGATGCACGAACCTATCCCCCCCCCCGCCCCTCTCAACTTAAAATTTGTGCTCGCATTGGCAGCGCACATGGTAAATAATGAAGTTCTCACTAGGTGCTACAGTTCTTTGGTCTGGATAAAGGAAAAAAGTTTAGTGGTTATTGAGGAGAACCTTCTTAACGATGTTGCGCGGTGGTTAACTATCGAGACGCATAGAGCCGAATTACAATATTTTTGTTCTTTCTGCCATCGAACCAAAGCGGTCAGGTGCTGTCTCAGGAAATCGGTCCTGCTGGGGCGAACACTGAAGTTAAACAACGTGCTTCAACGGTAAGGATTCTTCAAAAAATAAGCGATCTCTTGGATGCAAATAACGCTATTGTAATTATACCTACTGACTGTAGGCATCCGCGCAGTGATCACCGACAGATAAACTCACACGCCCCCCGCCCTCCCCACCTCGCACACACGCATACACGTCCTGGAAAAAAAAAAAAAAAAACTCTGGATCCGCGCCTAACTCCCTCCCTTTCCCTGAATTGCGAGCTCGGACAAGGTCATTCATGGCGTATGTGTGTCATGTGTTTCGCCCATACTTTCCCTCTCGTTTCTGCGCTGAAGGCTGCTGCGATAGGTGACGAAATGTCCACGAAATGAAGGTTCGTAGAAATTTTCTCGTATTTTACGTACGAGTAAAGATAGTGTTCGAGAAACGTAGCAAAAAACCGACGTCATGTAGTAATTTGGCGAAGTGAATGTTTACTAGCTTTCTGTCCAATTTTACCCATACCAAACCTCCGGTCACGACAAGTCCCACCTGTATTTGCAAAATGAAATTAAATGAAATTAGTAACTAGCTAGGGCATAATAACTTCGCTTGTGACCCTTTAAATTGCGCACAGGCTACACGTTGGGAATGTGCTACTTTTACGTTATTAAGAGGGAATAACTTATCTGAGTTTGAAGAAAGAGACGTTGATCTAGGATGGTTCAATACAAGATTATATATATATATATATATATATATATATATATATATATATATATATATATATATATATATATATATATACTGTAATATTCCAAGAAAAAGCGGACTGCCCTCGGTAGAAGGAGCCATGCGGGAAGTCGACGAACACAGCGCGTTTTGCGCTTTGTAAGTATACTTAATTCCTCTTTGCGATATCTACTGGCCGCGTCTACCTGGTCACTGCGCACGAACAACAGTATTGCAGCAGCGGGCCCGATAAAACGATGCACGAATGTCATGAATAGTTCGCAAAAAAAAAGAAAAAAGAAAAGAAAACACCATTCAAGAGGGTCATAAATGCAGCTCAGATAAAAATGGGTTCACGCTTTCATACGACACTTCAGACCTCAGCCACTCAACATACTGGATAAGAACGTGCGGTTGTCTCGCCACGGTGGTCTAGTGGCTACAGGACTCGGCTGTTGATCCGAGGGTCGCGGGATCGAATCCCGGCCGCGGCAGCTGCATTTCGACAGAGGCGAAATGAAGAGGCCCGTGTACTGTGCGATGTCAGTGCACGTTAAAGGACCCCAGGCGGTCGAAATTTCCGGAACTCTCCATCACAGGGACTGTCATAACCATAGCTGTTTTTGGGACGCAAAACTCCAGAAATCAATCAAGAACGTGTGGTTAAGCGTGTCATCGCACTTGACCCGCCTGGTAGCGGAGCGGCTAAGGTGTTGTATAGCAGTGCTAAGGACGAGGCCGAAGGTGCGATTTTTGTTCGTGGCGGCCGCATTCGGTGGGAGCTGCAAGAATTAGCATGTTTACATTTAGCTGCGCGTCAAGAAAGCCCAGGTGATCAACATTAATCCGCTGTCTCCCGTTATACAACGTGCCTCGACAGTCATATCGCGGTTTTGGCAGCCAGGTCACCATAATCTGATCAAGAATTTTCAAGCCTCAGCGCAACAATTCGCTAAAGCGCATCACAAATGTACTAGCGCCGCCTGCCGAATATATTGCCGTGAAGGATGGTCTCTGACTTCTTTCCCTAGCCGCACAGTGCTGCTGTAAGTTTTCTTCATTACGAGAAACGTCTCGTTAACTCGTATAAAGCTTGCTCCAAAAGAAGTTCAAATAAAAGGTCTGGGATTTTTCCTTGTTAAAGCTGCGATACGATTGTGAGGCGCAATGTAGTGTCTTTAACATGCGCCTAAACATAAGTGTACCAGGGTGTTCACATTTCGTCCGCACCTGAATGTCGCTGCCGTAGGGTGGAATCGAACCCGCGACCACGAGCTCAGAAGCACAGCGAGCCCCGGTGCTACAGCGGCAAACGATAGCTCCCAAAAGAAAAGAGAGTATCGAAGGGACGCTTATTGAGTGGCGCTCTAAGAATAAGTGGACAGCCGGGAAGAAAAAAAAGAAAAAAATACACGCTGAAAGCACGCGCAAGGCAACTCCGTGACCCTTTTTGTCTTCTCTCATGCCTCAGACGAGAGCAACTCTTAGTTAACATGCGGGATAATTACGCTAGCCGAAACATCTGTCTCCCCTTACCCCTTCCCCAGTGCAGGTTAGCAAACTGGATATTTTTCCTTCCGGTTAACCTCCCTGCCTTCCCGCTCATCATCATTTCTCTCTCTGTCTCTAGCCGAAACATTACCTTCGTAAAATAAATGACGAACAAAGTAAACACGTCCTGTTATTAGCTATTCGGTGAATATGACGTGCTTTAAGGCAGTTACCAACATGTGATATATATATATATATATATATATATATATATATATATATATATATATATATATATTAATGTAGCAAGGTGCGCTGATGCTGCAAAGCCAGGCTTTGTTAGCCGTCACAGCCTTGCGCAATCCTTTCTCGTTTCATTTTTGATATCCGTTCTCCGTCACTATCTGCCTATGTGGAACTGTGCGTCTATATTCAACCAACGTTTTGAACAGGAGAAACAGCCCGTATATAGTCGTGCCTGTTTATGTCGATCTGTACGAGCGTACTGGGACACAGTGTTGATAGCAGACAGCTGTCAAGCTTGTCTCTTGCTTGGCGTTTGTCTCTTAAAGCGAAGGTATAGGCGTGCGAAGGAAGTGCGTGATCGTCTCGTTTCACTGTCACACACGTTAGCGACATGATGCTATTAACGCCACTGACACAGTGTATACCAAAGAACGGGTTCGGATATCGTTTACTGCAAACTAAGCTTGCCTCAGGATCAGAAAGCTTAGCATTTTGTTAGGTAGTCGAATGTGCATAAGTGCAGCGCTTCACGATGTTCTTTTAAATAAATACGGTGAGGATGGCGACAGGACGGACAGAAAGTGAAAGGCACCTTTCAGCAGGGAAGTGCTGCCGCCTTCCCTGCTTCGCTATGTTTAGTTTAAAAAAAAAAAAAAACAACGTGAAGTACTGCCCATCCGCAAAGATAAGCTTGCTCTACTGGCGCATATAATCAGCCAGAACACCAAAACACTTGGGAAGGTTGCTCCTCACACACCGCGCTTCCAGCGCGCCTATCAATTCATTAAAATGCGTCAAGCATTTCAGCTCACCTTCTTGCCCTGCAGGCTCGGGCTGCCGCGGTGGGTGATACTAGTCTCTACTGCGCTATTGTCTAGCACAACTTTTGCGATGCTTTTGACTGCTTATCGGCGAAAATCGTTTAGTTTCACAATAGCTGCGTCATCTTACAAGAGCACGTTCGACCTTTTAAAGACAGCCCGCGTACTTGTCACCCCTGCGGCGTTTCTGTGGACTTGACCTCCCTGTGCGCTGAATGCAGATTGCATACATCTTGTGGCAACAATACTGCCCATTTTTCGAGGCCCGAGTATAAAGCCACTCTGCACACTTCGTACGGTTCAATAATATGGTCCGGGGACTTTCTGTTGTCTTGGTCCACAGAAATTCTACACATTGTGTGTACAGTTGCCATACGCTAATTTTGAAACAATATGCAATGAATTGTCTTCTTTTCTTGGAGCGGGGGTAAAGATGGGGGGGGGGGGGGGGTGACACTTGTCCTGTCCTCTGTCCAGGTTTTAAACGGACCGTTGAACACCTTTTTAATGTAGTCTGAAAATGGCCCCTGTCAGACGCCGAGGCTCTTGTGAACACGTGAGCCAAACAGTAGCGCGCTTCACGCACCAGGCAGTTCACTATCTGATTTCAAATACAGCTGGAAACCCCGTGTCCTTCTTTCAACATATGACCTCACAGGGAGCATTCGCTCCGCCGCTCGAGTAGAACTAGCATTGGTAATTTGCTGAACGCGGAAACACCCGCAGGGACAGTTTATTTGTTCATTTTGAGTTCAACAAATAAAGAAAACGCGTGCATGTTTCCTTCAGAAAAGAAGTGAGACTAGGTAGTCGGTGCTACTTGTGACGTCAGTTCTTGAAATGAGAGCAGGCGGTTTCCCGCTACATTTTAAACCATGTTGCGAATTCCCCTGGTGCTTGCAGCGCACTCATATTTGGCTCACGTGTGAACAGTAGCCTCGACGACTGACTGGCACCGCTTTCAGACCATGTTGAAAACGGTTTTGCAGGGCCCCTTTAAAACCTGAAACGCCGCAGTCCTGCTCTCAGCTTAACTTCCATAAAAGTGAACTGCACTCCTAAACTGGACATCACTGGAAGCGATTTATACTCACTGAGGTTTCTTTTGTTTCCTTTTTTTTTAATTACAGCAGAAGGTCAGCAGAATTCCCACAAAATAATGTGTTCTAGTTGTTGACAGGGGAATATGAGGAGGTCACCTTGTTTATTTATTTACATAGGGTACAGCTCTAATTTATGGCAGTAGTAGGAGTGGGAAACGTTACACTACGCCATTCATCAAGATGACTGCAGAAATGCTGCATCCTATAGGAGACAAACTGCGTGCACAAAATCTCAACCATCCTTGTGAAGGTCCGTGCGCATTTTCCGTTTCGGTTTCTAATTGCCAGTTACGCGAATGCACATATATGTACGTCATCAGTATCAAGAAATCAGTTTGCTGTTTACCTCCGCCAAAATGGGAACCTATTTGATTACTCCCAACGGAGAGACGAAAAAAAAAAATATCGGCCTATTTTTCCTCATGCGGCGGTTTACCATTCTTTCAAGAGAAAAATGTCTGTGGGCCGATGACATTGATAAAAGCTGGTGTTGAAGTTCGCACAGTTACTTCACTTTTGCACAAGAAGCAATGCTGACTGAGGTAAGCTGCACTATGGAGTGGAATGAAGCAGTTGATTGATTTGTGGGGTTTAACGTCCCAAAACCAGCTCTGATTATGAGAGACGCCGTAGTGGAGGTCTCCGGAAATTTCGACCACCTGGGGTTCTTTAACGTGCACTGACATCGCACAGCACACGGGCCTCAACATTTCGCCTCCATCGAAATGCAGCCACCGCGGCCGGGATTCGATCCCGCGACCTTCGGATCTGCAGCCGAGTGCCATAACCACTAGACCACCGTGGCGGGGCGAATGAAGCAGTTCGGGTACGTAAGTGTATAAGACGGCGGCCCCTTACAGAGCGCTTAAAACAAAAGCACCGTCAAGAGCAGGGTAATTCTAATATGAAAACGAAAAAGAAATTCGGGCGGGTTTACAGCAGTTGTGTCTCCCAAATGCTTTAGGAATGACAGTGGCCCAAGTTGCAACGAAATGACGAATTGTCACTTCGCGAGGCAGCACCTTTGATACACGCTTGTGCCCCGCATCGAAGTGTAGCCGCTGGGATCGCAGTGAAAAATACAGAAATTAAAGCAACAAAATCGCCCACCTGAAATGACGTCATTGTTTCGTCCCAGTGGTACGGTAAGAAGTCCTACAGCAAGCTTCAAATAAAACGGAGATAGTTCGGAAAGAGCCTGTAGATTTGTCCCCATTGTCTCCCCCTGAACGATGCTCTCCTTGCGGGGACGAGCTTTGAGGGAGAGGTTGCCGCTGACATGCAGCGATTATGTTACATAACCACTCGTACCCTCAACAGCGTTGCTCGCGCAAGCGAATTTTAATTGATTTCAACCATATCCAGACCTCCAGGGCGGGAGAACGCGAACGCGCATGTGATCATTTTATTAATAGCGAAAATTCGTCTGACGCAATACAACCTTCAGCAAGATATCTTATTTAGTACCACACGCTTGTGAAATCAAAAAGCAGACTGGTCGACTTAATTATAAGCTCGAATGCGCAGAAAATAAATCAGAAAAAGAGAAGAAAAACAAAAGAAAAAGGAAACCCCGAAGCGTGGCGAAAACGGGTTGATAAGTTTTGTAAGCAATATTAGCTAAGTTCAGGTATCCATCGACATGCACCCTGCGCGACTGCGCAATTATTCGGCAGGAAAAAAAGGAAGCCAGTGGTCATGCCTAGCCAATTGTCTGGGTATGCTCCGCCACAGACGATTGACTTAACAGGCCAAAATGAAGACCGCTTGTGCATCTCCGCATCAGCGGCGACAGTGCAGTGGAGAAAACACAGATGCGAAAGTTGAGAGAAGCATGCTTTTCGCGGTGACAGGAGCACTCACGGCGAGTCGGGGGCGAGGCGGCGCTCTTTGGCTTCGTATTCCTGGATCTGGAGTGCGTTAGCCAGGCTCAGGGTGCGACGTATCCGAACCCCGTTGGTGGTGGGGCCGTTTGGCTGGGCCATCGCGGGCTGCGGCCGGAACCACAGCGGCCGTGCGCAGCGTCTCAAACTCCGGGAGCAACAAGCGAGAGAGCGACCGGCGCTTGCTTGCAATCACTCAACGTGCGCGCGCGTCGCCGTCCCAGCGGTGCGCGTGTGCAGCACGCCGTAGCGAAAAACACCGCCCGCAGCGCGCGCCAGCTTGGAGTTAAAACGGATGTAGCGAGATAACAGCTGTTTGGCTGGCCGCGGCTGTCGATAGTGGCGCCGCCTGTTGAGCAGGGGCCGAAGTCTCGAGGAAGCTGATCGCCTGCGTGCGATCCCGCACGCGCGGGGACTCCCACTTCGTAGACGGCGCGTGTTTAGGCGAAGCGAGGTTCTGGCACGTGCTCGCCCCGTCCCGGCCTGGCGTCGGGCCCACAACGATATTTACGCTAAGCAGGCGCCGGACGCCTTCGGTACGGCGCCGCTAATTGAGGTCACCGATCTCATATAGCTGTAAGAATATTTATGAAGGGGAGAGTAAAGTTCCACGAAGCAAAAAAAAAAAATATTTAGACAATGACGACGCCTGGTGCCTTCCACGTTGCATGGCAAACATGCGGTATCGTCACCTAAGGTTATGCACTAACCTGACTTCCCCGCTCTTGAATTCTGCACAGCAAGATATTGCCGCAAGGCTACTAAGTCGAAAGGGAGGGGCTGTAGTGAAAACGAAGAAGAAGACTTGGTGCCGCTCAGCGGGCGGGCTTTACGCCATTTTGTTGAAAGTGTAAATATGTAAATGAAACACACACACACACACACACACACACACACACACACACACACACACACACACACACACACACACACACACACACACACACACACACACACACACACACACATTGTCAACGGTAACAGATATTTCATTCGCTTCATAGTATTTGATGAATGTTGGTGTCACATGGTTCTGGCTAACAGAAGTCGGGTCTCGGGGCGGCCCTTTTTGTCGTTAATTGCGTAGTGCTGTTCTCGAGTTCAGCAGCCCTGATGCTTTCAGATGACGCGCGGAGTCGCCAATACTTTCTCCAGTACCTTCCTCGCTTCCCCTTCTTCTTAACGCACTAACACCCACTGTTTTCTTAAGGCGTTAGCTGCAGCGACAGTATACCTTGACGAAGACTGGTGATGGTGATACTCACACGCTGGCCCTTCGTAATTTACCATTCCAGTAAGCCTAGAATAAGACGCCTTGACGGCCTTTGGCGAAGGCCGAATTCTGCCGTTATGGGTAGGCCGTTGCAAGGAACGATGTGCGGCATATACGAAACACGGTGCAATTCTGTTTTGTGCACGAAAACTATATCTGCTTTTCTCGATGTTTATTCCAGAGATCACCTGGTAGGGATAGTGCTCGGGCAACCGTTACTCGGACAATTATACGTCAGCATCTGTAGTAATGAGTATTCTAAACATTGCTTGAAAGATGGCACATTCAATATTTTCGTATAGCGACCGCTCTTACGTTTGCGCCGTTGCATCAAATTCAGTGTAATAACAATCCCGTTGGATACCTTACATCACGCGACGGAGATGCATGAGAGCTGTCTGGGAGAGAGATAGCTGTGTACAGGAGATTACGCAGGCAGGTCGCGGGTATGAATTGCCGCCAGATGATGCAGAAGTGAAATCAGCAGCGGAACAGCCACAGGGGCATGACAGCGGCCCGATAACACGCGTGTTTTTTTCGAGATGTGGACGTTTTACGCTGCACCCGCCCAATTGATGTACGCTGTCTACAGCTACGCCCTATTATTTTCTCCATACACAGCATAACCTTAGTTATTTTATGAAATTGGACAGCTCTTTAAAGAAGTGTTGTGCGTAGTAAATGCCATGGTAGGTTCCACTTAGGTAAAAGGGGCGTGGTTGAGAAACATCTGCTGTGGCTAGAATACCGTTCATCAAGTCCGCTCAGACTATGCTCGGCCTTACCGTAGCGAGAATGTACGGAATATGTTTTGACTAAATTTATGCGTTACGTGGGGAGACAGCTATTTGTATGCGTTGCTAATGACGAATGAAATGGCATGGTAACACCACCCTTCGTTAAATACGCTCACATAAATATGCATTGCTGGCGTGAGTTGGCCACACCGAGGCCCTTGTGCCACAAAGCATCATTCAATGTTCGTCATTCATCATTCAGTGAGAGAGAGTTTAATGTGCGGAATACAGGGAGGTTAACCGGAAAGAAAAATACCCAGTTTGCCACACTGCACTGGGGAAGGGGTAGAGGGAAACAGAAAGGTAAGAAAGAGAAAAGGAGAAAGAGAGAGAGAGAGATAGTTAAGCGCGCACACACGCAAACACGGCAGTATCAGAGTTCTTAAATGAGGCGAGTTGCTCGCAGAAACTTTGGCAGCGCGCCTTCACAGCTTTCTCTTGGGAGGCTCTCTTGTTCCGGGATTCCAGTAATGTTTTGTCAGACAGCGGTCGACCGTCGATGCGTGCCAGTTGTGTGGCGAAGGACTGTCGCTAGGTGCAGTACCTGGGGCAATCGCAGAGGACGTGAGCAACCGTTTCCTCGCTACCGCAGTAATCACAGGCAGTACTGTCTGCTATTCCAATAAGCTAAGCTCCCAGCCACAGGCGACAGAGAACGGTCGTGCCGGAGGGGGTTAATCCAGGTGGAACTCGAAGTGGGAGTGATGGGATGACGCGGTGAAAGCAGATGTGCAGAAAACCAGGAGTATTCCACATCGATATATCTATATCACGCGCAGTCGAACGAACCTTTCCTTACTGCGTCTGTTCTCAACAGCGGATTGCTTGCTGCGTGCATTTCATTTCGTGAGCATTTTTAGCAGCATTATCGGCGTGCTCGTTGCCAATGGCTCCACAGTGGCCTAGAAGCCACAGAAATATCATATCATAGCTTCTGTCTGTTAATTGATGACACGTCTATCTTATTTCATTCACTAGTTGGTCTTGCGGCCCAGGGCGTAGAGCCGATGACAGGCACTGAAGGGCTGACTTGTACGGATAGCCCACTTCAGTGGCCTTTTTCGTTGGACCCTGCTAAGTGCACTGCTTAGGGTAGCAAACTCTACGGGAGTCGATGCTTGAAGTTTATTATTATTACCACGTAAGTACACAACGTACATAAACAGCAAGAATGGTAGGGTAAAAGCTGCATAAAGGCAGCTAGACTGGGCAGTTGTCCTGTGAACATTAAATTTACCCCTTATCATTCCTCGCGAAACTTACAGAAATGAAATGTATGACATCAAGCTCATCGTTTAACGAAAATGCGACTCAGATAACTAGTGGCCTACTAGATCAACTCCACAAGCGTAACGTATTATAGTGCTCGGCTGCTGACCCAAAAGACGCCAGTTCGATCCCGACCGCGGCGTTCGCATCTAAATGGAAAGGCGAAACGATACAGGCCCGTGTACTTCGATTTAGGTGCACGTAGCGAAATTGATCAAAATTTCAGGAGTTTTCCACTCATAAACCTATCATGGTCCTGGCACGTACAACCCTAGCGAGCAGTATACGAGGCAATGTAAGCTTACAAGCGGTATACAGTTGCTCGCGCGATTGTTCATATCGCTGCTGCAGTGGATCGGACATGGCGTTCCACTGGTTACACTAAGACTAACCCTGTTGAGATTGGAGAAAGGGGCTCTGAAACCCCACAGTCACATACAGTTAGGCAGTGACACCTCCCACTGGCAGATTCTGCCGCGGGACGTGAAGCAGTCCGCTTGAAGCTCTACTGATTTAATTTGATTTGATTTGATATTGATTTCTGGGGCTTTACGTCCAAAAACAAGATACGATTGTGAGAGACGCCGTAGTGGAGATCTCCGGAAATTTCGACCACCTGGGTTTCTTCAACATCGCTCAGCGCACAGGCCTCAGCATTTCGCCTCCATCGAAATGCAGCAGTCGCGGCCGGGATTCCATCCCTCGACCTTCGAATGAACAGCCGAGTGCCATAGCCATTAGACCAACGTGGCGGGGCTCTTGAAGCCCTGCTACGACCCTCTCGTTCTTGCCTCGCCTGGAGTGCCAGAATGGCTCCTCATTGCCGTCGGGGCCAGTGTAGTGGGGGAGAGAGACAACACCCAATGGGAGCAGAAGCCGAAGTACGGCATACGGCAGCACTGCGAGCTCGCGACCGCGACCGACGCTCTGGCTATGCTGCCACTGTTCCCCTGTTCATCCGCGTGCGCGCAGGATACAGATAGATAGATAGATAGATAGATAGATAGATAGATAGATAGATAGATAGATAGATAGATAGATAGATAGATAGATAGATAGACAGACTTTACACACACTGACGCTGAATGAGAGAAGGCGCTGTTTCGGCATGCATTATCATCGGGTAGTCAGCCATTGTCAAACGACAACGCGAACAGAGCGTTAGCGTTTGGGATAACTTACACGCCTCTTTAATTTGTCTTGATCATCATCATCATCACCATCATCATCATCATCATCATCATCATCATCATCATCATCATCATCATCATCAGCCTGTCTACGCCCATTGCAGGGCAAAGGCCTCTCCCATCTCCATTTATCCCTGTCCTGTGCTAACTGTGCCCAATTTATCCCCGCGAACTTCCTGACCTGCCACCTAACATTCTGCCGCCCCCTGGCACGCTTACCTTCTCTAGGAATCCACTCTGTTACCCTTAATGACCAACAGTTGTCTTCGCATTACATGGCCAGCCCACGTCCGTTTCTTATTCTTAACAATTTGTATTGATAGCAGCGCGTCAATAGTCCATGCCGGTGCGTGCGAGTTCTGCGAAGAAACTGGGAGCTACCGATTGCATGTTCTTCTTTCTCTACAGGATTTTTCCCTTTTATTTTGTTTGTTGGTAGAAGGTAGTTCGTACCACTGTTTAAACCTTCATGACGGTGGTTATGTGCGAGCAATCTATCGATGGTATCGGTTTTAACGGTGGTGATGGTGGTTGCTGGTGTTACATCAGGCGGTTTTAGCCTGGAGTGCAAAGCCCGACCCTCCGTGAAGAATGCGTCTCTATCCTTTTCCCTTGCAATAGCTATCATCTGTTCTTACGAACGCGAGGTTCGCGGGATCGAATGCCGGCCGCGGAGGCTGCATTTCGGTTGAGGCGAAATGTTGAGGCCCGTGTACTGCGCGATAACGCCGCATCATCATCATCATCATCATCATCATCATCTTATCCCCGCGAACTTCCTGACCTGCCACCTAACATTCTGCCGCCCCCTGGCACGCTTACCTTCTCTAGGAATCCACTCTGTTACCCTTAATGACCAACAGTTGTCTTCGCATTACATGGCCAGCCCACGTCCGTTTCTTATTCTTAACAATTTGTATTGATAGCAGCGCGTCAATAGTCCATGCCGGTGCGTGCGAGTTCTGCGAAGAAACTGGGAGCTACCGATTGCATGTTCTTCTTTCTCTACAGGATTTTTCCCTTTTATTTTGTTTGTTGGTAGAAGGTAGTTCGTACCACTGTTTAAACCTTCATGACGGTGGTTATGTGCGAGCAATCTATCGATGGTATCGGTTTTAACGGTGGTGATGGTGGTGCTGGTGTTACATCAGGCGGTTTTAGCCTGGAGTGCAAAGCCCGACCCTCCGTGAAGAATGCGTCTCTATCCTTTTCCCTTGCAATAGCTATCATCTGTTCTTACGAACGCGAGGTTCGCGGGATCGAATGCCGGCCGCGGAGGCTGCATTTCGGTTGAGGCGAAATGTTGAGGCCCGTGTACTGCGCGATAACGCCGCCATCATCATCATCATCATCATCATCATCATCATCATCAACCTGTGTGCGCCCACTGCAGGGCAAAGGCCTCTCTCATTCTCTCATAGATCTGCAACTATGTCTGTCCTGTGCTAACTGTGCCCAATTTATCCCTGCAAACTTCTTGATCTCATCTGCCCACCTAACTTTCTGCCGCCCCCTGCTACGCTTGCCTTCTATATGAATCCACTCTGTTACCCTTAATGACCAACGGTTGTCTTCTGTTCGCATTACATGGCCCGACCAGGCCCATTTCTTCTTCTTAATTTCTATTAGTATGTCCCTAACACGCGCTTGATCCCTAACCCACACCGCTCTCTTCTTGTCCCTTAAGGTTACACCTACCATTTTCCGTTGCATAGCTCGCTGCGTCGTCCTCAATTTAAGCTGAACCCTCTTAGTTAGCCTCCAAATTTCTGCCCCGTAGGTGAGTACCGGTAAGATGCAGCGGTTATACACTTTCCCCTTTAGAGACAATGGTAACCTACTATTCATTATCTGAGAATGCTTGCCGAGTGCACTTCACCCCATTCTTATCCTCCTAATTATCTCAGCCTCATGATTCGGATCAGGGGTCACTACCTGGCCTAAGTAGACATATTCACTTACCACTTCCAATGCCAGAACATTGCAGGCAAAGTGAAAATAAGTGCGAAAGTTCAGCTATTATGTCAATGCTTGTCACAACGATTGAACGTCACCAAGGGACGATCTCTTTCTTCTTTTAGCCTTTCACGACGTAATCACAGGCCACAGACGAGGTATCGCAGGGCCGTACTTTTCCAAACGACACGGTCAGATACCTTCGTTTGTAAATTCATTAGGCAACTGAAAGGCTTCTCGTATACAGCCCGCCGATAAATTAACCGATAATTCGTCCCGTGAACGGCGCACTTAAAAAAACAAACAAACTGAAAACACGCTGTTTGTAACAAACAAAAGGCATGAACGCCTAACATTTCAGTTGATGAAACGTTGCTCTTCAACAAATGAAGAGCAACGCTATAGTATACGCAAAAGCAAAAGCAAAAGCAAGCCATGCTTTCGGTCCGATTAAAGATAAAGTATTTGACACAGACGAAGGCAATTCACATTACCGCGTTTTAAAACGCCTACATTATATAAATTTCTGTCGACAGTTTTAGGAGCAATCTTAGCTATATGGCAAAAAAAAAATAAATAAAAAAGAATATTCAGCTAGTAGCCCCAATTTGGCGACGCGCTCTTAAAAACAAGTTTACAACACGGACTACGAGGAGCTCGTCGCCGCTATCAACGAAAACACTTGTCGCGCGAATGAATCGTGTGATTAACGACTGCTAGAATTTCTAGAAAATGGCTTTCACTATCGAGAGTTCGTGTCGCCATCGAGGCTAACACACGTCCCCGCGGCGATCGCTTTCGGTGCAATAAAAAAAAAGAGAAAAAGAAGGCCCTTATGCCTGCGCAAGGTCGGGGAGCGGACACAATGATGGTTATCCACTTATCAAGCCCATCACGAGTTGATGTGGAACGAAAACCGAAAGAAACTAGGTTGATTTTAACGTTGACACAAGCGTCAACGTTAAGATCGCTTCGTCTACTGAGATGATGATAACAAGTTCGTACCTTGACACTGTTTGCTTATTTGAGGCTAAGAAACTGCAAAAGTTTTCCCGATAACCAGATTTTCCAGCAACAGTCGTGCGCGCCCTTCAGACTCTGGGAAAGGATTACGCGAGTAGCTACATACGCCATAGAAAGGAAGGAAAGAATGAAGCCGTCGAAAACGAAAGCTGAAAGTAAAAAAAAAAAGTCACAGAAACAACCACATGATTACAGCAAGAAGGGAGGAAGAAGTGAGGCGCGATCATAAACTGCCGGTAGCGAAATGGCCTTCGAGTCACACAGCACAGCAATACCGAGCACCCGGTTCCACGCAGGCCGTCTAGAACGGTATCGTGGAGGAGACATTTGTGGGATACTATTTACTAAAGGAGAATATGTGCAGTATATATGCGTGTTTCCCCGTGCCCGTCATGGCAAGCATCTTTTCTAACTAACCAGATTTTGCTGTCGTATATAATGCAGTGTTATAAAATGTATTGCAGGCTTCTCAATATCGCTCCTGCCGCTGCTTCATTCATCACTGTTCGCTTTTCGCTCAATCGCGCTTCCTCCCAAAGCTCATAGGGCTCATAGCCACGAAAGTATCTCGCGCTAAATGTGTTCGCAAAAGACTGTTTCAGCGAATCTTGATGCTGAGCATGAAAGAAGTGAAGCCGGCTGGCCAATGACAAAGCGCCCTTGCGAAAGAGATCTTTTAAATTCGGCCCCTGTTCTTGTACAAATTTCCCGCAAAAAGTGCACGCCGTATTTCGAAATTGTCATCGACGCTGCTATCGAGTGGTGCACCTTGGCAGTACTTCTATATTCGCGTAATAATGATAATTGCTGAGGTTTTACGTGCCAAAACCGCGATGTGATTAGTGTAGGTCTCCGCATTAATTTTGCCCACCTGATGCTCTTTTATTATGCACACAGATTTAAGTACGCAGATCTATTTTGCATTAGTCCCTATCGAAATACAGCCGCCCGCCGTGTCTGGTAATCGAAACCGCAATTTCGACCTCAGCATGCCAACACCCTAGCCGCTAAGCTGCCAGAGCACGTAATAATAATAATAATAATAATAATAATAATAATAATAATAATAATAATAATAATAATAATAATAATAATAATAATAATAATAATAATAATTATTGATTGCATATGAATATGCATCGGCGCCCCGCCACGGCGGTGTATGTGGCTATGGCACCCGGATGCTGATCCGAAGGTCGAGGGAATCGAATCCCGGCCGCAGCTGCTGAATTTCGATGGAGGGGATATGTTGAGGCCCGTGTACCGTGGGATGTCAGTGACCGTTAAAGAACCGCAAGTGGTCGATATCTGGAGCCTTCCACTACGGCGTCTCTCATATTTCACATCGTGGTTTTTGAGAAGTAAAACCCCAGAAATCAATGAAGATGCAGGGGGCGGCGTTGGAAAAGGCAGATCTTTGAATACAGTTTCCAGTTTCGTACAACCCCCCCCCCCCCCCACGCCCCCCAGCAACCTTTCATTGCAAGCTGCTCCATGGTACAATGCACCGTGTTTCTAGCAGTCCGGAATTGTCAGGCATCACAAATGTCAATGAACATGTGAAACTTGTGAAAAGCACCCAGTCTGAGCTAGATTTTTTTCTTTGTTTTTGCCTATCGCACATTGAGGCGCACAGTGAGTTGCCTGGTTGCCTAACTTATTGAATTTATCAACTCCTACTAAATGTTATACAGTTGAACCGTCAGCTCTAATATATATATATATATATATATATATATATATATATATATAGATTAGAAACGAATTGCGCACTTGCGAAAATCGCACGTTTTTATTGTTCAACGTTTCGGCCGTTGCATGGCCGAAACGTTGAACAATAAAAACGTGCGATTTTCGCAAGTGCGCAATTCGTTTCTAATCTATTTTTGAACCGGACCCACAGAACGTCTTCTCCGAATTATATATATATATATATATATATATATATATATATATATATATGTGTGTGTGTGTGTGTGTGTGTGTGTGTGTGTGTGTGTGTGTGTGTGTGTGTGTGTGTGTGTGTGTGTGCGTGTGTGTTAGAAACAAGTTAATGAAACAACGAACATTGAAGCCTAGGAACGAATAGGGGAAGTTATTCCAATTCGTAATTATGATATTGTAATTTTGGGGTAAGCAGAAAGCAATTAAAGTGGACGAAAAGACAGTGGCGAAGAGACAGAAGTAGCCGATGTTATTTTATCAATTAAAAGAAAGAAGTGGACCTGGGAAGGACATGTCATGAGGAGGAAAGATAACATATGGACAGTAAGAGCGACGGAATGGATACCAAGAGAGGGAAAACGGAACAGAGGCAGGCAGAAGGTTAGATGGAGCGATGAAATTAAAAAGTTTGCGGGCATAAAGTGGAACCACCTCGCTCAGGCTAAGGTGGATTGGAAATCGTTGGGAGAGGCCTTCGTCCTGCAGTAGACCTAAACAGGCTGATGATGATATATATACATAGAGAGAGAGAGACAGAAAGAGAGAGAGACGGGATATTTGGCGAGTTTTGTGCCCTTCCTCGTAGAGGAATCTCCGTGCAGACGGACTTACTTTCATTTACGAATGTGACATATACCATTCATTTAGCAAGCAATCAACTTGCCTCAGCCAGATTTTCTACAATCTATGCCTCCACGTGAAACTGGTTCGGAAATTTAAACGTGGTATCGCTGCCAACCCCCTACCATTCCTTCCCGATTGAGGACGAATAGTACCACTGGGGAAGAATCTTTTAAAAACCGCGACAAAAGCGTTTTCAATGAAACATATCTTGCGCTTTTGCGTCGTTTTATGTGGCGCCAGATCTCGCCTCTTAGTAGAGTTAATTTGCCTCAATGAGCAACAGTTAACTAGTTAACTCTGCGGGACATTTTTTTTTCGTTTCTGACCAATCCGCTATACCGACTATATATGTTAAAGCAGAAATGGTAAAATTAATTCTAGAAAGTAATTAAGCTACATTTCCAAGTACTTTCTAGAATTTTCGTAAATGTAATTAAATGACCTTACAAAGGCTGGTCGAATGTAATGACGTTACGTTACTATTACTTCTGAAACGTCATGAACTTGCTTTGAGATTGCTTTATCTGAAATTCATCATTAATGCACTAACCCGTGTACACCTTATTAACAGCACATTAACGTTAAAATTAGAGGCTAAAACGCTGCGGCGACAACTTTGCGACGACAGCCGACGCGTGTCTCTCACTGGTGGCCCGACCCGCGCAATGTTTTCGGCCCATGTATCCCGGAATGGCAAATTCTTATTTCAATAGTCTCCCGGAGATATGACCCATACATGAGCTATGGAAAGGCCTTCTTTCAAATGGCTACGCTTGCTGACATTATTTTTTTGATCACCCATCCCCTTTCCCAATTCAATTGTTCAGTGCCCCGCTACTTGCGGGACTTAATTTCGGGACTGTGGCCCGATAGCTGAGGTGAGCTTGCGACCCCTGCCCTGCCCTCTCTCGAAACCTGGTTGGCCTTGCTCGACTAAAGAATATAGTTCTGTGGCGCGGGGGTACCTGGGACTCCATAACATGTCGTAGTTTTGTCTGAATAAAAAACCCTATCTTTTAGTGAGACAAGGTTACGCGTTTGAAACCTGCGCATCTTGTTGCTGAGCTTTCCTATATGGTTAGCAAGGCCGCCGACGGACCCTCCCGTCCGGAATTTCGAGGGTCGTGGCCCTCGAACAACGTTATTGAAGGCTTCGAGTTCGGATACTACCCGGCTTTTCTGAATTTATGCGGACCTACCACTCAGATTAAAGCGGTCCTGAAACGAAATTTTACTAGCCGAGTTTTGCATTAAAACGGGTCATCTGTATGCCCTGAGATAAACAAGATTTTTCCTGATTGACACCGGTAAGCAGAAATTACTGTTCAAGTTACCAATTCAAAATAAAAGCACACGGCAGATATAGGCATCGCCTTTCGCATTTCAATCATCCAGAGAGGTGTTACGCCGCTTCCAATCATAACGCGGCTTAGATCTTGCGGTACCGGAACCATGCTTCCTATTGTAGCCTTCCTACCACGAGAGTGACGGTGTCCTTGCCGTGGGTTACAGCAGCCACATGGGCCGCATACCGCTCCTTGTGTCAGTTGCAAACAAAATGAAATCGTAATGCGCAAATTTATGTCTTTTTAGTAGATTTAGCCCGCATAAAACATACTATCATTTTGAAATTCATATTCTTTGTAAGCGTGCGCGCCACATATTTCTATTCCCGGCTGTTCCCGGCCAGTCAGAACCAGCAGCATAACTAGCGTAACAATGTCACATCCGCTCCAAGAAACTGTTGATGTACGACACTGCATACAGTCTGCGCGGACGCCGACTTCAGGTACAAATTAAAATTTAATGCGCCTAGATTTCGCCACTTTCACTAGTGCTACGGCCATCATTCAGTCCCACATCAAGCAGACGTACAATAAAAGCAACGGGCGTAATTAGAGTCGCAGGGCCCCTTGAAATTGTCTTTGTTATCGTTATTTCCTTTTCTGGAAAATTTTTCATGTTATAAGGAAAACGGATATTCTATATTTTAGTCAAACGCAGTTGGTGAAGTAATGAGTAATTTTCCTGAAATTACTGGCTTGATATGATTCATGACATTACTAAATTACGAGCCCACAAAAACAATTGACAAATTATTCGTTACAGCTAAAATACTTTAATTACTGTAGTTACATGCAGTAAATAATTACGGCGAAGTCTGGACTTTACTGTCACTGGGGTAAATCGTGTTCGTTGCATTTCGAAATTGCGGCTTCGTGTTAAGTACCTGCACACCACAACATATCATCATCAAAAAAAAGAAAAGAAACTTAGCGAGCTTGGCGCCGCGGTGTGGCGGCCTTATGGAAACAGGATTAAATACAGCATAACGATTCGCTCCTCACTTTTCACGAAATCACCTCTCACTATGGGCTCAGTAAAAGGGCCTGTCCTTACCCTCACCCTCAGAGAGGTCCCAGTTGGCTACCCTTAGAATGCTCCAGATGGGCTCGTTCCCCTCGCCGGGCTTTCTCAGCCGTATCTCCACAGACCTCGATTCAAGCTGTCCAGACTTCAATGAGATTTATTGTTCCTTGGCGCAGGTGCTCGTATGCCCCGCGTTACCTAATGGCCCTCTATCCAACGAAGCCGACTAGGAAGAGGCATTCCGTAGCCTATCGCTCCAGACACAAATCCAGGCAATCCAGGGGGCCAAGGGCGGAACATCGCGGTGTTCCTGCCACGACTTGGGCGCGGCTAGCGGTTGCCGCGGGTCCCTGAAAGGGGCCACCCATGGAAGCTCCTCAGGATGAAACGAAGTTCACTGCCTGCCTGCCTGCCTGTCCAAAAATCAGTTCGTCCTGTAGGTGCGAGGCGAGTAGTCAGAAAGGCACGCATACAGTGGTTAGCACAGATGCTCTTGGGCGCATTAGTGTACCGTGCGGTTTGTTATTCGCGAGGGAAGAGACCCATGAGACCTCGTCTTGCTTTCATGTCAACCTCTATTGAGCCGCCTTGGCTTAACCTGTATACAGTGGAACCCCGCTGTTACGTCGCAACTGTGGGCCTGTTCCCGCATGACGCGTCGCAACCTGGCACGCCGTACCCGCCCGGGCACCGCTATTTTGATTTGACTTTTGACAGTCTTGGTCACGCTTGCAGCTGCTAAATATCAGGGGTGCGCAAATTATGCGAGGGCGCAAATTATGCGGGTAAATACGGTAAACAAGCACTGAAGACGGAACGTGAAAGCGCTATCGAGCGATCGCGGACCCGACGCGACAAGCCACACTCGCAATCACAAACCACGCGCGGGGTGCCGGAACAGGATGCGGTGATCGCAGTGACGGGGCACCTTGCCTCCAAAATTGGCGCATCACGCTAGAACTAAGCCTCAATGATCACAGTTTTGATTGCGATCTCTGAGGCCATACTTTCTCTCATCGGGGCGCCGGAGGCTATAATGGCAGCCCATTCACTGCGCTCGACAGCCACGAACGAAGTCCGAATTATCGATTTTAGAGCTAGATCGAAACCGTCCGAAATATCGGTCGTCTTAACACATCAAGTCTATGGGGGGCACTGGCGGTACCGCGCGGCTGTCCGAATTATCTTTTGGCGACCTAGATGGTTCACCTTGCTGAAATAAATTGTTTGAAGTCAAAGCGGCCCTGTTCTCATTCATTTTCGGAGCTTTCCTCAATCTTGCATTTTTCCCGGCTGTTATGTTTTTTCCGCCCGGTCCGCTGAAAAACGTATGAACGGGGTTCCACTATATCCATCGAAGCACGATCTTACTAAGAAGTAATATCTTACTTTGCAATCTCCAGCCTTGATACTTAACCATTACAGCCTCAGTACATCCAATGTATGCGCACATATTTCTCTTGCACTGTATCCCAGATCGGCCAATATATGCATATCTTTGTTATAGTTTTTGAGCAAAAGCGCTGCTCATGTTCCGGTTGTGCGCGCTCCTTGAACGAGTGCTTCCGGGCAGCTCAACTCTTGAAAGCCTGTTGCTTTTTTTTTGTTATTGTTCCGCACAATACTCTGGGACCTTATGCACACATTTTTTTGTTCTAAACTTTATATTGAGGCCCCCTTTGCAGTCCCGTGTACCCCCCCTCCCCACTTGAAGTTCTTAGTTTTCCAAAAGACGTCAGGTGGTAGCGGCCAGACACTCCGTGGTCACGGAACCGAATGCGATCCGAAGCCATTAAAGATGAAGCTGTCTTAAGTAATAAGGCAGAAAAGGATAGCTAACACGCTGCAGACTCTCACTGAGTGCCTGCACTACTGTTACCGAAGGGCTACATCTACGCAAACCCGATAAGCTCAGCTCGAGTCGGGTCGAGCCGGGTCATCGGGCCGAAAACCGGTCGTCCGGTTTGTGTACTAAACGCTGACTGGTCGCTGAGCGAGCGTCTAGACGAGCCTGCAACTTCAAGAAGTGGGTTGTTTCACTGGAACCACTTGGCAAGGTCCATTGTCACATCAGGATTATTCAGAGGACGTATGAACGAAGCCGACCATGGAAATGGCCCGGTCGCATCATGTCGATGTAAAATAGCCTAAAGCTATTTTAACTACATATGCTTATATACACACACAGCGAGCATTCATTTGAAGACCAATAATTCTACGCCTATATTTCCGCAACAGTCACACGTTCCTGCGGACAGAAAGCTGCCGCATGGAAAGACAAGAATTAACAGAAAATTGTGGATGCGTACGGCAGGCGGAAAATAAAAATCAGATAAAAATGTATGCGCGAAACTCAGGTGCGAAGTAGCGCATTTCGGTGAGGACAAAACACAAAAAAAGAATATTAATTAAAATATGAAATAACAAATAAAATAAAAGAAAACGCCCGCGAACTTAGATTAAAGCGCGAGATGAAGTGCGATATCTCCAGGTGGTCAAAGTTACTCCAAAGCCCTCCGCTATGGGGCTTGCCTCATAATCATAACTGGTTTTGGCCCGTAAAAGACCATCAAATATATGTTATTAGGTGCGAAGTGTAGCCCTTCTTGCACCTCTCGTATGCTTCTTCAACGACATACTATACAGACACGTCAAGAAATGATACTGGGATGGGTCGCTTATACCAGATAGGCACACAAATGTTCGTAAAGAAAGAAAGAAAGCCGAGCGAATGAAACTGACGTAACAAATTGCAACGTATAGGACACGTTCCCCGAGTCCAAAACCGCTGAAGCCGCGTCGCTGCGCGGGGGTTCTTCCATGCACTTGCAACCGGAGCTGTTCATTGCATCAGGATGTTCGCAAGCCAAAGGTGCACATGTGCTGCTGAAGCGTTTGGCTAGGAAAGATTAGACACCGGATGGTACCAGCCTCTTGAGTGCGTGTGTATCGCCGCGGCCAACCACTTTGTGCATCAGCTACAATTGCGCAACCTCTGCGCGAGACAGTCGACGTCCTAGGAAGAGAATGTGTTGGCGTACGTCAGAATAGCGCTTCCTTCACCGAAAACTTGCAATAGCTTTCTGAACGTAGTTGAGCTCACTTTAATTATGTGAGCACCTAATAGCGTTAAACAGCGGCACTAGAATGTGAAACACTGATGCAACCACGAAACACAGATAACCTTTTTGTCGTCACTCCGCACTGCAAGGAACGTACAAAGAATTCCGACAAAAAATAACTTTTGAAGTGTCATAGGGGGCGAGGCGTTTATCAGAATGTTTCGTCCGTCATTAACATATTGCCATGAATGAAAATGCATGCAGTAAATTGTGGAAGCTTTCCGGAGCACATAACTCTCTTAAAGTTGGAATTTCTCGTTGCTTTGTCACTTAGAGTAGAATTTAGGTTAGTAATGCGTTGGCCGTACGTGATGGCATGCCATGTGAAGGTGTATTCGAGGGTCACGGAAAAACATCGCTTTTTTTTGTGCTTCGGAAGCATTTACAAGAGCGGCATGCATACTTATATCATTATACACTTATAAAATTATACACTTATATGCTTAATCCTAAGAAGCCATTTCAGTGTTCTGGCTATTCAATCTAAAATACTCGATTGAATATTCATGCAGCATTTTGGTTTTCTTTCTAGAGGCGCTTGCTCTGTAGTAGACGCCAAAGTGGTATTTCAGATTACTTTTTTAATGACACCTTACCAGGTTAACGTCAAAATTATGGCATTTATTTCCGCGTTAATAGTACCTGAGCATAATAGTATCCCCTACCTCCCTTTAACAACTACACCTTACCCTGACTAACCCACACACTGCAACACCTCTGAAAGTCTCCTCCCCCCGAGGAGCCTTTGGACAAAAGATGCATATGGGCGCCCACCATCACCGTGCTTCATCTACGCAACTCACCAGAGCACCAGGACAGGAACTGGCCCCCCTGGTGCAACACCATGGCCAACACCTCCCAAGTTACCGGACCAACCAAATCCTGGACCTACGACGACGACAACAACGGGGCTTCTAGCCGCGGTTGCGACCACACGGGTATGGGAACAAAAGACTCAAAAAGCCTCTGGACTCGGACAGGCTCCCATTGGAAATTAAACGTAGCGACTCTTAACACGCGAACTCTTTCACGCGAAGCCAGATTAGCTGAACTACTTGAAGAATAAAGGGGTCTTAATTGGGATATCATTGGCCTGAGCCAGGTTAGGAAACCAGGAGAAGGATACTTATCGCTTAATGAAGGACACGTTCTCTGCTACAGAGGACTTCCAGAGAAGCGCGAATACGACGTGGGATTCCTTATACACAAGGACATAGCGGGTAACATCGAAGAATTTTATAGCATCAACGAAAGGGTAGCAGGTGTCGTGACAAAATTAAATAGGCGATACAAACTAAAACTAGTACAAAGTTACGCACCAACGACCAGCCACAGTGACGACGCTGTAGAACAGTTCTACGAGGATGTAGAAACGGCAATGAACAAGGTACACACCCAATATACCATTGTTATGGGGTACTTCAACGCGAAAATAGGAAAAAAAAAACTAAGAGGAGAACGTGCAGTCAGTAATTACGGAGAAGGAGATAGGAATAGCAGCGGTGACATGCTCGTAGAATTCGCCGACTGAAATCACCTCCGTGTAATGAATACTTTCTTCAAGAAACGTAAGAACAGGAAATGGACGAGGAAAAGCCCCAATGGAGAAACGAAAAACGAAATAGATTTCATAATGTGCACTGATCTGGGTATAGTACAGGACACAGAAGTGGTTAATAAGGTCAGAATTAGCGACCACAGACTAGTAAGGGCGAAGATATCCCTCAATCTAAAGCGAACAAGGACAAAGTTAATCACACGTTAACAGGCCAACCCCGATGGTGTCAGGGCGAAAAGAGAAGAATTTATAATTGCACTTAAGAACAAGTATGGCGCTCTAGGGCAGGAAGATAATGAGGACATAGAGAAGATGAACGAAGACATTACTAAGCTGATCACCGAAGCAGCGATCGAAGTAGGAGGCAAAGCACCAAGACAAGTTGTGAATAAGCTCTCGGAAGCTACTAAAAATCTAATCAAACAACGCCAACAGATGAGAATAACTAACTCAAGAGACAAGATAGAATTCGCCGAGCTGCCTAAGCTCATCAACAAAAGTAGAGTCAGAGCCATACGTAACCATAACGTGGAAGAAATAGAAGCAGCCGTCAGAAAAGGAGTCAACATCAAAACAACTAAAAGGAAGCTTTGTGCGGGAAAGAACATAATGCATGCAGTGAAAGATAAGCAGGGCAACATCGTTACTAACTCCAGTGATATAACCAAGGTGGCCGAGGATTTCTATTCCGAACTATACAGCTCAAATACGAGTCTCCCCACCATGAGTGTATTAGATGTCGATCAGGACTACGAAATCCCATGCGTCACTGCGGAAGAAGTTAGGTAAGCAATTAAGGGCATGTCCCACGGAAATGCAGCTGGAGAAGACGGCATAACCGTCGACTCGATCAAAGATGGCGGAGATTTCCTAACTGGAAAGCTCGCGACACTATACACACAATGCCTCAAAACTTCAACTGTACCAGTCAGCTGGAAAAAACGCAAACATTCTATTATTACATAAGAAGGGAGATGTAAAGGACTTGAAGAACCACAGGCCGATCAGTCTACTCTCAGCACTTTACAAAATATTCACAAAGGTTATCTCAAACAGAATAAGGGCCACACTTGAATTTAATCAACCAAGAGAGCAAGAGGGTTCAGAAAAGTATACTCTACCATGGACCACCTGCATGCGATCAATCAAGTAATCGAGAAATCCGCTGAATACAACAAACCCCTCTATATGGCTTTCATAGATTACGAAAAGGCTTTCGACTCGGTAGAGATACCAGCAGTTCTGGAGGCACTACGTCGTCAAGGGATATGTGATAGCTACATAAACACAATAGCCAACATCCATAAAGATTCCACAGCCACCCTGCTCCTCCATAAGAAAAGCAGAAAAATCCCAATACAGAAAGGTGTCAGACAGGGAGATACAATTTCTCCAATGCTATTTTCTGCATGTTTGGAAGAAATCTTCAAAAGTTTAGACTGGGAAGAGACAGGGCTCAGGATTAACGGCGAATATCTGAGTAACCTGCGATTTGCAGATGACATAGTACTCTTTAGCAATGATGGCGACGAATTGCAAAAGATGATTGAAGACTTAAGCCGAGAAAGCGCTAAGGTAGGATTAAGGATGAACATGCAGAAAACAAAGCTAATGCTAAGTGGCACGGCGAAAAAACGTCTATTCACGATCGAAACCCACACATTAGAAGTCGTAGAAGAATATCTGTACCTAGGACAGCTACTTACTGGAGAACCCACCCATACAAAATAAATCCACCGTAGAATAAACATGGGATGGCGCGCATATTTGAGACATTCCCGACTCATGAACGGAAACCTACCACTATTACTCAAGCGGAAACTATGTAACTACTGCATCCTGCCAGTACTGACTTACGGATCAGAAACCTGGAGAATTACAAAGAAGCTAGAGAGGAAGTTAAGAACCGCGCAGCGGGCGATGGAACGAGAAATGATAGGCGTTACACTAAGGGGTAGGAAGACAGCCGAGTGGGTCAGAGAACAAACGGGGGTCGCCGATATAATGAACGATACTAAGAAGAAAAAAATGGACATGGGCAGGCCACGTGATGAGAAGGCTAGATAACCGATGGACAGTTAGAACGACGGAATGGATACCAAGAGAGGATAAGCGCAGACGTGGGCGGCAGAGAGTAAGATGGGGGGACGAAATCAAGAAATTCGCAGGCGTCAAATGGAATCAGCTCGCGCAGGACAGGCAAGGATGGCGAGGATTGGGAGAGGCCTTCGTCCTGCAGTGGACATAAGATGGGCTGATGATGATGATGAGTATATGAGCAAGCTGCGACAATAGGAGAGATCTAACTGCGTAAAAATTGCCGTTCTGACATCATGCGTGACGTAAGCGGGACTTGGGAATAAAGTCAATCACGTTTACAACGAACGCCCCTTCAGCGAAACAGTGACCGGCATAACGATGGAACGCTTACTCTCTAACTTCCGCAAGCGTCGCGGTAGGCGACCTTTGCAGCGAAGTGACCTATACAGCGAAACGTTTTCAGGGTTCTAAGCACTTCGTTATATGGGAGTTAAACTGTAAAACTACAAAAAAAGAAGGAACTGCGTGTTTTTCGAGCACATCGACATTTCGAACCGACAAAGCAAAACCATACAAGCGGGGCTCCCCCTCGTCAACATGAGCGTGCTATTAACACACACACACACACACACACACACACACACACACACACACACACACACACACACACACACACACACACACACACACACACACACACACACACACACACACACACACACACACACACACGCACACTGACA
Source organism: Hyalomma asiaticum (assembly GCA_013339685.2). Taxonomy (NCBI): domain Eukaryota; kingdom Metazoa; phylum Arthropoda; class Arachnida; order Ixodida; family Ixodidae; genus Hyalomma; species Hyalomma asiaticum. The sequence continues at coordinate 204,617,811 of CM023481.1, forward strand.
CGATATACCTTCGGGTGGTGCGGGCTACCCCCACATCATTTTAATTTTCTGTTTGATCGCCGGGGGACAAATTTAACACACACACACACACACACACACACACACACACACACACACACACACACACACACACACACACACACACACACACACACACACACGCACGAACACAAAGCTGTAATTTGTAATTTAAGAGACTTCGCCATTTGAGGCCCCAAGCACACGTCTCATACTTCAGTTCGCACATAGGTTCTCGTGCACCATCTCAGCATAGCGCCAAAGATCAGCGTATCTTAACATCGCCGAGACCATAGCGCAAACATGGCAAAATGTTTATGAAATACTTGTTATATGCCCATTCGAACTTCATTGCACATGTGTTGTATCGGAAAATCCCCCATACTAGTACAGGCTCACGCACTGTGTGCAATCTGCAAATTTTTATTTTGTTTTTCAGTGGTCAGAGGTACGCTGAAGGATCGCAAATACCTCGCCCTTTCTCGCTACCGCAACTAACTTGCGGCTTGCATTTTCCCCTTACCCTGTTCTCACTTATCCTCCTTGGAGCATGAGGATAAGTCCTGCCAGTAAAGAAAAAAAAAATGTTGCCCCGACAACGTCCAAGTCCAGCTGATGCGGCGCGGCCACAGCAGGCAGCCAAATCCGCCGAGACCTTTGGCCGAGAATGCTCGTTTATTTTGCTGGCTGTTGCCCTACGCGAGTATTATCTGTCTGAAAGGTAACTGAAATGTATTGCACTCGAAATTTTTGCACCTTAGCAGAATAGGTATTCAATTGGCGTCATTGAAAGGTACACTGGAACTTGAAGCCGCACGCAGATTTTTGGACCGCGTGCTGCTTCTTCATTTCACTCCTGTGTGGAGTGCGATGCTATGACTGGCGAAAATTATTTAATAGAGCTTTAAGAATTTCACAAATCATCTAAGCGCGGTAAAAAAGCAAATATGCCGGGGAATACGGAATGATACACTTAACCTTGAAGCGTATGAATAATAATAATAATAATAATAATAATAATAATAATAATAATAATAATAATAATAATAATAATAATAATGCTAGGCATCAGCCGGGCAATCAAGGTATGAGCCAAGCAAGGGTGGAAGACGACAGGGACTTGTGTAGCGGTTGGACGCCATCTTGCCTCGGCTGTACCAACTACCTAGCGCTCTGCGCTCTCCCGTAAATAAACCCTAACGTAAATAAACCCGTAAATAGACCTTCAACCATAACAGTCTTGTCGTGGAGGTGCGGGTACGATGACCACGAAGACGGAGCTGCTACCGGGGATCCTACGACGAAGCCGACGCCTCGCTCGACTGCCGCCACTGGAGATGTCTAACAACGGCAACGACCCGTCACGCCTGCCCTCTCCGGCGCGATCAACCGTCGTCTGGATGCACACGATGGAGCCACGCTTTTTTTTCGGGAAAATCTGGTGAGGACGTCGAACAGTGGCTCACACATTACAGGCGTGGGCAAGTACAACGGATGGAACCTGTCCGCTCAGTTAGAGAACGTCGTTCTTTTTCTCACGGATACCGCACTTCAGTGGTTCGAGAAGCACGAGGATACACTCACAACATGGGACCGCTTTGTTGCCGACGTCACAGAGTGCTTCGGAGATTCCACCGCGAAGAGGAAACGGGCGGAGCAGACGTTGCTTCAACGACCACAAGTCCCAGGTGAGACCTTTACGACCTACATAGAGGCGGTCTTGAAGGTGTGTAGGACGGTAAACCCTCTTATGCCTGAAGAAGCTAAAGTTGGGCACCTTCTCAAAGGGGTCACTGAAGACGTGTATAGCTACCTAATTGGAAAAGAGAGTCTCAGCTCAGTCGACGACCTCATTAAACAGTATCAACGTTTGAAACTTAGAAGCTGCGCCGTATCACGCCAAAGTTCAGAAGGTTACCTAATGTTACCATTGTTGCAAGCGTTAACGACAGCTCCAGCTATCAGTTTGATCCTGCGACTACTATACGGCAGATAGTCCGCGAAAAACTCGAACGGCTCACTAAAGGAGCAGCGGGTATCGAACAGCTTGGTCGTCCAAACCAATAACATGAACCTGCATCCGCTGTGTGCTCGTTGTCTGTCATGCCAGGAGCTCTAAGCTATCCTGCCAGCCAGCGGCCGCAGCATCGATGTTTTTCCCGACGAAGTGACGCACGACGAGCGCTCTTACGGACCCGTCACCACTCATCGGCAATCCGAAAGTCGTGCTCACTACTATACGCAACAACCGACGTTTGACCACGAGGCCTACAGACCGATTCGCACAACGCCGGTTTGTTATAGATGTGGTACCACGGGTGACATCTCCCGATTTCGTCGCAGACGCCGACAGACAAGATACGGTCCACCACCAAGTTGGACTAATTTCGATCGCGACGTCTATGACAACTACTGGCAAGTAGTGCATGTCTTCGTCGATAGTATAGCTGCAATTGCGTTAGTGAATACTGGTGCTACCGCGCCCGCCATGAGTGCGACGTTCAGAGAGCGGTTGGGACGGAAAGGTCCACGGGAACATATATGTTCCCGTGGAATGATGGTGTGACCTTTCGTGGTGTCAGTGGAGAGTGCCTTATTCCTCTCGGTATTTGTGTTGCAAGTGTTTTGTTCTGCGGGGAAGATTTTAAAGCAGAATTTTTAGTATTATCGCGTTGCACTCATGATGCAATTCTCGCTATTGACTTTCTTAAGGATTGTGGCGCTTCTGTCAATTGTGGTACGGGTGAAATAAGTCTGGATAGTGCACTTCTTGCCACCCTTACAGACACATCTCCGAAAGCGACAAAGTACTTCGTTGTTTCTGGTCTGTTGCTACCGCCTTGTTCACTCTCGCGTGTCTGTGTCAAAGTCACTCCTGCTGACCATTCTTCATTTGATGCACAAGTTTTACCGCTAGCTCAGACCTGTGCCAAGAAGGATATCCTCATTCCGCGTTCTGTCATGAGTGTAGTGAAGGGTGCCATGCATCTTTGGGCTTTCAATTGTTTATCTGCCCCTGCTGTTCTCCCACGCAATACGAAACTCGCCACTTTTGAGGAAATGACTTACAGCTCCATAATGGCTTTCAGCGAAGAGGCGCAGTGTTGAACACACAACGCCAGCCCAGCTGTTTCTGAAGAGCACACGTCCTACGAATAATAAACAAGTCTCTGCCCTCAGATGAGCGCCAAGCTCTTGCGCGAGTTCTTCTGGCGCATGTGTCTGTGTTTGATTTCGCACAAGGCGACAAGCAGGCTTCACTTCCTCGTTCTCGTTCTCACCACCGAATGGACACCGGCTCGGCACACCCCATTCGACAAACGCCTTACCGTGTGTCTTCAGCAGAGAGAACAGTTATCGCTGAACAGGTCAAGGACATGCTACAGAAAGGCGTCATTCAGGAGTCCTCAAGTCCCTGGGCAGCCCCAGTGATTCTAGTGAAGAAAAACGATGGATCATGGCGGTTCTCTGTCGATTACAAAAAACTAAACGCTATCACCAAAAAGGATGTGTATCCGCTTCCTCGGATCGATGATGTTATCGACTGCCTCCATTCTGCCGCTTGCTTCACCGCACTGGATTTGAGATCAGGTTATTGGCACGTACCAATGCACCCAGAAGACAAAGAGAAAATAGCCTTCGTGACACCTGATGGCCTCTGTGAGTTCAACGTCATGCCTTTTGGACTTTGTAATGCGACGGCGACGTTCGAACGATTTATGGACACCATCCTCCGTATAATAAAATGGGAAATTTGCTTATGCTATCTGGGTGATGTGATTTTTGGAAGCACTTTGGATGAGCATAACCGACGTCTTATTCTCGTCCTTGATTGCGTAGAGAAAGCCGGTCTGGTACTGAACTCCAAGAAATGACGCTTTGGAACGACTGCAACGTTAGTACTTGGACATCTAGTCGGCAGAAACGGTGTGAGGCACGATCCACGGAAGATTGAAGCAGTAAGTTCCTTCGAACCACCGAAGTCACTGTGGGAGCTGCGGAGTTTCTTGGGCTTATGCTCGTATTTTCGTCGCTTCGTACCAATATTCGCCGATGTGGTGCCCACCCTGACATGTCTTCTCCATAAGGATGTTCCTTTCAACTGGACGTCGGCTTGCGACGAGGCGTTCCGCCAACTGAAGTTTCAGGTAACATCAGGACCTATATTACGCCACCTCCTCGCCTACAGAATTGCACGCTGATGCCAGTGGCGGAGCTGTGCTAGTACAACGTCATCAAGGATCTGAGCACGTTGTGGCTTATGCCAGTCGATCTCTGAGTAAGGCGGAACGCAATTACACCGTCACGGAACAAAAATGCTTGGCAGCAGTTTTCGCGTTTCACAAATTTCGGTGCTACGTCTAGGGGCCCCCGTTCACTATAGGTACGGGCCACCACGCTCTACGCTGGTTGGTGAATTTCCGTGATCCGAGTGGTCGACTGGCACGTTGGGCTCTTCGAATTCACCAGTACAACTTCGTCATCTCTTACAAGTCCGGTCGTCGTCACGCAGATGCCGACTGCCTTTCCCGCCTTCCTCTACCGACTACGGAGTGGGACGAAGACAACTTCGATTACTGTTTTGCTTCTATTTCGGCCACATTCCCGGACTCGACGAGATTCAGCGATGAACAAGCCAGTGATATGTTAGCCTGGAGCCCCTTCTTACTGCTGCGCTGCGTCCTCAAACCACCGGTAGATTTTGTGTACGAGATGGCCTCCTTTACAAGACGAGTTATTCGGGTAAAGGCGCACGCTTTCTCCTGGTGGTTCCGCAGAGTCTGCGACCGGACGTACTAAGTGCCATGCACGATGACGCAACCTCTGGCCATATAGGCTTCATACGAACACTGAACCGCACACAGGAGCGTTTTTACTGGCCCATATTGCGAGACACTATCAAGCAGTACGTCAGCAGTTGCGAGAAATGCCAACGCCATAAAGCGCCCTACGAATACTCCACCGGGTCTTCTACAGCCTTTGCCACCACCGTGTCTGCCGTTTGAACAAGTAGGCCTTGATCTCTTGGGGACATTTCCACGATCTTCTAACGACAATCGGTGGGTTGTCGTATGTGTAGACCACCTGACCCGTTATGCAGAAACTGCGGCCATGCCATCTTCAACAGCTACATGCGCTGCCACATTCTTGCTGCGGTTTGTTATCCTCAGGCACGGTTCCGCACGTGTGATAATTAGTGATCGAGGTCGTCAGTTTGTTGCGGACGCCGTTGAAGAATTACTTCGTCTCTGCAACTCGAAGTTTCGGCATTCAACACCTTACCACCCTCAAACCAACGGCCTTGTAGAGCGTACGAGCAGGACTCCTACCAATATGCTGGCCATGTATGTCTCCTCCGACCCCAAAGACTGGCATGACGTGCTCCCATTCGCCACATATGCTTATAATACCGCGAAGCATGAGACGACGGATTGCAGTCCTTTTTATCTGCTGTACGCACGTCTACCGCTAAGGAGTATTGATACAATACTGCCGTTTGGCTTCCACAGCGAGTATTCGGTTGCCAAGACGCTGTGCCTTGCAGAAGAAGCACGTCGAATCGCTCGACTTCGTACCGTGGCATCACAGCACCGATCTAAGGAGCGCTACGACAACCGGCACCAGTCTGTCTTGTACAGCACAGGGGGCTTGGTATGGGTGTGGACCCCACAGCGTAAACGTGGATTATGCCATGTTTACGACAAAAGAAATAAATTGCACTGGAGCCTATATGTGTGGAACAAAAAGAGACACGGCTGAAGTCCTCCGACACTTAGGATATTATATTAGTACGAATACATCACAAATCACTCAATACTGGCAAGATGCATCTTTTATCCGAGCGTTCGTATGTGAAAGCTCATCTCATGTGCCCTTAACTAATCTGATCGTAGCCTTGCACTAACCCGCCTACACAGTACACACTCCTTGAACGGGCATATCCTGCATATATACACAATTTTGTGGTCACGGAAATCATTCACGGCACGATTTTAATTTCAGATCCCATCTGATGTTCATGCTTCCAATTCTGATAAAGTCCATATAGCAAACAAGTCCATATAGCAGAGCTCGTGCCCAGACCTCATCTGATGAAGAAAGGAGGAAAAAAATGCAGCAGACTGTTCTGTTCAGTCAAGCCCTTTTCTCTTCTCAAAAACATCTATGTCTGCAAAAGTAACCTGTTTGAGAATACGCACCTGGCCCCTGAACAAAGACGTTTGTTTCTCTAACAGATAGGCAGATTTTCAGGTATAAGCATTAGTTTATTTGCTTCATAAAAATTTATGCTATACTGCATAAGTTTCTCAAAGTACTGCTACCGCGTGAGGTCCCGAAAATAAGCAGCACTGAGTAATACCCTGTGGAAAGCTGCATTGCTTTCTACTCAACATTCTATCGTAGCAACCCGCAACCTATAGCTGTGCTGCAGTGTTTCTACCTCCAGGTTCTCTAACTTGCAGGGAACAACTGAATTTATAACATGAACGAATTACCTCCGAATGCCGCATCATGGCCATGGTCAGTGCCTCTTCTACGCATATCACGCCGCACACGGTGGATCCAAAAAGCCGCGTCATCATGGGCGAGAACATCTGTCGTCGTTGGCGTGAAGTCGGAACGTCGTCTAGATATGAAACTCACGAACACGTACTAGGTCACTTATTATATATTACGAAGTCAGCGACGTTTCAATTTCCTCTTCAATAGACATGATCACCAGCAGTGGAGGCCAGCAGCACAGCGCAGCCATATGCGCTGCAGGGCCCGCTAGCTCTGGCGCCACCACGCGTGATCTACGAAACTAGCGCAGGTATTCCTGGCCTCTAGGAGCGTTGCTCTATAGGAAGCTTCTTGTTGCTAGTAAATATTGCGGCATGTGCGCAAAGTACGATTTCAATTCATTATGTATATGTATTTTGCTTTTAGTTCCCTGTTTCAATATTATACGTACACGTATTGGTGACGGTTAAGCTGTTATACGGCTAATCCGCATAATTGCCAGTGCGGCGGGCCATCGACTACGCAGCTCTGTTAGAGTGTACTAGAATTATCTCTGTGGCTGTTTCCTTCGATCATCTGTTTGTCGTACGGAATGCCGCGTTGGACAAGGGTGTCAGCGCAGCAAAATTGGTCTAACATTGTGCTAACACTCCGATGTCGGTCAGGCACGCTTTGCCAGTGGCGTTTGTCGTCACTTCGTCGCCGAGATGGACGTAATAAGATTGATGCCGCCCCTACCGAGTGCTCGAAAAGTGAAGCATAGAGCGTGTGAAACACGCACACGCATGCACACGCATACACACGCAAGAGAAGAGGCGAAGCGGACAAGGACATGCATTTTTCACAGCAAACAGTTGTAGTACCACTTTCGCCGTATAGACGAAGCATCCTTGTCCGCTTCGTCTCTGGCGTTGTGTGTTTCATTCGCGCAAGCTCAACGATTCAAGATATGCAAGACCAATCTGATTCAAGATATGCAAGACCAGTCTCTCGAAGCTATTAAAAACCCAGCGTACACACGTTTGCAACGTGTAGCGCACTTACGCTACGGAATATACACGTTGGGGTACGTGAAACGGTCGCTTACTGAACACGTACGCCAGTTGTGGCCTCTTCGAAGCGTCGCACATACAGTCAAGAGACGTTCACATACCGCGAACCCATGACGAAGTGGTTCTTTTTTCTTTCTTTCTTTTTTTGCCGGCCAGCACTTACTAAACCCGTTACAGTACTAACATATGTATACACTTCTGAGCGGAGGGCACATAAAATTGTGGGAATGCTGAAATTGTGGGCTGAATGCTGAACAGTGGGGCATAAGGAGCATCTCGCTTACTTCTACGCATGACATCAATTAGCAAAACACGTAAGATCTGCCGGTATTTCTTATATTGCAAGGGTGACAAGGAACGCGGCAAATGAAAGCAGCGGAAGATCGGCTGGGGGAGAAAGAGGACGAGGAAGTCGGACTTTGTAACGGCGATCGCTTAAGCGTTCGTAGAATAATAGTGGGGTCATTTGAGTGTTGTGTTTGGCCCGTTACATATGGTGGCAGCGACGGGATGGTACCCCAAAGTAAGACGTCCCCCGGAACGGTGACTTCGATTGAATCGGTTCCACAATACATGCTGGCGCTATCGTCGAAACTCTAGCTGGACTACGCCCTTTCTGCAAGCGACGCGATCGCTGAGCCACCGTTCCCCCGTCTCAAGCTTCCGATCCTGGTACGATGCCTTCACATATTCACCCTGCCGCTTCGAATGTCGCTCAATGTCAGCATACACATGATCTAGCGGCTGTCCTCAGGGCTCCTGAAGCACGCCTTGCCGACCACCTGTTCTCCCCTGAGAATTGTTTAGCCCGACGCATATTCTCCGCAGAAAGTTCCATCACCGGCCTCACGAAACGTGCTTTCAACCTCTCGTTGCCCGCGTCCGCTACTCATGCTCCTACTGTCGCTCGAGGCAATGCTGGGCTTCCCTCCCCGCATTCCGCCATGACGCAGTGCCAGGGATTCTTCCCTAGTCCACCTACCTTTGACGGGACAACGTCGTGGTCTGTTTTTCTTAGGTAGTTTGAGTCTGTCGCTGCTCTGTGCGCCTGGCCCGAGCAACACAAGGCTCGAAATTTTGTGACACAGCTTCGTTCTTCTGCCGCCGAATTTTTGGAGCACCTGCCAGCAACCAACTGTGCGGACTACGACAGCCTCGTCGCGGCATTCGAGTCCGGCTATGGTGACTCCCATCTTCGGCACTTATATCTTACACAATAACAGCACGTGCGACAAGGCAAGTACAGCCTGTAACAGCTTGCTGCTCGTGTCGAGCGTTTGTCGTGGAAAGCTCTCGCTGGTTGCCCAAACTCTACCGCCGACTTTATCGCTACCCTAGCCTTCATAGACGCCATCAATGACCTCGATGTTCAAAGCTTCGTCCGCCTCGACCGCCCATCAACTGCGCATGTTGCCGTAGCTCTTGCCTTGGAGGCTCACATTCTGGAACGCTCCAGTGCAGTGCGGCGCGGTCGCTCTTTTCCGAGTCCCCAAACGCCAGCAAGCCAACTCGTTTGCCCCGACACATACCGCCAGCGCTCCTCATTGATCCGCTGCTATCAATGCAACGAGATCTGCCATTGCTGTCGAGATTGTGACCGTCAGACCAATCGTCGGACAACTTCACCGCGGGCCGCCGAGGGCAGGACCCAGCGTAAGTCATCAAGCCCCTCTCCTCGGACTAGGGCCGTTTCCAGATATGCCTACTCTGCAAATGCATCTAGGAGACCCACCGAAAAACATCCCAGCACTCGTGGATACCGGTGCAACTCTTAACTTCATTACCTGAAGTTTGCTGTTTACTCAGTGCTACCCGAAGACAACCACAGACGGGCGAACTGGCATCTTGCTAGCGGATGGAACTTACTTGCCAACCCTCGGGGAACTATTTTCATTGTCACTGCTTTTGGGCAAACGTTAAGTGTCCCATTCGTTGTGATGCAAAACCTACCCGCACCCTCAATTTTGGGCTGCAAGTGGTGCTCAACGCTTGGCGTACGCATTGCATTTAACCACGCCAGGTGCACTGTCGGGTTACTTTCTCACTACCCTGCACCCTATCTGGCCGTAAAAAAATCCGCAAATGCGCTCCTGTCCTCGTGTGGGCGGTCTGTTTTCAAGTTGGCCACCGATGCGGCCACAGCGGCCCGCTCCGTTTTGAGTAATGGCGCAAAGTTGTTGTGTGGGCAGTTACTGAACTTCCGGACGAGACTACGCACCCTCGCGGTATGGAGAGGTGCGCTGACCACCGTGGTGCCACCGAGAGCCCACACAGAAGAATCTGTTCACTCACGACCCCCCACTCTCCTTCCCTGCGTTGGCAACGTGTTCAGTAACTATACCGTTTTCTTCTGATTCGTTGCAACATGGACGAGTGCAGATGTTTTGTTGACTGCGTTATCTGCTAGAGACCAGGTAGTGAATTTGCCGTTCCACGCTCCCTACTGCGCTCTTCTGCTTCAGCGTTCGCTGTGCCAGTATTCAAATTATCGGATAGCCCGCTGCGCTTAAGCGCTGGAACTGTGTGGGCCGCCGGCGCAGCTCTTCAGCCCTACTCCGTTCTCGCAACTGTTCAACACTGTACTTCTCTGGCGAGTCGCGATGGCTCTGTCGACTGGAACCGATGTTTTCCATTTCGGCCCCATCTTGACGTCGTCCCAGAAGCCGGACATGCAAGCATTGCTGGTGAAAATCCGGCGGTGCTTGCTGCTGTCACTGAGTGGACTTGGCTGTACTACTCTCATTCGTCATAAGATCGACACTGGTTCCCATGTAGCGGTTCGACACAACCCTCGTTGTGTTTCTGCTTATGAACGCGCTGAAATTAAAATTCAAGTGGAAGAAATGTTAGATCGCGGCATCATATCTCGCTCCTACAGCCCTTGGTCATCGCCAGTCGTTCTCGTGAAAAAAAAAGGATCGCACTAGGCGATATTGCGTCGACTATCACCGCCTAAACAGCATTACTAAACCCGATGGATACTCCCTTCCGCGCCTCAACGACGCCTTAGACCAACTTCATGGGGCTGAATATTTCACGACACTCGACCTCTTAACCCTTTGGCAGGTCTGTCTTGACGAAAATGACGCAGAGAAGACTGTTTCATCACACCGGATGGCCTGCACCCTATTAACCACCTTCCACTTGGACTCTGTAATGCACCTGCCACGTTCCAACGACTAATAGACCGAGTACTTGGACACTTGAAGTGGTCAATGGCCTTGGCGTACCTTGACGACATCACCGTTTACGCTCCGATGTTTCCCGAACACCAACGACGACCGGAGCTTGTCTTGTCCGCCCTAGACGACGGTGGGATCCGAATCAAACCCTCGAAGCGTGTCTTCGGTTATTCCGAAGTTGCTTACTTGGGTCACGTTGTGAGCGCCCGTGGAATCAGCCCCGACCCCTGAAAGTTGCACGCTTTGGTCAGTATTCCACCTCCAACAACTGCGAAAGAAGTTAAGTTTTTGGGCTTCGCCTCCTATTTCCGTCGTTTTGTTCCTGGCTTCGCCGCTCGTTGTGCACCTCTCAATAAACTCCTGAAGAAAAATCAGCATGGCATTGGGTTCCCGACCAGGAATCAGCTTTCCAGAACATTAAGGCGGCCCTAACGACTCCACCGATGCTAGTGCATTATCAGGAGGACGACCCTAGCGTGATCCACACTGACCCAATCGGTGTTGGTCTTGGGGCGGTTCTTGTTCAGCTCGACTCTGAAGGGAACGAGAAGCCCGTTACCTAAGCCAGCCGCCGACTCAGCGAGCCAAACAGGTGGTACCAGGCTTCAGAACTTGAGTGCCTTGCGCTAGTCTGGGCCATTGAGAAGTTTCGCCCTTACATCTACGGCAAGCACTTTACTGTTGTTACTGACAATGTTGCACTCCGCTGGATGCAAAAAAAAGATCTAAGTGCCAGACTTGCGCAATGGCACTCAAGCTTTAAGACTATAGTTTTACCGTTGTTCACCGCAGCGGTACACGTCACCAAAGCGCAGACTACCTTTCTTGCAACCCTGTCGTGACAAACTATCCAGCGTCGGCATTTGCAGTGCTAGATCTCCGAACTGCACAAGAAAATGATTCCGAATTCTGCGACATTGTCAGGCGCCTCTCTAGTGATACCAGTACAGATAAACGCTGCCTCGCGAGACTGTCATCAGCGTGTGCAGTCAAAGATGGCATACTGTACCTTCGACGCACGGGAAGTGAGTCGTACGTCCCTGTGGTGCCTGTGGCCATGCGTTAAAGAAAAGTTTTGGTGGTCTGGCATGCGCGCCGATGTCTATCTGTATGCGTGTTATCCTGCACCATTTGTCAAGCCCGCAAAGTAGTTACAAACCCACGTCCTGTGCCCTTACAACCCATTGCACCTTCCAACGAACCTTTCGATGTTGTGGGCATTGATTACATGGGCCCGCTCCCTTGCAGCAAGCATGGTAACAAATTCCTCATCGTGGCCATGGACTACCTGACCAAGTGGGTAGAAGTATGTGCTGCCCCCAACTCTGCAGCCGCCCATGTTATGACGTTTATAAACGAGTGCCTCATTTACCGACATGGCACGCTAAAGTTGCTGATTTATGACCGTGGCAGCGCGTTTACGTCGCGAGACTCCGAAAAATTTTTGCGAAAACATGGAATACGCCATGCTGCGGCGTCCCCTCAACATCCCCATTCTAATGGACTTGTTGAGCACCTGAAACACCTGAAATTCTGCACCTGAGCACCTGAAATTCTGCACCTGAAACAATATCGGGGGAAAAAAAAGAAAAAGAGCGAAAAACGAGAAAAAAGACATGAAGCGCGAAAACTGAAGCCGATACTACTACGTAATACTCCCCACAAGGGAGTATTACGATATAGAACATACTCCTAATGTTCCGCCGAAAAGCTTCGTCAGGCACGGAGTAAAATATAAAAATATATACGCCCAAGGCACCACGCAGGAACTCCTTCAGGCACGGAGTAAAAAATAAAAATGTATACTCCCAAGGCACCATGGAGGAACTCCGACCAATGCAGAGTAAAAGTTTACTCCGACTCTACGGAGTATAATTAACTCCTAATGGGGGGTCGCTAGAGGACACGCCATTTACTCCCACCTGGAAGTAAATTTTTTTACAGTGTACGACACAAGTTGCTCGTACGATCCGCGACGTAAAGCTGACAAAACACACTTTAGGGCCGCCTTTGAATCGCAAAATATTGCCCACCTACTAGCCGCTTGTTGGTTAATATATTCGACGGCACTTCTGATAGCAACAAACTCCGAACCAGTCGATGTTGTCACATGAGAGATGTTGAACCTGCGGCTGATGCATCATGATGATACAACCATAGCGCCAGTGGAAATGGTCGAAGTGGTAGATCCATCCGTATAGACGGATATGTGGTTGAAATAGATGGGATGCAAACAATCCAGAGCTGCTTGCTTCAATGCCAAGGTACTAAACTCAGACTTGCTTCTGATTCCTGGTATGGAAGGGAGCACCTCGGGCTGGCGCAAACACTACAAAGCTGATGGTGAACGTGCCAATGGTGCGAAACCCGATGGTAAGTAGTCGCCATGAGATTTGACCACATTGTACAACGACGATTGCGGTCGTCGTTCCGGTAAGAACGCTAGATGACTAGATTGCACTCGTGAAACACTCCGAACATGTGTCCTTAGAGCATCAGTTGTGATGTAGGTCGTGATGAGATGTTCTCGAGCCAATATTACTGTTCCAGCTGTTGAAGCGCATTGCGGAAGGCCGAGGCAAACTCGTAGTGCCTGTGTACGCTTTGAAGTGCTCGGAAATTGGATTTGGAAGTCTTGACAAGCACGGAAGAGCTACAGCGGAGAATGCCAATAAAAAGCGCTCGGTATAACTGTAGTATGGCACTCACTGATGCCCCCACCTTTTTCCTGCGATGAACTGCAATACGTGCACAGTAGATGCAAGTTTTGTGTTCAAATGATCGTTGTGAGGGGTCCACGAGGGGGCACGATCCACGGTGCACTGGGAATAGATAAAGCGGGAAGGGGAGACCACCGCGTGCCCCATCAGGAGAATAAAAAGTGCCGTCTGAAATTTTAGTCGCCGAAACTGATTGGCATGCTATTATTTAGACCTAGGTGCTTTTCCTGTTCGGAAGCAGCATCACTCAAAGCCACGACCGCCTTCCACGTTAATTATCGTCCATCCTCTCTGGCGCCGATCTGTTTGCAGCCGCAGAGGTTCTCAAAGGGAATAATGTTAGCGACACATACCAAGACTCCGATGGTACTTATGGAATGCCGTGTGTGTTTCATAATGCACACATGAGCTCCCTCCGTCTATTGTCGTTTGGAAAAGACCTCGTATAGGTTCTAATGGTCTGTTATATATATATCCCTACAGGCGACTAGTTGTAAGCTATTTTAGCGATAAACGTGCTACTCTTCTAATTATTCTTCGTGTAGTTTGGCGGCTCGCGCGTTGAATACGGAAAGTATCGCAAACTTTGTAGTAGCTCTACAAAGTTTTGCAGAAGTTACACATACAAAAGTCAAAGTTCACGTACTTGCAGCCCCACCTGGCGTGTGCTGACAGTAGTTGCGTAACGTGCAGATCTGGCGGCTTCCGCAAGGGAGCGGTACCTGTCACTTATTTGTGCCGGCATTGCCAACGACGTCGGTCGAAAATAAAGAAATGACACCTTCGTACAATTAAGGAAATTGTATAAAATCATTGGCTTTTTGCAAAGGGCGGGTTCGGCAGGCGGATGTTGTCGCCCGTATGTTTATACTGAGTGTTCCATAAAGCGCAGAAATGATTTGGTGCGTACCTGCCGGGTGTCCTTGGGAGAAGCGAGAGTGGTTTATCTGTTTGTCTAAACGCTCTTGCTTGACTACGGTCCGGCCGCAAATTAAGTGCAAGAATTTTACAAATTCTGCCGGCAAAGTCTGCAGAGATGGGTAAGATGATGGACTAGGTTGTCAGGTATACCTGTAACTACTGTTTTCTGTGCCTGTGTCAGCTGCTTCAGGGAAGGGCTCTTTTAGTGTTCTCAGGCGATTGAAAACGTTTTTTTTTCTCAATTGAATGGCCCAGAAAAGGCTGAAAGACCTTCTCCTCCTCCACGTGCACAAGAAGAGAGCTGCAGAACTGCGCTTGGATGCCGTTATGAAAGAGTTCATGTTGTTAAGATCGGCGTAGGCCCCCCATGGATGTGGTGGAGGGAGGCTGCTGCCGGTGGCCGCTGGATCTACTTTTCAAGGAAGATGACCGTGGGGAGCGCGTGGGCCTGCGTTCCCACGAATGTACTTCGCCGGGCTGCCGTCTCGAAGAGACAAGGGCATTGTTTGGACGCTGTAGCGACGGCCTTGTTCACCGCTTGCCTCGAGCTTCCGACCGGCCCGCGTGATGTTCCCGGAACGCCTGGACCGGCGGTGGGTCGTGCGGTGTGCGTGTTTGTGCCGCTTCTGGAAATATAAACTTCTGGGCAGCATCATCGCAGCGGCAGCGGTACAGCAGCACACCGGACTCAGGACTGCTGCAAACAGGTGGCTTTACGGCGGCCCCATTGTGAGAACACGGCGGTGTGTCGTAAAAAGGACGAGGCCGAGAAGAGCGCTTTTATTTGTGCTGTTGATGTTGTTCTTCAGCGAGCCTCTTCTCCGACCCGTACCTTCTCCGGATTTCAGCATCGGCTGCCACCCGGGTCACGTCATACCTTGCCACCGAGAAGCAGCGAAGGCGGGGCGTGACCTCCTCTCTTCGAGGGCGGAGACAACGTCGTCATTGGACTCTTTTGTACATAGTGATGTATATAATACGAGCGCAGACAAGCGCAGAGCTCCCATCATCATGATGTAAAATAAACCATCTCTCTTCTTCCTCTTCACACTCGTCTTCGTCTCCGTGTCAACTTCGCACTCCGGCATCCTTCCCTTGGAGTCGGGATGGGTCAAACGTCGTCCTGATAGCGGTGGATCCTAGGACCGACGGCCCGACTCCTGCATCCCCACCAGGATCCCAATATTTGGATGGCAGCGGCTGGGATGAACCTGGTGACATGGCGCTGCATTTGCGGGTGAGCGTTTGGTTTTTGCTTTGAGGTTTACCAGGCTTCAAATTCTGGGTTAACAATTTGAATTCCTGGGTGTGTGTGTGTGTGCGTTCAGATGCATAGTGCGAGTGTTTAAGCATCTGTTCGCAAGCAAAACCATCGTTTTAGGCAGTGGCCATGGACCTGAGTAAGTTGCGAGGGGCAGAGCTGTTGCAGTTGTGCGACGAGTTGGCACTCGAGTGGGATGAGTCGATGAGTGAGTGTGAGCTACTGAAATTAATAGAGAAAAGTGGTAGCAGTGAGGAAGACATTGAATTCGCTTGGGGTCTTGTTCAGGAAAATCTGAAAGAGGAGGAAGCCAAAAGAGCATACGAGAAAGAGAGGGAGGAAGCAAAGAAACTGTATGAAAAAGAGAAGAAAGAAAGGAAGAGGAAATTGTTGGAGCTCAAAATTGAGAGGGATCGGTTAACGCTTCAAGGAGGAATTAGCGGAACTCCTGAAAGAGCAAGCCTAAAGCGTAAGGAAAGTAAAGTGCGGGAAGCCTTGTCCAGGCGTACTGGTGTCTCCGTTAACAATGAGACAGAGAAAGACGTACTTGAGATGGCGGAAGATCGTGAGGCGTCCGCTAACGTTGCGTGCACGTTTCAAGCACGGGAAACAGTGGTTGATTCCAACTGTGAAGAGTGGGCCCAAGTAGCCAGTAACTCTAAGCGAGAGAAGGACTATGATCAGAGCGAGACAGCTTCCAGGAGCTGTAAAACGGAGTGCTCTTATCATAGCGAGGCAGCTACTAATGAATGTGGTCTAGAGGCGGAAGAAATGAAAAAAGTCGGTAAAAGCGAGGTGTCACTAAGTGACAAAAATGAGGGTATTGTGCTGGAGGTGGCGAAATACTCTGATGCCGATATATTTGTGGGAGAATTTCAACCGCAGGAGACAGCTGATTTTTACAACTGTGAGGAACGGGGCCAAGTGGCCAGAAGCTGTAGTAAAGTGGAGTCTCAGTGTAGTGAAGGAGGTGTCCAGAAAATGAGTGACGAAAGTGTAGAGGCTTCCACGAATGGTCAGACCTTGGAGGGCAATGCATGCGACGCAGTTTGTAGCAGTGAGAGGCAGTACAAAGAACTGCATGAAACTAATTCAGGAGAAAAAGCAGAGTGCGAGCCAGGTGTAAATGTGGCCTTGAACAGTGCTACAGATGTCCTTGAAGAAGGAGATGTCCTTTCCGCGAATTGTGAAGCGATCGATTCTTCGATGGAAAAGGACGAGGCAATCGTAGGGGCATCCGAAGAGTTTGAATACCCGAAGCTAAGTTCAGTGGAAAGTTCAAGCGCGGCGGGTGTCCGTAAACACAGCCGAAAAAGAAAAAAGCGTGCTCGAGCAGCACCGCGGAAGCGCTTGAAGGAACCAGCGAGGGAGCGCGCGAGACAAAGGGCAAGCCCAACTCGCGGCAGGGGGAAATGCTCTTTGTCCCGTTCGGTAAGGCGAACTAGAAAGAGGCACGTTCTCGGTAAACGGGTGAAGCCCCTCCGACGAAGGGGAAAGGTGATGTTCTGGAAGAGAATAGCGGGTCGAGGTGGTTTGGTCAGTAACAGGCACCCTGCACGGCCAAAAGCACTGGCTAGATTTTGTTTGCGATGCCAGCCGTGTCTAATTGGTAAGACTGCAGTTGAGCGTCCCGCTACAGTGCGCAGAAAGCGAGACAGACCGACCTTCCATCTATGCTTCAGGTTAGTCCGTCAGAGGACAGAAGGAAAGCGGCCGCGAAGCCGAATCAAGCATGACAGCAGAACACAGGGAACAGCTTGCGCTTTGTGTCTTCTATGGCGAGCGAGGAAGCCGTCGGGACCGAGACCCCATAGGGTTCGAATCAAAGGAATTCGTGTACGGGGAACGGGGAGCGGTCCGTGGTCGTCATTTCACAAGCGCATGCAAGAGGGTAGTTCTTATTAAGGAACGACTTGAGACAGTTTCAAGAAAAATGAGCAGTATAGTAGTACTGAATTCAGATTAGGCTGTTGTAAAAGCGCTTATTGAGCTTAATTTCTGAGGAAGGGGTCATTTCGCGAAACCAACATTTGTGAATTTATTAGCTTGTACTGTGTATTACACTCTGCGTAAATAAAGGCGCATTTCAGAGCTCATTCTAGTGTAAAGCCAATTCAGTTTTGTGAGAAGTTTGGCTTCAGGGGTGCAGTCTTGTCGTGTACTTTTGATACTTAGTTTACAGCGCTTGAGCAGTGCCATATTTTTTCTTGTTACTTTCATGTTTACGGCATTGAAGGTTATTTTGGAGTAAGCGTTGGCTGCTGTAACGGTTAGTAGGCGCGCAGTTGCGTGAAGGTGGTCAAAAGGACAACGTACGTGTCAGTTAAGAAAGAAGTGTACGGTCAGTTTGAGGCACTATGACTGAGAACCGCTTGATGTTGAAGCGCTCAAATTAAGGAATAGCGTTGTGGAGTCGGTAAGCGGCAAACTAAGCGAGGTTGTTAGTAGGCTGTACTTAAAAGGGTTTTCATTTGCGTAGAGCTCGTTGCAGCTGTGAAGGAGTACATTATTTTGCGGAGGTGTTCATGACACTGTAAGTAGTGTCTGTTTTCTAGCCGCGTACAATGCGAGTTAGGAATTTAAGATTGCTTTGTTGGCAGGTTATTTGTTGAACAATGAATGTCTATTTTTGGAGAGTGAGCTTCGGCATCACAGACTAGGAATGGCTTATCAGCGTGAGTGAGTTTTTGTGAACATAGTTTCGAAGTTAGTTTTGTTTGTGTTGAAGTTCTTATCCTAAGGGGGCGTTTGAAGGTTAAGAATGTTACGTTGTACTTCAAGACGATGTGAGGGACAGAGGATCGGGCGTCTTTTCAAGTTAAATAAGGAGAGCACGGAGAACATTCCATTTCTTCTGAATGTGGTAAATTAGCTGACAGTGAGAGAGGATATCTGTAGTGCGTTTGAAAAGTAACGTGTATGATTTGTATGGGTGGCACAGAGAATTGCCAGTTGCGTGCACGGAGCGGATCTTGCTCTCAGATTGATCGCTGTCCGCTTATCGGGTTAGGCGAAAGGCCTCAAAAGAATGGAAGCTTGCTCCGATGGATTCCGATCCTCCAAGAATGCTTTACCGCTCGGTATGGGAAATGTAAGGTCAGTGGAGGTGCTGACGGACTCAGCAGGATAGTTTGAATTCTAAAGTGGGTACCATCATTGTTAACCTTTTGCTCGACAAATTCTGTAGAACCAATTCTTAGGTAGTTCTGGAGTGGGAACTCTTCCATAGCTGCCCCAGGTTTGTCTTGAGCAAAACTTTGCGAGGGAAGATGGTCACTTGTTTAAAAGGAGTCCGAAATTTTTTGGGGGTGATTTAATGTTTTTGATAAGCCTGGTGGATCCGAAGCAGATTCTGAATGCCTGCGCGTGGTGTAGTGTTGTGGCGCTTGGATTGTTCTGGCTGCGGTTCGTCCTTGCGGGATGTTCGAGCCGCATGCCCACAATTTTCATCAAGCCCTAGATCTCTCTCATGGACAGCAATTGCGTTCCTGGCCATTCGAGAGTTTCCTGGCGCCGGAGGGACTGTTAAGATCGGCGTAGGCCCCCCATGGATGTGGTGGAGGGAGGCTGCTGCCGGTGGCCGCTGGATCTACTTTTCAAGGAAGATGACCGTGGGGAGCGCGTGGGCCTGCGTTCCCACGAATGTACTTCGCCGGGCTGCCGTCTCGAAGAGACAAGGGCATTGTTTGGACGCTGTAGCGACGGCCTTGTTCACCGCTTGCCTCGAGCTTCCGACCGGCCCGCGTGATGTTCCCGGAACGCCTGGACCGGCGGTGGGTCGTGCGGTGTGCGTGTTTGTGCCGCTTCTGGAAATATAAACTTCTGGGCAGCATCATCGCAGCGGCAGCGGTACAGCAGCACACCGGACTCAGGACTGCTGCAAACAGGTGGCTTTACGGCGGCCCCATTGTGAGAACACGGCGGTGTGTCGTAAAAAGGACGAGGCCGAGAAGAGCGCTTTTATTTGTGCTGTTGATGTTGTTCTTCAGCGAGCCTCTTCTCCGACCCGTACCTTCTCCGGATTTCAGCATCGGCTGCCACCCGGGTCACGTCATACCTTGCCACCGAGAAGCAGCGAAGGCGGGGCGTGACCTCCTCTCTTCGAGGGCGGAGACAACGTCGTCATTGGACTCTTTTGTACATAGTGATGTATATAATACGAGCGCAGACAAGCGCAGAGCTCCCATCATCATGATGTAAAATAAACCATCTCTCTTCTTCCTCTTCACACTCGTCTTCGTCTCCGTGTCAACTTCGCACTCCGGCATCCTTCCCTTGGAGTCGGGATGGGTCAAACGTCGTCCTGATAGCGGTGGATCCTAGGACCGACGGCCCGACTCCTGCATCCCCACCAGGATCCCAATAATGTCTAGAACGACAGAACGATTAGCAACTTTTGGCTTCCTTTGACAACCTTTCCTGCCCAACGCCCTGTCATGCCAGCCATGAAGCTCATCAATCTGCGATAATATTTACATTATTATAGAGCCTACCTTTTGTCTATATATTGTATCACATTTGTACGCTTGTGTCATTTCCCATTTGCTCCACTGCGGGAGTGAATGAAAAAATATTAAAAGTGCTTCGCCGCAGCTTTCGAACCAGTTTTGTCAGTTGCGCGGTCTGCACAAGGTTTCTGTACTTCCGAAACTAGCAACCATTTTTAAAGTGTATACCAAGGTAGAATAAGCGAGGATGCCAATATGTAAAATTTATTACGACTAAAATGAATTAAGACTTTATTAATATAATAACATGTATTATAAATAAGAATAGCGAAGCATTGAAAAGAAATAAATAATAAACAACATACAAAGACAACACTTGCCCCCTCCCCCGACTTTGCTCCCAAAAACGTTCCGGAGTCCCTGCGTGACGCACTTGGTGGTTGGCGCCGCAGGTGTAGACGGCGGTGTGTTATCGTGGGAAGCCATAGCCGAAAAGCCTACGGTGCGGCCACCTCAAGCTCCGTGGTGAGGACGGGGAGCCGTCCACCTCTGCCACAGTGTTGCGCGAGACATGGATCAATTAAGAGAGAAACCATTTTGTTGAGAACGGTGACTGCAGCGCTGGCTGCTACGACTCGCAGCTCGAGCCAAACTACTACTCTTTCTCTTCGCTCTACCAATGGCGCCCGTGTTTGTGCCATGCGACTAAAAACGATATGTGCGCAGCAGTACAACCGAAAAAGAGGAAAATAGGGAGAGGGCAGACACAGCGCTGACTTTCAACAACCTTTATTTGCGGAAACGCGGCCCATGTATATGTAGTGAGGCGACATGCGTGCAAAGAGTGATAGCAGACACGTATTGGTAACAAAGGGATGACAGTTCATCTTATAGATGCCGGTACAGTGCAAGCAAAGACAACGTATTTAATGATAACCGTTCAAATATGAAATTTCTTTCTGTGATAGGGCTACTCAAGGGGAAATAACACACGAGCTGCCTAAGTTTGTAATGTGGTACGCTTCGAAAATTTCGCATATCAGCTGCGATCGGTGCTTACTCAGCACCGTGCAACGCCTAGAGAGAGGTACACATCCGCAGTCACGGCAACAGATCCCAATGTGGCCCTGAACCGTGCCATGCGCATTATTGTCGTGCTCCATTAATCTTTCGTTCAAGCACCGTCCAGTTTGCCCTACGTATTTTTTCCCGCAAGAAAGTGGGATCATATACTTTGGTGGTGCACTTTGGTGGTGCAGGGCACAAAGGGGTCTCTGTGCTGAACGGGGCGTTCAGGTCGACTTGAAGGAGGACCATTCACAAGCTTACAAAGCTTGGAAAGCTTCTCCGGAACGGAAAAGACCACCTTGACGCCAGCACGTTGCCCGATTTCCTTCAGCATGTGAGACACGTTGTGCAAATAACGGAGCACTGCAACACGGTTTCGAGGGACCTACGCATCCTGAGGTTGGTCTTGCGCACCCTGCCTGAACTGCTTTAGAAGCTTTTCAGCTACAGCAGCTAACAGGGCTTTAGGGTAACCGGCGCTTAACAGGCGCTCGATCTGCGCTTGGAAACTCTTTTCTACCGAGTGCGGGCATGACCTGCTGAGGGCGTTGATGAGGCACACGTTAATAATGTCCTCTTTCACTAGTTTCGAATGTTCCGAATGAAAACGCAGAAGCGGTTTCCCACTTCTTGGTGCGAATTGCCAGCACAAATGATTGCTCGAAATGCACAGCTTAAGATCCAAGAAACTTGGGAAGTTATCAGACGGCCACTCATGTGTGAGTACAAGGGGCTGTAATTGTTCACTGAACAATCTTAGAAGTCTGGGAACAGCAAAACGAAAAATCATCATCCGAACAATCAACAATCACCAGGAAATCATCCACAAACCTGCAAACCTTAACTGATGAAAAGTGCAACTGATTGTGAATTCTACGGTCTTTGTGCGCTAAAAAGATATCGCTCAGGACAGGCGCCAATCATGACCCGATGCACACACCACTTTTCTGAATAAAATGTTGGCCATTCCAAGAAACCTAACTAGGCCCTAAATACATCGTCAACAATTCTAGAAACCCACCAACCGAAATACCCGAGGCGTTCTGAAAGGCAATCGACCCAAAAGCGTCCGTACTTTCCTCAACGCACTGAAGCAGCTCGTCGTGAAGAAGAGAGTAACATCAATCGAAAAAGCTTTTTGTCCCCTGTCATCACATTGTAAAAACCTAATGACAGCGTCAGAGTCTCCAACCAGGAAGGGGTCGTCAATTCATAGTAGATTAAGCTTGTACTGTAAAAACGAGCCAACCACTTTTTGCCAAGTCCGATTCCGATACGATTACCCGTGAGGGTAATCTTATCGACACTCAACCTTGTGTGTCTTTTTTTTCTTACTGCTAAGACACAAGATTGGAGTGTCCCTTACGGGTCATCGTATCGGAAAATGGGACTTGGCAAAAAGCGGTTGTCTCGTTTTTATAGGAAAAGCTTAATCTACTAACAATTGGCGACCCCTTCCTGGTTGGAGACCCTGACGCTGTAATTAGGTTTTTACAATGTGATTACAAGGGACAAAAAGCTTTTTCGATTGATGTTAAAGATTTATATTACTCTCTTCCTCACAACGAGCTACTTCAGTGCGTTGAGGAAAGTATTGACCGTTTTGGGTTGATTGCCTTTCAGAACGCCTCGGGTATTTCGGTGGGTGGGTTTCTAGAATTGTTGACGATGTATTTAGGGTCTACTTATGTTTCTTGGAATGACCAACATTTTATTCAGAAAAGTGGTGTGTGCATCGGGTCATGATTGGCGCCTGTCCTGAGCGATATCTTTTTAGCGCACAAAGACCGTAGAATTCACAATCAGTTGCACTTTTCTTCAGTTACGGTTTGCAGGTTTGTGGATGATTTCCTGGTGATTGTTGACTGTTCGGATGGTGATTTTCGTTTTGCTGTTCCCAGACTTCTAAGATTGTTCAGTGAACAATTACAGCACCTTGTACTCACACATGAGTGGCCGTCTGATAACTTCCCAAGTTTTTGGGATCTTAAGCTGTGCATTTCGAGCAATCATTTATGCTGGCAATTCGCACCAAGAAGTAGGAAACCGCTTCTGCGTTTTCATTCGGTACATTCGAAACTATGAAAGAGGGCATTATTAACGTGTGCCTCATCAACGCTCTCAGGAGGTCATGCCCGCACTCGGTAGAAAAGAGTTTCCAAGCGCAGATCGAGCGCCTGTTAAGGGCCGGTTACCCTAAAGCCCTGTTAGCTGCTGTAGCTGAAAAGCTTCTAAAGCAGTTCAGGCAGGGTGCGCAAGACCAACCTCAGGATGCGGAGGTCCCTCGGAACCGTGTTGCAGTGCTCCGTTATTTGCACAACGTGTCTCACATGCTGAAGAAAATCGGGCAACGTGCTGGTGTCAAGGTGGTCTTTTCCGCTCGGGAGAAGCTTTCCAAGCTTTGTAAGCTTGTGAATGGTCCTCCTTCAAGTCGACCTGAACGCCCCGTTCAGCACAGAGACCCCTTTGTGGCCTGGACCACCAAAATGCACCACCAAAGTATATCATTCCCCTTTCTTGCGGGAAAAAATATGTAGGGCAAACTGGACGGTGCTTGAACGAAAGATTAATGGAGCACGACAATAATGCGCATGGCACGGTTCAGGGCCACCTTGGGATCCATTGCCGTGACTGCGTATGTGCGCCTCTCTCTAGGCGTTGCACGGTGCTGAGTAAGCACCGATCACAGCTGATATGCGAAATTATCGAAGCGTACCACATTACAAACTTAGGCAGCTCGTGTGTTATTTCCCCTTCAGTAGCCCTATCACAGAAAGCGATTTTATATTTGAACGGTTATCATTAAATACGTTGTCTTTGCTTGCACTGTACCAGCATCTATAAAATGAACTGCCATTCCTTTGTTACGAACACGTGTTTACTATCACCCCTTGCACGCATGTCGCCTCACTACATATACATGGCCCGCGTTTCCGCAAGTAAAGGTTGTTGAAAGTCAGCGCTGTGTATGTTCTCTTCTCTTGTCTTTGTGTATTGCGCGCTGTAGTTACTTCAATTATGTTTGACCAACAAGCCCAAATCTACAAACTTCATGGAGAGGGTAGGCTGGCGACCGCTACCTAGTGTGGGACTGTCATGTATGCGATAGCGCCACGTGTTGTTGATAACAACGGACAGCTAAGCTGCCAGGAATCATGTGACCCGACTGCGATTACCTAAAAATTACAGCATATCCACGGAGTGAATGATGATGAGTGGGCGAAGCTCGGGAGGTTCATCGTAGATCGTGCCGAGTTCCGGATTAATTTAGTTAACGCGCACGCTACGAATCCTTATGGTTGAACTATGCACAAGTGAAATCTCCCTCCGGCACTTCATTGCAAGTCAAGATCCAGTGCCTATATATATGTATGGGTGGCCGGTGAACGGTTCTCCAACGCGAGCAGTCGGTATTCCTCAATCAAGAAACTCGCTAGGAGACGCTGCCTGCACCAACGTTGTCTCTCGCGGGTGAGGCGCGTTCTTCTTTGCGAGCTGGTACAGCGTTCCTCTAAGAAAGAGCGTTTCCATAGCCAACGCGCGCCTTTCGCTCTCTCTCTCTGTCTCTCTCACAAGACAGCAGATGGAAGAGTGAGAGAGAGAGAGGCACGCGTCGGGAGAGAGAGAGAGGCACGCGCCGAGGGCGAGCGCGTGCCTCCCGGGACGCCGGTTACGCCTGACGCCTGACGCAGGACAAGGTTAGACTAAGAGGAGCTTCGCCCCTAAAAAGCTGACATGTTTAAAGGCTGGGCACTTCTTTTTGTACCACCGTGCTTGCGTTACGATGTAGCAATAAAGTGCTTCGTACAGTTCCACGTTCGTCTCCGGGCCTTCATGCAACAGGGGCCAACGCCTTTCTGCTCTCTAGAAGAGTTTCAGGGGAATATAAGCTGAACAGATGACCTGTGGAAGTAATGGCAAGAGAGAAACACAATGAAGACTGAAAACCACAAAGACCGGAGTTATGCAGTGAAGACTGAATATCACAAAGACTGAAGTAAAGCAATGAGGTGTGCAAAGAACGAAGTATAGCAGTAACAGCAAGGCGGACACGCAGACATCACTACTTGCAGAAGAATGTGACGTATTATACAGTTTACAGCGGTACGCCGAGAAGCGCAATCGTTTGATTAAAGGAAATTGTCACAGGTCGTACAGCGCAAGCCAAGCCCGCTAACAACTGTACCTGACTTACCATTTATTATGGCTGTTTTGCAGATGTATTGGTTCACTGGCGTTGTCGGTAATTGAATGATTTGCAGCATAAAGGCTCTATAATAATGAATCAAATTGTAAAGCCTTACATGATTAATTCACGGTGCTTTAATCGGTAATAAATCCACAAGTGGTTTTAAAGGTATAATGAATGAATGAATGAATGAATGAATGAATGA
Source organism: Hyalomma asiaticum (assembly GCA_013339685.2). Classification (NCBI taxonomy): domain Eukaryota; kingdom Metazoa; phylum Arthropoda; class Arachnida; order Ixodida; family Ixodidae; genus Hyalomma; species Hyalomma asiaticum. The sequence continues at coordinate 204,643,379 of CM023481.1, forward strand.
ATGAATGAAGACGTCGGCGTGTATACTAAGCAAGCAGAACAGGACGTATACAAGCCAACTGATTCTAGTTGACTGCAGTCAACTTTATACATGTGTCACGCGGGGTGCACACTGGAAGGCCTTCGAGTCGATGACCTTCAAAAAGCTCACAACTCTATCGACTCAAAAGAAGTTCTGGCGCTCCCACGCGGCAGTTTTGAACAGCCGTTGAGTGGCCGAGTGATTTCGCAACAACATGGCGGCAACCAAAGCACCCGTTTCAATTTTAATTCGCACTAGTTGCTTGCTATTCGCACCGACGGCAACAAAAAAAATCTTAAATTGAGCATTCTCTTAATCTCATGTACCAAAAGGAACAAAGTATGTGCGACGTTTTGCAGTCGTTATTCAGAAAACGTGCTGATTTTGACACTGCTAAGCCTAAGTGCATAGCGTGAGCCTAAAAAATCTCCACTCCCTTGAGCATGGCACACCATCTTCCCAAAGGGAACCCTGATGGGATGCGAAGCAGCAGCGTTGCGCACGGGTGGCGTCGCGGGTTGAACGGCGCTAACGCGGCTGCTGCGGTGAGCGCTGGAAGATTCAGGACCATCTCCACCAGACAGCGCTGAAAGTGTTCCTTCGGCGACAGCCGCATGGAGCGGATCCTCCAGGTCCGTGATCTCGGGCAAGCGGAGCCGCCTGGAGGTCAAACCTCCAGGCGGCTTCCGGCGTCCTCTCCATCGCAGATAAACGAGCCGAAAGAGTGTTACCACTCGATGTGCGCTCGAGTGTTGCGAGCGGTGGAGAGGGTGAAGCGAGAGAGAGGTGACACGTACGTTAGGCGCGCGTCAGGTTTCCGTCAGGCGGCAGCTGCGGGCGCTGCGGCGAGCGCGCGGAAGGCGAGGGAGAGAGTGACGCCAGCGCGCACTGCGAGGGGAGCGTGACGTCAACGCGCAGCTGCGGCGTGACCTACTTGGCACCGCGCCAACACCTGCGGCGAGGGGAGCGCGTTGCGGCGCGTTCGTACGGACGGAGGGACAGCGTTACACAGGCTAGTCAAAGAGCTGCTTCGCATCTAAAAATTGGTTTGATTCGTAGGCGCGACACGCGGTGTTTCCCACCAGCTGCACGGCATTTGTTTTACAGCGTAAGCTGTTATGAGATCACAACAAGGGTCGTTTTTGCGCCGTAGTTGTCGCCGCCGCCGCCGGTGTCCGTAACCACTATCGCTGCAAATTTTAGAAAAAGTCACTAGGACCGAGGAGTATTCCAACTTGTCCTCTGCGTGGATTCGAACCCACACTCTCTGCGTGGTAGTCGAGCGTTCTACCACTCAACTACACCAGTTTTTTTTCCTTTCATACATGGTATTTATTATAGTGCGCTAAGAAACGCGCAAATTGCATAAGGGACTGTTGCAGTGACCTAGCGACAATAATCGCACAAGCACTCCAAATGACATTGTCAGCCTAAAATAGAAATTCACTGACGGAATGCACATGAGTGTTTCAGGGAGAGTTCAAGATGTGTTGCACAGCATGGCTGGTACAGATGAGCACTTCACCAAGATGGGGTACCATTCAGGCCGGACGTCAAGCTCATCGTAGATGTCCTTTAGATGCATGGTCATTTGAACAAAATGAGTTATTGATGCAGAGACTGGTTCTGCGTGGCGGTCTGAACTACGCCTGTGGTTGAAGAACATCGCTAAAAGACCTAAACAGGTATAACGTCTGCCGAGGAATCGCATTAACAAATGTAATGTTACGTGGCAGAACAATAAAACGCCACTATACGTCGCGGAAAGTGGATTGCATAACGAGTTCGAGGAATCATTTCAAAGAACACAGGGCTGCATGGTTTGTAGCTCTGCACCCATTGCAGAGGCCTTATAAACATCATCATTATGAAACAATCTTCTTCAACTTTACCGTCATCATTATTACGAACCGCTGCCCTTTATCGTGTCGTATCGTGCCATGCAACATGCGGCAGGCGACGTGCGCAGCCCCGACAGCAGCTAGACTTGGCTCTTCGATATACCTGATGGCTCCTCCTCGTAAGGTGCGAACCGCTGCTGAAGAAGCGAATCGCAGAGCTACGCGCGCGGCTGCATCAAGGCAACGTCGGGCACAACAGACAGCTGCGCAGAGACAGCTGCGCCCAACAGACAGCTGCGCCCAAACCTCAGCTCGCCGTCGACGCCGGGCCGAGAGTTCGGTTCGTTCTCGGGAAAACGACGCCAAGAGACTCTCTAAGACGTTCAGTTATACAGATTTGCACGTTACAATGCCGCAGTAATTATGGCGTAGTGGGTACTTCCCTACTTGGCGAAATGATGAGAGTTATGGCGCAGGGGATACCTACCACCTCTAGTTGCAGTAGTCTCCCCAAGCGTTTAAAATGGCATCTAAGAACATCGGTCCTCCAGCTTACGCTGCCACTGTCCTGCGGTTCCGGGCAGGCCTGGTTCTTTTTTATGGCAGTGCCGGCTATTCTTTCTAGAACTAACGCCATAAAGTGAAAACCTTAGCCCTTCGGCATGTTTTCTACATTTCTCACCGGTGTATGATTCTACTTATCGATATGGTCGTGGCCTCCGAAACTAACGCGCGCGGGAGCTGCCGGTGCGCCAAGTCTCGGAGTTTGCACCGTTTCCGCTACCGTCGCTCAACGGCCTTCGCTGTAGGGTGCATCGTTGACTCCATAGAATATCGACTCGACGGCCATCGAAACCGCCCGTGTAGCACCTCAAACTTGACCTTTGATTCGATGAACTATAGGTTCGAAGGCCTTCGAAACGCCCGTGTGACACCAGTATTATTAAGGTGTGTTCAATTTCTGTATATGGATAGATAAAAAAATAAATAATTTCCATAAAATACTCCGTGCATACACGGGACGTTCAACCTTCGACATGGAGGCGTAGATGAATGGGGTGATACACAAAGGAAGCCAGCACTGTTTTTAGATAACCCAATGTGCAGTATCGTGAGCGATGCCTTTATAAATTTTATTTATTTTATTTATTTACAATACTGGTAGCCCTATAGCGGGCTGTTACAGGGGTTAATACGTCCTTTCAATGCGTATGACTACCCGTAAAGTTGTTTTGTTTCCGGATTCCACGCACGACAATGAGAACTATGGTTCCACCATTGGATCATATTTGGATACAGAGATTTTTGGCGAAAGCTGGAACTGTAAAGCTTCGTGCACAGCTCGCAGAACGTATAATACGCCCACGGCTCAACATCGTACCACCCTTTCCAGTCAAAGAAGTTTTTGTAGAAGTCGAAGTTTTTTGCAACTTCTCTGAGGTAGTTAGCGAGATCTTTAGGCGTCTTGAATTGAAGGGCGTCAATATAAGAGCCCGGAGGCGCCAAGGCCTGGTAATCAGCGCCACCAAACGTCACGGGAATGATGTCGTAAAGCAGGGCTAGATAGAGCTTCTCCGTGACGTAGTCCTTGCAGGCGGTGTTCTCGAAAGACAGGAGAAAGAAATATTCGCGCTCAAACATTTCGTAACACTCGTATCGCACGTCGCGCGAGCACGAGAAGTTGCCGCACTTGCCGTATACATCCACCGACATATGCTGGCGCAACTCGTCAACGAAATTTTCGCGTTTGCCAAAAGTCTTGCAGTGGCTCACAGCCCAGACCGCCATCACTTTCTTATTACGCCAGGTTAGCTCGAGACGCTCCACGGAGTAAGAACTTGGTTCGGCACGTTGCGTCACCTTGGCGTACTGGTCTCTCACATCAGAGTCGCGTCTGTACGTCATCGTCCAGTTGAAGGCGTCTTTCATGGTTACCATAGGGGACAGGTCGCATGAGGTAGGTGCCTCGAGGGACCAGAGCACCCACTTTTGACCCCCGGCCCTGTATACTGGGAAGTCGGACGCGTTCAGGTCGCAGGCGTAGAAAACTACAGCGTCGCTGACGGACAGGGTGCGGCGGTCATTGGCGATGTAGCAACGGTCTGCGCAGCCACCTAATGGCTGCCAATAGCGCAGCTCTGCTGTTCCGCTTTTGCTGAGGCCCGAGAACCACCCGCCGAACACGGGCGTCCAGAACAGGATACGGGGCTTGTCTGGACGGCTGAATATGTCGGTCCGCCGGTAGAATGGTCTCCAACTGCGGTTCCTATAAAGAGGCGAGAAGAAAAAGAAAGATCGCACGAATGCCTTAATGCTCACCCTGGGCACAAAAACTAAAGTAAGCTTTCTATTCAACCACGACTGCCTTGCTTAAGAAACTGGCCTATTTTAGTTTAAGGCTTTTGAAGCGTAGACAAACGAAATTCAGGACAGCTACGACAAGCGATGTGACTTGTTTATTCGTATGAATGGTCGCAGTTAAACACGGATGATTGGCGAAGAATGCATAGGGGACGAAAAAAAAAGGAAACGAAAGAAAAAAATATCAGAAGGCGTCAACTAAGTGTCGTTAAATATGAAATTTTGCACTTAACGCTTTTATCTAGGAAGCTTCGCACATGCCATGACCGAATGGGAAAGCTGTAAGCGATTAGTTGCGCTTCGCAGCTTTATATATATATATATATATATATATATATATATATATATATATATATATATATATATATATATATAAAGGCCTTTGAGGCTTTTTCTTTCTAAAAGGGCACAGTCCTTATTAAGCAGAAGTGAGAAAAATGCACTTGTTTGCTCCCGGCAATATGGTCGAGACTCTTCCAGCAATTTCGTGGGAGTACGCTCATAATAAACATACGTCTAAGTTATGTTGCACTTAAAATGTACGTAGTCCACTATCACCATAATTCGGGAGTAAAGTTTGGATTCTGCTCTTATGGTAACGCAGTAATTGGCTCATTCTGCAACTGGACCATCTTGCTTACGCTTGCATTAGATACCCCAAAAACGGTGCGGATATCCTTGCCGCAGCGGCTACATTTCGGTGGATGCGAAATGTTGAGGCCCGTGTACTATGCGATGCCATTGCACGTTAAAGAACCCCAGGTTGACGAAATTTCCGAAGCCCTCCGCTACGGCGCCTTATACTACAGTACGGAGTCTCTCAAAATCATATCGTGGTTCTGGGGGTAAAACCCTAGAACTCGTCTTCTTCTGCTTGCACGTACGCCCGCCAGCCACAGTTTTGCCAGTGTAGTAGCGGGTTCAGGGCACTAGCGCAAGGGAAGAAAGAATGCGTGTGCGAACGCAGCACATTGGACAATGCATAGAAGTGCACGCGCAATTTTAGGGACCAGAACTAATGATCATGATAGTTCGTATTTTTTCTGACACCGCCGTTTCATGATTTGTCTAACTTTGCTGTTAAAAAAATGGCAGATCCCACGTGCAGTGGGTATCAAGGAAATGCGAAGCACACATCAGGAACGTAAAATGGATCTGCAGTGTTGTCTCGGTATACCGATTTTCGTACATACGAAGTTAACGAAACGGCCACAAGAGCAGCAAGACTGTGGCATGTAAATCATGCCACTCATGACACGTATGTCATGATTGTAATGTTATGACCTGTCATTTACATTCGTCATGCAGTCGTGTTGTGCCATAGCAATTTTGGTATACATCCCATTAACGAAACGCTTGGAATGTAAATCGTGGGGCTCACGACATGCATATAATGCTTTTCATGTTATGACCTGTCATTTATGTTCGTTATGTAGTCGTGTTGTGGCCTACCAATTTTCGTATACATCACATTAACGAAACGGCTAAGAGAGCACCAAGAACGTGGCATGTAAATCATGCCGCTAATGACATGAATGTCATGATTCTCATGTAATGCCGTGCCACTTATGTTCGTCATGCAGCCATGTTTTGGCACACCAATTTTCGTGTACATCCCATTAACCAAACGGCCAGGAGAGCACCGAGAGCGTCGCATGTAAATCATGCCGCTTATGACATCATATCATGATTTTCATGTTATGACCTCTCATTTACATTCGTCATGCAGTCATGTTGTGGCATACCAATTTTCGTATACATCCCGTTGACGAAACGGCCAGGAGAGCACGAAGACCGTGGCATGCAAATTATGCCGGTAATCACATGCATGTCATGATTTTCATGTTATGACCTGTCATTTATGTTCGTCAGGAAGTCATGTTGTGGCCAACCAATTTTCGTATACATCCCATTAACGAAACGACCAGGAGAGCGCCAAGACCGTGGCATGTAAATCATGCCGCTCATGACATGCATGTCAGGATTTTCACGTTATGACCTGCGATCAGTGTTGTACGGAACGTCGTTTCAAGTAACGGCGTGTCTGGAACTAGTTCCTTTTTGGAGGAACGATGGAACGCCATCGTTACTTTCAGGGTTGGTGGAACTGTAACGGTAACGCGTTACATTTACGAGGTAACGGCAAAGGGAACGACGTTCCTTCTGTAAACGTTCAATAGGCGTTCGGCATGCAGGTCGGATAGGCTGGGCTGCAAGTTCAACCGCCGAGGCCGAGCCTCGAGTCCTCGCTTTCCTGTTAGCTGTCTCGCTCACTCAAAAGAAAACCCGCACGCAGGATGCCATTTCTTTACTCTCCCTCTCTCTTCGAGGTTTCTACGAGGGCGAAGCTTCCCTTTCGCCATTGGAGCCGCTCCCTGTGGCCGGAGAAAACGTTTCCGTCTGTCAACCAGCCGCGTACGCCAACGCAGGCAGAACTGCGACCAACCGCGCAATTCCTTTCGTCCCGCCGCCAAGGCTCCCTTCGAACTATAAGACGCAGTCAACGCGGACTTTGCTATCGCCGCTCAGTGCATTGGTTCTGAGAATGCATTTAAGGCTCCTATGTGTGGGCCTCGGCGTCACTGGCACCTTTTTACTCAGAAAACCACTGGTCAAAGCAAGCGCGAGGAGTGACAGATGTTACACTACGGAGATACGGAGGCTAGTTACACTCGTAGGCGCCCGCAGTGGCGCAGGAAAGGGCGCGGGGCGAGACCGACGACGTGGGGAAGGATAGCAGTCTTTCGCATTGTCTGAGCCAGCCTGGACAAGCAAGCAATGGTCGTTCCGAAGGCTGGAGACACTGTAGATATCTTTCACTTGACATTTGAAAACCATGGAACACCATCTTGCCTTCTGTGGCATCTAGATTCTGTTGCAATGAAGAAAGACGTGCAGGTATGGTTTATTTATTGTTTTTTCTTATTCGCATAACGAAAGGGAGTTTGTATTTGAAGTGTAAACTGGTCCATTTGCTACTCGGTTGTTCACGTTAGATATTGTTTTTACCATGTCTTAATCTCATAAGATTTAAACCAGCGCTCAGGAGCACGTGTGCACCTTTTTTGCTACTTCATTTGTCCTGTTGTGCTGCTGGGAATCTTTCATGTGTGAGATATACATCATTTTTTGGTAGGCGTCCGATAAAAGGATGCATGTGATGCATTTTATTTACTTATCTCCTACACACCAATGTCATTTTGCCAACGCACGAAGGTGGGGCTACTGTACTAATTGGACAATTAAGTCGTATTCCTTATACGCCGTAAGAAAAAAATGTTGCAGTGGCTTAGCTCGGCTATGCCAGGATATACGTAGCGTTAGCAAAGGTTCAGCTGATTGAGCAGCATTTGCGCTCTCCTTCTCCATGGCTATACCACACTGGCAAACGCCAGTCAGAAGCGCAGCGGCTCCAGCGCAGTGTCAGACGGCGACTGCACAGCGAGCGCGCGCCGGCGCCAGTGCGTCTACCACGGCTACGACGTCACTCCTCTGGAATGCGCAGACCGGCGGCGGTGAGTCGCGCGCGGCGGCGGCGGCGGAGTGCGCGAGAGGTGCTGGCTCCGGTGGCTCCGGTGCGCAAGCTGTGTGACATCACTGATCCTTGCGCATGCGCAGCACGGCTCTTGATGTGCCGCGCGAAACGGGCTTCCGGCTTGCTAGGCCAGTGTAGCTAACGCTACAAAAAAAGGAGATAGTCCCATGGGACTATCTTCGTCGACAAACTCATCAGATGGCCATAGTTAATTTCCCCGTAGGTGTTGAAAGGTCCGTTGTCGGCGCCCCTCGATGACTCGAGTGCACGGTGGCAGCGCGAAGGAAGATTGCACGATTTATTTCAACGCCAAAGCTTCTGTCCGGTCCAAGCCCGAACCTCCGCTCTTTCATTACTCCCAAAACATCACTTTTTCGAACCCTTCGATAAACAGAGAGTTACAAGCGCACCAATCATACACAAGCCCCGCACAATCTCAATTGACGGCGTCAACGCTTTCATTACATTATTCGTTTAGAGAACGTAATTCACAACATGCAAGCGCTGGTCGAGTGGCTATGGTACTCGGCTGCTGATCCGAGGGTCGCGGGATCGAATCCCAGCTGCGGCGGCTGCATTTCGATGGAGGTGAAATGTTGAGAGCCGTGTGCTGTGCGATCTCAGTGCACGTTAAAGATCCCAAGGTGGTCAAAATTTCCGCCCCGCCACGGTGGTCTAGGGGCTATGGTACTTGGCTGCTGATCCGAGGGTCGCGGGATCGAATCCCAGCTGCGGCGGCTGCATTTAGATCGAGGCGAAATGTTGAGGCCCGTGTGCTGTGCGATCTCAGTGCACGTTAAAGAACCCCAGGTGGTCAAAATTTCCGCCCCGCCACGGTGGTCTAGTGGCTATGGTACTCGGCTGCTGATCCGAGGGTCGCGGGATCGAATCCCAGCTGCGGCGGCTGCATTTCGATCGAGGCGAAATGTTGAGGCCCATGTGCTGTGCGATCTAAGTGCACGTTAAAGAACCCCAGGTGGTCAAAATTTCCGCCCCGCCACGGTGGTCTAGTGGCTATGGTACTCGGCTGCTGATCAGAGCGTCGCGGGATCGAATCCCAGCTGCGGCGTCTGCATTTCGATCGAGGCGAAATCTTGAGGCCCATGTGCTGTGCGATCTCAGTGCACGTTAAAGAACCCCAGGTGGTCAAAATTTCCGCCCCGCCACGGTGATCTAGTGGCTATCGTACTCGGCTGCTGATCCGAGGGTCGCGGGATCGAATCCAGCTGCGGCGGCTGCATTTAGATCGAGGCGAAATGTTGAGGCCCGTGTGCTGTGCGATCTCAGTGCACGTTAAAGAACCCCAGGTGGTCAAAATTCCGCCCCGCCACGGTGGTCTAGTGGCTATGGTACTCGGCTGCTGATCCGAGGGTCGCGGGATCGAATCCCAGCTGCGGCGGCTGCATTTCGATCGAGGCGAAATCTTGAGGCCCATGTGCTGTGCGATCTAAGTGCACGTTAAAGAACCCCAGGTGGTCAAAATTTCCGCCCCGCCACGGTGGTCTAGTGGCTATGGTACTCGGCTGCTGATCAGAGCGTCGCGGGATCGAATCCCAGCTGCGGCGTCTGCATTTCGATCGAGGCGAAATCTTGAGGCCCATGTGCTGTGCGATCTCAGTGCACGTTAAAGAACCCCAGGTGGTCAAAATTTCCGCCCCGCCACGGTGGTCTAGTGGCTATGGTACTCGGCTGCTGATCCGAGGGTCGACGGGATCGAATCCCAGCTGCGGCGGCTGCATTTCGATGGAGGCGAAATGTTGAGGCCGTGTGCTGTGCGATCTCAGTGCACGTTAAGAACCCCAGGTGGTCAAAATTTCCGCCCCGCCACGGTGGTCTAGTGGCTATGGTACTCGGCTGCTGATCCGAGGGTCGTGGGATCGAATCCCAGCTGCGGCGGCTGCATTTCGATGGAGGTGAAATGTTGAGGCCCGTGTGCTGTGCGATCTCAGTGCACGTTAAAGAACCCCAGGTGGTCAAAATTTCCGCCCCGCCACGGTGGTCTAGTGGCTATGGTACTCGGCTGCTGATCCGAGGGTCACGGGATCGAATCCCAGCTGCGGCGGCTGCATTTCGATGGAGGCGAAATGTTGAGGCCGGTGTGCTGTGCGATCTCAGTGCACGTTAAAGATCCCAATGTGGTCAAAATTTCCGCCCCGCCACGGTGGTCTAGTGGCTATGGTACTCGGCTGCTGATGCGAGGGTCGCGGGATCGAATCCCAGCTGCGGCGGCTGCATTTCGATCGAGGCGAAATGTTGAGGCCCGTGTGCTGTGCGATCTCAGTGCACGTTAAAGAACCCAAGGTGGTCAAAATTTCCGGAGCCTCCACTACGGCGTCTCTCATAATCAGAGCTGGTTTTGGGACGTTAAACCGTACATAACGTAACGCAGCTGTTGAAATAGTAATTATAATAAAGGGACTTTTATTCACATTTTTTAATCAACGAGGCATAGGCGCGAGCTGTCGGCAGCGCCGAGCGAACTGTGCAACCAAGTACAGAGCAGAGTGCTTCGCGAGTATTCTGCACGGTCCCCAGAGTGGACACTATAAGAATCCTAGGGCTGCTAATTGAGGCCAAAGGCGGTAACACGAAAACCCTAGTGAAACTGACGTACAAAACTGAGAACATGCTCCGATTGATCCTAAGAGTGACCAACCGCAGGGGAGGGCTGAGCGAGAGCAATCTCATGAGACTTTACCACGCCTTTCTCATGAGTCACGTATATTACGTAGCCTCGGCGCTGAAATGGACCAAGAGAGATGCGGCCAAGATAGAGACGCTCATGCGCAAGAGCATTAAACGGGTGCTAGGTCTCCCGACCACGACGAGTACGGAAAAGCTTGAACAATTTGGGGGTCCACAACGCATTATCGGAAATTATCGAAGCACAGGCCAAGGAACAAATCCTGAGACTGTCCACCACCAGCGCCGGCAGACGCATCCTTGAAGAAGCTGGCATATATGCAGAGACAGAGTGCAACGCACGCCAGGTCGCGCTCAGCGCAGCGGTCAGGGGCACTTTCAAAGTAGAACCGCTGCCGCGCAACGTCCACCCGCAATTCAATGAGGGGCGCCGCAAGGCGAGGGCACGAACATTATTGAAAGCGACCGCCAACAGCCCCGGACTGGCGGCATTTGTTGACGCGGCCCAGTACGGATGCAGCGAACGGTACGCGGCCGTCTCGGTAGGCTGGGACGGGACGGTCCTTAATGCGGCATCAGTCAAGGGAGTAACGGCTGAAGCGGCCGAACAGGTGGCAATAGCCTTGGCGATGAGGGACCCCGAACGTCCTTATGTTTATACGGATTCGCGATCGGCGGCCAGAGCATTCGCCTCGGGCTCTATATCGCGGGAAGCGGCGGCCGTCCTCGCCAACGAGGGAGCCGCCGGTCATCACACCATCAAGTGGTTTCCGGCCCACATGGGGGCCGACGTGCACCCAGACTTTCCCAACGCCAACGAGCTGGCGCACGAGCGCGCGCGAGGACTCACACACCGCGGCGACCGTGGCGAGCAAAGTGGCGGGGAGGGAGGGGAGCACCGAGACCCGCTGCTTACCTTCTACGAAATAACGACGCACTACCAGCTGTCAAGGAGGGCCTACCCACTCTCCCACGCTAAACTGAATATACCACAGTCGTCGATATTGCGAATGCTCCAGACAGGGTCGTTCCCTTCGAGAGGCAGACTGAGCCTTTACTCACCAGACATAGAGCCACACTGTCCGGATTGCGGTGAATCGTACTGCTCGCTATCGCACATGCTTTGGCAATGCTCCGCGTTAAAGGAGTACTGACACGAAATTTTGACATTCTCGTATTGTTGCTCTAAGTGTAAGCACTGGCGTGGAGAACCCCAAAAAGAGCATCATGGTGCCTCGCAACGCAACGATTATATTTTTAATAAGGCTCCCTTAAAAGCCCACTTTCGGTTTCGATTTCGAGGGGGCGGTTTCCTAGTGACGTGTCAACAGAGTCGGACGTACGTCTAAGTCACGTAGGGACAGCAATTCGAAATAGCGTCGCTTCAACTCTGTCGTCTGTGGTTAGTTACACGTGGGGCACGCAAACAACGACAATTTCACTGTCGTCCCGCGACTCTGACAGCGATTTCAGCGATTTTTGAAAGACTGCGCTCATACGTCATCGCAGTGTCCATTGCGCTGGGGCTGGCTTGCAGTGCTGTTCGACGAAAACTTTAAAACCAAAGTAAAATATTTTGTACGTGTTTCCTGGCTTCCGCGTGCGGAGGGCGTTAAGAATACATGACTAGAAAACGAAAAATGTATACTTTGCGCCGCCGCAAAATGGTGTCAGTACTCCTTTAAGCGGCACCGAGTTGAGCACAGGACAAGACTGGGAAGACGCGCTGCGAAGCGGCGACCACCAGACACAACTCCGGGCCGTCCAGAGGGCTCACAAAAGGGCGGAGGCTCACGGGCTTCCCGTCCCAACGTGGGTGCGGCCCGCGACTCCTGCCGACCACTAAACCAAAAGTGGGTGGAGAGGGGTTCCTCCGGACTTAATAAAGTTATTTCCTCCTCCTGCACGGTTCCGTCTGACGTCATGCGGCAGCGGCCGTCGCTCATCGGGCGCTCCGTTGGTGTTTCGTACGCATGCAACTAAAAAGATGAATAAAGCTACCGAAACCTCCAGTTCGCTCAGAAAAATCACCCTTCTGTTACCCAAACGTATGAGTACAAGATACGCCTGACAGTTCGTAATGTTTGCAATATCACCGGTCAATCCCTTTAAACAGCGGCAGCGTTACCCTGCGCTTTTCACTACCCACATACAACAGTCGACAAGCAACACTGCCAGCCCTGTATGGCCGGATTGACTGCCATGGGGTTAGAATTCACCACCATAAATAACAACAAAAGACAGTATCACAAATCCTTTAAGATTTTGAGAAGTAAGCAAAAGCAATATTCAAAACTGTCAGTTAGACTGTTAAAGCACTAAAGAGGCTGCTAATTTTAAGCGATAGGTTAAGGAGCGGACATGCTGACGACATATCGGGGAATCCTGTACGAGTATTTAATGATATGGATTAAGCACAAACTCTTATATGCGAATGTAAATCTAAAGGTCTATTTATACCTTTTAGTGGGAAATGCATTCTTGATACCCACTTGCATTGTTGAATGTGAGTGACTTTTTATTTGCACATCTGAAGCGCACTATTCTGACTGTTCTTTGGAAGACCCATTATGCGTTACACCATTAATAGACTATAGGTCGAAGTCGCAGTGGACACGTCGGGAGTACGTTCGCTGATCCTCGAACATAAGTCTAGAAGCGTTTATTTTCATATTTTTTATCTCCAGATAATATGCTACTGTTGAGGTTCAAATTCGCGCAGCTCAATACGAATTTTAAAGTGTTTACTTAATTTCGCCTTACAGTTGTCCGACACTATTTTCAATTTTAACAATGCAATGTAACGTAAAAAAACGACACGTTCCAATTTCGGAAATGTAACTGGAACGCGTTCATTTCTGTTTAAAGGAAATTGTAACGGGAACTCGTTACAAAATTGGGAAGGAACGAGGAACGAGCTTTTGTTCCTGTTTTGGAGGAACGTGTACAACACTGCCTGTCGTTTATGTTCCTCATGCAGTCATGTTGTGGCCTACCAATTTTCGTATACCTCACATCAACGAAACGGCCAGGAGAGCACCAAGAACGTGGCATGTAAATCATGCCGCTAATGACATGCATGTCATGATTCTCATGTAATTCCGTGTCATTTATGTTCGTCATGCACTCATGTTGTGGCATACCAATTTTCGTGTACATCCCATTAACGAAACGGCCAGGAGAGCACCGAGACCGTCACATGTAAATCATGTCACTTATGACATGCATGTCATCATTTCATGTAATGACCTCTCATTTATGTTCGTCTTGCAGTCATGTTGTGCCATACCAATTTTCGTATACATCCCATTGACGAAACGGCCAGGAGAGCACGAAGACCGTGGCATCCTCCCATTAGGGTAGCACCTCTGGGTCTTGTCTCTCATACCGTCTGAAACGCTGTCTCTCGTATTTCTTTTAACAGCGAAGCTGTTCAAGCTATTTGTTAAGCCGTGGTTCGAACGGGTGAAATTATCACCATCACAAAATCTTCTATGCATTGCGCGCTCGCCTTTCTTCTCTTGTGCGCATGCTCTCATCCCAACATTCCGTAACGGCCAGTATAGCATAGAAAGGGGGTGAGAAAGGGAAGTGAGAGTGAGGAGGAATTATATGGGGAGGAGGGAAGGTGGGGGAGGAGCCAAAACATGGCATAACGGCGTCAGAGAAAGCGGGTATGTACTGACAGCTCCCAACATAAATAGCCATGCATAGTCTGGTATACAGTATGTAGCAAGGTGGTCGCAAAGGGAAGTCAGGAGGAGTGGTGTGAGGACGAGGAGGGAGGAACGAAGGGAAGAGGATGAGCATAGCATAGCCATGATTGATTGATTTCTGGGGTTTGTGGAGATGGGTTTGCCCCGACGGGTTACCCCGCCAGCGCGGTCCGAGACGCGACGCTCCTCCACCGGGTTCGTTGACTCGACGGCACGGTACAGAGGAGGCACCACCAAGGCACGTCAGCAAACGAGGGCTTTATTGACCCACGGTGCAATACGGTGCGACAGTCACGGCTTGCGGGCGAAAGGGTGATAGTGATAGTGATAGCGATGTTGCGGCTACAGGCGGTGTTAGCCTGGCAGACCTGGCCGGCAATTGCTCCGCCCGAGCGTCTCTGTCCAGGTCGCATGAGACACCACATGTCACTCAATCCTGTGTCTTGGAGAAATGTTACAAGCAGGGCTGACACCTTTTTGCGAACCGTCCCTGTACCCTCCGGATATATAATTAGTCCAGCGCTCGCATGTGGAAACCCTCTTTTTTGCATGTTTCCATGAGTGCTTTTCTCTCAGTGCAAAAGCGCTTGCAGGACCAGATGTAGTGGTCAATGTCTCCCAGTTCATTGCACTCCGTGCACAATAGTGAAGCAGCGCCCCTAACTTTAAGAGACTATGCGGGAGTGCATGCTGACCCGTTCTGACTCGGTACAGCAGAGTTGATTCGCTGCGGCTAAGTCCTTTTGGCACAGAAGGCTGGTGTGGTGGCTTCCACAAAGAACAGAAATGATCACGAATTGATTGTTTTGCTAATATCTTATTAACAGGAGCTCTTATCGTCGGTTGTCTTGAAAGCGCTCCGTTGGCCAGGGCATCTGCTTTTTCGTTGCCGTTGATACCAACATGCGAAGGCATCCACTGAAAAGTTATCCTAATTCCTTTTTGGACCGCTTTTTTCAGTGATACCAATGATTGTCGGCAGAATTTGTTTCGAGGATTCCACGAGAGAGTTGTTGAATTGCCGAATTGGAGTCTGAGAGAATGACGGCTTGTTTTATGGGCCCATTCTTCAGTTTGCTTAGTGCAGCGGCAATAGCAGCACTCTCTGCAACCGTTGAAGAGACTACGTTGTCCAAACGTCCAGACCGTGCATAACAAACAGATGGAATCCAGTATGCCGCAGAGCAGCTGTTTATGTCCATACTAACAGATCCATCCGTGTATACATGTAGATAGCCGTTGTATTTAGCATACAAATACTCAAGCACCCGGTAGCATCCTTCAGAAGGAGGGGTTGATCACTTGGATTTCAGCCCAGGAATGCATAGTTCGTAGGAGACGTCTTCGAACATCCAAGGAGGGTCACTTCGTTGCCTTCGTTTGGGACTCTTGTCACCAAGCATCTCTAGAGTACTGAGAGTGGCACAGAAGTCAGACCTGTGCGTATTTCTGAGCCTTCTGATTAGGGTTTTCCCAGGTAAGGACTCACTCAGTGTTAGGAGTTGTGTCAAAAGGGCTTCAGAGGCCAAAAGGCGTAATGGTAGAGATTCACTCTCGAATAACACTTTCGTGTTTGAGGCCACTTGTGGTACTCCTAAGGCCAAGCGAATACTTTTCCTATTTGGAACCTCTAGGCATTCATATTCGGTTCCTGATAGACGTATCAACGGCAGCTGGTAAAGTATCCACTGCTCACAAGGGCGAAGTGCAGAGCGAGCATAGACCTTGGGTGAATACTCCAATGGATGCCGGCGACACGCTTGAAGCCATGAAGTAGCTGCATTGATGTGTCGAAGACATAGTCTACAGCCTTCCGCAATGCCAGCTTGCTGTCCAATATCACACACAGGAAACGAACACTTGTAGCCTGTCGTATTGGCTGGCTTCCCAAGTTCAGATGCAACCGCATAGCTTTTCGCTGTCGTCCCGGAAAAAGAATAAAGCATGACTTCTCCTTTCAAATTGACAGGGCGAGTGTTGACAGGTGGCTCTGTATGGAAAAATCGCTCCTTGTGCTATACGTGCCAGTCGTTTGTGGCTGTATCCCGACACCCAAATGCAGATGTCGTCCGCATATATTGACATTTTGACGGAAGCGCGCAGATGGCCAACTGAGTTCGGGAGATCTGCCAGAGCAATATTGAAGAGGAGGGGAGAGAGAACGCATCCCTGTGGTACCCCACGAGAAATGAGTCTTTCCTCGCTAACAGTGTCTCCAAGGCGAACACGATTAACACGGTCACTGAGAAAGGCGCGTATGAAGCGCAGAGTGTTGCCTGTAACTACCATGGATTGCAGTTGGGTGCTGATGGCTCCTCTCAAAGCGTAGTCATAGGCCTTATAGATATCCATGAACACTGCAAGTGTTCAGAGGCCGTCTTCTCGGTGGCGTTCAATATGGCTTATCAGATCTAAAACAATGTCTTGAGCGCACAGTGGCGGCCGAAATGCAGTCATACATGATGGAAGTTTCCTATTCTGTTCCACAAACCAATTCAGCCTGCTCTGGACTAGTTTTTCCATGACTTTCGCTACACAGGATGTCAGTGACACCGGGCGATACGAGCCCAAGACACTAGCATCTTTCTTGGGTTTTAGAATAGGCACCACCCATGCAACTTTCCAGCTTTCCGGAATATCTCCTGTGCTCCACACGGCATTGAAGATGGCAAGGAGTTCTTCTTTCCGTGGTTTCGGCAGTTTCGCGATCATCTGATTGCTGATAAGATCAGGGCCGACTGCACATTTCCTTCGCAAATCGCTTAGCACTGACTCCAATTCACGGAACGTAAAAGGGGCATCCATCAAGAAATGGGAAAGAGGTGGCATGGGATCCATGGGTTGTGACGAAGTGTTGGTGGAATAGGCATCCATAAAGTCTTCCACTAATGTTGCAAGTGTTTTCCCGAGCTTCAAGGCAAGAACTTCAAAAGGCCTTTTGGGGGAAGTCTTTCCAGCCAGCGTACCGATATTTCCCCAAACTCTCGCTATGGGGGTAAACATAGATAAGCTCGCGCAGAAAGCAGCCGATTGTTGTCGCCTTAACCATTTAGTGTGCCTATGAAGGACTGCATTGATGCGGTTAAGCGCAGTTTTCAGATTAGGATCGCCCCATTTTCTCAAGAGCGCACGTTCTGCTCTTCTCCGTGCGGCACAAAGATGATAGGTACAGGTGTGTCGTGCAGGAATAAATTGAGTTCAGACAGGAGGGAATAAAGACCGGCACAGTTCCATTGCATTAATAAGGGCACTTTAGGGCGTGAAATGAAATCTGGCAACTTGGTCAGGGCCATGGTGCACAGAGCCTCAATGAGAGGAGGCAGCACTCTGGATTACTGACTCAAGAGCCAGTACTACTTGCAATAACTCTTCCGCTGAATTTTCATGCATCTGGGCAATGTGCGATCGTAGAGCCATGAACAATGCTCGCAGCACTTGGTCACAGTCCGGCAATGATAAGTAGGAAGCCTCCTTTGTCTCTTGTGTGGGCGAGAGTGTGGATGCATAGTGTCGGTTATATGACCTTGGTGATACACTATCAGACGCGACTGCGTCAGTCGGTGTCGATGGCACGGGCGCTTCCTGAAGAGTGGTCGTATTTTCGGAAGCCTGCTCTGAGCTGCTTTCCGGGATCGCTTTCTGGTTTTCCGTGGTGACAGACTTTTTGACTTTCTTGGCAGAAATGTCTGAAGTATTGTCAAGTTATTTTGGTCGAGGAAAGTCCTTTGTGTAGTCAAAGCGAGAGCCCTCTTCTCTAGGCGAATCCGCAGCTGCCTTCTCGCTGGACAAGTTTCGATGGCTCTTGGGCCCTGCGATGAATCTTTTTTCCTGTCTAGAGCTGCAGATCTGATGGGGCGCCTACTGTAACTTGCTGGATAGTTTCCACCACAGTTTACACACACAAAACCCTCCGTGTTGTCACAGGTTTTGAAACTATGTGGCCCTCCACAGCGCTTGCATCGTTGCTCAGCGGTGTAGCTTATGCTACATGTACAAAACGCTGATACTTGAAGCACCTAGGTGGTACCTCCACGTGGTCGATTATCTTGTGTAGTGTGAAGCCGAGGTTAATTTTTTCAGGACGCTCAGTGTTTGAAGCGACTGTCAGAACTACGGAGTCTGTTCGTCTCGTCTCCCAAGTAGAGTTCGTCTGTATTCGACAAATCATCCTCCTTGCACTGAAAACACCTTGTGGCCTCAAGAACGCCATAAGCTGCTCATCCGAGTACCATTTGGGTACTCCCCTCATTATGCACGTATTTTTTAAATAGCCGTTTGGCACGTGCGTATTGACGGCCATGTTGCAAATAGTCTTGCAATGAAGTAGTGTATTGGCTTGCTTTTCCGTTTGCACATCGAGAATAACGCTCCTTGTACGTTAAAACGGCTCCTGAGTGGGGCTGCACCCAGCATTCCTTAGAACTATGTCTGAGTACAGTGTGATTGGATTCACTTGCCTGAGGGCTCGACCTTGTTTGGTTGCTGTAATGAGAACGGGGACTCCCACTGTTCGACCTTTGCGGTGACGCACAACCTTGAAACCGTCTTCATCCACCTCCTCCATATCAGCCACGTTGTCGTCTACGATGACGGTCGACTCATCGTCTGACACCTCTGTTTGTTGGCGCTTGCTTTCCGGGGGGCCCGAAGGGTCTTCGATGTTCAGGCGCTTCTGACCAGGTGCTACGCCGACGATATCATGCCCGAGCCGTTACCATTTTCGGCTGGCATCTTCTGGGCCCTTTGTGGAGTGGCAGAAGTCGGCCCCGCTGGCCTCTGATAAGAAAAAACCTTATCGATTCCCCCGGCGTCTTGGAGAAATCAGGAGGTTGCGTATTACAAAACGGTGAAAAAAAGGTGAAATTTGAAGGCAGCCGAAAAAGAACAGCCGGCTCAGATGGAACTTCTTCTTCCCAGGCAAAAGGGCTCACCGCAGTGATGATGATGATGATGATGATTATGGTTCGGTTAGGAAAGGACGCTAATTTCTGCAACCCATGTAGGGAGCACGGCTAAGCGTCCGTGGAGGGTACGGGAAAGGGAGCGAAAGAGATAGAGAGGAAAAGCCGTAGTGGAGGGCTCCGGAAATTACCACCTGGGGTTCTTCAACGTGCACTGACAACGCACAGTACACGGGTCTCTAGCATTTTCGCCTCCATCGAAAATGCCGATCTAGTACGCGTGCCCGTAGCGCTTACGGATAACCAAAGGTGCCCGTGGGCAAGGGTCCTCCAAGCGCACGAACGAGATGCAGCGTGCCAGAGGCTTCGCGTAACCACCTCGTCGCGGGTCTCGTGAGCATCATCTGGCGCAAGCAGGCGCAAGCACGCGCGAGGGGCGCGAAGCGCGTGATAGCTCACGTGAGGAGGGACCACCGCCGGGGGCCAATCAGGGCTCGTCCAGATGACGTTAACTAGCGTGACGACACGGAGTCAGGAGTAAGAGCACCTGAGAGGATGCTGCACAGGAATGGCGGATCGGCGCGCTAAGAGAGCTCTAACCTCTAACCAACACGTCGTTTCCTGGCGGCTCCTGACATCCGAGATGGCACAGGGCCTGCGCCACAGGCTAGCTTGTGGGACGAGGCGCAAATAGGTGCCGTCTCGTTTCCCACAGGTTTTACGTCTCCAAACCAAGATACGATTACGAGGGGTGGTAAAGGGAAGTGAGAGTGAGAAGGGAAAGGAGGAGGATAAAGAATAAAACATGGCATAGACTTGCAGAGTATAGAATAGCAAAAGGGTGGGAAAGAGAAGTGAGTGTGAAGAGGAGGGAAAGGAAGAGGGTAGCGGTTGATGTATAGCACAGGCACATATACAATGTATACAATGTATAGTATAACAAGGAATGGCAAAGGGAGGTGACGGTGAAGGGGAATGATATGAGAATGAGGAGGGGGAAATGGTATAGCATAGTGTTCATAGTCTTGTACAGTGTAGCATAGCAAACAAGATTTGGGAAAGGGAATTGCGGGTGTGGAGGGGACCCCATGGAAAACCTAACGGCGCTGGGCTTCCATGGTGTCCCCTCCACCCACACCTGTTTATTGGACGAGTGTGCAACGTCGCAACACTGCACACTGCACACTGCACACTAGGACACAGGCGTACTGCTCGCGGCGTATACTGGGCGTTAGCATGCGAATACTGCGGTATTGCTTACTGGCCGAAAATGGCCGTTTTCCACGTTTTTAACGACTTAATCATGCACAGATCGTTGCATAGCAAAACCACACATACTGCTGCTATAAAGAAAACAAGAAAGAAAATGTGGCTGATCCCCCTCTTGTAGGAATTGGTATAACAAGAAAGTGAAATGACCGAACTGCACCGAGCTGCGCTTTCGGGCTGGGGTAGCCTCAGCGAGAGCGCTGACACTACCCTACCCAGGCCGAACTATAGGTGTTATTTGGTGCTGTGACGATATTTCGCTGTACCGATTCTAGGTGGCGGCACGGCCCCAGCCAACGGAGAACACAACGAAAAGGAGAGAGATGGAGAAAGTTTAAATGAAGGTTTATAAGGTGCGTTCGTGCTCCTTCTAACATGGCCAAGGATAGCACTTCATTGCCCTTATGCCACACTTGCAAGATAATGATCGACTCATCCTGGATGGGCCCGTCACCATGGAAGAAATGAAATGTGCTGTCGGAGCTCCACAGAGGAACAAAACACCTGGCCCAGACGGTCTCAGTGCGGTATTCTATGTGGTATTCGAAGAAGTGCTTCTACCTTTTATGTAACGGCTTTTTAAAGAGGCCTAGGAACGTGGTGAACTACCTAATTCTTTCTATCAGGGCTATACAGCCTTAATCCCAAAAAGTACCGACAGCGAAGCCCTAAGAGAGTAAATGGATATAGGCCGATATCACTATGTATTGTCGATTGTAAAATATTTGCCAAAGTACTCAAAAATAGGCTGCAGGTTATTATCACTAAACTAGTAGGGGATCACCAAACATGTGGAATACGAAGAACTTCTCCTTCTTGCCGGGCAAAAGGGCTCACCACAGTGCCGATCGAGTACGCGTGCCCATAGCGCTTACGGCTGTACTCAAGAACTGACTGTGCTATACATATAGCACGGTCAGTTCATGAGGGCATTGAAGGAAGTGTCGATCAAGTAGCTCTTCTTCAGATTGACCTCGCCAAGGGCTTTGATAAGGTACAGCACGATTTTTTATTCCGGCTACTGCGTCACCCAGTGCTAGGCGTTGCATTGTACGAGGGCACAGCACTTTGTTATAGAAGATGCACAACAAGGTTAATTGTAAATTGCACTCTTTCAGACGTAATCCAGGTGAATTCATCCGTACGTCAGGGGTGTCCGCTGCCACCTTTGCTTTTTGCCATATACATGGAGACACTTTGTCTGAATGTACTTGTTAATTCTAGCATTAGAGGATACAGGTATGAAGTTGAGTAAATTAAAGTTTCAGCTTATGCGGACGACATCACCTTCTGTTGCGCCGATAAACCAAGTGTTCAGGAAGCAGTAGATACAACATTGCGTTTTTGTGACATTGCGGGAGCTAGCGTAAATTTCGAAAAAAGTAGAGGATTTTGAATAGGCAACTCCTTCTGCGATTGCGAATGTTCATTGGAATGAAGCTCCCATTCGGTACCTTGGGGTGCCGCTCGATAAATACCGGAATAGTGGTCCTCATTGGACATCTGTCATAAGTACCATACGTCGGAAAGTGTCTAATTGGCAGGGTCGAGACCTTTCTATTTTTGCTAGAGCTAAAGCATGCAATGTATTTCTAGCGTCAAAACTTATTTATGTTCTGTAGGTGTTGCACTGCACCCGTGTCCATCTACAGGCATTTCATAGGATATTTGTTTCATTTGGGGTTCATCTTGGGAAGCTATGAGAAGAGACAATCCTTTTCT
The DNA here is from genome assembly GCA_013339685.2 of Hyalomma asiaticum. Classification (NCBI taxonomy): domain Eukaryota; kingdom Metazoa; phylum Arthropoda; class Arachnida; order Ixodida; family Ixodidae; genus Hyalomma; species Hyalomma asiaticum. The sequence continues at coordinate 204,665,388 of CM023481.1, forward strand.
ACCGCTTGATAAGGGACGCCTCAATCTTGTGCATTTGTTTGTGCGACAGTTTGTACTTCGATTCGTTATCTCAAAGACGTCTGTCATCCATTTATACTAGCCGTTCTTAGAACCTGCATTGCTTATCACCTCCCTTTTCTTTTTGTAACGACAAACACAGCTGAAGAATCGCGGCTGTGGGGCTTTTTGAAAGAAATTGTTACACTATCTGATTTTAAAAGCTAGCTTCACATTAGAGTACTTATACACTGTCGATAGAACAACGCTATCTACTGCATTCGTGAACGACCTTCTTTGTCAGCCTGTTTACCGATTGCCATATTTGTCTTTATCTGGAGATGATGTGTTTTTCCGTGCACGTAAAATGTGTGTATCACCCGCTGCCAAAACGTTTTTCTTCAAGCTACACACGGCTACGTTACCTGTGAAGACTTGGCTTAATGCAAAAACAATACACGATGCATTTCATTTCTGGGACCTCTCAAGCGAACGATTAGAAAAGAACCTCCCCTCACACCTCACGGTATTAGGTTCCTCCCGTTCAGGAAGAGCAGCAGCAGTACTCCCTATGATCTGATGATGTTGTTAGCACTTTATGCCCTCTGGAGGAGCCGCATGATTGACAGACATGCTGAAGCACCTCGCTGAGAGCACCTCGCCGACAAAGTCTGTATTCCAAGAAGAGGTTGCCCGAAAAGTGCGCAGTGTGTGTTAAGACTTTGATCCTCTTCCGGACTGGTTGTCACTTCTGGACGCTTGTGGTCCTGTTGTACCTGACTTTTGAGATTCTGTGAACAGTAAAGTGCAAAGTGTGTTTTTATACTAGAGTGTAATTAATATGTGTGCAACTGTGTAGTACGTTTATACGCATTTACTGAAAATATTTACATGCAATAAACAAAACAAAAAAAAAAGCCAAGGATGGCTCAGTCGGTAGCGCGGCGGCACTTTTCGGTCGCGATTCGAGCGATCGTGGGTTAGATCGCGGTAGTGAAAGATTTTTCCGCTTGCTTTTTCTTTGTAATTGTTTAGTAATTTTACTGATCATATTCGTTACGGTAGTGGCGTGTAGTGCCGCAGTAAGCCGTGGTGGACCCCAGCATAAAACACTTTGGGTGAAACTGGAGGGGTGGGTGGGGGGGGGTGGTTGGGGGGGGGAAGAGAATGACAGAACTCGAGAGACTACGATCTTGCACTTCGAACTGTGACTTTGATGCTCCTCCACAAGGCTAGAGTGTACTATAATCAAAAGAAGAGGCGTGCAGGACACGGACACAAGAAGAGAAGTGAACACCACGAACGCCGACTAGCAACTGATGCACAGCACAGAGGCGAAAAAGAAAGAAGACACACAGCTTATCTGCGCATGCTCGGAATGGTAGCACCACCTGTCAATCGGTTACACGTGCCCGCCTACGCGATAGACAACTCCCAAGGCATTCTATCTCCTCCCTGTTTAAGCTAATCGACGGTTGACTCACGCATGCACTTCCACTAATACTGATATACCAGGCCTCAACCAATAAAAGCGTATCTTCGTTCTTATGCCTGTACAGGATCTCGGTATTATCTAGCTCGGGCATGCAGCTACAGACCTGGCAGTGCAAGGATAGATTGGACGGCGTCCCACCTGATAGCGACCTCCTGTGTTCAATTAATCTTTGATTAATACAACGCGCAGTTTGCCCTACATAAAACCGTCCGCAGCTAAAAGGAATCTTATAAACTACACCCATGCGGCAGTCGGTGAAATTGTTCTTGGCTAGGTGCTTAACCGGACAGATATCGGTTCGCTTCTTACCTTCCTTCTGCTCAATTCTTCTATGCACTGCAGCACAAACCCTTCCTAACTTATTGGGAGCCGTAAACACAACATTAACCCCATATTTACTTCCCACTTTCTTAAGCCGGTGCGAAACTGCGTGGATGTATGGAATACTCACGACCTTTTTCTTGTTAATGTTACTCTCTGCTACCGCTTTTGTTCCGGTCGAAATCGACTTCTTAAGACGCTCAGCTACTGTGGCTATGGCTAGTCTAGGGTAACCTGCATCTAAGAGGCGCTCAACCTGCGCATTAAAGCTAATGGTCAAACGGTGCACGCACGACTTCGATGCAGGTTAGATGCAGGTTACCCTAGACTAGCCATAGCCACAGTAGCTGAGCGTCTTAAGAAGTCGATTTCGACCGGAACAAAAGCGGTAGCAGAGAGTAACATTAACAAGAAAAAGGTCGTGAGTATTCCATACATCCACGCAGTTTCGCACCGGCTTAAGAAAGTGGGAAGTAAATATGGGGTTAATGTTGTGTTTACGGCTCCCAATAAGTTAGGAAGGGTTTGTGCTGCAGTGCATAGAAGAATTGAGCAGAAGGAAGGTAAGAAGCGAACCGATATCTGTCCGGTTAAGCACCTAGCCAAGAACAATTTCACCGACTGCCGCATGGGTGTAGTTTATAAGATTCCTTTTAGCTGCGGACGGTTTTATGTAGGGCAAACTGCGCGTTGTATTAATCAAAGATTAATTGAACACAGGAGGTCGCTATCAGGTGGGACGCCGTCCAATCTATCCTTGCACTGCCAGGTCTGTAGCTGCATGCCCGAGCTAGATAATACCGAGATCCTGTACATGCATAAGAACGAAGATACGCTTTTATTGGTTGAGGCCTGGTATATCAGTATTAGTGGAAGTGCATGCGTGAGTCAACCGTCGATTAGCTTAAATTCATTTGGGGTTCATCTTGGGAAGCTATGAGAAGAGACAATCCTTTTCTACCGCTTGATAAGGGACGCCTCAATCTTGTGCATTTGTTTGTGCGACAGTTTGTACTTCGATTCGTTATCTCAAAGACGTCTGTCATCCATTTATACTAGCCGTTCTTAGAACCTGCATTGCTTATCACCTCCCTTTTCTTTTTGTAACGACAAACACAGCTGAAGAATCGCGGCTGTGGGGCTTTTTGAAAGAAATTGTTACACTATCTGATTTTAAAAGCTAGCTTCACATTAGAGTACTTATACACTGTCGATAGAACAACGCTATCTACTGCATTCGTGAACGACCTTCTTTGTCAGCCTGTTTACCGATTGCCATATTTGTCTTTATCTGGAGATGATGTGTTTTTCCGTGCACGTAAAATGTGTGTATCACCCGCTGCCAAAACGTTTTTCTTCAAGCTACACACGGCTACGTTACCTGTGAAGACTTGGCTTAATGCAAAAACAATACACGTGTCTTGGTCAGTGAACTGCATAGACTTTGCAGTCAGCCTGAGACAACAGAACATGGTTTTATCCTTTGTCAAGATGCATTTCATTTCTGGGACATTCTCAAGCGAACGATTAGAAAAGAACCTCCCCTCACACCTCACGGTATTAGGTTCCTCCCGTTCAGGAAGAGCAGCAGCAGTACTCCCTATGATCTGATGATGTTGTTAGCACTTTATGCCCTCTGGAGGAGCCGCATGATTGACAGACATGCTGAAGCACCTCGCTCGACAAAGTCTGTATTCCAAGAAGAGGTTGCCGAAGTGCGCAGTGTGGTTAAGACTTTTGATCCTCTTCCGGACTGGTTTTCACTTCTGGACGCTTGTGTCTGTTTACCTGACTTTTGAGATTCTGTGAACATAAAGTGCAAAGTGTGTTTTTTATACTAGAGTGTAATTAATATGTGTGCAACTGTGTAGTACGGTTTATACGCATTTACTGAAAATATTTACATGCAATAAACAAACAAAAAAAAAGCCAAGGATGGCTCAGTCGGTAGCGCGGCGGGCACTTTTCGTCGCGATTCGAGCGATCGTGGGTTAGATCGCGGTAGTGAAAATTTTTCCGCTTGCTTTTTCTTTGTAATTGTTTATGTAAATTTTACTGATCATATTCGTTACGGTAGTGGCGTGTAGTGACGCAGTAAAGCCGTGGTGGACCCCAGCATAAAACACTTTGGGTGAAACTGGAGGGGTGGGGGGGGGGGAAGAGAAGCAGAACTCGAGACGACATCTCTGCACTTCGAACTGTGACTTTGATGCTCCTCCACAAGGCTAGAGTGTACTAGAAGCTTTTGAGTGGCGCGACCGCAGCGCTCTCCCCTTGCTTGCCCCTTGCCCAACATGCGGCGAAAGTAGCGGCGGCGCTGCCATCGCCCAATCTGGAGGGCAGCGATGGAAAAAAAACCGACTCTGAATAACTACCGAGAGGGCAAAAACGAAATAAAGAGGGAGGCATTTTATGATAATTCAAGAGGAAGCGCTTTATTGTTTGAAGCGAGATCGGGCTGCCTTAGAACGCGTATTTATAAAGCGAAATTCAGTAAAGAAGAAGAAGAAAAATGCACATGCTGTGAGGAAGATAGGGAAACGACGGAGCATGTTCTGATTGAATGCGGAAATATCCGCCCAGGTGTACGTTTGGGCACCACCCTACAGGAAGCCTTGGGTTTTAGGGCGAACAACGGGAAGCTGAACATAGCCGCGATTGAAATAAGTAAGAGACGGTTAGAATACTGGTGGCAGAAAACTAGAGAGAACGGACAAAAATAATTATAAAAAAATATGGACTTTCTGCCATAAGGGGCAGGGAACTGGGCTATGAATTTCCGTTTTTGCTATAGTATGATCGATTTGATTGAAGTAAATTTAAAAGGCATGAGGAAAGTTTAAAGAGGGGAAAAAAAAGAGTTCTACGAGCCTGGTGGCGCACAAGTCATCGCCCCGTTACAAAGGGGACGCTCATAGCATCCATCCATCCATCCTACCCAGGTTTGCTCGGCGGCATGGTAGCCTCTGTAGTCGGCATCTCTGTTTCGGTCGCGAAATGGCAAAAAAACAACGTTTAAACCATTGTTACGCGCCAGGTTGCACAACTGGATGTCCGCGTGTGCAACAAAGTCGCAAGTTATCCCTTTTTAAGGCCCCGAAAGACGTGAAATCTTGTGATTTCGGTGGTCTTCTGTACCCTTCTCCGAAACTTCTTCTCTTTATTAGTGAACTTGAAGACATTTTGACTGGTTGTTTTAGTAAGAGTGACTTACACAAGATAGCATCTTGGATGTTCTGGCAGTGATCAACAGGAGAAGCATTGGGGGTATTGGTTGCAACGAACATTGCAAGTCATTAACTGCTAAGTTGATAAGCTTTTACGTGGTCACACGTATGCATTTCTATATAAAGGGTCTTAACAAGTCGCGGGATGAGAAACGAAGAAGCGCACAGCGGCACCTGAAATTTAGGCTATAAATTGCTGCATTTGCATAAAAAGGATGTCAGTTTTCGTGCATATTTTATTGCACTCTTAATTTTTTAAAGGGGCACCAAGAAGAGAGATGATTTTTCCGAGAAGAGGTTTGTAAGCAAGAAAACGTGCAAATTCTGACGCTAAATCTGAAAATAAAATTTGATCTTGAATCTTTTTGTATTAATAAACCTGTGATAGTTAATTTAGAAGCTTTAGGGTTCTCAGAGCACAATTACTCGAACTAAGCCGATTCATTGCTCCTCTTTAGAGTCGGTTTAAACGATTTTGCAACAATAATAACATCTTTTTTTATTTGAATGCATTTTAGAAAGACAACCTAAGCTCTGCCATTCTGTTTTATTTTATGTTATATTGTGTATCCTGGCTCTATAATTTTATGCTTTTTATAATTTTAATCGCAAATGTATTGTTTGTATAAGTATGCGAACCTTGTATTTTTACGTTATCAATTGTTAATACGACTTTGCTTTGCAGTGCTGTTGCTTATTTAAACTCTCGAAATCTTGCACTGCTATGTTTCACTGAAGGCGTTTTCCTGCAGTATTATGTATGTGCATTTTTGTGGGTCCTACAACAATAAACGCATTCCCATATTAAAATGAATGGGAGCTTTGGAAAAACTCTGCTGTTCTTCAGACAGTGACAATGTCAATAAGGCCTGCTTTTGTTGTGAGTGAACGCAACCACAAGCAACGCGCACTTTATTTGATTTCAACATTGGTGTTTTACGTGGAACGGGCGAGGAGTTCTTCGTCTTATGTGCAACACATTCCTTTTTTTTTCGAGGGGGATGAGGGAGGCTTCCGATGTGTACCGGCTAGCTGGTTTCTCGTGTAAGTGTACACTGTAAAAAAGGGGGAGAAACGCGCTCGTTATGCGGTACGATGTGCTACGCTCTTTCAAGCTGCAATACAGTCGGTGGCAACTTCAATAACAATAATGTCAAATAATACTTATTTGTATTAAAATTTTTGAAGAGGGGGTTATAACAAGGAATGAAAAGGATCATCCTGGCCGCGACGGAGAGGTAACAACGCGTACGCGGAACGCCTGCCAGCCGTCAGCCCGGGAAGATTGGTCGACGACAGCGCCACCGCATCATTCCACGCTGAAACGGCCGCGCCCAGGCAGGCGCTCGCGCCACTCAAAAGTTCTAGTACACTCTAACAAGGCCACGCTAAAATACGCAACTGGGGGAGTTTCTATCTCTCTCTGGTGAAACCACTATATGCTATCCGTCTTGTGACTCTTGTCTTTGGAAATGGACGCTTCAGTGCCTAACTACATGCAACAAGCAAAGCGGTCGTATAGCTTATCACATTGGTATGGTAGACTGGATGGTAACGTCCTTGCGGTACGTTTTGCACGGAGTGAATGATGATGAGTGGGCGAAGCTCGGGAGGGTCATCGTAGATCGTGCCGAGTTCCGGATTAATTTAGTTAACGCGCACGCTACGAATCCTTATGGTTCAACTGTGCACAAGTGAAATCTCCCACCGGCACTTTATTGCAAGTCAAGATCCAGTGCCTATATATATATATATGGGTGGCCGGTGAACGGTTCTCCAACGCGAGCAGTCGGTATTTCTCAATCAAGAAACTCGCTAGGAGACGCTGCCTGCGCCAACGTTGTCTCTCGCGGGTGAGGGCGCGTTCTCCTTCTTTGCGAGCTGGTAGAGCGTTCATCTAAGAAAGAGCGTTTCCATAGTCAACGCGCGCCTTTCGCTCTCTCTCTCTCTCTCTCTCGCAAGACAGCATATGGAAGAGAGAGAGAGAGAGGCGCGCGCCGGGAGAGAGAGGCACGCGCCGGGAGGCACGCGCCGAGGGCGAGCGCGTGCCTCCCGGCACGCCGGTTACGCTTGACGCCTGACGCAGGACAAGGTTAGACTAAGAGGAGCTTCGCCCCTAAAACAAAAGAAAACAAAACAGAGACAGCGAGAACAGCGTGCATGAACCGTACATGTAGCATCCACGCTGGCTTTCCAAGCGAGTGGTCCGCTGAAAAAACATCGTTCTTCTCCATGCTAGGAGCGAACTGAATATTTTATATAGCGTAAGTAAAACGTACGTGAAGTTTCTTACTCCTGTTTATGTTCCACTAGTACCGCCGTACCGATAATTAGGCTTAGCGTGCACTTCGCCCGCGACGGTCACTGGGTAAGAAACTACGAGCCTGCATTAACCGCTTCAGCGTAGTTGCGCGCACGACAAATTCAAATGCGGTCATATTCCATTACTTAACTAAACACATCAGAAGTATGACATATCAACAATGAGCGTCGTCTACAGACTGCTTCACAGCGGCTATGTTCTGCGGTCAGCACTCGCTCAACGGTATGAAAACGCAGGCGTATCGTTTGCCGACTGGTCGCACACATAGATAATAGACCTTTTTAGTTTATAGGGCTTAGCGTAATAACGTAGTTATCGGAATAGCGGGATGGAAATGCGGATGCGCAGTGCCGTAAACGGCCGATACCGTTTAGCGTGCACACGGTATTTCGCAGATTTAACGTTACCGTGTTTGCGTGTTTATCGTAGTTCACGTAAAACATGGCGGCGGTTTCGGACGACCGCCTCGAGTTGAATTTGACGTTGCTGTGGCAGGATTCACTACGTTCGTAGCAAATGACTGTGAAAAATGGCTTCGCTTGCCTTCAGGTAGCTTCGACGACGCAGTATTACGGATAACTTAGCCGAATCCGAATTTTCGAGATCGCTTCCCATTTCGAACGTTGCTAGGCCTAGCGAGAGAGCATCTGTGTACATTTCTGCAACATGTCAATTTATGCTCTTGGAGCTTGGTTCCCATATATTTATTTCTATTTATTCTCGAAAAGTTAGAATGCCGCTGCCTGCGGGAGTGTAAGTGAACATTTTAAGTTTTACTTCTTTTCACTTTTTTAACGCATGTATCCTTCGCTAGATGGTGCCACTATCACAGCTACCGGGCCCTAAACGCTTCTCCGCTCAACTAAAGCTCGTTTCTGCAACGAATGTTTGCAGTACGGTAACGCTATTCCCATAGCCCCGCTATCACGCTAACGCGCTAAACTAAAAATGTCTAATAGCGAGTTCTAGCAGGGCTATGTCAGCTAGTATACCCCCCAGGTAAGCGATAATAGCACCGCTAGCGCCAATTTGTCCCCTGGTGTTCGGTAGGCCAAACTGTGAAACCAAAAAACAATAAAAAAATTGCTGATGCTGCTATGGCAACGTTTTTGTTGATGGGAGAGGAGGAAGCGCCAAGCTACTTGTCGTCTGCTATGCGCTCGACGAGCGCGCGACCGCTTGCAATTTTTTATTTTGAGGTTGCGTTGCTGCTGCATATCTTGTTTTCGACAACTTTCGTTTGCTATTTTCTCGGACTTTCAGCACATCCACAAGACATTTGTATGTGAATATTTCTCGTTTCAATGCCCACGAGCCAGCAAGCCTTGAAGCGTGACAGTTTTGTTTGAGCAAGAAAACGGTGTAGTCAGAAAATGTGGTTTATTCACTCATTTTATTAGCAAGGTATTGCAAACGATAAAACTCAATAGATGCCACAATAGCACAGAGCAGTGTATCTCGTGCGATAAATACAAATGTTCGCGTTCTGTATCGGTTACACAAGCATAAGAGAAGTATTCACACAATTCATCGTATATAGAATATCGGTGCAGGGGTCACCACGTTTATTGGCTGTACACAATAAAATTCTCTAGAAACGATGGTTCATAGCAACACGTTTGTGAATAATGAACTGATCATGCAGTGCAGATGACCTGCACGTTGAGCCCAACACTACCAGCCCGCTTTTCTATGAAGTTTGCTAGTCGAAATAACCTTCTATAGCAAGCTAACGTCGTGTATAACTCAGCTTGTGCTAATGTACCATTACATACTCAGCAAATTATATTTACGTTATAAGCCTTGGCTATGTTTCTGGATACGTCGCGTAAACCCTCGTTCAAAGCTGTAGCATTGCTAACAGGGCATCATTACAGAATTTTACAGCAGTACATTGCAGTTATTCCCTTGCAATTTGTAATGTCCATATATTCTATCACAGTTTAGGCATGAGTATCACAATCCTACAACATCAAACAGCAAATGACACCCAGGAGACATAGCTTTCCATTGAGAAAAAAAATGCAGTATAGGTAAGTGTCGATGGTTAATCATCATTGAAAACCGGGCTAGGACGGAGTCATGCGCAAAGGTATTACGAACGCGCACGTTGAGGACGGAAAAATGTGCACAAAAGTAACTCATATCTACAGCATGTAATGAATCAGCCTGGGCACATAGCTCAGAACAAACCTACTCTGACCGGTTTTCAAGACATTCCTATGCCTGAATCATATAAAACATTTATTTTATAGAGCTCATAAGCTCAGCTTCGTGCATAATGTTGGAAGCATAGGACAAATCTGAGCTGTACTATTAGTTTTGTAATCGGCTGGAGGTAAATTGTTATTTGAATTTCGAAGACGCCTTAACAAACCGGTGAAAGCGCCTCAACTTTGCTGGTACACATGCTTGTGGCACAGCGTGCTTTGACTTACTAAAATATTTCTGACTTTTCTAGAAGGAGCTTCTTCCTCCTCATTTGATATTAAAATGAAAGTATGCGTGGCAAAGAATGCCGAGTACTATTAGTACTTGTGCAACTTCACCACATGAAGTAAAAGATCTCAAAATTCGTGTTCGCAGCAGTGAATTATAGCCCAACAATGTGAGCTATGAATGTCTGCACAAAGGCAATACCTTGCATGCTGTTTGCGCAGACGTCGAAATGCGCTAAAGTGTTTTGTTTTGGCAGGGTTCGCGTAGGCACTTTCGGCGAGGTGGTCCGAACAGAGGCAGTAGCCGTCGTACAGTTGCTCCTGTGCGAGTCCCTCGATGTCTGCCCTTTTGGCGTAATTTCGCCCTACGTCACACCTAGAAAATGAAACAAACACCACCATGGAAATCAATAAACACGTAAAAGTGACACTAATATAGAGAGCGCGAAAAAGGGAGAAAAGAATGTGTCACAGGTTCAAAAGCGAAGCTCAGCTTGGCCTTAGCGCAGTTAACACGAACCTCACGTTACACGGAATGTAAGCAGTCACTGCTACGTAAATGATTTTGGGGACTTATTTCTTAAGCATTCAAATATGGTAGAGTCGCTACAAGGAACTGGTCGTCGCAATGCTCTAAACCCGAACCAGTTCGTCGAAGAAGCGCATTCGGCGAACATACTTCGCACGATTTCTTCTCGAAGAAAAAGAAATTAACAGCCACCGCTAACAAAACCAATACCGAAGCGAAATTTCCGTCTGCCCGTCAGCTGGCATCAATCGGCTCACGAGAAACTGTCCACAAGTAGCTTTACATGCTTGCTACATTATTGAAAAATGCGCAGTGCCAAGCAAAAAGCCCACTGTAAAGCACCAACAGATATCTTTCGGTTCGCCCTGTAGCTGATTTGGTAAGGATAGCCCTCGCTTCTTCGTACCGAACAAAAAGTGTACTTACCTTTCGTCCGCTGGGAAGCGCAAAATTTTCGCTGTTTCTTCCCGAGTTGTCGCACCAAAAAGCACCGCAGCACGCCTTGTGCCCTTTTCCTAGTTTCGCCGACATTTTAAGCGCGTTTGTACTCACAAACACCGAAATGTTCACCTTCAAGGCACTTTAAAGAAATTCCACACGTGCACAGTGAAAACGGCAGAAGCAGACGGACGGAGTGGCAGCAGAAGAGATAAGAGCGAAAGCGCCGCCCGTCGGCGCAACGAATGCAGCGTCTGGATAAAAGATAGGGCGTTAAAAAAAGAAAATACCCGAGGACACATTTAATTTCTACACATAATTGCATAACTTTACTTTATTCATGCGTAGGTTGCAAAGATAAGGCCACACATGCAAACGTTGCTGAATTTTCGCTTCCTACCAAAACAATGGCGGACGCTTTATTTCCAATACCGAAACTAGTCGAAGTGTCCGGCCCCTGGTTCTAGTATGTCGGAAAGCAGCATACGTAAAGAGATAGCGCTAGCGTCAGCGTTACGGTAAAACTGGGTGCACTTCATGGCCTTTTAGTATAGCGGAAGAGAGCGAAACGCTAACGCTAAGATGGATGGATGGATATTAGGAGCGTCCCCTTTATAACGGGGCGGTGGCCAGGCCACCAAGCTCTAGCTTTATTTCTTTTTCGTTTACAACCATTTCTTTTCCCGAATCACACATATTTTCACAACTAATTTTTTACTTTGTCTATTTATTTTATCTATTATCGTTCCTCTGTGATGAAACAATCTTACCCGAACTACCTTTCGCTTTTGTTTGCTCCATACTTTTGCGCCACCAATGCTCTAAGCGCCTTTTACTTATATCTATCACCGGCATGTTCAGCTTTCCCCTGTTACTCCTGAAACCCATGGCCTCCTGTAGGGTAGTGTCCACAGCTACACCTGGGTGGACATCTGTACATTCAATCAAAATATGGTCTGTCGTTTCCCTAGCTTTTCCACAGCACGTACATGTATCCCCTTCTTTATTGAATTTTGCTCTGTAACTTCGGGTTCTCAGGCAACCGGACCTTGCCTCAAACAGTAAAGCGCTTCCCTTTGAATTATCGTAAAATTTTTCTCTCTTGATTTCGTCTTTCCCTTTTCGGTAGTTGTTCAATGCCGGTTTCTTCTCCATTCTAGCTATCCAATCCGAGTTCTCCGCCGCTCTGACCATGCTCCTAACGCTCTTTTTCGTCCCATCCGTTTCGTTACTGGATGTATACTTACTGGTAAGCTTCCTAGTTCTCTTCCTCCATTGTGAATCAACGTTCTTCCTATACAAATACCTGAATACTTTCGCTGCCCATCTACTTTCTTTCATATTCCTTAATCTCTGTTCGTACCTAATTTTACTCTGAGCTTCCCTTCCCTCAAAGTCAGACCATCCCATATCCCCCTTAACAGCCTCATTTGTGGTCTTCCCATGGGCGCCCAGTGCGAGACGTCCGACCGTCCTCTGATTCACGTCCAGCCCTGATTGTACCTCTGACCTCATGCACACCACTGAGTTTCCGAATGTAAGTGCTGGCACCATTATACCTTTCCACAAACCTCGAATTACCTCGTACCTGTTGTAACCCCACAGCGCTCTATGCTTCATTATTGCGGAGTTCCTCTTTCCTTTAACTATCATAGCTTTTTCTTGTACTTCCATGTATCTATTCCCATCATTTATCCATATCCCGAGGTATTTGTACTCTCGTACTCTGGGTATCTCCTCGCCCTGTATTGATATGGTCTGATCGTTGCTGTCATTGAATATCATCCGGCCGCATTTTGTCACACTAAATTTTAGCCCTAAATCTTCACTTTCCCGACCACATATACTAACCAGACCCTGCAAATCTGTTCGACTGTCTGCGAATAGCACAATATCGTCTGCATAAAACAACCCGGGGAGCTTTTGTTCTATCACTATACCTGCCTGCCTGTACGACAGCTTAAAACCAATATTGCTCATCTACAATGCTTTCTCCATTCTCCTCATGTAAAGCATGAATAATAGTGGGGACAACGGGCATCCCTGCCTCAACCCTTTACCTATATCGACGGCCTCCATTCTACCATTACTCGCCATACCTTCCCATTCCACACATACTGTATTTCCACTATATATTTCCTTTAAGAGATCTATACAATCATCCCCTATACCAGCCTCTTTCATTATGTCCCATAAAATATTCTGATTCACATTGTCATACGCACCCTTAATATCCAAAAATGCCAAATGTAGAGGTCTGTTCTCTTTTCCGGCTATTTCTATACACTGCGTAAGCGCAGGGCATAGGATGGATGGATGGATGGATGCTATGAGCTTCCCCTTTGTAACGGGGCGGTGACATGTGCGCCACCAGGCTCGTAAGAAGATTTAAGAACTTTTTTTTTCTCTTTTAATTTTCCTCATGCCTTTTAAATTTACTTCAATCAAATCGATCATGCCATATCAAAAACGGAATTTCATATCCCAGTTCCCTGCCCCTTATGGCAGAAATTCCATATTTTTCCCTATAATTATTTTTGTCCGTTCTCTCTAGTTTTCTGCCACCAGTATTCTAACCGTCTCTTACTTATTTCAATCGCGGCTATGTTCAGCTTCCCGTTGTTCGCCCTAAAACCCAAGGCTTCATGTAGGGTGGTGCCCAAACGTACACCTGGGTGGATATTTCCGCATTCAATCAGAACATGCTCTGTCGTTTCCCTATCTTCCTCACAGCATGTGCATTTTTCTTCTTCTTTACTGAATTTCGCTTTATAAACACGCGTTCTAAGGCAGCCCGATCTCGCTTCAAACAATAAAGCGCTTCCTCTTGAATTATCATAAAATGCCTCCCTCTTTATTTCGTTTTTGCCCTCTCGGTAGTTATTCAGAGTCGGTTTTTTTTCCATCGCTGTCCTCCAGTAAATCTTCTCCGCTTCTCTGACTTTTCCCTTTACGCTCTTTGTTGTCAGTTCTCTTAGAGCCGTATATTTACTGGTGAGCCTCCTAGTTCTCTTTCTCCACTGCGTGTCAACGCTCTTTCTATATAAATAGCGGAACACCTTCACTGCCCACCTAACCTCTTTCATATTCCTTAGCCTTTCTTCAAACCTTATTTTGCTCTGCGCTTCCCTTGCCTCAAAACTCGCCCATCCCATATCGCCCTTTACAGCCTCGTTTGTAGTTTTCCCGTGAGCACCCAACGCGAGGCGTCCCACAGTTCTTTGATTCACATCCATTCCCGATTGTATCTCTGGCCTCATGCACACCACTGAGTTCCCAAATGTAAGCCCCGGTACCATTACCCCTTTCCACAGACCCCTAAGCACCTCGTACCTATTGTGTCCCCATAACGCTCTGTGCTTCATTATTCCTGCGTTCCTCTTTCCCTTTGCTGCCAAGGCTTTTTCCTGTACCTTCATGTATCTATCGCCCTCATTTACCCATACGCCAAGGTACTTGTATTCGCTTACTCTCGGTATTTCTTGGCCCTGTATGGATACCGCCTGGTCGTTGGGATCATTGAATACCATCAATCCGCATTTTGTTACACTAAATCCTAGTCCTAGATCCTCGCCTTCCTTCCCGCATATATTCACCAGCCGTTGTATATCATCTCGACTGTTTGCGAATAAGACAATATCATCAGCATAAAATAAACCCGGAAGCATCTGCTCAAACATCACGCCGCCCTGTTTGTGTGACAGATTAAAACCAATGTGGCTATCTCCTAGCGCTTTTTCCATTCTAACCATGTACAGCATGAATAACAGCGGCGACAAAGGACATCCCTGTCTCAGCCCCTTGCTAATATCAACGTTCTCTCTGCTACTTATTCCTTCCCATTCTATGCAAACTGTATTTTCTCGATATATTTCCCTCAAAAGCTGTACACAATCGTCGCCTATGCCCATCTACATCTACATCTCAATACGACAACTATTATTGAATTCTGAGTGCGCTACGAAGTCAATCTTATGCAAAGTCGTTGAGCTCGTGTATGTGTATTGTTAGTGTTGTGCCGACAGATCCGAAAAACATTGCTTTGTTTCAGAATGCGCCATCGAGTCTCCTTTTTGGCCCTTACTGCCTGTCATTTTTAAGTTGGGATGACACAGAAGCCTTATTTATGCATTGGAAACCAGAGTAACAACGCAGGCAGCTCGTCTGGTTAATAACGCGGCTGTGCCCGACGTACATTTCGCCGAAATACCGCTTTGAGAAGGCGGATTTTCCACTTAATCATCAGTGCCCTGGAGCTTCCGCAAAACCGCTTTTGCGACCTGCAGGAATACTTCGCCAGACATTGTCATTTCCAGCATTACAAATACAGTAATGCACCACATTACTCGTGTCGGCTTGACTCAACCGTAGCGCTGTAACTTGAAACATGATCATCATCATCAGCCTGTTTAGGTCCACTGCAGGACCAAGGTCTCTCCCAACGATTTGGTTCCACTTTATGCTCGCAAACTATTTAATTTCATCGCTCCTTCTAACCTTTTGCCTGCCTCTGTTGCGTTTTCCCCCTCTTGGTATCCATTCCGTCGCTCTTACTGTCCATCTGTTATCTTTCCTCCTGATGACATGTCCTGCCCAGGTCCACTTCTTTCTTTTAATTGATATAATAATATCGGCTACTCCTGTCTGTTCCCTGATCCATTCCGCTCGTTTTTTATCTCTTGGCGTTACCCCTATCAGTTTTCTTTCCATTGCACATTCCGTGCTGCTAGTGTCATCTATAGTTTTTTCGTTATCCTCCACGTTTCTGCACCGTACGTTAGTACTGGGAGAATGCAGTGATTGAATAGTTTTCGCTTTAGTGAGAGTGGTAAGTTTCCAGTCATGATTTCGTAATGCCTTCCCAATGCGCTCCAGGCCATCCTTATTCTACGGAGAATTTCTTTTTCATGGGTACGAGTTCCCGTTATTAACTGTGCCAGGTATACGTATTCGTTTACACGTTCTAAGGGTTCACTGTTAATTTTAAATTCCTGTTCCTTAGCTAGGCTATTGAGCATAACTTTGGTCTTTTGCCTATTCATTTTTAATCCAATTTTAATTCTTTCCCGATTTAGGTCATCAATAATGTTTTGTAGTTCGTCTCCATCATTGCTAAAGAGCACAATGTCGTCTGGAAATCTTAAATTGCTTAGATATTCTCCGTCTTCCCTTTTCGTCCCAGTCTAGAGGTTTATATATATATATATATATATATATATATATATATATATATATATATATATATATATATATATGTTATTGAGAGCGTATCTTGAAAATGGCACCATGTTTTCGCCAATACACGGCTGGCGAAGCTTAATTAGCTAAACCTAAGGCAAATACGAACTTAGTGGGTAATGAATGAGCTTAATAATGCAGGCCGACGTCTCGACAGATCTGAGGTGAACCGCCTCACTTCGACTGACGCCGCCATCTTGCCAAACGTACGGGTCATTTTGCGAGCGTTAGCGATGAACGTTATATTCTGAAAATAGCGTAGGCACGTAAGGGTTTCGTCTACGTTTACGTTCTGCGCATGTGCGGTGTGTTCCACGGTAACGTTAACGTTAAGGGTAAATAGTGAGTTTTAGTATATCGGAAAGCAGCAAACGCAAAGATTTAGCGTTAACGTTAAGTTACCGTGGAACACACCGCGCATGCGCAGAACCTTAACGTATACGATACCCTTACGTACCTACGCTATTTTCGGAAGCTATCGTTCAACGCTAACGCTCGCAAAGGGACCCGTACGGCTGCCAAGATGGCGGCGTCAGTCGAAGTGAGACCGCTCGCTTCAGATCTGTCGGGACATCGGCCTGCATTGTTAAGCTCATTCATTACCCGCTCATGTTCTTATTTGCCTTAGGTTTGGCTAATTAAACTTCGCCAGCCGTGTATTGGTGACAATGTGTCGCCGTTTTCAAGATACGCTCTCAGTAAGCGGCACACAAGGCTTAAAATGTGAGTGCACTCGCTTCCACGGCCTTCGAGACTGCGCGTGCCGGCGCTCGAAATCTCAGAGGCCATGTCGCTTTGCTCACGTTTACAGTAGTCTCGTCGAGATGGCGGCACTGCCACCGAGGCTTTTTTCTTTTTGTACATCGGCTGTTTCAAGCTACAAGCAATTAAATAAAGCCGAGACGAGTAGTGTGGTGCATTACTGTATGTATAATGCTTGAAATGACAGTATTGTTTGGCGAAGTATTCCTTCAGTCACAAAGGCGACTTGGATAAGCCAGCCTTCGCAGGCACATGCACAGATGCGCACCCCCTGGGCACTGGAGAAATGTTGCAGAAGCTCCGGGGCACTGATAACAAGGGGAAAATCCGCCTTCTCAAAGCGGAAATATCGGCGAAATTTCTCGTATACGGCATAGCCTCGACGGCATGGACTGCCTGCGTAGCTTCTCTGGTTTCCAAAGTATAAATTAAGCGCTCCTATGTCATCGCAACTTCGAAATGACAGGCAGTACGGGTCAGAAAGGAGACTCGATGGCGGCATTTTGAAACGAAGCGATGTTTTTCGGGTCTGCCGACACAGCAATAACAACACACTTACACGATACTGGCTCAATGATATTGTGGCGCACTTAGAGATTTAATAGGAGTTGTTTTAAGGTGTAGTTGTCGCCGTACATGCCTTTGCGTTAGCTTTAGCGTTTCGCTCTCTTCCGCTATACTAAAAGTCTAGTTTGTGCCGCTAAGTGCACCCAGCTTTACCGTAACGTTAACCTTAACGCTAAATCTTTACGTTTGCTGCTTTCCGATATACTAAAACTCACTAATCTTTACGCTTGCTGCTTTCCGATGTACTAAAACTCGCTAATGAAAGCGATCGAAGGTTTTACGAGCTGCAAGGCGGGATTGCTCGCGGTAAGCGATGATGACGACACTTGTTGCGAATTCGCGAGGCTAAGAGGGTTTTTCGCTTCAAGGCGAGCGAGCGTACTGCGGCATTTCAGAGTATGGGCGAGAATTTCATCAACTTAAAGCATTGGGCGACTTCTTGCCTTCTCTGCAACTACGTAGCCACTACGTTCAACAACGTAGCCACTAATATTATGGATGGAACCTTACGAAATGTTTACGAACCCGACACGGCCGAATTATATGTCTTGGTCGAATGAGGTATTAGAAGTCTTGGTGAACGAAAATGAACTACACTTGCCACATTTCTTCTCTATGCAGCAGCGTGTTTCATGTTTGTTAGCCTGCTGCAAACATTTACGCCAGGAAACCGTATATTAGGTCCCATGATAATTTTGCTACATCGAATCCCAAGTCCTTCACGAGCCCAAATGTGAAATATTGTTCGCAGTCCAGCGCGCTGGCCCGTCCTACAGTGATCCGCATTGCACGCTGACAACGTGCAGAAATTGGCGCTGCACCCTACATGTCGGTGCTGTCCTTGCTCGGACAGCGCGCAACGCCATTCCCAGTTGGCTCAGCAACGTTTCAGCTTTGCTAAGTCCGCCTCAGAGGCATTACCATTACAGCGCTGCCGAGTCCGAATGTAGTGCCGCCCAGTGCCACACAGCGCTTCCCAGCGGCTTTACAGCGAACAAAAAAAAAAGCGTATCCAACGTCAGCCAGTGCCAAAATTGTATTTTCCTTCCTTCCTTCCTTCCTTCCTTCCTTCCTTCCTTCCTTCCTTCCTTTCTTTCTTTCTTTCTTTCTTTCCTTCTTTCTTTCTTTCTTTCTTTCTTTCTTTCTTTCTTTCTTTCTCTCTTTCTTTCTTTCTTTCTTTCTTTCTTTTTTTCTTGATCGAACGCCACCACTAAAGCGTAGCTGCCCCATCACGTAACATGCGGTTGCAGCTAGTCACGTGACAGCTTCCCGCCAAAACCATGCAACCATAGAGTTTCCTACTAAAATACTAGAGGGAAAACTGGTGCTGCAATCGTGAAGATGCCATGGGAATGATGGGTATGACATGGATTTGTCTAGTCTTCGTGCCCGCGGCTTCAAACGTTCTGGTGGATTTGTTTATTCCTGTTTTTTAGCGTCAATGACGCGAGTGACATTACTGACATTACCACACTTTTTCATTACGTGACGAAGGCAGCGGCTGTAGTGTACGTTTTACCGCTAGAAATCATCAGACTGTCGCATGTATACTAAAGTCGTTTGCAATGATGAGGTGCCGTGCTGTCTAATTCGTTGTTGTGTTTGTTGATGGATGGCTACAGTGGAACACTCCTGGCCTTCTACATACCCGTCTACA
Organism: Hyalomma asiaticum; assembly: GCA_013339685.2. Taxonomy (NCBI): domain Eukaryota; kingdom Metazoa; phylum Arthropoda; class Arachnida; order Ixodida; family Ixodidae; genus Hyalomma; species Hyalomma asiaticum. The sequence continues at coordinate 204,684,380 of CM023481.1, forward strand.
CCGCCTCGACCCATCACTGCAACTTCGAGTTCCGCATGGGCTTACCCGCTGTGAAACGACCGTACTTTGCCGACTGTGGCTAGGCACGTCATTCACGAGAAGTTTCGGCTATCGCATTGGACGGGAAGACAGTGCTGCCTGTGTTCACTGCGGCAGCGAGGAAACGATTGCACACGTCCTCTGCGATTGCCCTGGGTACTGCTCCCAGGGACAGTCTCTTGCCGCAGAATTGTCACGCCTTGATGGTCGACCGCTGTCTGAGCAAACCATATTGGAATGCCGGAACGATAGTGTCTCGCAGCGGAAAGCCACGAAGGCTGTGCTCAAGTTTTTGCGCGCAACGGGCCTCATGAACCGTCTCTGACACATGCCGTGCTTGTGTGTGTGCGCGAGTTGACCTCTCTCTTTCTCGCTTTCTTCTTTTCTTCCATTCCTTTCCTGTCTCCCTTCACCCCTTCCCCAGTGCAGGGTAGCAAACTGGATATCTTCCTTCCGGTTTACCTCCCTGCCTTCCGCCCATCATCTCTCTCTGTGATGGAGTGAAGTGGCCGTGCGGGGCAAAGTGAAAGTGTAATGTGTTTGAAGTGCGCGCCACCGATCCCATCAACATAGAAGACGACGAGGCAGTGCGTCATTGCGCGTGGTGGCGCGAAACTGCCCGACGAATGAGGAGGCGCCACAAGTACAGCTACGAGCAATCGGAATTCAACACGAAGACACAAGAACACCAATGATGAAGGCCCACGATGAAGATGGGGATTAAAAAGCGCCAAGAGAACGGGCGAGGGGGATACCAGGGAGAGACCGGGGAGAAGAACCGGAGCAGACGTGGCTGGGACGTGGTGGAAGAAGGAAGCTGACCAGGGCGCGGGAGTGGCGGCCGAGTTCCTGTGGCAAGGCCGCTGCAGGCTTCCACCTGGGCGTGTACCCGAGCGGTACAGCACCTGGCGTTGGCCAGGCTTTCCAGCATCTGGCGTTGGCCAGGCTTTCTACCGGCTTCCCATCGTCTGGCGTTGGCCAGGCATTCCACCGGCTCTCCATCGTCTGGCGTTGGCCAGGCACAACGGCGGCCCCGGTTCGGTGTCCCAGCGTCGGCTGAGGGACGCCGAGAGGTTGCTGACCCGTCTCGCCCGACGCTACCCTCCCTCCGAGCGACACCTCGATCCAAGTCCGCTTCGAGTGCGTCTGCTGCCTCCACCTCGCCATCTACTTTCATGTGCCCACCAGAACGGTGACAGCCTCTTCTTCTGAACTATCTCTTACACACCGTTAATTATTCTCTCTATCATTCGTAGTCGTGTTAACTTATCCTCTACTTCTTATGCTCCGTGTTGTCTTTATCCTTTCTCCTTTTTTTCCCGTCTCTGCAAATACAGCGAGTGTTGTTTGTTTGTTTTGTTCTGCACAAACGGTCTCGTCTATCCTTTCTCGATGACTGTCAAGCCATCGAGTTTTGAACACACGAACTCAAAACACACGAACCTACACGAGGGCACGCTAAGTCGGTAGCCCCGTGACAAATTGGCGTCCGCGACAGGACGACGAGACCGTTTGGGCACTTTATTGTTCTTCACGAAAAAGAAAATGAGCGCATCAGAATCTCGTAAAGTTTTTGAAGAGTTGGCACGGCGAATAGGTTTGGAAGGTGAGGAATTTACGGCATGGGTTGATGCCCGAGAGGCTGCGCGGCTACAAGAAGAGAAGGAGCGGTTAGAGTTTGAAAGGGAGATGGAGGAGGAGGAAAAAGAGCTCGAAGAAATGAGGTTAAGAACACTTGAGTTAAAGCTCCGACTGGCAGAAGTTGAAAAGCTCCGGTTTGTGAGAGAGCACCGCCATGCTACGAATAGTATGAGCAGTAGTGAGCAAGCGGTAGAGGGATGCTATAAAGGCAGTACTTTCTTCGGTAAAATATCAAACTCGCTCGTTGGAGGTGGCGGTGGCCGAGAACGTTGGCAGGACTCTTCACTAGAGCCAGGGGCTCAGGCAAAGTATCACGCGGAAGTGGGAGGAGCGTCTCGCGCAAGTTCAGGTGAGCTCGACGAAGCAGGTGGAAGCTTCGCGGGCGTTGAACAAGAGAGTTCCAGTTGGGATGATTTAAACTTCGGGGCCTATGGTGAGCCAAGTACAGCTGTTAAAGAGGAAAGAGTTCCTCAAGGTTGCTCTGACAAAAGAGCATGGGCATTTAGTATGAGGGACAATGAAGAGTACCCTCTAGCGGATTCTAAGGTGATTGTCACCTCCTATTCAGGTGGACCGCTGGATGCGGCAGCCTGCGACATGGGCTCGGTCGCTGAGGACCAACTAGATGGCTCACATAAGAATGTGATGCTAACTTCAGATAGTGGTGAAGACGGGGACGTCTCGTGTGGTACAAAGGTGGTTAGCCGAGGTATTGAGAGGAACAGCGGTGAGTTCCATAAGGGTCACAGCGGCTTTGAGAAAAAGTGGGATGGACGTCCCATAGAGAAGGTATTTGGATCATTCGGAAGGATAGGTACAATGTACCAAGAGGTAACAGTACGTCTCGACAATTACAGAGTGTGTCATATGAACTTCGAGATAGAAGTTGACGCTACTGAATGTGTGCCAATAACTGTGGGCACGTGCGGAGCGGGCATGGTAGAAGACCATGCGGACGGCCCTCACATACAAGGAGTGACACCGTGTAAGGTCAGTAATGATAGGGTTTGTCAGCAAGAAATGAAAGAAGGGGACGGAGCACTACTACTGCAGCGCAGAGAGGAGCCGAAGGAAGAGCCAGGTGCTAATGATGGTGTCGACTGGAAGGGGTTTCTCATTGGCGATGCCAATTTTAAGGAACGCCTGGTTTGGTTAATTGGTGAGCCAGAAGACGGTGTTAGTTTGCAAGAGCAGGGCTCCATACGAAATATCGCTGAAGTGAACATGTCTTATGTCGCACCAAGCGACGCAAAAGCCTTTTCAGCTAAGCATGGTGCATGTTCCGGTGATTGGCTTAGACAAGGCATTGCCATGCTTGAAAGGGTTATGCGAAGGCATCTCGCTGGGTGCACATGGCAGCGTTGGCTCCATTTGAAGTGCAGTCATTGCTTGGTTAAGGCTATCACATCGGCTACAAGCCCGATTGTTTTCGCTTTCTCTTACAGAGAGGCAACTGATGCCGAACGCTTCCAAGCGTTTCTAGCAGTAGCCTCTGCTGAGCAGGTAAAAACAAGTATCCGTCTGGTGTGGGATGCAATTACTTAGCTCCGTTTCCGGTATCCGGTAGCTTTTTCGGTTTTTGACAGTGAATGCGGTATAGTTTTTCTTCTGGATTTTCCAAGGAATTCAGTTGTAAATATGCTGTAGATACAAAAGGTTGCATGTAATTTGATCCGGTGAACTGTAGCACTTAAACATGTCGGTCCTATTCGCTATGTCTTCTTGTTAACATGATTTATACACTTGCAGAAAACACACAGCCATAATGAAATAGTTAACTACATGTTTCCTTGTTCTGGTTTCGTTTGAGTGTGTGAACATTTACGGAAGACATTCACCATATGTGTTGTGTTTAATCGTGCGGTGCAGTGGTTTTGGTGGACCAGCGTTGACTGCGGCTAAGATCTAAAAAGTTTTTTTTATATAAAAAAAACTTTTTCCGGAAGGAGGGGCATGTGTGATGGAGTGAAGTGGCCGTGCGGGGCAAAGTGAAAGTGTAATGTGTTTGAAGTGCGCGCCACCGATCCCATCAACATAGAAGACGACGAGGCAGTGCGTCATTGCGCGTGGTGGCGCGAAACTGCCCGACGAATGAGGAGGCGCCACAAGTACAGCTACGAGCAATCGGAATTCAACACGAAGACACAAGAACACCAATGATGAAGGCCCACGATGAAGATGGGGATTAAAAAGCGCCAAGAGAACGGGCGAGGGGGAGACCAGGGAGAGACCGGGGAGAAGAACCGGAGCAGACGTGGCTGGGACGTGGTGGAAGAAGGAAGCTGACCAGGGCGCGGGAGTGGCGGCCGAGTTCCTGTGGCAAGGCCGCTGCAGGCTTCCACCTGGGCGTGTACCCGAGCGGTACAGCACCTGGCGTTGGCCAGGCTTTCCAGCATCTGGCATTGGCCAGGCTTTCTACCGGCTTCCCATCGTCTGGCGTTGGCCAGGCATTCCACCGGCTCTCCATCGTCTGGCGTTGGCCAGGCACAACGGCGGCCCCGGTTCGGTGTCCCAGCGTCGGCTGAGGGACGCCGAGAGGTTGCTGACCCGTCTCGCCCGACGCTACCCTCCCTCCGAGCGACACCTCGATCCAAGTCCGCTTCGAGTGCGTCTGCTGCCTCCACCTCGCCATCTACTTTCATGTGCCCACCAGAACGGTGACAGCCTCTTCTTCTGAACTATCTCTTACACACCGTTAATTAGTCTCTCTATCATTCGTAGTCGTGTTAACTTATCCTCTACTTCTTATGCTCCGTGTTGTCTTTATCCTTTCTCCTTTTTTTCCCGTCTCTGCAAATACAGCGAGTGTTGTTTGTTTGTTTTGTTCTGCACAAACGGTCTCGTCTATCCTTTCTCGATGACTGTCAAGCCATCGAGTTTTGAACACACGAACTCAAAACACACGAACCTACACGAGGGCACGCTAAGTCGGTAGCCCCGTGACACTCTCTCTCTCTACACAACTTCAGAAATATTTGCGCTTCATCTCGCGAATTTTATCGATGCGATCTTGCTGTTCTTTTTCTTTCGTATCAGGTGCGACAGAGTCTGTAAGCGTAGGGTCGCTTTCACCGCTGACATACATCCCTTGTGACAAGGCTGTCCGTATATCTTGTACTACACCATTTCGATTCCGCTGTCTGATTAATTCAACGCTGACCGAATGCGCCAAGCAGACGCACAGTTATCGTGAGTAGTAGACACCCATTTGGCGATAGGCAAACGCGCTTGCAGACGACGCTCAAAAAGTTAGCTCAGATCAAGGCTCAGGCGCAGTTTCCGACGGAGTTTAACGGCACGGTTGCTTATTTAAAATCACGTTTTTTCACAAAACTAAACAAGATACGATGGGCGATACTGCGCTTCTGCTACGGCCTAGCGCAGCGGCTTGAACCATATATTTTGCAAAAAGGCAGTGGAGCACTTGCACTGCGCTTAAAGAAGCAAGTGGAAGCACGTTTGTTAGATTTAAAAGACGCACCTACCTTTTACATACTTGAAAACGTTAGCACGTCACTTACAAGAGCAAAAATTTTTATTTTAAGTTCGAACACAACTATATCTGGAACTAAAACATTCATGGACGCCGCTAAATCTGGGCGCTAGTAGAGGAGGTAACATTGCCATATCGCACAGTATTGCTAAATTTCTGAGCGTTCAGTATTTTTATAACCGCGAAAAAGCAACTAGTGCATGCGCACGCACATAGTTATTCCTAAATCTTCCGTTTTAGTGCACTATTTTGTCGTAAACGACTTATTTTTTTGAAGTGGCAAAGCCATATGAAGCCAAAAGAACGAAGACTAGGCAAATCGATGTCATACCCATCATTCCCATGCTGGCTCAACCGCCTTGTTTGAAACTCCCGTAGACACTAGCGCCAGTTTTCCCTCTAGTATTTTAGTAGGAAACTCTATGCATGCAACAGCTAGTCATGTGACACGTTCCCTCCAAGACCATGTAACAGCAAGTCACGCGACAGATCAGGTGACTTCGTCGACCTTGTAGAAACTGGAAGAGTGTAGATCGGCCACAAGCTCAGTTGTTACTCATCCTTGCACCACTACAGTGCTAGCTGCCCACAATTTTTCCGACTTGGTTTGTCGGGGAAGCGACCCGTGCGACGCGGAATTTGACCGTCCACCATCGACAACACATACGGCACCAAAAATCGGAAATCGTGTCTCGTTTTTCTCGGTAATATGAAAATTGCCATGACGGAGCACTAATGTCTGATTAGGATTACTTACGGGTCATAACAGCAATAACACGTCGTGCTCGTTATTTACGTCAAAACCACGTGTGGCGCACACCCGTGTTCCTTAGCTAGGAACATGCGGGTATGCGTTCAGGTGACTGAATGCTTACAGTCAATATGTCAAATTACATTCACGTCATATCAAATGGATTTAGCGATAAATTGATGCAACTCACATCAAAGAATCTTTAAGGCAACGAGGAATGGTTTCCACCGTCAAGTAGCCTTAGCATGCGATAAGGGAGCGGTGAACTTTCGATTACTTTTCCTCAGGTCAAGCGCACGAAAAAAGCAACATGGATCAACACAAAAATGTATACGCACGGATACAGTCCACCTGAAAGACTAATGAAGTCTGAAGTCCTCAAGTGGTAGAAAAAGTAGTCGTGGCTGATGGGAAGGTAGTTGTAGCTCAGTAGTGGGACAGAACACAACGTGATCAGCAACACCATCGCCACCCGACGCCTTGTCTTGAGAATCATGACAGGCCTTCGCTTTGGCCCTGCAATTTCAGAAATTGACGTGATAGAAGGTAGATTTGACAGGGCACTGGTTCCTATGCACGCGAAATGTGATACAGTTTAACTACGGCTCGTTAATTATCAGAACAGTTACGTAAAAAAGCAGAAGGAAAGACGATGCTCTGGAGCTCTTTTTCGCTACGATTACTAACGTATACAATTCTGGTCTCCTCGCTCAACCTTTTACTTTGTAGAGAGTCGGAACATGGTGCACTGAGAGACGGCACGCCAGTTGTGCTCTCAATACAGCGACACCACGCAGCAGCTGTGTTGCCTCTAAACCGGCGGCGACAACAAGGAGGACGAGGGGATAGCATGCCGGGTGCAACCCGTTGAGAGCGGCTGTGCTGCAATCGCAAACTGAGCCTTTGTTGTTTCCGTGCCTTGTAACCACTTGTATAAGCGAGTGCGCCAATTGTGTGCGTCCGCACTCCGAAGCAGCTGAATGGGCCGATGAAGAGGATGGGCTGACGTATAGGCCAATGTTGACGGAATTGCGGGCGTGGTGTGAGCTTCCACGTCCTTGTATACGTGAATATTCTTATGAGTGCACCAAAACTGAAGGGCCCAATCTTAACACGGACCTTAAACCTTAAGCTTGCGTAGCGCAGCTTGCCATCATATCAGAGAGAGGTGCAACCACCGGCTGCTCGGTGTGGTCCCGCTCGCTTGAATTTCGCATTGCGCGCGCGGCAAATGTGGTTCTCGATGCTCCGTCAGTCTGGGAGGAAGACATCCAGTAATGCTGCATTGTGAACTGTCACAACAATCTAGAAATCACGAAGAGTCGAGAACTGCCCGTGCAGATTTACCGTTTTCCAGGCAAATGGTGAGGAGCAGAGGCAGCAAGCGTACGGCAGTTTACAGACTTGAGTGATGTCTGCAATGTGGACTTGTCATCTTAATGCAGTTTTTGTCATGTAAAGTGCCATAAATAATTAACAAAGGGAAATGCAATAGCCATGCCATTTTGCTTAGAAACTGGATTTGAGAAGCGTGCACTGCGCTTTTTTTTTCATTTTGGAAGAGTGTGAATGGCTGTCCGAGTCAACCAGGGCACGTTCTTCTTTTATAATGCGACAACAGCAGTACACATACGTTGGCTCAATAAACCACGCGTCATGTATGGGCCCCTGGAAGAACTAGGAGCGAGACGCAAGAACAGAAGGGGAGCGCGAGGTTGGGATGTGGGATGTGACCACGAGCGGATCCAAAGAGGAGGGGGAATTCCGCATGTCTTGAGACTCGTGCGGTAGTTCTTTGCGCCTCATGAGGTCGCTCATCCATCCTGCCTTATGTGCTGCTTCTGCTGAATACCGTGGGACCTTTACGAAAGGCATGCGATCGCTCTGCTGTTCTTTCGTAAGCCTTACCAGTTATATCGTTAGGTCTTTAGGCCCTTAAAGGGCGGCGTTCCTCCGTTCCTTCCAACCACCCCACTGATCTAAATTCCACCACACTGATCTAAATTCGCACATAAAGATCCTAGGGATTGCACGGAGCGAAGCGTACCTCAGAAATATACGCGACCACTTAATACTCACCATTTGCAGACGAAGGCAAGCTCGTCGGCGAGGTGCACAAACAGCACTGCCCGTGTGACACAAAATTCCAATTAGGGCGGCACTATGGTTGGTGACGAACAATGACGGCTCCTGCACGCTCTGCGAGAGCAATAGCGCGAGTGGCATTGGCGGCCTTGTCCTCGCTGGCATCGTCACATTTGACTACACGCGGTCGCGTGCTAGCGTCATTTATTGTAAAAGCACGCTTCACTCTCACTCTGCACTATACAGGGTGTCTTTTTAGCTGCAACACGTTTTTTAAATTAGAAAAACATAAATCGCGGGAATATCTTGTGTGCCATTCGAGTATGCGGATTGGCGGCCTCTAGATACAGAACAATTTCCGCACTTGTATGCATAATTAGAGAAATTACGCTAATTAACTTTTTTATTATCAGTAATTGGTGGCTACAGCAAATGAGTACTTTGGAGCCCGTCCTCGACACTACCTATCCCAACGATCAAATTTTGAATAGCGGAGTGCATGTCGGAGCTACGCGAACAATTACTTCTCCGTGGCAGGCTCCTTGATACCGGAACTGGATGCAAAAAGAGCGTCTGTGACGTCGACGTCGCCGCCTCCCCGGATTTCGTCACTCGCCCGCGGCGCCCAACGCCGCAGATAACAAGGAGATAACGCAAGCTGCTTGCGCGGCCGAAGCGGCCGGAGCGGCGGCGACCACGGGCGAGTGGCGAGTGACGAAAGCAGTGGGGCGGCGACATCGACGTCACAGACGCTCTTTTTGCGTCCAGTTTCGGTATCAAGGAGCCTTCCACGGGGAACTACTTGTTCGCCTAGCTCCGACATGCACTCCGCTATTCAAAATTTGATCGTTGGGATAGGTAGTGTCGAGGACGGGCTCCAAAGTACTCATTTGCTGTAGCCACCAATTACTGATAATAAAAAAGTTAATTAGCGTAATTTCTCTAATTATGCATACAAGTGCGGAAATTGTTCTGTATCTAGAGGCCGCCAATCCGTATACTCGAATGGTACACAAGACATTCCCGCGATTCATGTTTTTCTAATTTTAAAAATGTGTTGCAACTAAAAAAAAACACCCTGTATTGCCTTAACGTCTCGTCTCCGGAATATTACATAACATAAAAGGCGGTTCCGGTTAGCAGATCAGCATAGGTGATTACAATCGTGCATAGATAAATAACAAACATCTGTCTCCATTCCTCCTTTTAAATATAAACGACATGCAAATTAAGCTTAATGTAAACAAACTTGCAAGCATTACAACCGTGATACAAAGAAGGGAGCTAAATTCATGCAAACGCCAAAAGGAGTCACACGAGATTAAGTGCAATAGAAATGTTGCATGTTACCAACAGTGACAGTGATTGCGCGTGTGTACTGAACGAGCAGCCACTGCGTAACTTGCGAAAAGAAAACCAAATATTACGCTGGTTCTCGCTGTAAGGTGCCAAACCCGTTCTAATTAGTTTTTAACTTTAAATAGGATGAACAGATCGCTAAACACGACTGAGAACCGGCAACGTCGCTGGAGGCTTCAGTAATAGCGACATTCCCTGTTCTGCATAGTTTTAGCGATCTGTTCATCGATTCAAGCCTCCATCTTCCACTGAGCTCCTCTTCTAACTTTAATGAGGACCGGCAAGGAAGCCCAGAGACACTAAATGCACTTTTTTTTTAGATTTAAAAGCGAAGCGCTTCTAGGCGAACCAAAGATACGTGGCACCGTATCTATCTAGCCCTCGCGACGCCGTTGCCGTCGCTTCATTAATTTGGTGTATCATAATGTGCGCTGTGGCTGAATATTCATACACATGCGTTTCATGAAAAGAGCTGTGTTATGGGTAAAACAGGAATAAATTCTTCCATTCCGTAAATTTTTCGAAAGCTACCTAGAGTAATATATCGACTAGAGAAGCATCAATGGTTACAGAATAACTGCAGGTAGATCTTGTGAGCAAGCATGATGTGTTGGAGCAAACGTGCTTTATGCGAAATGACGACACAAGAAGCGAATAGAATGACATGCAAGCGTGAGAAAGACGACTTACATGCCACGACATGATATACGCGCGAGAAATGTAATTGATATAACGATATGAAAATCATGATGATTTAATACTTTCATTACAAGGTATAGTGGTCGTTTAATTAACTTTGTATGTACTGGACAAGGCTGGCATGACACGCATGTCCAAACATGAATAACATCGACGACAGCAGGCCGCTGACGTCGCTTTTTTTAATCCGTTATATAATATTATACGAAATAAAAAAATAAATGTCATGGCACACTTACTATTACATGCACTTATCACTGGTTTAATGTCAACTACTGCTGGCTAATATTGGCTAAGCACTGGCCAATATTTGGCTAACTATCGGCCAACGTTGTTAACCACTGGCTAACGCTCGGCTAGTCTTGCCTAATGCTTGCTAGAGTTGGATAATGTTGACTATTGTTACTTAGCGTCGGCTACCTGCTCTTGTAACGATGCACTAGGTACATATGCGCAGTTTTGTGAGCCTACCTCACTTTTATGGTCTCGCGTGGCTCGATTCCCCGGAAAACTCCGGGCTGACTCTGGTTGCGGCAGGCACGTGTCAGCACACCGGCGCTTGAAGGTTGCAGTATATTTGTGTTACACACACACAAGCATACACAAACGCACACACACTCACGCACGCACACGCACGAGCGCACATTTACGCAATACATTAAAGGGGTCTTGAACCACCGCTCGGGCTTGGTTTTGAAAACGGCTGAGTGTGTATTGAATGCCTCTCAGAAATTCACAGCCGAAAGAATTTTTCAAAACGGTTTGTTAGGAGCGAAGATATTGCGACCGGAAAACTTCCCTTTCCAGTCCTGTCTCAACTCTGCGGAATAGAGGGCACAGAGCTCCTTAGGGCGGTGTCGAAGGAGGTGCCCCGCCCACCGCTTTACGTCACCAGCTTCAACGACGTGTCAGAGTGGCTGACGAAAAGCGCGCGACTACCGGGGGCTGTTTCTCCGCAGCGTGCTTGTGGCCGCCTGCTCGCTTCGCGCCTGGGCTCGGTCGCGTGCTCTCGCGATCACCGCATTCTTTTTGTTTCGATCCTCCGAAGCTTTGTTTTCGTTCATCACATACGTTTAGGCTCGCAGGTGTGAGCGTTTACTTTGTCAGTGCGCTGCTTGTCGTCGATATTGCGTATAACGCGGCGTCAGTACAAACAGCGTAACTACCAACGCTGCTCCACCTTGTCCTGCATAACCCCAAGTTAGTTAATTGTTGATTAGTGATTGTAGACGGGACAATCATGCTGTCGGGCTCGAACGTGACTACTATGACTCGAAAGGAAGACCTTCACAACTCGGACCCTTGCCGACAGGTTAATGTGGAATAAGGTGCGTTGACATGCGGTAAGATGGATGGATTGATTTAATGCGTGGATATACTAGTTCAATTTTAACAGTGAAACTGTTTAAGCTATTGGTGAAACTGGGAAATCTGCCGAAAACTCCGCTAAGCTATGTAATGATAGCATAACACTACCACGCTGTAGTAAAGACAAACCTCCCTAGGACTAGTTAGGTAAGGCTAAGTCTCATTCAATGGAGCCTAATTAAGATTCCTAGGACTAGTTATGTAAGGCTAAGTCTAATTCAAAGGAGCCTCATTAGGAATAATTAATTGAAGCATAGTTCAGACAGGACTAATCCAACTAAGCCAAACCAAGCCAAACTGAACTAATTCAACCTGAATTGAGCTATGACAAGTAAGTCACACCTAATTAAGCGGATACTAATGATTTATAATTAATTAAGTCATGATACTAATAAACCATGTCTAATTAAGGTAAATCTAATTATTCGAAGCCTAATTTAGCTGATATGAACAAGTCTAGCGTAAGCAAGCTTCTAATTAGACCGTGTTTAATTAAGTAGTACAATTAAATCACGCATAGCTAGGTTATTACTAGTTAAGTCAAACCTAAGCTAGCACTTATTAATCGAAGGTAAATTATGCTAAGACTTCAAGGTCAAGCCTCATTAAGTTGAGACTAAACATTTCAGTACTAATTAGGCTAACACTGATTAAATCAGGCCTATTTCAGGTAGTATTCAAGCGATACCTAATTAAGATAATATGTCGAAGAGCAGTGTAACTAGGTCATGTATAATTAAGATATGACTAATTACCCCAAGCATAATTATATTGTGACTAATGAAGACCAGCGTATTAAACAATGTATAATTAGGTAAAAGTTAATTAGACCGAGTCTAATTAGTGTACCGCTAATTAGGTTCTGACTAATTAAGTTAAGACTAAGTCATGTCTCAATAAGCTCAGATTATTAAGTTACGCCAAATTAAGCCATACATTACAGACGTAATGATTTCATTCGAAACTAATTTACCTCAGTCAACCCTAATCTGCTGTAATCTTTAATTCACCCTAATCTAAGTCTAGCGAAATCCGCTCTATAATACGCCATAGTCCACCTTAATGCACCTTAGTCTGTCTTAATCCACCCTAATGCGCCTTAATGAGCTCTAATCCACCCAAGTACACCCTAATCAGACGTAGTCCTTTAATCTACCTTATAGAAGAAATATTTTGGATTCGACTCCAGCCATGTTATTGAGTACGAATACTAGAAGGTGGCGCATTGGAGTACCATAGGGAATAAACCCATCTACCATCACTGATGAATTAAAGTTTGGGATTAATTTGTGATTTATTACAGGCTGCAGGCATCCATTTGTTGGCTTCATGGAAAACTACATTTATAGTGACTTTTGCACCGCACCGTTCGCGTCCACGCCGAGGTAGTTTACGGACGCCTTCCAATGGCATCTATGAGGCTTGTGCATTAACAAATATATTTTTACATATTTCCAGCAACTATTTTGCCTATATAGGTGCTCACAACGCAAAGAAAAGCGAGCGCACGGCACGCACGCGCTTACGGTTTTAAAAAAGGCGCGCTGCGAAGGGCCCGCACACAGCCTAGGCGGGCGTGTCTGCCATCGGCCACTAGCAGCGACACTCCTTGTAAATGCTCTATGATGAAACAGAGCATATTCAAGGAGCGTGAGGAGAAGCCGCTTTTTGAGTTGAGGGCTCCTGAAGAATTGAAAGCTTTGTGCTCCGCTTGTGAACGCTACGCTTCGCGGATGACTACAGCACTTGGCTGAGATGTTCGTTACAGCGTAGGCAAGCCGTAGAATGTTTTTTCACCAAGCGCGGAGGGTGGTTCAGGACCCCTTTAAGAGGTCCCAAAGCAGGACTGTCCGGGATACCCCTTGTTCAACAATCCATCAGTGATTTCACTCCTGCGCCACCTGCGCCAAAGTGTGCCTAAAGGGGTCTGGTTGCTCTAGACACGACTGCACATACCCACCGATGTCCGAAAATCCGGAAGCTGGAACCCTTCGACATCCGATTTTTCCGACCTTCTGCTCTGATTGTAGGTCCAAAACGAAATAACTTGAAGCCAGAACCCCGCGACTGCTGCGAACATAATTGTCTTTCAGCCAGCGCCGTCGTGCCTATCTGCTTGCAGCCGCAGCGGTTCCCAAAAGACAGCTTTGCCGCAGCGCGAACTTGCTGTGCATTGAAGCATACTAAAGTATTAAAAAAGGGGCCCTGTGACGGCAGGTGTTCTCCGTAATTATACACACGGGAATCCACCATGTCGTGTCAGTAAAACAGCTCTTATGCGAACCAGTTATAAGCCTACTAATGTTTAAGGCGTAGTTCGGATTAATTCCCGACGCACTGTGCGTACAGCTTTACTTGTTCGCCGAATGCGCCATAATGGTACGTCGTTCAACGTGCCGCGATCACTTGAGTTTATTCGCCATGAGAGGGCTTTCTCTCAAAGTACAGAATTTTCCAAACAATTTCGCAGTCCATAGGGTGTCCGAAAAGTCGAATGTTAAATTCACGGGGGAACATCAGAAAGCTGTTTTCGAGTACAGCAAACTTGAAGACCGAAAGATGGGCGCCCGTGGGCGCAGGAGGGAAGGCGGTCACAAAGGTGAGCCATCGGCCGGAATAGCGAGCAGCCGTACACTGACGCTCACCGTGAGGAGAAACCTGATAGGACGATATAATTTTGTTGTGCTCCACGTCCGCAGAAAAATATGTAAATGGTGGCGAAAGCGCCGATACCTTTTTTTTCTCCGTTGTTCATCATCCCAGATAGCCTTCTCGCACCAGCACATCCGTATATCGCGCGCTTGCGGCGTTGTTGCTCGAGGCAAATAAATACCGCCTAAAGGATACCCCTAAAATACATAACCCTTTGGTAGAACAAATACACCATGAAGTATCCAGCTCTCTATTGCGAGGGCCTAGGCCGCACCAACTGCTCCCAGATGTAAAATTACCTACTTCAAACTGCTCTAAGATTAAGTTCCCGCTGCTCCGAAAATTAAGTATAATTGCTGGGATTTGACATGTCAAAAGCCATGATACGATTATGAGACACGCCATAGCGGAGAATTCTGGGAATTTTGACCACCTGGGGTTCTTTTAAAGGCACCGATAACGCACAGTAGACGGGCCTCTGGCATTGCTCCAAATCCGAAGTCCAAGGTAGAATCAGTGATGAATATAAGATACGGATGTATCCAGCAAGCAGTTACACCTAGCACATACGTAAGAAATCGAAAAATAAAAAGATAATGATAAGGAACTGTGCACACACAAAAAGAAAGGCTATTCGTGATGATAAGCTAACAGATGGGTACAGATGGATTATGGAAATCGATTATGGAACTCGTGAATTTTTAACAATACAGTGGAAAGGTATTTGCTTAAAACCAACGCAAACACTGCCCAGAAAAGAAATAACAGTGACGCTGTAGAAACTCCTACTAAAGGACTATAAAACGTGATTTCCTACCAATGAAAAAAAAAGGAAAGAAAGAAAACGCAAACCCGCCGAAGAAAATAAAGATAATGCAGATCTTCTAACACTTTTGCTTTTATTTTACATTTAAAAAGCTCGAAGACGTGGCAACCCTTTGTCTGTGAAATTTTATTCAAAGCATCATCATCATCATCCCATCTTATGTCCACTGCAGGACGCAGGCCTCTCCCAATCCTCTCCATTCTTGCCTGTCCTGCGCGAGCTGATTTATAGAAACAAGAGCAACGCTCACCCCTCGGGAATGCTTTGGGGTAGCATTCACCCGCAAATTTGAGGATGCACTTTTCATAATTTGATATGATTTATGAAAGAAGCTATTCTGTTCAGAAAATCTATGGTATGAATTAGCAATGCGACACACAAAGAGGGATACCCGTAAACAATTAAAGATGAATGAAGCAAAATGTGACACGTGATAACGTTCATTGAGAGAAGTACCGAAGTGTTATCATTATGGTTCCATGTTTTCGGATTACTCCGAAAAAAAAAGAAAGCGCGATAAACACTCGTCTGTAAAACGTTTGTCAATTCGTATTTATCCGATAAACTCCGATATTAACGGTCAATATGAGCTCGTTCTGTTCTTTAGCGCAAGGACATATTCTAAGCGGTCACTAATACATCGTTTGGTTTTGCCGATATAAACTTTACCGCGCGTCTAAAGTATCTCGCAGGCCGCACCCACAAAACGTTGAACAAAGGCATTATCGCGCACGGAGCGAGAGACGTCAACGAGTCAACGTGTAGGAATTCCGGGAGCGCGAGACTACATCTTGATATACGGTCCCCCTGGCAACACAGGGGGCGCCATGCGACAACGGCTCTAGCGCGCCCAGACAAAATCGAATATATAGGCCCCGGTGGGTTGCTCTCTCTCGCATGCGTGCGAGAGAGAGAGAGAGAGAGAGAGAGCAGTTTGAGACAGCCAAGGCAGTTAGAATTAAGTGCGGAAAGGCCTGCTGGTAGAAAGCGTGGCGTGCTAACATGACTCATTTCTGTAGCGCGTGAATAGAATTTCGGGCAAGCAAAGTGAGAAGGAAACGAAAGCTTTCCAACGGCTGTACGTAAAGAAGTTTAAGACGCGGTTGATATCCCGCACCTATTTTGTCGTGCGTTCTGTCATGCTGCGATTCCACTGCACCAGGCTTGTGGACCTCTTGGCAGCCTTTTTCGAAGCAAGTGTCAGGTTGCACGCACGATGCCATGTAGTGATCTAATATGTCGGAAATACCTACATGAGGGTCACGACAAAGACATTGCTACGATAAGCCCTTCGATGAAAGACCACACCATTTCCGTCACCATCGACGAGTTTCCGGAATTCCGTGGACGTCCGGCAGTGGCGGTGCTTGCAACATTCTATGACGACAAGCTTCCTGTATGTAGGACCCTTACAATAGACGTGCAAGTAGATCAGCAGTCTAACGCAGTATCAATTAGCATGTTGACACCTACCGCGCTACAGAAGGCTGGAAAGACCTTAGCCGACGTAGCTGTATTGTGCTCCGATTCTGCTTCCTACATGCAGAAGCTTCACAAGGACTTGTAACGCTCCAGCACCGAATTCAAGGCGGTTCACTTCAGAGATCCGTGCCACCTACTTACCAACGCTCTGGAGGATGGAATTGGGACGAGCTCGTTCAAGGTAGTTCACGATTTTGTTGTGCACTTTTCTGCCCTGTTGAAGTCGTCGCGGGAGCTGTGCCGTAAGTTTGGTCTTGTGTGCGTGGCTATGGGCATGGCCATCAAGTCACTCAAAACTGTACGGCCGTTGACGTCGTTCTCTTTTTATGAAGCTCCAGAAGATTTTCTGGACTACTGACGTATAATTTTTTTCTGTCTTGAGAAGCGACGAAGCTCAAGACTTTTTTTCATCTCATGAAGCTGTGTACGACTTACTCATTAAGAAGAGGTTTCTGAAGACGAATCAGTATGTGCTCTCAATCATCAAGGAACTTGAGGCAAAGAGTACCCTGGTACACCAAGTTAAACCCATGCTGCGGTTCGTTCACACGCACTCCTAAGTCAATGGTGGGACCAATCTGAGGCCCTCGCCAGTGGCGTATGCATGCATGGGCTGACCGGGCTTAGCCCCCCACCCCCCGAAATTTTCCCAGTCGACGTTCCACTGCCTATGCTGGCCCGTCACCTAACAAAGACGCACATCCCTCGAACGTGTGTCGCCTGATGATTTAGACAGTTACTGCGGTCACCATTAATTATTTTTTTTCCTTCTTCGTCCCACCTTTTGTATATATTTTTTATAATAAGCAAGCAAGCAACCAACTATGGGTATTCGCGTCTCAACGGAAGCTTGAAAACGAAAGTGGCTTTTTCAACTCCGTAAAGAAGGTTGACTTCTCGGCAACAGTTCGGGCTTGTATGCAGTAAGCGGTGGCGGCAAACGAGGTACACCTGCCATTGATTAACGCTCATAAATTTAGCAATATTATGCGAAAATCGCAATGTTGCCTCCTATACATGTGCCCAGCGCCCATAAAGGTTTAAGTTCCAGATATAATCGCATTCGAACACAAAATATTTTTGCTCTTTTGAGTGACGTGCTAATGTTTTCAGGCATAAGTTAGGTGCGTCTTCTGAATATAACAAACGGCCTTTCGCTCGCTGCTTTAAGTGCAGAACAATTGTTCCACTGCATTTTTGCAAGCGATATGGGTCAAGCGACTGCGCGAGGCCGTACCGTCAACGCAGTATGCTTTTGTGCAAAAACGAGATGTTAAATAAATCAACCGTGCCGTTAAACTCCGTCCGAAACTGCGCCTGAGCCTTGATCTGAGCTGACTTTTTGAGCGTCGTCTGCGGGTGTGCCTGCCTACCGTCCAGTCGGCGTTGTAACTGTGAGCCTGCTTGGCGCGTTCGGTCGGCGTTGAATTAATTAGACAGCGCAATTCAGACGATGTAGCACAATATACATGAACAGCCTTGTCAGAATAGATGTATACTAGCCGTGAAAGCGGCCCCACGCTTGCAGTTTCTGTCGCATCTGATACAACAAAGAAAAAAAAAAAAGAACCAGCAGAACCACATCGCTAAGGTTCGCGAGTCGCGGCGGAAATATTTATAAAATTAGGTCAAACACCACCGCAATTAATACATGTGGTGATCAACAAACACACGACCGAAAGAGACTGCATGGCACCCCATGATTGTAAAAGACGTTAGTAAATGCGGCAGTCTGACGCTCTCTAGCAGTACAGTGTGCACTACGGTGGCTGCCTTCGTCGGATACGAAGAAATGTAGTAGTGTCACTCGCGTCACTAGGGCTAAAAACAGCAATAAAGAAATGCGCCAGAACGTTTGAAGCCGCAAGCACGAAGACCACACAAATTTATGTACTGCCCATCATTCCCATGGCAGCTTCACGATTGCAGCGCCAGACTTCCCTCTAGTGTTTTGTAGGAAGCTCTATGGACGGGGTGTAGCATCTTATCTTTGTGGTCAGGGAGGGTCAGGTGATCGCCGCTTAACGAACAGCAAAAAGAGGGTGGCCCGATACCTCCCTCTCCTCGAAAGAGGATTCTGGGCCGTGGCGCTGTCGTTGTACTTGGTCGACGCTCGCGTGATAACCTTTAAATCGCGCTCGACTCTACTACATGCGCTACGTTTCCAGCTTCCTTTTCTCTAGACTGCAAAACGTGGCAAAACCGTCTGCGTTTCAGCGGTGTCGAAGCGCTCTTATTAGCAGCGACACAAAACAATTGTGTAGTGCTCTTTCAAACTTAGGGCACCGTTAGCAACATGACAAACGTGAAGATGCGCTACATTTACGTAGTATATTTACGATCGGCCGCAGCCCCGAATATCAAAGAAAAGAAAGATATGCGCTCAGACACGAAAAAAATAAAAAAAAATAAAATAAAGCCAATTCCACGACTGTAAAATCTGACTAACAGCGTAACTGGAAAACAAGCGCCACCACCTGTGGAACGCACAGTGAGTTAATTATTTCTTCATCTTCTTCCTTTTATCCTTGTTTCTTTGTTTGCATCTTTCCGCACATTCTTTTTCGCTCTCTCATTATTCTTTCTTTAACTCTTTCTATACTGCGCTCCTCTATTCCTGTCCCTCTGCCTCACCTTCGCACCACTCCTCACCCTCACTTCTCTTTCCTACCCTCTTGCTATACTATATACTATGCATGGTTACGCTATCCTAACAGCTGCTAGGCACATACCCAATTTCTGTGGCGCATAAACTATACTATGCAAGACTGTGCATTTCTTTACCCTCTTCCCTCTTCCTTTAGTTCCTCCTCACCCTCGCTTCTTTTTCCCACCCCCTGTTTATACTATGCATGACTATGCTATGTAAGGAGACTGGCCCCACGTATCCGTCAAATTAATTTTCGTCAAGAGCTTCGATGTGGCGCCGCTCGCTCTGCCATACGTTTCTTTTTTATTATTCTATTTACAACAGATTGTCCTAGTTACAACAGAGTTACAACAGAGAACTCTAGTTACAACAGAGATTATCCAAACTAGAAGAGAAGCTCAGGAGAAGATGGAGGCTTGATTATGTCATACTTACAGAGTTATGGCTTTAGGTTCAGTGTGCTACCGCTTGACGTATCCGCCGACCTGCCGTCTTGGTTATTGACGAAACAACGCACGATATCCTCAAGGCTGAGATCCTTTCTCTTTGGCTGGTGTTCGGTGCTCACTTTGGTCCATTCTCCGTGAGGATGATATCGTTCGGAGATAACAAAACTGCCACGAAGGAAATCCTTTGGACGTGATCGACCCAGGCTGCCTTTTACGAGCGGACACCACACTCCCGGACCTTAGCCGTGCGCCACCACTTTCGGTGCCTTTCACAGCAGGGTACTCGACGATATGGCCAGGAATATTCCCGTCCGTCACGACTGAAAAGCACTCCTGAATGCCTACAGCGCTCCTGACCTCATATGACGCGCCGCAGCCATTGCTGACCGCATAGACTTCCGGTAGCACAACCGAGCATGCAGTTTTCTCCGTTTATTTTACCTGTTATGTGCCGCAAAGCGAATGCAAAGGTGCATTCATCGACGCTGACAGAACCATAAACGTCTCAACATCAAGTAATACCAGAGACAAGCTGTACCGTATAATAATTTTTTAAACGATAAGCACGCTGCTTCTAATGCTATGTCCGCATTTCGATCTCATCTGAACAGCCAGCGGAGTTCTCTTGAACATCTGTCCTTTCCGATCTACGCGCTCTTTCCTTCAGTTGCCCTCGAGCTTAATGGGCCTTGTGCTAGCACGTTTAGTGTACTACGTGCGCACATTTTATACATAATGTGCATGCTTTGGAAGTCGCATTATGCGCAAAGAGCACAACACCTGTAATAGCGCTACCGCAGGCACGGAGGACAAAAAGGATGAAGGTATAGGTTCGAGCATGAAACACTATGTATATAGTCGGCGTGGAATCACATGGGAAACGCCTGGACTTACTGCCACTAACGCTTCTCTGATAAGATAATATTCGGGTGGTTGTCTGAAGCCGCTGTGACCACGCATACTGCGAAAGTAGTGGAAAACCGCTCTACAGCTTTCCTAGAATAGCTGCGTGTGGCATTTATTATTTTGCTTGCTTATCAGTTGCGCCCACTTACGTACGCGATTGCGCTTAGTCGCTCTTACGGGATGTTTGCAGCGTTGCCAATGTGCCCTGAAATGGCCACCAAAATACGATAACACTCATGGCCGCAATCGCCTCCCTATAGTGGCAACCCCCACAAAATAATTAGACGAAATAAAAGTGCAGAGGTTGTTTAATCGCGGCTGACATCGTTCAATACAACTGCAGATACCGGAGGTGAAGAACATGCTGAAATAAATGTACGCCTCATGGAATATGCTCTTACAATTTCCCATGCCTTCCTGTTTAACGGTTCAAGCCGCATCGTAAAGCAAAAGGTTGTCAATAGTCGCCGATGGGCAACAGGCGGGAAAGAAGTTGGTTAGCAGTGCTAATCAAACGCTTCTCTCCGCTACGTACAGGCTATATGTGTCGACGGCATCGCATGCGCTGCGGCTGCACTAAATGCTATCGTTCCAATGCGGGCTTGTTGGTATGGTATTTCTGATTAATATTACAGCGCAAATACACGGGAACACCAGAAAGGTACGTGAAGAGCGCTGCTGCGGCTCGTGAAGTTAATCGGCGCGTAATGTAAAGACGTTCTGACTTCGTCCTCGTAGTGTCGGTGGCGAATTTCAGTCCAAGTTTCAAGACCATGGATTAACGTGCACCATATACGGATGACTGGTATATACCTTCAGGGACGTGTTCGCCGGTCACCGTATCGCGACTCTTTCTTGCATGAGCTAGTAACTGTCGCAACTGAAACTATTGCCCAATTGTTGGCTCAGCAAAGTCCAAAAACATTCGGCATTGAAACTTACAGCGCCGCGTTTGTGTGTGTGTGTGTGTGTGTGTGTGTGTGTGTGTGTGTGTGTGTTTTGATTGATTTCTGGGGTTTTACGTCCCAAGACCAGATATGATTATGAGAGCGCCGTGGAAAGCTCTGGAAATTTCGAGTACCTGGAGTTCTTTAACGTACACTGACATCGCACAGTATCTTTCCTTTCCAAAAAAAATGAATAGAATTGCCTGCTCTGAGGCGACCTTATCATCTAGCGCGCTGATATTACTCGACAAGCACGCAGAAGTAGGGAGGGTCTACTTGGACAGAGATCGCTAAACTAAAGAAAAAAAAAAGCGGGGGGGGGGGGGGGGGAGAGAGAGAGTACGGAGCTTAAGTTGTGTATTATCGGCTGTGGCGCAACTATGTATATATATAGATACAAAGTCACTCTCAGACTAAGCTGAAAGCGAACCAGCCGTATTATAGATTGTCAGCATTTAAGAGTAGCTAGATCACCGGAAACAGCTACAACTTGATACGCAACGGCTATCACGTCAGACGTTCACGTAAGCACTTCAATTCTTTACAGCACCTCTAATGTTGCCGCAGTGCATTTTACGTTCTAGCGGCACGTACCTGCCTTCTTTTGACAGTCATCTGTCTCGTAAATTTGCATTTGCCAAGGGGATACGCGCATCAATACTTTATACTTAAAGCGACTCAATGTGCAAGTCTGCCTGAAATTTTGCGGCGCTAAAAGAGACTCGACTTCGCCCAGGCAGGGAAGGGAAGAGAAAAGCTCCAGTATCGCTGTCAGAGCGCGCGCGTTCCTTGTTGCAAATACGCGACCACGCAAGCGCTGTTCTTTGATAAAACCTGGTCTCTGAGCTATAATCATGAGGAACACGGCAAACAAGTTCGCAAAACGTGGACAGGCGTTTGAGCTCAGACTCCACGCGTCTAAACAGGCAATATTCACTTAGAATAATGGCATAGCCTTATATAACCTTACGTTCACAGCTATTATAGTATAAACGGATTATAAACAACAAGCAAACAAACCAAAAAATGTACTTATTCTGTACAAAGTGGTGCGTCGTGCTTTTTTCGTCCCCTTTGTTGTCATGGTGTGCTTACATTGTGGTTGTTCTAATAAGCATACAAAAAGTTAAGGAATTCGTATTAGGCTTGTCCGTTGTGCGTCCGTCCGTCACGGTGGGCCCATCCTGGAAGCAGTGCAGTCAGACGGTGTGTGTGTGCATGTGTGGGCCGATCCTGGAGGCAGTGCACCCAGACAAGTGTTTACGTAGGGCTGTCGAGTCAGAAACGATTCTAGCGAGTTTCTGCGAATGCGCCTGGGCTGTCGGCGTCTAACGCCGTCGTCGTGGCCACGTTGAAGCAAGCCCATTAGCAGCAGCTGACGTTTCCTGTGGGAAACACCGCAGAACCTTAGGACCTAGCTTTGTTGTCGACTCTCGCTGTCACGGTATATATAAAACCGTTGCTATAGTCGAAACATACGTGTGTATGTGAATCCGGAACTCAAGACGATATACGAATTATAACAAGATGATTAACATGTAACAGCATTAAAGAGGAAACAAATAAATACATTTATATATATATATATATATATATATACATTATGTAACTCATTTAACATTCGCAGTGGCAACACGTGGGTGACGTACGGTGACATACCCGTACGACACCCAGTGCTTCGCCACTCTTCATGATTCGCATTAGTGGAGATGCGGTGATTTCTTTTTCTGTTTTCATTATTTAATTGAGCAACGTCCATATATCTACCTACCTGACCAGCGTGCGAACAGCGTGGCATTTGAGATGGCTTTAAATAAAGGCATACGTTCACATTCTTTTTAGTGTTTGGGTAAATAACCTGTAGGTAATAATGCAATTGCTGTCTTAAGTACTTCTTGCGTTTGAAAATCACAGGTTGGGGGTTAATGAACATTGAAGCCAACACTTTTCCCATTATTAATGTCATGACTAAAACATACAGTTATACACATAAAAGACAGCTTTTCCCCTGTTTTCGTTTTGCACTTGGCTGTGCCTGAATATCCGGCCTATACGTGTAATAAACTCTGTGGTACAAACGTTGCGACTTAGTGTATGATAAAAATGTCATCGGTGCCGTCTTTGCTTTTTTCACCAACCGAATAATTCTGGGCACATCCTTTACTTTTTGTATGTACCATGTTTGAGGCTCATCGTTGTCGTTGTCGTTTACGCCTCTACCTTGCTGGCAGCGATTTATCCAAGAATTGCACGCTAACAATTGCTCGCCAAAATATAGTGGAAATCAATCAGGTGATAGAGATATGCACGGTCTATAACCAACCCCTATATATAGCCTTCATAGATTACAAGAAATCACTTGACTCGGTCGAAACTTCAGCAGTCATGCAGACATTGCGGAATAGGGGCTTATGCGAGTATTACGTAAGAATATGCTATATATCTGCAATGGCTCCACAGCCACCATAGCCCTTGATAAGGAGTGCAGTAAAATACTGATAAGGAAGAGTGCAAGACAAGACGACGCACTATTTCCAATGCTATTTACAGCATGTCTAGAAGAGGTATTTGGAACATTGGATTGGGAAAAGGTGTGTCTAGGGGTTAATGGAGAATACCTCAGTAACCTCAGATTTGCCGATGACATTTCCTTGCTTAGTAACTCGGGGAACGAATTGCAAGGCATGATTACTGAACTAGACAGGCAATGTAGACGATGGGTCTGAAAATTAATATGCAGAAAACAAAAGTAATGTTCAATAGCCATGGGAAAGCAGAGCGGTTTGAGATAGCTGGCGAGGCATTGACTGGATGTAGTAAGCCAATATGTCTACATACGCCAGGTAGTGACCCCTGATCCGAACCATGAAGCTGAGATAATTAGGAGGGTAAGAATGGGGTGGAGTTCATTCGGCAAGCATTGTCAGGTAGTGAATAATGAATGGCGCCTCAGCATGGTCCCCCGAGGGAAAAGTATATAGCAGGTGCATGTTACCGGTGCTTACCTACGGAGCAGAAACTTGAAGGCTCACTAAAGGGTTTCAACTTAAAAATGAGGACGACGGAGCGAGCAATAGAACAGAAAATGATAGCTGTAACGTTAAGGGAGAATACTCGAGCGGAATGGGCCAGGCGAGAGACGCGTGTTAAGGACATCTTAGTAGAAATCAAGAAGAAGAAATGGGCGTGGGCAGGACATGTAATGCGAAGCCAAGATAACTGTTGTACATGAAGGGTATAACATAGCGAATCCCCAGAGAAGGCAAGCGTGGCAAGAGGCGGCAAAACGTTGGGTGTGCGGGGAAGGCCAAAAGTTTGCGGGGATAAATTGGTCGCAGTTAGCACAGCACCAGGATAATTAGAGATGTGTTCGTGGGGCCTTTGCCCTGCAGTGGGAGCAGACAGGCTGATGGTGATGATATACCGGAATCTTGCGAAGAATACCTTCTTTGTGGTTTACACAGTGTTGTGTTTATTATTGCTTGTTCTTGCCCTGGAAAAACAAGCAGTGTCCCGCTACTAAATTCCGCGTAGCGAAAGAAAAAAAGATGATGGAGAAGAAAGTGCTTACATTACGTAATTGTATAGCGCTCTTGCATCATAGCTCGGTGATTAGATCGCCCAATTCCAAAATGCACACTGCTGCATTGCCATAGGTTTAACTTACGGTGAATGACAGTTCAGAACGAAACTTTAATTTTCGTCTCCTTGGAATAAAGCGTAAGCTGGACATGAAAAAGCCGTCTGACGGCCACGAAAATACCTCTGTCGATAATGACTGTCGTGGGTGTAACCGAACGCTCCGGCGATTGTTCGCTGTCCTCATATTTCAATAATA
This sequence comes from Hyalomma asiaticum, assembly GCA_013339685.2. Taxonomy (NCBI): domain Eukaryota; kingdom Metazoa; phylum Arthropoda; class Arachnida; order Ixodida; family Ixodidae; genus Hyalomma; species Hyalomma asiaticum. The sequence goes on from CM023481.1 coordinate 204,709,565, forward strand.
TTTTCGGTATATATTCTCCTCGGTATTGTAATAATATATACCAAGCCAGGTGGTTGCAAGTCATTTAGCTTTCCTGGAAATGAATTTAAAAATTTTTTTCAGCGAATTTTCATGCGGGCCCCCCTGTGTTTTTGATGTCATCACCTTCAACGCTGCCTTCCCGAGCACGCAGGCCGTCAAAAGCAAAACGGCGATACTTCAGCGCTCAAATCGCCGCTGTCGTGTTAAGAAAAGCTGGCATAACTCAATACATTATCGGGTGACCTCGCCACTGTAATTTTATAGGCACCATCTCGATATTTCTGATACCGGTGATGCTGTGACATCATCGCATACGTGGCACGAAGCCTCTACCCGTTTCGGTTTCGGTTTGAACACACTGTTCGGTCGATTATTTAATGTTATTGATGCATTTCAAAGCAAACTGAACCACCCTGGTTGCTGCGGACTGTCAGTACTATTGGAAAACATCGATATCAGAACCTGGTGAAAAAACCGCCGGGGTTCCCATTTAAACGCTGTCACAGTCATAGGCGTGCGCACAAACGGGGGAGGAGGGAGGGGAAAATCTGCCTTATACCGTTACATTTTGCATTGCACTCCATTTTGATCGAAGTGGCCTCAGAGGAGCTAGGAGGGAGAGGGAGGGGCCGCTGCAGGTAACCTTCGTACCACCCCCCTCTCCCCCACCTGCGCCCTCTAATGGAGCACCTGCCTACACTTGCAGTACAACAAAAAGGAAAAAAAAAAACTTATCTAGCCATGCCTGGAACACGCAGCAGAGTACAGCGTAAGCTTGAGAAGCAGCCTTCTAGGAGCACGTTGTAAACTCTTTTAGAGCGCTTGCTGAGCATAAAAAGTAGTGATTTATGTGCACAAATTCATGGAAATACTGTAAGGCGTGCTGTGTCACCCTAAATTTATTATTGCAAAGGATATTCAGTGTGACACTATGGGCATTTTATTACTTATAAAGGCCAAGTCCACATTAGCTAGACCCGGGGCCACATCATGCCAAAGAGGAATCGTGGCGTTCTGTCCACTGCTATCGAGGCTATGAAAGCGAAGCCGGGCCATGACGACAGTGTCTAGGCTGATGATGGCGATGAATTGTGGCATAGCTTGTAATTGATGGGTGGCTTTAAAGCATCTACGTTAACCAGGCTATAGAGAAGGCTATTGCCGGGCTGCTGATGATGAAACGTAACACAGCCCTCTCTATAGGATGGGCAGCTTTAAAGGGGTCCTGAACCACCACTCGGGCTTTGGTTTTGAAAACGGCTGGGTGTGTATTGAAGGCCTCTCGGAAATTCACAGCCGAAAGAATTTTTCAAAACGGTTTGTTAGGAGCGAAGATATTGCGACCGGAAAACCTCCCTTTCCAGTCATGTCTCAACTCGGCGGAATAGAGGGTACAGAGCTCCTTAGGGCGGTGTCGAAGGAGGTGCCCCGCCCACCGCGTTACGTCACCAGACTTCAGCGACGTGTCAGAGTGGCTCACGAAAAGCGCGCGACTACCGGGGACTGTTCGCAGCTCGCTTGTGGCCGCCCGCTCGCTCCGCGCCTGGGCTCGGTCGCGTGCCCTCGCGATCACCGCTTTTTTTTTTTTCGATCCTCCGAAGCTTCGTTTTCGTTCGTCACACACCTTTAGGCTCGCAGGTGTGCGCGCTTGCTTTGTCAGTGCGCTGATTGTCGTCGATATTGCGCATAAGACGGCGTCAGGAGAAACAGCGCAACTACCAACGCTGCTCCACCTCGTCCTGCATAACGCCAAGTTAGTCAATCGTTGATTAGTGATTGTAGACGGGTTAGTCATCCTGTCGGGCTCGAACGTGTGACTACTATGACTCGAAAGAAAGACGTTCACAACTCGAACCCCTTCTGACAGATTCATGTGGAATAAGGTGCGTTGACATGCGGAAAGAAGGATGGATTAATTTATTGTGTGAATACACTAGTTCATTTTTAAAGGTTAAGCTATTGGTGAAACTGGGAAATCTGCATAAAACTCCGCTAAGCATAACAATGTCACGCTGTAGTAAAGACAAAGCTTCCTAGCTAGGACTAATTAGGTAAGGCTAAGTCTAATTCAAAGGAGCCTAATTAGGAATAATTAATTGAAGCCTAGTTCGGACAGGACTAATCCAACTAAGCCAAACCAAGCCAAACTGAATTAATTCAAGCTTAATTGAGCTAGGACAAGTAAGTCACACCTAATTAAGCGAATAGTAATAATTTACCGTTAATTAAGCCACGATACTAATTAAACCAAGTCTAATTAAGACATGACTAATTATGCGAAGCGTAATTTAGCTGATATGAACAAGTCTAGTGTAAGCAAGCTTCTAATTAGACCGTGTTTAATTAACTAGTACTAATTAAATCACGCATATCTAGGTTATTACTAGCTCAGACAAACCTAAACTAGCACTTATTAATTCAAGGTAAATTATGCTAAGATATCAAGGTGAAGCCTCATTAAGCTGAGACTAAATATTTCAGGACTAATTAGGTTAGCACTGATTAAACCAGACCTAATTAAGGTAATACTCATCAAGCGATACCTAATTAAGATAATATATCAAAGCACACTGTAAATAGGCCTAAACTAATTAGATCATGTATAATTAAGATATGACTAATTAACCCAAGCATAATTATGCCATGACTAGTGGAGCTCAGCTTATTAAGTCACGTGTGATTAGGTTTAAGTTAATTAGACCGTACCTAATTAGTGTAACTCTAATTAGTGTAACTCTAATTAGGTCCTGACTAATTAAGGTATGGCTAAATCAAGCCTATATAAGCTCAGGATTAAGTTACGCCAAATTAAGCCAAACATTACAGACGTAATGATTTCAGTTCACACTAATTCACCTTAGTCAACCCTAATCTGCTGTAATCCTTAATTCACCCTAATCTAAGTCTAGCGTAATCTCCTCTATAATATTCCATTGTCCACCTTAATGCACCTCAGTCTGTCTTAATCCACCCTAATGCGCCTTAATGAGCTCTAATCCACCCAAATACACCCTAATCAGACCTAGTCCTTTAATCCACCTTATAAAAGAAATATTTTGGGTTCGACTCCAGCCATGTTATTGAGTACGAGTACTAGAAGGTGGCGCATGGGAGTACCATAGGGAATAAACCCATCTACAATCACTGATGAATTGTTAAATAAGTTTGGGAATAATTTGTGATTTATTACACGCTGATGGCATGCATTTGTTGGCTTCTTGGAAAACTATATGGTGACTTTTGCACCGCACCGTTCGCGTCCACGCGGAGGTAGTTTACGGACGCCTTCCAATAGCATTTATGAGACTTGCGCATTAACAAATATATTTTTACATATTTCCAGAAACTATTTTGCCTATATAGGTGCTCACAACGCAAGGAAAAGCGAGCGCACGGCATGCACGGCACGCACGCGCTTACGGTTTTAAAAAACGCGCGCTGCGAAGGGCCCGCACACAGGCGCGGCGGGCGTGTCTGTCATCGGCCAATAGCAGCGACGCTCCTTGTAAATGCTTTATGACGAAACAGAGCATATACAAGGAGCGTGAGGAGAAGCCGCTTTTTGAGTTGAGAGCTCCTGAGGAAGTGGAAACCTTGTGCTCCGCTTGAGAACTCATCAGCCAAATGCATCTCAGCCAAATGCATTTGGCTGAGATGTTCATTACAGCGTAGGCTAACCGTATAGAATATGTTTTTTCACCAAGCCCGGAGGGTGGTTCAGGACCCCTTTAAATCACACACCCATTCCGTATCCATATTATGTGACACATGAGGTTATGCTACACGAAATGCAAGGCAACATCATTGATGCCGTAGCTTGCGGCAGTGATTGGGAATCGTGGCTGAGCCTTGGTAATGATGGGTAGCTTCAAGGCACTCGCTCTTTAGTAAATTGGAATGGTGTGACACCTAATGCGATACTACAGTATTGCATCAGGTGTCACCATGCCAACGTTTGCGACTGCGCAACTGCATATGCTTCACCTCGGGCGATATAACACTGAAGCTGATGCAGTTCTTGCTTATGACGACAACGAATTATGCCACAGCTGTTCGTTGTCTGGGCAGCTTCGTTGCACCCACAGGTTAGGCGGTTGATCTGGCGTGACACCATGTGCAAAGCTGCGCACCTGCAATATGAACGTATGCAGCTGCACATGTGACTCCTCGCGACATAGACGGGCACAGTAGACGCTACTGCTGCTACCGAGGGCGACGCATTGCCGCCCAGCGCTTTGTAATGGTTGACAGTTTTAACATGACGCGACACCTGGAGTTTTCCCACGTCACTGAAAGACAATATGAGTACTTACATACCTGCTCAAGCTGTCGATGCTTTGAGTGGTGATGATAATGAATTATGGATGAGCCTTTCTTAATAGGCGGGCTGTTTTAAAGCAGCTACTCGTTACGCGATTGACATGGCGCAACACCTGGCACCGTACTACTTTGACCTCTCCTCTCGTCGCCTGTATCACTCAAAAGTGTTCAACGTCTTCATGGTTCACTTGCATTCAACAAATCATACCGCCCGCCAGCTATTGAAGATTGGAACGGTCTCCCCAAAAAGCTGTTCTCGAACGTGACGCAGCTAAACTTACAGTTTCTTTATCATCATTCTTTTCTTTGATCATCATACTCGCAAAAGTTTTCACGCGCTTTCATCTTAAAAAGTTACTATCACACAGGCCGTGTCGGGCTGAAAGAATAATTGCAGCCTCTTTTCCTCTTTGCACGCGCTTTGCGTATAACTGCCTAATAGCGTTCGTAAATCTTTAATGTATGCTAGTTTTTATTCTTGTCAGTTCCTGATGACTATTATATTGTGGCATATTAATTTGTTCTGCTGCTCTGTAAAATACTGAATTCGTGGTATGAGTCATTTATGTTATTTGTTATCATTTCACCCCACCCCGGTGGTCTACTGATTATGGCGCTCGGGTGCTGATCCGAAGGTCGCGGGATCGAATCCCGACCGCGGCGGCTGCATTACGATGGCGGCGAAATGTTGAGGCCCGTGTGCTGTGCGATTTCAGAACCCCAGCTGGTCCAAGTTTCGGGAGCCCTGCACTGCGGCGCTTCTCACAATCATATAGTGATTTTCGGACGTCAAACATCATAAATCATTATTTTTTATGACCTCCCCAACAGTTGCTTTTAGGGAAACGTCAGAACACAGAAGAACCCCCCCACGGCGCGCTGCACACACACACACACATACACACCCTGTGCGCACAGCTGTGGCGGGTCACCTATACAGACACGCAAGCGACGTGCAGTCAGCGTAGCTCCCGAGTGGAAACGTGCTTTGCCTATTCAACTCTGCAGCGCAGCGAGGACAGTAATCCATTGATGGTGATTGATTTGTGGGGTTTTACGTCCCAAAACCAGCTATGATTATGAGAGACGCTGTAGTGGAGGGCTGCGGAAATTTTGACCACCTGGGGTTCTTTAACGTGCACTGACATCGCACAAGGACATAATCCAAGCTTTTGCTGTTGGTATCGGCGTTGTACTCACGCGCACTATAAATTTTGGGGTTTTAAGTGCCAAAACCACTATATCATTACGAGACACGTCGTACTGGGGAAATCCCGATTGGTTCTTTAGGTAAATATAAGTACACGTGCGTTTACGCATTTCACTTGCATGTAAATGCGGCCACCGTGGCCAGAAATTACTCGCTTCCTTGAACATGCAAGCGTAGCAGCACGGCTACCAAATTAGAGAGAAATGTAAGCAGATTATTTTTTTTTCTTTTTCTCTTACATATAGAGCCGGAAACGCCACTTACCCATGTTTGTAGATATGTTGTTGTTCTCTGCGTTGCGGTGCCTCTGACGGTCCTTAATTATAACACTGCACTAATTAAAAATGCTCGAGCGTGCTACGCAGCGGTTGACGCTAACCGGCTAGCCAAGCGAAACAGAGGCGTGTCCCTTCTTGCTGCAGAACAAGAGGACAGGCTGTGAAAGTATAGTGTGTCCAAGGCAGCTGCCGCAACTTTTCGCACCGATTGTTGCTACTTCCTTTTTACGGCGCCGAGAGTGCAAGCGAAGAGAAATTGCAGGGGCCATGCACAACAATGAGACAGGGGCAACCGGTTCTGAAGGTCACTAAGCAGGCCATCTTCGTATACAGCTTCTGTAAGCTGTTGTTGCTGCTGCGGGAAATTTGAATATGAAAATAGCGAACGCGCTAAAGGGCGTAAATTGTGAACCCAACGAATCACTTGCACAATTCGCCTTCGATATGCCATATTTCATGCGAGCTGGGCGATCGGTTAAAGCATCCCAAGGATTCTGCGACCACGCTTATGTATGGTGGCCAGAATTCGCCCTACTGAAAAAGTCCCTTTCCGTATTCCAATAATTCCATATTTTCCATACAAAGTCCATAAGTTTTCCATATACTTGCCGTATATTTTCCATATTTTTCCATATGAGTCTTACGGAAACATACGGAATTATTGGAACGACCATACGGAACGTTTCAGTAGGGCGGGCGATTTGTGACATTATTATTGCGTTCATTAATGACTGCAATGCATGTGGGAGTCGTGACAACGGTGATGCGCTCGAGAGAGAGAGAGAGAGAGAGAAAGAGGAGGTGGCTCAGCTTTTCCTGCAACGCGCCCATGCCTTTCAGCATGTTTTCTGTTTTGCGACGTGCTACTTTGAGTTAGACCACAGCCTTACATTTTCCAGTATTGCTACTTTTTCTTGTATTTTCTACATTGTTCGAGTAATGATCCCATCTCTGCGGCAATGTGTTATCACTCCAGTTATCACTCAGTAAGCCTCGCATGCTACCTTGGTGCCTTAGGTAGCATGCGAGGGCTTACTGGGCAGCAGCCATCTCATCTAAGTTCACGTTCTACGTGACGCCTCCTGGCAAGAAAGTGTGTTCCACAGACGCCGCCGTGGCCACGAGTGGCGCTGCCTAACACTCCCAGGATAATACGTACATAAATACTCAATAAAGTGGACGCGGGGGGACGACCGCCTTCGTAGCTCAGTTGGTAGAGCATCGGACGCGACATCCGAAGGTCGTGGGTTCGGTTCCCACCGAAGGCAGGTTTGTCTTTTCGTCCACTTTAATTCCCTTCTACTTTCTCCACAATTACAATACCACAAGTAACTTCCCCTATGCTTTCATAGGCTTCATTGTCTGTTTGCTCATTACGTTGTTTCTAACAAATAAAGAACGAGCCCTTGACCCCATCCCTTTCGTTATTTCATAGCTTGGGTCTTGTTGCGTCAGACTTGGTGCCTTAGGTAGCATGCGAGGGCTTACTGGGCAGCAGCCATCTCATCTAAGTTCACGTTCTACGTGACGCCTCCTGGCAAGAAAGTGTGTTCCACACACGCCGCCGTGGCCACGAGTGGCGCTGCGTAACACTCCCAGGACCTTGACGGATATACAGACACCAATGGGAGGTTATTGCTCGATCCTTGCGAACACCATAGTCTTGTGATAGTTAACACAGGGCCCAAGTGTGATGGACAGATCACGTGGGAGGTCAGAAACAGACAATCGAACATTGATTATTGTCTTATGACGGAAGGAATCTATGAAAAACTGAGAGAAATGAGAATAGACGAGGACGGGATGAACAGTTTGGGTAGTGATCATAAACGCATATCGTTACAACTGGGATATAAATCTGAAAATAATAACGCAGAGTCGAAGTTTGGCAGCTCGTATTTAAATGACAAACAAATAAAAAATATAGCCGCAAGAGTAGAGGAAGAAGTAGGCAAAATACATGGCAAGGACTGGGGGTATAATGAGCTAGTTCATGTAATGACGAAAGAAATAAGTAAAGAGAAGAAAACTGTTTGCTGGAAAGGAAAGAGAACGCCAAAAAGATGGTGGAACAGGGAAATCCGGGAAGCGATCGAAAAGCGACGTAAAGAATCAAGGGAGCACAGGCAGGCAAAAAGGGAGAAGCGGCCGCAAGTGGAAGTCACGGAAAGATGGGAAATATATTTAGAGAAAAAATCTATTGTACAGAAATTGGTCGAGGCAAAAATTAAAGGTGAAAGCGAACGCTGGGTGACAGAAATTCATGACAAAAAGAAGGGCGCGCCTAGGATATTTTGGAACCACATAAAAGCGCTAGGTAAAAAGTCTGCCACATTGCAACAGCACATTGTTGATGAGAGAGGAAATCAATTGGAAGGGTACGAAGCGTTGCGTTACATCCAGAAGGTAACAGCCGGTTCGTTTAAAAAGATCGTCCAAGAGATTCCCCCAGTGGATAAAACCATGACGGTGAGCGAAACTAAGGAAGAGCTAGAACTTGAGTATTTCAACTGGAAAAAGGCCGAAGGAAAAATTCCAAAGCGCACTGCTCTGGGTTTAGATGGGGTCCCCGTTAGCCTCATTAACGAATTAGGACAGAACACTAAAGAAGCACTATTGAAAGCCGCAGAAAAATGCTTACAGAAGAGGCAAATACCGGACAGTTGGCGAAAAAGCAGAATGAACTTAATCTATAAAGGCAAGGGGGAAAAGAATAACATTTGCTCGTATAGACCGCTAACCATTACATCGGTACTATACAGGATGGCTATGCAAGCAGTAAAATTAAAAATAGAAGCATGGGCAGAACGTAACAATATTTTGGGAGAACTTCAGAATGGATTTCGAGCAGACAGGCGTTTAGACGATAACCTATTTGTTCTTACTCAGTGTATAGAAATATCTAAAAGAGAAAGGAGGCCGTTGTATGTGGCTTTTCTAGACATCACTGGAGCGTATGACAATGTTAATCAGGAAATACTGTGGGAAATTTTGGAAGGAATGGGCATAGGCGACGATTGCGTACAGCTTTTGAGGGAAATATATCGAGAAAATACAGTTTGCATAGAATGGGAAGGAATCAGTAGCAGAGAGAACATTGATATTAGCAAGGGGCTGAGACAGGGATGTCCTTTGTCGCCGCTGTTATTCATGCTGTACATGGTTAGAATGGAAAAAGCGCTAGGAGATAGCAACATTGGTTTTAATCTGTCACACAAACAGGGCGGCGTGATGATTGAGCAGAGGCTTCCGGGTTTATTTTATGCTGATGATATTGTCTTATACACGGACAGTCGAGATGATATACATCGGCTGTTGAATATATGCGGGAAGGAAGGCGAGGCTCTAGGACTAGGATTTGGTGTAACAAAATGCGGACTGATGGTATTCAATGATCCCAACGACCAGGCGGTATCCATACAGGGCCAAGAAATACCGAGAGTAAGCGAATACAAGTACCTTGGCGTGTGGGTAAATGAGGATGATAGATACATGAAGGTACACGAAAAAGCCTTGGCAGCAAAGGGAAAGAGGAACGGAGCAATAATGAAGCACAGAGCGTTATGGGGACACAATGGGTACGAGGTGCTTAGGGGTCTGTGGAAATGGGTAATGATACCGGGGCTTACATTTGGGAACTCAGTAGTGTGCATGAGGCCAGAGATACAATCAGGAATGGATGTGAATCAAAGAACTGTGGGACGCCTCGCGTTGGGTGCCCACGGGAAAACGACAAACGAGGCTGTAAAGGGCGATATGGGATGGGCGAGTTTTGAGGCAAGGGAAGCGCAGAGCAAAATAAGGTTTGAAGAGAGGCTAAGGAATATGAAAGAGAGTAGGTGGGCAGTGAAGGTGTTCCTCTATTTATATAGAAAGAGCGTTGACACGCAGTGGAGAAAGAGAACTAGGAGGCTCCCCAGTAAATATACGGCTCTAAGAGAACTGACAACAAAGAGCGTAAAGGGAAAAGTCAGAGAGGCGGAGAAGATTTACTTGAGGGCAGCGATGGAAAAAAAACCGACTCTGAATAACTACCGAGAGGGCAAAAACGAAATAAAGAGGGAGGCATTTTATGATAATTCAAGAGGAAGCGCTTTATTGTTTGAAGCGAGATCGGGCTGCCTTAGAACGCGTATTTATAAAGCGAAATTCAGTAAAGAAGAGGAAAAATGCACATGCTGCGAGGAAGATAGGGAAACGACGGAGCATGTTCTGATTGAATGCGGAAATATCCACCCAGGTGTACGTTTGGGCACCACCCTACAGGAAGCCTTGGGTTTTAGGGCGAACAACGGGAAGCTGAACATAGCCGCGATTGAAATAAGTAAGAGACGGTTAGAATACTGGTGGCAGAGAACTAGAGAGAACGGACAAAAATAATTATAAAAAAAAAATGGACTTTCTGCCATAAGGGGCAGGGAACTGGGCTATGAATTTCCGTTTTTGCTATAGTATGATCGATTTGATTGAAGTAAATTTAAAAGGCACGAGGAAAATTTAAAGAGAGGGGAAAAAAAGTTCTACGAGCCTGGTGGCGCACAAGTCACCGCCCCGTTACAAAGGGGACGCTCATAGCATCCATCCATCCATCCAGGATAATACGCACATAAATACTCAATAAAGTGGACGCGGGGCGACGACCGCCTTCGTAGCTCAGTTGGTAGAGCATCGGACGCGACATCCGAAGGTCGTGGGTTCGGTTCCCACCGAAGGCAGGTTTGTCTTTTCGTGCACTTTAATTCCTTTCTACTTTCTCCACAATTACAATACCACAAGAAACTTCCCCTACGCTTTCATAGGCTTCATTGTCTGTTTGCTCATTAAGTTGTTTCTAACAAACAAAGAACGAGCCCTTGACCCCATCCCTTTCGTTATTTCATAGCTTGGGTCTCGTTGCGGCAGACTTGGTGCCTTAGGTAGCATGCGAGGGCTTACTGGGCAGCAGCCATCTCATCTAAGTTCACGTTCTACGTGACGCCTCCTGGTAAGAAAGTGTGTTCCACACACGCCGCCGTGGCCACGAGTGGCGCTGCCTAACACTCCCAGGATAATACGTACATAAATACACATGAATAAAGTGGACGGGGGGATGACCGCCTTCGTAGCTCAGTTGGTAGAGCATCGGACGCGACATCCGAAGGTCGTGGGTTCGGTTCCCACCGAAGGCAGGTTTGTCTTTTCGTCCACTTTCATTCCTTTCTACTTTCTCCACAATTACAATACCACAAGTAACTTCCCCTACGCTTTCATAGGCTTCATTGTCTGTTTGCTCATTACGTTGTTTCTAACAAATAAAAAACGAGCCCTTGACCCCATCCCTTTCGTTATTTCATAGCTTGGGTCTTGTTGCGGCAGACTTGGTGCCTTAGGTAGCATGCGAGGGCTTACTGGGCAGCAGCCATCTCATCTAAGTTCACGTTCTACGTGACGCCTCCTGGCAAGAAAGTGTGTTCCACACACGCCGCCGTGGCCACGAGTGGCGCTGCGTAACACTCCCAGGATAATACGCACATAAATACTCAATAAAGTGGACGCGGGGGGACGACCGCCTTCGTAGCTCAGTTGGTAGAGCATCGGACGCGACATCCGAAGGTCGTGGGTTCGGTTGCCACCGAAGGCAGGTTTGTCTTTTCGTCCACTTTAATTCCTTTCTGCTTTCTCCACAATTACAATACCACAAGTAACTTCCCCTAGGCTTTCATAGGCTTCATTGTCTGTTTGCTCATTAAGTTGTTTCTAACAAATAAGGAACGAGCCCTTGACCCCATCCCTTTCGTCAGTTATCACTCCAGTAGTTTTTAAGCGAGGGTGCTTCGTGCTTAGTGCGAGGGAATGGTGATAAATCATTCAACATATTACGGTCGAATGACAGAGTATTCATGCCAGAGTAATTGAATGAGAGACTATTCATTCAACTGTATTAGAAACTTCGAATGTCAGACACCACTATTCATAACCAAAATAAGGAACGGGTCTGGATAGTTAGTTTCAAAATTCAAATGAATGGTTAATTGAATGGTGGCTTCGCCACATACTAGCTTTTGTGTTGCTTCGCTAGTCTGAATCACCAAACATCATGTGCGCACCATCTCTGATACCGCTGCCTCTCACGTTGTAAAGCGTTGACTTTCCGCGTGGTCGACGCTCGCGGAACCGACGCCGACTTCAGTGAAAACTTTATGGAGACGCACCGAGACGATGCACGGCTCCGTTTGCGCTACAGGCGTCTTCAATCGTAGTATAAGGATTTCCCTTACGCCGACAACCACATAGCGCTTGGCCAAAAGCGGATTCTCGCACTCTACAAATGCCGCGATTCGCTATCGAAAAAAAAAAAAAGAAAGACGTGACAGAACTCACAGAACTCACACTGAAACGCGATGGTGTCCTGGATAAAAACCACCGTATTTTCTCAATTGCGGCACCCCCTCAAGGTCATTAAATTTGCGATATTGCTCTATCACACGAACGTACTGATAGAAAGCACTCCGTTGAGGAGCAGCGACACGCTATAGTAAAGTCAATGTTAAAGCAAATGCAGACCATGTGGCAAAGCAGGAAATGAATGCTGCCTTATATCAGTGTACACAAAGAGGGAATAGAGATGTGTGATTATTCTTGACAGTTTGCTTAGCGGACGTGTTGGTACGCAGTACACATTTTTACACCTTTATAGTGTAAAAAGCTTGTTTGTTGCATTTACACTCTTGTTTAGCCGTTCTTAGCACCCTTTTGGCATAGAACACCCTACAATAAGGGTGCTTATCCATATAGGATGTAAATTTGTCATTTATAAGGGTTTTCACGCCCATTTTGAATAAAACACCCTACAGTAAGGGTGTTTACGTATATAGGGTGTAAATTTGTCGCTCATAAAGGGGTCGAAAGAAGAACAAAGGCTGCTAATATATACATCAAGTTGCCTATACATGAATGTATATGATTTCACGCGTTGCACGATACGTCATAGAAAAGTGTGTTTCTCAGGTAACGACTTGATCTGCGTGACGGTAAATAGTGCTCCTTCTTACGGCCCCTCTGTCCATCACATGTGATATATGCGAGGGCACAGCTTAGCCAACTTCGATCCTTTCAGGAGCTGTACTGAAGGGGTGGTCTACGAGACAGAAGCGTATCGCCGGAGTCTGGCTGCGGCCGGTTTGGCTCAAACCCGGATGTGACGTACCCTTAGGGAGGTACTTTCTGCCCCTAGATAGGTGCTGAAGCAGCTAGGGAACGATTCCTCAGCATGTCCCCAGTCCCCGTTTGCTCAAAAGGCTGTGCTTTACACTGTTGCTGTACACGTTGCTCGAGATCGCTTAATGATTTCGTGGCCAAAGAGGGATCAAAAATGCCAGACAATTGTTTGAAGCGCACCATATTAAAAAGAAAGGGTCTGCTTGTGTTCGTCACACGCGTATCACTTTGACTTCTTCGGAAATGGGTCGCATCCGAAGAATGTTATCATGATCATGTCATTGTGTAGGTAACCTCGGCTGTCTGCGCAAGCGCAAAAATGTTTTCTTTTTATGCATCGTTTGAATTTGTCATTAAACAGATGGCACTTTGCACTTCATTGTCTCTTGCTTCTTTCTGTCGTTCACGTAATGGCTTTCGCGCCACACCCCATAACCTATATTATGCATAGGCACCAACTCGCCCAAGAAGTACTTTTGGAATTCACTAAGTACCATACCTTTCACGCAGGGCACCTTTGAATCGCTTTGATTAGTGTTTCACGCGCTTAATTCGCAATTTATCAACTCCGTCGCCTTCAGTTCACTTAATTTGCCTTTGATTCACTTTAATTCGCCCTTGGTTCACTTAACTCACATTTTATTGCGCGTATGAGCTGCTGCTGCGTGGCCCGCACTGTCCCCGAAATCGGCCTAACGCTGTAAAATTGTTGAACGCGTCGTTTTGTCGGCGGACGTAATCCACCAGGACGTACCACCATATACAACTTCGCTGTAAACGTGTAATCTTGCTCAACACGTGTGACTAAGCACGGGGCATGCCACCCGCGATAGCAGGCAAACACGGAATAGCACACCGCGCCGTATTTGTCGCCCGCGGTCACCGCCGCTCCGGCCGCTTCGGCCGCGCAAGTAGCTTGCGTTATCTTCCTGTTACCTGCGGCATCGGGCGCCGCGAGCGAGTGACGAAATCCGGAGAGGCGGCGACATCGACGTCACAGACGCTCTTTTTTCCCCCAGTTTCGGTTTCAAGGAGCCTGCCACGGGGAACTAATTGTTCGCGTAGCTCCGACATGCATTCCACTATTCAAAATTTGATCATTGGGATAGGTAGTGTCGAGGACGGGCTCCAAAGTACTCATTTGCTGTAGCCACCAATTACCGATAATTAAAAAGTTAATTAGCGTAATTTCGCTAATTATGCATACAAGAGCGGAAATTGTTCTGTATCTAGAGGCCGCCAATCCGTATACTCGAATGGCACACAAGAAATTCCCGCGATTTGTTTTTCTAATTTTCAAAATGTGTTGCAACTAAAAAAAAACACCCTATATATATATATATATATATATATATATATATATATATATATATATATATATATAAAGCATAACAATTTCCTTGAAGAAGGAGCACGGATATGTTGATATCCACGTTTATTTACACGAAGGACTGCGTATAACCCTAACCATGACGTAGCCTCAGTTTAGTTGGTGTTGCCCTTGGTTTTAAACAACTACTGTGAGTCCGACCTGAAAAAGATTCGAGAAAAGGAAATTGTTATGCTTATATATATATATATATATATATATAATATATATATATATATATATATATATATATATATATATATATATATATATATATAGTGTGTGTTAGAGAGAGCAATCCAAACTAGAAGAGAAGCTCAGAGGAAGGTGGGGGAAATCGATCAACAGATCGCTAAAAACGATTGAGAACAGGACTGTGATAATATACGGGTTCGAAAGCGAAACTCAAATTGAGCGACGCCGGAGAAGAAAAAGAACCGGCGCGAACTCGTGGGACTTGCACAATATACCACCTAAAAGTTAAGCACTCCAGGTCTTGGCCAATCCCCCGTAGTGGGTATGCGCCATATTTGAAGGATCATCATCATCATCATCATCATCGTGGGACAAGAGCTCGTGCCAGCGTTCGAAGCAGCGCAGCGTTCGAGCTAGGCGGTTCTCGGCTGGACGTCCGGTCCGGGGAACCTGGCGACATCCTCTCGGCGCTGTTCTGTTCCTGCGTTCCGGATGGGTGACTGGCCCAGGGACCAGGCGGAGGGTCCGGTGTCCTGGCTGCCGTTCCTGACAGCTGACCGACCCACGAACGCGACCTGCGCTCCCGCTGGGTGACTGGCCCAGGGACCAGGCGAGGCACTGCTGTTCCGGCTGCCGTCCCAGGCAGCTGATCCCGTTCGGCTGCCGTGCCGGGTGGCTTAACAAGTGTCCGGGCTGCTGTGCATAGTAGCCGCTGTGCTACCGAGCTGCCGCGGTGGCTCGTACCCCTGCTACGGCACGAAGCCGTAGCAGGGGTACGCACATGCAATTTGGTACGCACATGCAATGCCGGACATGCGCAGGTAAATGCGCGTGCGTACCAAATTTCCATGCGATACGAGTTTTGGGCCGTAGCCATGATAGTACGGCACGGGAACTATTAGAAGCCTTTCATATATCTACTAGAGGTGACGCGTGCGTTAGCCAGTCGTCGGTTTCCTTATTGCAAGGTGAAAAGAGATTCTTGCGCGGTAAGTTGTGATTTGTACAGTGACAACTGCGATTAGCATTGTGACCACGTGATGTAGGGCTTACATATTGACACGACGAAAAATAAAGTTAGTTGAGAGTTTGCGCTCGTCCGTGTCTTCTGAGTCCGTGTTTTGTGTTGCGCTTCCATAGTATATGTACCAAGTTCTGAAATTTGGGGCGTGCAACCGAGCTTGTACTTCCCCAAATTTCCATGGGGATCCATGCATAAGGCCCCTCGTGACCACCTGAAGCTTCACTCTCGGGTATCATGCACGCTAATACACGAAGGGTGTACACCCTTTCAGCACCTATGAAAATGGGTGTTAATTTGAGCTAACACCCTAACACACCTTGTATTTTTTGCTGGACACCCTTTTTTTCAGGTGTAAAAGTAGCACCCAACACGAAGGGTGTACCCATTACACCCTAAGGGTGTTCGCCTGGCGACAAGTTGATTTACACCCTTAAAGGTGTAAAATGTTTACTGTGTACCATATGGTTATACTAGAAGATGGCCACTAGGACTGGCAAATGAAATCGCCAAGAAGCAGAAAAGCAAAGAATGCGACACAGATGTGGCCATCATTCAGCTAAGCAGAAGCCCCTTGTGAAATGAAACAAGTTTCTCATACGAAGGTGTAAAACGATGGTTGCTTTGACTGATGATGTATTGTAAACTCAAAGGTGACGTATTGGTTATGACGTTGATAAGTGAATTTAAGCCCCAAAACTCGAAATAAAAGCCTTGCACTTGTGGGGATCGGGGCATTCTGCCCGTCGCCACTGCACGGGCGGTGGCCTCTTCCTCTCCCGCGCCAAACCGGTTCTTCACCGTTCTCTCCACTTTCTCTCCACTCGCGCGCGCGCCCCTCGGCGGATCGCGATGATGGCGCCGCGCGCCGGGGCTAGGAGGGGCGCGGTGAAGAAACGGTCTTAACGGTCTCTCTCTCTGTGGCAGTCGAAGGGTAAGCACGCATATCGTTCCTGGTCCGCCGGCTCCTTTGAGCTCGTTCGGACGGAGTCCGCCGCGGTGCCTGTGCACCAACGGCGAACGCCTACCCTTACGTTGCCTTTCCGAACGCTACGCCGTAGATTGTGCCCGTGCTCGTGCGTGGTCTTACTACGCCGAGGGCACTAATCGAAAGCGCACGCGAACGGAGTTTGCCCATACTCGGACGATCGGGCCCATTGGTCTGCCATCGCACGAGTACGCAGCATAGTCGCAAGGGACCACTTTTCCCTTCGCGGCGTGTCTCCGCGAGCCATTGCCCGTGGTGACGTGCTTGCGGCGCCTTTGAGTGTACTTTGCCCTTGGCGAGGCGAAGCCTTTGCTTCTCCCGCCGCCTGTTCTTACAGGCGGTGCGCAGTGTATGAGTTGTCGCCATTGTGCAATAAAGTGTTGCGGTTTGTCTAAGAGCAGTACTGTGTCACTGCCACGCTGTGCTCGACGCCTTTGCGTCAGGAACGCACGTGTGCAACAGTGTGCGAGTTAGGCGACGGCCCACGTGGCCCTTTTAGCCGCGCTCGCCCGAACCCACGGTGGTGACCGTATTAGCGTTATATACGCACCACCCACACACTGCAAACACCAACATTGGTGAGAGTAATAGTTTTGAATGAATTATTGACGCTTACACAAAGCGCTTCGCGTGCTACACGCTTATAATAGGTTTATGAAGCCCTTGCGCAACCCTGGCTCATACATACGATAGTGCCTACAAATACATACGATACTGCCCTGCCCATTGCAGTAGAAGCAATAGCGGGTACACGCCGGCGTCGTGGGCGTGTACCCGCTCCTCTTGGCCAGCAGTGGATGCACATGGCGCGCCTGAGCGATACGGCCCTCGTGTCACTGACGTAATCCGCTACGGCTACAAAGGCTAGGAAGTCTGTGTGCGCGCCGTCCTTCTGCGAGCTTATAGCGTCGAAGGTCGCCTTATCTTAAGTGTCAAAGGCGCGTTCTCGCGAGAGGCAGCACGAACCGCTCCGTCCCCTCTGCATATTTACGGCAGTCTGGTGACAGCAAGTGTCTCGGTCGTCGAGTGAAGTGGTCACGTTTACAAGGGCACACATGGCATCGTGCCATGTAAATTTAATTAGCGTGTGTTCACTGCAACTTATGCGGCTTACGAAACTACGAACAGTACTTCGTGAAACTTTGTTGGATCCAATATCGCTGTCGATGTTTCGATTCTCAGGAGAAACTGCAACTTTTATTTCAGTGCTTTGGTCCATCACAAATACCTTTTCAAAGCAGCATTCAACACTGCCCACGGAAGAGGTTTTCGCGTCAGTCTGAGCCCTATACTTCAGATTATTTGCAAGGTACTTCACTCGAAGTTTTTTTATTCCATCTATTGTACTTCGTTTTACATACTGTCGGACTATAAAAAGAGTGGAAGAGAAAAGGAAAACAAGTACGCAAGAAAGGCAGTTAAAATGTTGACAATCACCATTTGTTATTTAATGAACTCAGGCAACGTCAAGTGACGAGTGGATCTGGGAATGAGCTTCAACTCCACGGAGCAAGGAGAAAACTCTTGAAATGCGCATTTCAGCGTATGTGTTAGCAGAGAAAGGAAAGAGTGATGGCGATGAGTACATGAATCGTTTGAGAGACCTACGTATTTACTTACTTTCAGCTATGAGATGCGCTTTATTATTTATTAATCATCAAATGTAATAACAATAAAGAGTCCACATGCCGGCAAAATAAAAGCGGCCGTAAGAAAGTGTAGAACTGACGTTGGGGAAAAGTTACGGTCACACTTTCGAAAGACGAAGGAAATAGTTTTTCTTTGAAAATTTTCTATAATTCCAATTCCAATGGCCCTGGTAATGATTCCAAACCATTGGAGGTTATTCTAATATTTAGCGGACTAGCACTGTAACATTTTAGTTTAATGTCTTCAGATGCGGACACGAACTGCCTACCTATAGGTAATCCAACTATATAGAGCTTTACAGAAAATGGGGTATATGTGTACGTACCACGGAACGTTGTTTCTGAAGACAACAGTTGAGTATTTCGATTTAGTAACATCTTTATAGAAACGTCTTTACAGGAGTGAACAAAACATTATGGGTTTAAGGTTGTGACGATTGACATTAAACTTGTTTTACTTATATTATTATTCAGCTGTCTTGTTTCACCCAAGTACAGAAATATGCAGGTTGCCATTGAGGCACACACCCTTGGATGTACAAGAAGCTATGCCACAGAGAATGCAGCTGTTCGTCCTTCCGGGGAGTAAGTGGGCTGCCACAGATTTTGAACCAATTTTGGAGTAACTGCGGGACTAACAGCAGCGGTTCAAATTTTTCGTCCCCTGCATTTCCCACTAGATGGTTTAAAAGTTGCCCTCGGTGGAACATTCCAGGCAGACTAATTGTCGAACCAGTTCCGACCAAGTGGAAAAAAAGGAAAATGGAGGCTGCCCACTGCGATCGCATTTTTACATGATTTATCGGCATTCATTGTCACACATACAGACTTTATCACCATTTAATATCGCAAGTAAATACAGGCATGAACTCAAAGGAACACCCCTCACGTAGACGCGCAAACATATACACAAGCACATCGAAATAATGCCACATAATCTACTCACCTCATGCAACCGTACGCTGGCGATCCAGTATATATACCACACACACTGACCTGCCATATAGTGCCGGTGGGAAGTTACTGTTCAGCACAATTACACAATGAATATTCACAGAACAGCTGTGCCGTTAACGTCGGCTCTTAGACAACCCTGCATCACACAGATCTTTTAAAATAAACCCGCATTATAATTAGCCCCTTTTTGATTAGCGAATTTCAATTATTAGCTAACACCTTGTCGATTGAAGCGAACGCGCGTTCGCAGTGCCGGTGCGCGAGCTAATAAAACGCCTCTGAGCACACACAAACACAGTAACGCAAACATTCAGCCGCGGCGGCGAGGAAACGCGACGCATAGTTGCCCCGCCGGTACACGTTCTTGCCGAAGTCGTCCGTAGGCCTCTTCCATAGAGCACGGCTGTACAACAAATGACCACTGGCCCTCACAAAATGCGCTATCCTGTGCTATTTCGTCGGTAGTTATTCCACACACAAATGAAGAACAGGTCTCATCGTCAGTGTCCTGCTAAGATGTGATGTACTTACCCCCAGCCTTTGGCACTAATTACTAGTAACGCGTTACCGGTAATTAGTTACTATTTTTCAGTAACATAACTGTAACTAGTTACTTTTAATTTAGAGGGACTTGTAACTGTAACACTGTTACTTTTTACACAGTAACTGGAAATACCCGTTACAGTTACTTCCTTGTTCAAAAATGTATCCAGCAGCGACACCCGCAGTATCGCGATACAAG
The DNA here is from genome assembly GCA_013339685.2 of Hyalomma asiaticum. Lineage (NCBI taxonomy): Eukaryota > Metazoa > Arthropoda > Arachnida > Ixodida > Ixodidae > Hyalomma > Hyalomma asiaticum. Next base: position 204,729,512 of record CM023481.1, read on the forward strand.
AATATCGCGATGTTGCTCGTAAATACTTTCGACTATCCGTATCTCTATATCGAGTTATATTTGCAAAAATGTATTACTATCTCCCTCGCGGAATATTTTTACGATCTATCCCTTGTATCGCGATGCAATGCTGGACAAGGACGTCTCCTGGCTTTTTCTTTTTTCGGAAATGGGCTGACGTGTTTCCGGGGGGGAAATGAGTTTTTTTCTACGAAGCCAAGCAAAGCACCGCCGGTCGGCGACACAAAAGGGCGGCGAATGGTCCTCCCCGCCCCCATGCACAGAGAGGTGCTCGACATGGCAGTATAGTCGGCATGAGTGACGAAAGGCGCTCCTGTTCAGAGGCCGGTGCAGCATCGTTAATTTTTTTCGTGCGGCCAGCCATTTTATTCATGACAACCCGCGCGGAAACCACCCAAAAACGGGCGCTTTGAAATGCTTCGCACACGTTCAGTTCTCCAAGCGGCGGTACTTTCAAAAAACCACTTCCCAAAATGGCGGCGGCAATGTGGCTCGAAGGGGCCTATCCTCTGTGTCGCGTCTCACGATGAGCTCTTATACTTCATTCACTAGCGAGCAGCAGTTTTCTGTGGCACGAGGTGGCCCCAATGGATTTTGTAAATGAATTACCGACAATCAATAAGAAAGTTACAGCAATCAATAAATAGTTGTTACGGCAAAATGGGTCATACACAGCGGTTGCTGGTGTTGGGCTTTTGAGTGAGCGCTTTCTCATTCCGTTTATCTGGCATTTCTCCTTTTTTAGCTGGCTTTCAGTTGGATTCTAGTTTCTTATTTGGCATTTTACCACGATAAATTTTGACTAACCGCATGCCTTCATACTTTTCTATTAGAAAACTGTAAAACTGTAATTTGGTTTGCGATGTATTCCTTAGTAGTAGAATCTCGATGATACGAATTCGTAGGGAGCACGTAAAATATTCGTATCATCCCGAATTCGTATGAGCAAAAACAAGTTAAAGCTGATCATGAAGATGAACAAGAACGTTATTGGGGTCAACTACTTGCTCAAAAAGTCCATGATGTTCTTTTTAACTTTTTTAACTTCGCTGTCCCTCAAGAAAGCCGCCTGAAAGGAATAAAAACGTACTGCGGTTTCTTCACTCACGCTGCCAGTGCTTACGGTGCGACGCAGTACATCGAGGGCGTCAAGGTTTTCGGATATTGACGGTGGGGGATAACACTCGCTGGCATCTTCACAATCACTCTCAGACTCTCTATCCTTTGCATCGCCGACCAATTCTTCGATGGATCGCAGCCCACAGGTCGCTACGTTGTCGTCTGCGGTGACGAAGTCTCGCGCCTAAGCTCGTGTTTCAAGATTCTCCCAACTGTCGATGCGCAAATCGTCGTCAGGCTCTTGGTTTTCTTCTGCCGAAGCCGCATCCGATTCCGCGAAAAATCCACACTTGCGAAAGCAGTTCGCAATCGTGTCCTGGGTCACATTATCCCAGGACATGGCCAAAAAATGCCCCGCCACGGTGGTATAGTGGCTACGGTACTCGGCTGCTGATCCGAGGGTCGCGGGATCGAATCCCGGCTGCGGCGGCTGCATTTCGATGGAGGCGAAATGTTGAGGCCCGTGTGCTGTGCGATGTCAGTGCACGTTAAAGAACCCCGAGTGGTCAAAATTTCCGGAGCCCTCCACTACGGCGTCTCTCATAATCAGAGCTGGTTTCGGGACGTCAAACCCCACATAACAAGATAACAACAACAACATGACCAAGAAATGTAAAGCGTGAAGCAGGCTAATCCGCAAGTTTTCATCCTTGCGCTCAATCTTCGCCAGGAGCCTCCGCACAAGCAATCCCTTGAAATGGTGCTTCACATTTCGGATTATTCCCGCATCCAGTGGCTGTAGACGGCTCGTGGTGTTTGCGGGCAGGACATTGCTGAAGTTGCAGTCTTTGGGATGGGCCAAACACTGGTCGACGAAAAGCAAATTTTTTCTGTTTTTCGCTGCCAGTTTCCGGTCCAGCGTCGTAGGGAACTCGTGGAAAAAATCTGCAGTCAAAAATCTGAGTCAGTCGCTCGCGTGAAGCGGTCATTTCGCGAGGTTTGTATCATCCGCAATGGCTGGGGAAACTCTTCGTATAACACCGAATGACGGCGCATTTTATACAACGTAGTCCGTCCAAAACAACGTTACAATTCGTATCATCGCAAAATTCGCATCAACCGTAATCGTATCATCGAGATTCCACTTATTGTACAGTAACGCAAAAGTAACGACGTTACTTTTTAACAGTAACTGTAACAAGTTAATTTTGGAAACTCAGTAATTGTAACTGTAACATAGTTACTTTTCTGGCTTAGGTAACTGTAACTTCAACACTGTTACTTTTTACTGGTAACGTGCCCGTGACTGCTTATCCCCCTTCACTACGAACGAGACGGCTCGCAGTCACGGTATACAGCGTAGTCGCAGTGCGCCGGCGGCAGCACGTTGGTTCGGTCTGCCACGTATCGGCTCTCGCCTACGCGCTAGCTGCTGCGCAGTGGTCGTCGCACGAGGCGAAATACACACTTTCAACTGCACTTTATTTCACGATGTAGACAGTATTCCCCGGAAAGCAAGGCGACGTTTCTTTTTCTTGCGCCGGCGAGAGCTCGCACCGGCCGCCGACGGGCTCGGTGTCGACGGCATATAACTTTTTCGCATACAAATGGCAGCCAGTTACTCTTCGGGCTCCATCATTTTTTATCAGTGGCGTGTTAGAAGAATATTTGCACAGTTAGCCGAGTCACTGTGGTATACGGGTTATGGCACTCGGCTGCTGATCCGAAGGTCGCGGTATCGAATCCAGGCCGCGGCGGCAGCAATTCGATGGATGCGATATGTTGAGTACTCTGCAATGTGAGTGCACGTTAAAGAACCCCATGTGGTCGATATTTCCGGGGCCCTCCACTACGGCGTCTCTCATAATCAAATCGTGGTTTTGGGACGTAAAAGCACATAAATCAATTATCAAATCAGTTGCACAGTTAGGACAGCCTTGTTTACCACCAGCTATACATAACGAGAGGACATCGCCAAGCTTCAGAGAGGGGGTCAGAGCGCTTGAATTAAAAAATTTTTAAAAAATGACAGGAAGTCAGTAAAGAGTAACGCACTAGAAAAAAGCTAGGAGTTCAGAATTGGGTTTAACACGCCTTCGTTGCTCACCACATCATCAGCAATGCAGGAGGGATGGACCCTTTTGGTGAAAACTGGAGCGACTCTTTCATCAGAGACCAAGACAGACCGACAGTAGAAGTGAAATAATTAGCATTAAGAAGGATTCGTTAGCATCAGTACTATCTATGAAAAAAGAAATAGGTAAGAGTATTCTCGACTGCAGAGATACTCCCACCTTTTCTGCACAAATAGTACTCATAATAATGATTCCCCCATTAATGCTAATTACTTGATTTTTACTCTTGATCTGTCCTTGTCTCTGATAAAAAGATGCTCCAGTTTTTATTAAAGATGTCCATCCCTCCTGTATTGCTGATGATGTGGTAAGCAATGAAAGCATGTTAAACTTAATTCTGAAGTCTTAGCTGGAGCGTCTCTTTTATCAGAGACTAAGACAGGCCGACGGTAGAAATGAAATAATTAGCATAAATAAGGGAATCGTTAGTATCACTACTATTTATGCAAAAACGGTAGGAGTATCTGTGACTGCGGAGGCAGCAACGCGTTGCTTCATTACATACTGGACTCGACATGGGCTGTACTTTACAGGCCTTTACGGTGACGTTGACACGATCAGTGTACCACGATTTCGTGGCGCTACACCACAAAACCAGTGGTGTACACCACGAAATCTTGGTGCACTGATCGCTGACTTTTTGTGTATTTAAAATATTAGTAAATGCATATTTTTCTGTATAGTATGCAGTAGCTTACCACAGGTATTTCCTTCGATTGTCGTCTGCATGTTCTGGTAAAAGACAGCTAGAAATGTTATGTAAGCCGGTATCATGGATAAATAGGCCCTATTTCCGCGGCTCCTACTGATATCTCGGGCTTCATGATATTGTGAGTACTGTTTATCTGGCGCTGATTTTCTTTTTGCTAATATGAAGCTCTCTTTTGGAGCCTCCTGGACTTCAACAAACGTGGAAACTGCTGCCGTTTCATTTGACGATGATATCTCACACACAAACAGACAAAAAAATGCAAATTATGCAGATTCAACACACATTTTGGAATCAGTGTGAATAGAAGCCTTTGTGAAGAGTTGATAATTCAGTACACATAAAAAAATGCGACGGAATTGTCTTCGTCGTTAACCAATGCAACATGTAGCGCAAGCACGTTAACGCTTCTATTTTTGCACCGCACAGGTCACACTTTTAAAGGCATGCAACGTTTGTGTTAATATATTCATGCAATAGAGAGAGGCGAGCTATGTGAGAAATCAAACCACGCTTTATGCGGATTAACACTGTGAGATATCTCAAGGAGGAATGTAGTGTTTGATGTGCGTCAAAGGAATGTCGGTGAGAAGACCCGTATTGGCACGAGAGAAGCACGCGCGCGATTGTGGCCTCATCGGGCTATTGCGCTGGGAGGCCGCATGTTCATCCTGAGACATAACGGCTACTAAAGTGAAACCCTTGTGTCGGTATTAGAGTTACTGTATATGCTACCCACGGGAGCAGAGTTGCTCACACGTCCGCCATCTTGCACATCCATTCGCGTTAGGCAGGAAAGCCGCTCCTCTCCGAACGGGAGACGGCGCGGCTCAGCGGCGGCGTGCGCTTTCTCGCTCGTTCATTGCGCGTCGCTGGCGGGAAGGCTTTCGCTTACAACTACGCGAGGTGACTCGAACAAACAATTGATTTATCAATTGAGACATAAGTGGTGTTATAAATTGTTCGATGTCCCTCACTGTCGGTAGAAGCTTTTTTTTAATATCAAATGAAAACGCCACCTTGGACAAGATAAGTTGAACAAATCAATCGTTTCAGGTCGTTCTTGATGCAGCGCTTTAAAAGATAAAATAAATACACTGAAAAAACTTGGACCATCTCCCCGAAGGGAACCCTGATGGGATGCGAAGCAGCAGCGTTGCGCACGGGTGGCGTCACGGGTTGAACGGCGCTAACGCGGGTGCTGGAAGAACAGTTTGAAGCGAAACTCGGTGTAGCGTTTACTGGTGTAAACGTTTGTTTGAAACGCAGACACGGGAGGCGAGCGGGCGTTGGAGCCGGCAGCTGCGGGCGCTCCGGCGGGTGAGGGAGAGAGTGACGTACGCGCGCACCTGCGAGAGAAGCGTGCGAGGGGAGCGTGACGTCAACGCCCAGCTGCGGCGTGACCTACTTGGCACCACTCCAACACCTGCGCCGAGGGAAGCGCGTTGCCTCGAGCTTGTTCGGAGGGACAGCGTTACACAGGCTAGTCAAAGAGCTGCTTCGCATCTAAAACGACAAGCAGACATAAAACAAGTAAGAAAGATTATCTTCACGGAGAATTATACGCACAGCTAGGAATATCTTGCGTATCAGAAGCTAGATACGGCTTCAAAATTTTGTGCTGCGTAGCACCCGGCGCTACATGTACGTGAATCGTTATGCATATTCACACGCGCAGATTCTTTTTCTTTCCGGTCTATCTTTGTCACCGGCTAGCCAGCTGTTACCATGTGGGTGTGAAGCTCTACATATCCTAAAGTTTACGCCTACTCTATCGCAAGAATATTGCTTATTAGTTATAATCAGATTTTATGCATGGCTTGGCGTAGGTATGTGCATTCTGAAACGTACTGTTAAGCTGAAATAAGTACAGGGTCACATTGAGCTGCATGCCGACATAACCAGCTGTACCCATTTCGACGCCCGGCCACGACGACTTAATCATTTTGCGCTGAGCGTCTCTGATAATCATAGCTGGTTTTGGGACGTAAAACCCCAGAAATCAGTCAATCATTTTGCGTCGAGTGTCATTGTTTTTTCTTTTTTTGTTGTTGTTGGAACGGTTGACAAGACAGAGTTTATTCTGAGCCTTGAAAGCACAAGCGGGTGAAAAGAAAAGCTGGCCACTAAGCATAGCGAAAACAAATTCAGCGGATCGCAGATTTGCCAAAATAAACAACACCCCGCGCTGCCACAAGTGAACCAGCTGAACTCTGCCGACGTCGGACGCGCCGGACTCGGGATCGGGACAGCAGCGGCGCGGCCGTAGGCAGCGGCCGTGGTGGCGCGGCGAGCGTCAGAGCATGCGCATCCGTGAAGTTGGCTTTCCCTCAAAAGGATGCAATTTGAGCACGTGAGCGCTCCTGGCGAATGGGGGCGCGAGCGGCGCGTTCTGTCAGAGCGCAACTCTGTTCCCCAAGGGGAACATATACAGTAACTCTAGTCGGTATGTTGGCGCACCCCTCTAAGAGACTTGTGAGAGAAACCTCGTGAGACGTGTGCGAAAAACCCACGTGACCAAACAGGGACATCCTCACATGACGTCATTTTGACGTCACAACTCAAATGCCGTCACGGTGGCTTTACTTAATAGGTCATCATCATCATCATCCTATCTATATCCACTGCAGGACAAAGGCCTCTCCCTAGTGCTCTCCCTCCTTGCCTGTCCTGCGCGAGCTGATAAAACAAAAAAAAACTATTTCGATCATATTGATATTAACCAGCCTAGCACTCGTAACAATATAAGACTTGATGATTTGTGATGATTTGTGGGGTTTAACGTCCCAAAACCAGCTCTGATTATGAGAGACGCCGTAGTGGAGGTCTCCGGAAATTTCGACCACCTGGGGTTCTTTAACGTGCACTGACATCACACAGCACACGGGCCTCAACATTTTGCCTCCACCGAAATGCAGCCACCGCGGCCGGGATTCGATCCCGCGACCTTCGGATCTGCAGCCGAGTGCCATAACCACTAGACCACCGTGGCGGGGCAACAATATAAGACTTCTCACAGACGTTCCTAAGACAGCCACTTCATGGTTTACAACAGGAAATGTCATGGTTTGGGTACGAATCTAACCCAGACCCCTGAAGCGCCACGCTACCAATTATCCATGGCTGCTCTTCAATGTGGCTCACCAAACGTGTGCCCAGTGCGTGCGTGCGCGCGACGCGCCGCATCCTGCCACCGCGTTCAGCGCAAGTGCGTAGAAACGGCGAAGGAGAGACGCTACTATCGAAGGAGCTAGCGCCGCCGCCACCGCACAGAAACGCAACCGACGGCTCCGTCTAAACTTGGTGCATTACCGGTATGCTCTCACACTTTCGCCTTCTTCTGCTACGACGCTGTAACACATTCCTAGTCTTTTTTTTTTTAATTTGCTATGTATGAACAATTTGGCAATACAAGGTGGTCACAGTAAGCAAAGCCCGAGATGTTTCTCAAAGGGATCTTTGAAGAAAAATAATTGTCCATTGCCGCAAATACTGTGGTTTAATACATGGCTATGCAAACAGCGGTGTCGCACTCTCTTCGCTTTTATCACCGCGATATAGTGCAAATAACAAAATAAACCAAACATTAAGTTAACCATATAACACTAGACAAAAACGCATGCGCATACCCTTTAAGATGCACGAGTATTTTTGCGGTATGTAATTAATTCCAATCCGACAGTTCGAACCGCTGTGACAGCTTAGCGGCTTATTTCGAAGACCACACAATAACTTTATCGCGAATACCTTTGCTCACTAGCCCCGCAAATCAGCAGCAGTAACGGGGTGCGCAAGTGGAACGGAAACAAAGAGATACAGAGGATAATGCACAAGCTTCACTGCGCGTGTACTGTTAATCTCCTCTTTCCGTCTTTAGGGCATGCGGAGCACGTTAGTAATTCAGGGTAACTCAACGAGTTTTCAAGAAAGTTTTACTACGAATCTATTGTTCCATCCATTGTTGGGATTTTGGAGAGGGGCTCATGCGTCACTGCCCCAGTGTTCAATTCAGGCTGCCTTCAAGGTCCAAGAGAAGCGGCGAACACACTCGTCGCGACAGAAGCGAAAACAACGCTATTGTCCCTTTCGAGACGACTGCAGCGATGTTCGTCTATGAGAACGCAGACAATACGCTCTTTCCAGCGTTTTCTTTTTCGCCGAAAAGTGGCGCCGTCGGCTGTTGCTTGCAGCCTCCCTCCACAGCATTTAGAGGGGGTCTGAGCCGATCGTAACACCGTCTATACATTCATTGGGCATTTAGCTCCGCGTCTCACAATGGTACTTGAAGGACACTAAATGCAAATGTTAAGTTGAGCAAAACTGATTGATTGACTTCTCGGGTCTTACGTCAGAAAACCATGATGTAAGTTCTTTTACTGAAATATTAGTTTGAGTGATAACCACTACGCCATTCCTAGCAAGAACAGAGCAGTTGTAAGCGAGAAAACAACGCAATTGAGAAATTGGAGTGCCGCCGTCCACTGTCCCGCTCTATGGGTACCATTTTGAAATGACGTTAGCTCTTCAGTGCTCGATCACTGCTCCACGTTATAAATGAAAAAAAAAAGACTTAAATAAGCTCTGACAATAAATAAACGTGCAGTAGCCACGGTTGCTGCTACACACTGCGGCCGTAGAGCTCACTGCACCGTAGTGTCGGCCGCCAGCCGAGATCGTGACGTCAAGTCCCCTTTTCGGTGCGGGCGATTCAAATCGTCGGCGACACCAGAGACTTTTGGCGGTAGTTCGTAAAAGATTCGCGAACTTTCTGTGCGCAAAAGATTCGTTTATTGGCGCGTAAAAAGCGCAGATTGACTCCAGCATGGGCAAAATATCGATCTAGCCAAATATTGTCGCGGAGGCAGGATCGCGCACAATGTTTTCCCTTTTCCTTTTTCGACTCCTGTTGGAGAGGGACGCTCGAACAAGAATTCGAGCCGACGCGAGGAAGCTGTATCCGGTTAGTCCCTTTGTGCCCCGTGCCCGAAACAAGCAGGCACACCGCAGTGAGTCACCGGGACGACCTGGCACCGAAAATGGAGAACATGTGTGCGCGTCGCGGCCATTTTTTTTTTTTTTTTGGAATGCGTTGTTTCCGTTAGTTTTGTAGCGAGGCCAGATGCACGCGACCACGAAAACTCGCGTGGAGCATGGTAACCTTAGGCTTGCCTGATTGGTCCGTATAAGCCGTTTGCCTATTGTTGGGAAAGTGGTGCTCCGAGAGGTCCGCATTCCCGTGGATGCTGCAAAGTTCTATTTAAGCAGAAGACTCGGGCCTCTTTTTGAGAGAGCGAACTCGGGGACCATGACGCATCACACCACCGAAGACCAGTCCGGCAGGCCGACGGGGTATGACATCATTTTCTATGTTTTATAATTGCTGCCCAGTGTGTTTTGTAACTTCAAGTTGTTTTAGATAAATAAAACCCCAGTGAGTGCTCTGCCAATTAATCGTGTCGACTCCTCATCTCTTGCCTGTGCCGAGTTGCTCCCACGCCTCTTAGTCTTCCTGGCCTTCCGATGCGTCTGACATTAACGACCACGACGTTTCGCTACAATATAATATTTTCATTTAGTGTCCCTTTCATCCTCTGCCGTCGCTTGACATACGAACGTAGGACGTCTCTTTCACTTGACTTTTCCCCTTATTCACTCGAATACCGCATTGACTCAGCCTTTGATGGCCTAGTCACACTGTGTGTGCACGTGTCACAGCTGTGTGGCGTGATGCAACCATTACTACTTGCATCTCCTGTAAGTCCTCCTCTTGACCTTCCCTTTGATGCCGCTCCCTCCTTATCGTCCGTAATTATGTGCTCCTCTTTCCTCGTGTCAACAGCCACGCTTCTCTTTGCACGTGCTCTCAGATGGTCACAGTAAAAGGCGGCCTAATTTTTTAAACTTCCAGATATGTTTGACGCCGTAAATTCCGAGTCAACAGCTGGTCCATTGAAAGACAGGGGGAAAAAATGTGTCTGCATACTCCTTTGGGCAGAAACTACATGGAACGCATCAGCGACATAATCTTCGTGCATTCACTGGTGCTGGCGCACCGATCACGTGAGAAGCGTTTTGTTTATTGCCGACGACGCGCAGAGAGATGCATTGCAGTCGTTCACCGTGAAGAGCACATTTCAGCTGCATGGATCAGATCGCGCAGTGCACAATGGACACGTCGACAGCGTGCGGTATACCACGCCAGTAATACAGCGAAAATATCCATTCCAGAGCTGCTGACTGCGCTCATGTGTGCGCAGCATTTATTTAGCAACCTTACAGCGCTGCCATTTCGTGCGCCTGCAGACCGTTTGCGTGACAATATCGATGAGAGCTCTTTCTGTTTATGTCATCAACATAAGCTGAGATAAATAACTACATGCTCAGGCGCTGACATAAAAATGTTCAATGCATCTCCGAAAGCGGGTCCCTCCGATTCACGCGCTCTGGCGTCTCGTGAGCCGCACGAAATGGCTGGGAGATCTCGCGTGCCCCCGCGGGCGCACGTGGCTTCCGTGGTCGCTCTGGATCGCCGCCCGTGCTAGCTTGGAGCGAGGGAGGCAGCCGCTGAAGGGAGAAAAAAAAAGTTACTTACAACGCGAAATGCCTTAGCCGCGTAAGGCGATTCGTTGTTTTCGCTGTACTCTCAATATCTCCTCGAGTGGCGTGATAGAACGACGCCCCGCGAGGCCGCAACTTCGCAGAGCCGAGGCCTCCTCTCTCCAGCTCAGGAAACTAAGGGACGAGAAGAGGGGCCGCGATAAATATCGCCAGCCCGATAGGCTTATCGAAATTCTGCAAACGGAAACCGTCCGGCGACGGGTTCTTCTTCGCCATACCCGACCCGACGCTCTGGCCAGACTGCTCCTGGGAAACATGGAAGCGAGACTGTCGACAATCGTCGTGCTCCTGGCGCTCGCCGGCATCGCTTCGGCCGTACTCAGGTGAGCTCCGAGACACACTAGGGTTAGCATCCCTCCTCTTCACAAGCAGCCGCTGTGTGCCGTGGCTCTTGGAGCGTGCCACGAGCGCAGAACATTCTTAGCATTAGTAGCCCTCGGTATTCCATTCAGATGAGGATCTGCGTCTTATGATGCCAGGGATACCGGAGTCAACAGCTCCTAATTTGGACCATGGGAGCCTACTTAAGTTTCGCAGGAATATTAATACACGACCATCGGAATACGGGTGCTGAGTTCCAAAGTTCAATTTGTCAGCAGCCGCACTTCTCACATGACTGATTGACAAGCTACCGTGGCTAGCTGGTTTCACTGCAATCTACGTACCTGTCCAGATAAGTATATATCGTTCCTCTCAGTGATAATAAGAACCACTCGTGAAACTCTGCGATAAACGGTCTTTTGGACCTTCTATATACCGTGGTTGGGAACGCTAGTGCAGCTGCACTTAAGTTCATTTATCCCATTCTCAAGGCTCGAAATGCCCCTACATCACACAAAGCTCAGATACGTTGAAAAAACATCGCATTACCTGAGAACCGGGAATGCTTTGTTCAGAACGTCTTCTTCTTTATAAAAGCAGTGCGGCTCCTTCTATGTGGTATTATCACTTCGCTTCTATTTCGAGCGTCAGGAAACAGCTCGGTGGAGTTCGGGGGAAGAAGGAGAAGCAGGGATGAGAAGACTGTAACCTTTAACGGCCCGTGCCTAGCGCCCTGCGCTTAAATTGGGGTGCGGATGATTTACTGTGGGTGTAGTCTGGCCACTTACGTAATTAAAAATATAAAAAGCAACCTGCGTGAACTTTTTGTCGTAAGCTTTCAAAACTTACGGCTAATGCGGTAATCTTATGGCATATCTGTACGCTGTGCGTACGAACGTATACATGCCACGCCATAGCTCGTCTTGTTCAGTAATGCGTAATCCTTGCTGCGCACTTACCACGTTTTCTTACTCGGCAGAACCCACTGCGAAAAGCAGTTCGCACACTTTCTTTCCCTACGCAAGAGAAAAAAAAAAAAAAACGTGATAAACCTCATTGTATCGAGTGTCTAGGAGCTAATGTATTGTCCTCAAGCTGAGTGTGGTTGTCATATTAAAGATGAACAATCAGAAAAACAGGGCGACAAACTCTATTTGTGTTGGCCTGGACAGATGAGAGTGAGCGAGGGGTGTCGCAAAACGCACCCCGCGCGCATTTTTTTTTCATTTACATTTTATTATGCTGCTCGTGACGGCTTTATCTAAGTAGACGCCATCTATCCTCAAGAAAACGTGTTCTCAGTCAGTTGCATCGATAACGCGTAGCTCTGGACAACTTATTGTACACACGGTATCGCTACGTTCCAACACATTTTGTAAATTATGCTGTCTACAAAATCGAGTTTAGTTCAAGTGAAAGCGCACATTTCGCAGCGCCTCCGCTTGCAAAAAGAAGAGACAATCACAGGATGGTTGCACCATGGCGACCGCAGGATTATTTATTTGTGAACCTACCTAGAGTGCTCTCATAGACATTATTGATAGAGGGGGAGGGGGGACGTACTCAATCAAGTGTATGAAATTCGATTTGATTGGCTTGTGGGGTTTTACGTCACAAAACCATGATATGATTATGAGGGACACCGTTGTGGAGGGCTCCGGAAATTTCGACCTTCTAGGGTTCTTTAACATGCATTGACATTGTTCAGCACACGGGCCTCAACATTTCGTCTCCATCGAAATGCAACCGCCACAGCTGCGATTCGATCTCGCAACCTTCGGATCAGCAGCCGAGTGCAATAGCCACTATAGTGACTGTGGTATTTGGCCCCGTCACGGTGGTCTATAGACCACCGTGGCGGGGCCAAGTATATAAAAGAAGCAAACACAATTTAATTTAAAACCCACTTCACTCAGGTGCAGCACCAAACAGTATAGCGGTACACAGCAAATAAGCAAAAAAAGAAAATTTCACTTCAGTTTTAGGCATTTGCAAACATAGTTTACTGCACAATTGTTCGCCTCTATTTGGTCGTGATTTGCCGTCGCGTTAAACTCGCGTAACATCAATCATCATTTCGATAATTTGGCCACAGAAAATACTGGTACCTTCAAAACACTTAAAAAGTGGCAGTGGCGGCACATATGGTGCTTGAACGGCAGCTGAATAATAATAATAATAATAATAATAATAATAATAATAATAATAATAATAATAATAATAATAATAATAATAATAATAATAATGCCCTCCGACGCATGCCCTGGTTCTTCAACCATTGATTGATTTCTGGGGTTTTACGTCCCAAAACCACGATTTGATTTCATAATGAAACTTTTGCGCACACAACACGAAGCCACAACGAAGAAGTACACAAGGACTGCGCTAGTCCTTGTGTACTTCTTCGTTGTGGCTTCGTGTTGTGCGCAAAAGCTTCATTATAATGCCAAACCAACTAGCCCGCCTGTCCGTTTTGACACGATTTGATTATAAGAGACGCCGTACTTCACGGCTCCGGAAATATCGACCACCTGGCACCTGGGGTTCTTTAACGTGCACTGACATCGTACAGTATAGGGGCCTGAACATTTCACTTCCATAGAAATGCAGCCGCCGCGGCCGGGATTTGCTCCCGCGACCCTCGGATGAGCAGCTCAGTACCGTAGCCACTAGACCACCGTGGCGGGGCTGGTGCGCCGACCAGCAACAGCCGAAAGAGACAATGAAAATTTTGTAAGAACACACTTTGCATAGGTTACACAAGAAAAAATATACGAGTTGGCAGTCTTGATGCGTGCATCACACAAGCACACAAATATGAGTGCTTTGTCTCATTCGCCAGAGAAATTTTTGGACTTTTGTTCTGTGGTCAACCGCAGCAACCAACCAGTGGTACATACCGTAAATAAAAGTATCGCATCAGCCATCGCGGTGCTGGTTGTCTAACCTTAGTTGTGGTGGGGATGCTCATCTAACAGTTTTGCTGTGCATCTGCTTTAACGGGGCGCAATGTAGGATGATAAAAAAAGAAAAAAAGGACTATGGAGGTTCATTAACAATTTATCCCAGTAGTAGGTCCAGTAATGTAAATGGCACAGGACAGTAATGCAAACTTTGACTTATTGCGGCAGCCACGTCAACAAACGGCATGTTTTGTCATCTCGTGTCTTTGTTTGCACGCCTTACCTTCTTTCATGGTGCATAATATTCGCATAATTTATTAAGAGCGTAGTCGATCTAAGCGGGAGGACACGTGAAACTCTCTTTGGAATACTTGTCATCAACAAAAGTCATCCTTTCGTTCAGTATATCGCACAATAATGACAGTTTTAAGAAATGACGTCTTTGAGAGAGCATGGGTCACCCAGCGGTGTGCCTGTACATAGAGATTCGTCGGAAGCCGTATATATTTACCTGTCAAACCGAGTTGCTCGTGCGACAGCAGCATACGGTATTGCGGAAGAGCCTTACGCGGTGCAGGTATATCCAAATACGTGCTGCAGTTTTCTTCAAAGTACCCTGCTCCATGACAGCTCCGCCACGGTGGTCTTGTGAATGGCTCTCGGCTGCTGATCCGAAGGTCGTTGGATGGAATGCCGGCCGCGGCGGATGCATTTTGATGGAGGCGAAATGTTGAGGCCCGTGCACAATGCGCGATGTCAGTGCACGCTAAAGGTCCGCAGGTGGCTGAAATTTCCAAAGCCATTCACTACGGCGTCTGTCATATCCAAATTGTTGTTTTGAAATGTAAAACCCCATAAATCAATCAATCTCTGACGTCACAGCTAGCGCTGAGCTTTCGGCGACAAATACAAAATAGAAAAAGATCACTTTAACCATTCAATTTCTTTTTTGCCATTTAATTTATAAATATCGGGGTTCTTAAAACATATCTTAAAAGGCACAACAGTTTAGTCTCGCTTTAGTGCCAGGTGGAAGCCAACATTGATCAATTCGTGATTAGCGGATGCAAACGGACGAATGAAAAGTTTCGTGGATTCAGCGCCTGGCTAGACCCTCGATTGTTTGTTTTTTTTGTTTTTGTGGGGTTTTACGTCCCAAAACCAGTTCTGATTATGAGAGACGCCGTAGTGGAGGGCTCCGGAAATTTCGACCACCTGGGGTTCTTTAACGTGCACTGACATCGCACATCACACGGGCCTCAACATTTCGCCTCCATCGAAATGCAGCCGCCGCGGCCGGGATTCGATCCCGCGACCCTCGGATCAGCAGCCGAGCACCTTAGCCACTAGACCACCGTGGCGGGGCAGACCCTCGATTGTGTTGTGGTGTTTCGATCTGTAAAAGTTGTGCAAGTCTTGAATAAAGTTTTTCCATCTTGCAGCTTACGCCGTCGCAACAATAAAGGCAATAAATATTTTCATAATCAGCCAATGGCAGGAGTGCATCCTCTCATATTTGCCCTGAAGAATGAGACCTATATACGGGCAGTTGAAAAACATTTGCAAGTGTGTGCCTCAGCGAGGCCCATATGAACAACTGTAGGATGTTATTGTATACATTTAAGCATTTTCCCGCAATGGCATCTCCAAAGAATCCTGTTGTAATTCACTATCGTTTAGAATGATTTGAACTGGATATGAGCGTACGCATTAGAGACGTAAACAATACGCACGACAAGCGCATTTAGAGAAAGAAAGTATAGACAAACAAATGCCTACACACAGAAGCACTCTTCATGCCCCGCCACGGTGGTCCAGTGGCTATGGTACTCGGCTGCTGATCCGAGGGTCGCGGGATGGAATCCCGGCTGCGGCGGCTGCATTTCGATGGAGGCGAGGCCCCTGTGCGACGTCAGTGGACGTGAAAGAACCCCAGGTGGTCAAAATTTCCGGAGCCCTCCACTACGGCGTCTCTCATAATCAGAGCTGGTTTTGGGACGTTAAACCCCTACATAACAACAAGCACTTTTCATGCAGCAACCATGTCATGAAGTAGCTTGTGACTACATCGCGAACACTAATTCATGTCACATCGCTTTCATAAGCAGATTCCAGTTACGTTCTGTGTTAGGCGGTTGTTGGTGACCATAAATCGTGATTACTCCTGCAGGGTTCCACTGAAGCGCATGAAAAGCATTCGGGAGCACCTCCGCGAGGTCGGCACGCCACTCAACGTCACTCAAGCTTGGTCTCTGTCTGGTGCCCTCGCAGGACCCTTCCCGGAGCCCCTCAAGAACTACCTCGATGTGCGTCTTTCCTCGCTGTTTTGTCACAACAGTGGGGGCGCACGCCGCATAGCTGTGTGCGCCCTCACTGGGCTTCTCTCGCAAGTGTCTTTAAGGGCCCCTAAACAATCCAGTGCTCGAAATTTAGTTTCGGTGTTGCAGTTGTACACAAGTCGGCAACGAGTATGCAGCCGCAAGAATTTTTTTCGAAACGGTGAAGTAATGGCGGAGTTACGCGGGTTTTATGGTTGAAAACTTGTCTCCACTCATATCGCTCTTCGCTATGCGCCGTCTGACCGGTGCCGTCCTTTCCTCGTCGAGTACTCCCCGAAACGTCACGTGACAGGCTATCGCCTATGAGCTCTATTGCTTTGTGCGGGCCTGTCGTCCTGCGAAGGGTGCAGCCCAGTGATCTCCACTAGGGGGTTTAGTGGAGTTCAGTGGTGCAGAGGCACTCGCTCGCTCTTTACGGCCTGCGCACAAGAGGCTGTTTCTACTTATCGCCGCAACTTGGCTGGGGCGCTCCGAGCCAACCGGCTCAGGGATAGCACGGGAAAGCTGAACATGTCGGCGATAGAGATAAGTAAAAGGCGCTTAGAGTATTGGAAGAGAAGCTCAGGGGAAGATGGAGGCTTGAATCGATGAACAGATCGCTAAAAACTATTGAGAACAAGGAATGTCGCAGGGGCCAACGTTTCGACAAGTGGACTTGTCTTCGTCAGGACAGCGACTGCCTTCTCCAGCGTTCGTTTATGTACGCCATTGCACACTCTCCCCCGTCCACAGAAAGAGAGGAGAAGAAGAGCAGCACGTGCGAAAAGAAAAAAAAAAGAAGAGGGGTGGGGGGGGGGGGGTTAGGGTGTAGGGGAAGTTGGGTGACAGGTGTTAGCGTGACTAATATACATGGCAAGAACCAAAGCTTCCAAAGAATATCTGCTCGTTGTACATATCTTGGAAATGCATTATGTGCACAGCCCTAGATAGGAGGATGAAGAAAGGAAAACATAGGCTAGGTACAGGCGTTGCACCTATCGCATGTGTCCCCCTTCCCACCCCGCACCACCTGCGCCGCACCTGCAGTGCATTTCACCCACAGCTTGTTGCTAAAAATGTGACTAGGCTGTTTAACGCTGTTGTTCTCGTAGAAGTGGATGGAGAATCCGCACCTGCAAGTAGACTTTGGGGAAGAAATATTGTTAGCTTGTACATACCGTAACCTTTTGTCGTCTTTGTTAACCCCCCATCCGTATCGAATGGACTAAAGGGACAGAAATACAGTGCGTGTGTCTTCCTTGTCCCTATTTATTTCGCGCAGTTCCTCTCTCTCATGGATTACTAATTGGCCCAGAGTTCAATCCTTCTAAAGACAGGGAATAGTATATCATATACAAGTTCAATACCCTCCAGCCTGCAGGCATAAACATTTCAAAGGGAACCCTTGAGTCTATTAGGTACGGTGTGGGGTTAACGAAGACGACAAAAGGTTCAGTTATGTACTACAAGCTAACAATGTTTCTTCTGGAAAGTCTACTTCCAGGTGCGGATTCCCCATCCACTTCGACAAAAACAACAGCGTTAAACAGCAGTCACATATTAGCAACAAGCTTTCGGTGAAATGCACTGCGGGTGCGGCGCAGCCGGTGCGGGGTGTGAGGGGGGGACACATGGATAGGTGCAACGCCTGTACCTAGTGTATGCGTTCCGTTCTTCATCCTGCTTTGTAGGGCTGTGCACACAATGCATTTCCACGATATGTACCACCAGCGGATTCTTTGGAAGCTTTTGTTCTTGCCAGGTATATTAATCAAGCCAACAGCTGTGACCCAACTTCCCCTACACCCTAACCCGCACCCCCTCCCCCGTCTTTTTCTTTTCGCACGTGCTGCTCTTCTCCTCTCTTTCTGTGGACGGGGGAGAGTGTGCAATGGCGTACATAAACGAACGCTGAATAATGCAGTCGTTGTCCTGACGAATGGTCTGCAGAAAAATGCGCCTATTTCCTTTCTTTTGAACCACTCTCTCTCCTGGCGAAGACAAGTCCACTTGTCGAAACGTTGGCTCCTGTGGCATTCTCTGTTCTGAATCCTTTTTAGCGATCTGTTCATCGCTTAGAGTATTGGTGGCGCAAAGGTATGGAGCAAACGGAAATGCAAGGTAGTTCGGGCAAGATTGTTACTTCGCATTGGAACGATAATAGATAACATAGGTAGGCGAGGAGAAAAAATAGTTGTGAAAATATGTGCGATTTGGGGAAACAAACGTTTGTAGAGAAAAAAATAAAGCTAGAGCTTGGTGGCCCGCGGGCTACCGCCCCGTTGTAAAGGGGATGCTCCTAACATCCATCTGTCCATCCTCTAAAATCTCTGAAAAGTTATTTTTCAGGGACTTTAACCGGCTTTAGGGAGCCTTCATGTGCGCGCCTCCGTCAAGACGGAGGCGCGCAGGCGAGCACATGTAGGCTCTCTAGCCGGCTCTAAACCAGCTCCCGGCCGTTGCGGAGGCGAGCGCACGCAGGGAATGTTCGGCTTCAGATTTGCCGTGTCACCTTCTGAAGCTCCTGTATATGGTATGCATGGTATCAATGCAATGAGAACACGGTAACAAGCATATGTGATAACTCTGGCGATTTCCGCTTTTCGGAGGGGGAGGCACAAGCCACTGATTAACCCGCTTCTGCTGTTGGTGAGAGCACTTACCATTACGCGTCGCGCTTATAAGGCTCGGCCGCATGATTCGTCACCGACCGTCAGAACAATGACACGAAACATTCTTTTTTGGAGGAAAGTGGTTTTCAAAACGTTTATTTCAAATACACATATGCCAACCATTACTCTGCTTGAAATTATAAAATATGGACATATTTGTTGAAGGTATCACAGTTCTTGCTCTAATAATAAAATAAATACCTTCAAAAGGGTGAGGTCACTTTTTCCCACAGGTAGCCGTGAGTCGCAATCACAGTAGAAGGAATAATAATAATAATAATAATAATAATAATAATAATAATAATAATAATAATAATAATAATGAAGTCGCACCACGCCACGCTGAGTCCCTGCATGCATACAAATTCCTAAGCCCTCAGGAGTCCAGATGCAGTCTTCAGAGCGCAAGTGAAGAGATGAGAAAAATTTTCTCATGCAATAATGCACGCCGTAGGCGAAGAGGAAAAATTAAGAACTTTCACAAAACCGTTCAATACGTTCTCCTTGGTACTAAAATAATATAATGCACGCACAATGTCCACCTGACCAACCCCCGACTAGCTAGGCTAGAGGGTGTCGACTAAATTCCTTTGCTCTTCCAGCTGCGCCTATTGAGAATACCAAGAACCCAAGTGGCTTTGTGGCCCTGGCGCCAAAGCCCTCTAATATAATTATGATAAACAGCGCAAAGAAACGGACGGCCACGGAAAGGAAACGCAGGACAAGCGCTGACTTCCAACTGTATTTTATTGACATGAAAGCATCTTATAAGTGCTTGCGGGAACAATGAAGTAAATGTAGAAAAAAGAACAGAACAATAAGATGCAATGACAGAAACCCACCAAAAAAACTTTAACAGTCACAGCAGCCTGTTATTGTTTTGTTGTGTTGTTCCGTTCTTTTTTCTGCTTTTTCATAATGCTCCCGCAAGCACTTATAAGACGCTTTCATGTCACTAAAATACAGTTGGAAGTCAGCGCTTCTCCTGTGTGTTTCCTTTCCGTGGCCGTCTGTTTTTTGCGCTGTTTATCTTAAGCATGCAAAACCAACTAGCCCAGTCGGCTACTTTTATTTGATTTATTGGTTTCCATTTACACACACACACACACACACACACACACACACACACACACACACTCACAAAGGAGTGGTAAATGGAGGTGGATAAGGAAAAAAAAAGTCGCACTGACGCGGCTTGAGGGAACCTGACCCCCTAAGTACAATATGGCTAGCACCACATACCTATATTGCAGATAGTGGCCATAAAACAATGCAGTTATACAATATATATAAAACAATAAAATATTTCCACAATAGTAACAACGCAAACACACTGCGGCATTGAAATGATTAAATGATATGCACTTGGTAACCTACAGAAAAAAGAACAAACATATGAATAAACATTCACAAGCGCGCCCTACAGAGGTGAAAGCAATAGAGTTTTAAATACTGACAGCGATAAATCCTGTAAATTGTAGCCTACTATATCATATGAATTCAGTAATCTTGGAAGGTTATTAAACAGCATTTGACAACCGCAGTTAGTTCTAAAGCGCGGAACCTTTCATACTTCAGGAGTACGAGTTGAATAACGGAATGAATTGGCGGATAGTTCTGCAAGTTCTACAGGTAAGGTACTATTGCATCTGGTACCAAAGTAATATTCGCGTAATAGTCTACAGCTATAGATGTTGCGCGCTGTAGAAATGTATTTCTCAAACAGGTTTTCAGTATGGGCGGCATACGGTACATTAGCAATGACGCGTATTATTTTCTTCTGCATACGAAATAATTTACTCAAGTTGCACTGAGTTGTGGTGCCCCATGCAAGATGCCCATAATGTACGTGAGACACAAATAAAGCATTATAAGTTAATAATTTTAGAGACTGGTAAAATATATCTATAGCGATTTAAAACAGCTGTTATATGGCTGCTTTTGGAGTACAGAGCTTACATGGACGTCCCATTGCATAGTACTTGTGAAGTGTGCCCCTAACACCTTTGCAGAAAGAGCAAGTTCTATATTTGTCGATCTATACGCTAATGTTAGATCTGAAGAAAGACTCATGCCTTTGGCATGAAAAATTACAGCCTTTGTTTCAGCCGTATTTACTTTTTAACAGTTCTCTGCGGAGGATAGACTGCACAAGAAGTCATTTGCCATAGTAATTAAATTGGTGCAGGAGCGGACGAGGTAAAAACACTTATGTCATCTGCGTAAATTAAAAATTTCGCCTTTTCATAGATGTCAGTAATATCGTTAGCGTATAAGTTGAAGAGCAACGGTCCCATAATGCTACCCTGTGGGACATCAGAAAATATTTCTTTGGTTACCGATGTGTTATGGCCTACAGAAACAAACTGGCGTCTGTTATTAAGATTTTAATAATTGAAGTGGAAGGCCTCTAATTCCATATTTCTCTAATTTGTAGAATAAAATGTTGTGATTAGTATGGTCAAACGCCCGTGTAAAGTCGACAAATATACCTATTGTTAATAGCTAATGTTCGAAGTTCTGCAATATAATTTTTTTTATCGAGAAGAGCTAATTCAGTGAACCAGTTTTTACGACAACCATATTGAGCATGGGAAATTATCTTGTATTTTTCACAGAATGAAAACAACTGACTTAGAATAATTTTTTCGAGACGTTCTGACAGGGGCGATCGATATTGGGCGATAATTTTTTATATCTAATTTATCACCTTATTAAAATAATACTGCTGCCTTAGCAACCTTCATATTTTCTGGAAATACGCCGTGGAAATACATAAGTTATAAATACGTGTCAAAATAGGGGCTATATCACATATAACAAATTTTATAGGTAGAATCTGTAGACCATCGGCATCACAGCTACGAGATGTTTTGAGTCTTAGGTATACAGAACATACATCCGAAGGCATGAGTGGCTGAAAAAAATATTGCGTTTGGAGCAATGTGCACATAATGCGCGGCATGGGATGACTGAGGTCAACGTCTCTGTGTACAAAATAGTCATAGAAGGCGTTTGCCAAATCGTCCTTTACCAACAATCTACCGTTTAAACTAATTTTTTCAATTGGATCACTTATTTGATTTCTATTCATGAGAGCGTTTAGTTTATTGCATAATTTCTTTGAGTAATTCATAAAAAAGAAAACATCTGTAGAAAATAAGCATCACGTGCTTTCCGTAATTCTTTGGATAACTTCTTACGAAACATTTTAAATGTTTTAAATCCAGAGGTTCTCGAGTTTTAAATTTGGCATATAGTTTGTCACGCTTCTTAATTTTTTTTACTAAGAGCGTTCGTTAACCATGGCTTTCTAAGGCATCTTTTTCTCCTGTGGATTTTGTAAACAAAATGTTTTTTTTATACACGGCTACAAACCTGCCAAGAGATAAATTGTAAGCTGGTTCGGCATCTCGTTCCTGTAAAACATCATCCCAGTGAGTTTGTTTCAACTCTGTTTGAAAATATGTTAGGGTATCATCGGTTACTTTCTGGAAGGTTTCTTTTGTGCCTCTGTGCAAGGTGCTAGCTATTCTAGTTCTCACAAACATGCAAATTGGCATATGGTCACTTATGGCACTACTCAAAACAGCACTTGTAATACACAAATGAGAGTAATTCGTTATAAATAAATCAAGTGTAGTTTCTATACTAGTGCTGGAGTGAATTGTATTTATACAACCATTTTAAATGAATACTCTTTCAAAATCAGACCGGCGTACTGTATCCGCGCCTACATTTACATTAAAATCTCCTCCAATGATTACGTTTAGGCGGTTTTCATTAGCGAATGATAACAGATCATCAAAAAAATCATGAAAATGGCAAGAACACCATCGGGAGGGCGGTAGCATACAGCAAAGATATCTTTCTCTGAATGAACATATAGCACTTCGTAATCGCTCGTTTATGCGAAAAAATAGGAAGTATATCACAAGGTATATAGTCAGACATTAATAAGGAGTTAAGGACACACCTCCCCCACGTCCTGCTAACCTTTTAAGGCAAGATGTTTTCTTGTGACCGTCATTCGTATACCAGGTTTCGCTTATCATGACAACGTCACACAGCTTATCTATCCCCACAAAAAAGCTTTCGAGTTCTGTTTTACTAGAAACGGATTGAGCGTTAATATGAACACAACTAATTCCTCTTTGTTCAGTTTCTACGCGAGCAAACCATTCTTATTTATAAAGCGACCCTAAGTCGTTCATAGCGCGGAAGAAAAATAAAATAAAATAACATTAGCTTGGAATACTAAGTAAGGTACAGCTCATCCTCGTGCTTAATGACTGCAGCCTGGGCACCATTTTCTTTGCGTAAAAGCACATGCCCATTCGCGTGCCATGCAAACTTGTACCCGGAATCCCCGCCACGGTGGTCTAGTGGCTACGGTACTCGGCTGCTGATCCGAGGGCCGCGGGATCGAATCCCGGCCGCGGCGGCTGCATTTCGATGGAGGCGAAATGTTGAGGCCCGTGTGCTGTGCGATGTCAGTGCACCTTAAAGAACCCCAGGTGGTCTAAATTTCCGGAGACCTCCACTACGGCGCCTCTCATAATCAGAGCTGGTTTTGGGACGTTAAAACCCACAAATCAATCAATCAGTTGTACCCGGAATGTTTCGCCCATTTCTTAGCGGCAGCTAGAAGCTTTCTGGAACGAGCTGTCATGTTTTCGGTAATCGAACTATCTCTGAGTGATCATTTCTTAGCAAACCAGACATTTCGCAGCTCCTGACGCGCGAAGCGCACAATAATGCTGCGTGTCCTTCCGGGCCTAGCTGGCAGCCTGTGTACAGCCACAACGTCCTGCTCCGATGAACATTCAATGTTAACTTGAAGGAAACATAGCGCTAGAACACAAGGACAAGGAAGACAACGACACGAGCGCTCACTTTCAACTCATGGTTTATTGCCGGAAAGCACGGTATTTATGGACACGCACACAAAAATCCCCAGTCATCACACATGGAAACCAGCAGCATCTAGAAAATCCAATTCACTTTGCGTCAAAGCAACAGAAGGGCTACTAACGCAACTATCACCTGCTTTTGATATCAGTATAGCTTCGACAATTTCTCTGGTATTTTTATCAGCACTTCTGTACACAACCACACAATCATAAAGAAGAGGCTGACAACCACAATTGCTGCAATGAATAGAGACATGTCCATCTCGATAGCGACCTACTTTTTCCTTATGTTCTTTTAATCTCTCGTTCAAGCACCTTCCAGTCTGTCCGATATAAACCTTACCGCAAGAAAACGGAAACCGATAAACAACCTTCTTTGTACAAGACACAAAATGGGACTGATGATTCTTTTTACAGCATACCTGTTTCTTGGCAAACGGATCTGCAGCTTTGCATATGCTGAGCAATTTTTCCGGGGCAGAAAATATGACATCAATATTAGCCTTGCGTCCAACTTTCTTCAGTGCATGCGACACGTGGTGTATATATGGCACAACAACCTTTTTCTTGTTATTACAAATAGCTACGCACATTGCATGTTCTTTATTTAACTTGTTGAAGGCACTTTCTGCTACTGAGACAAGTACATGATTAGGATATCCGGCTTGCTAAAGGCGCTCTGTCTGTTTGTTGAAGCTATCTTGCATTTTGTGATGACATGATTTTCGAAGTGCATTGTTTAGGCATAAGTTAACAATGGCCCGCTTGACAAGTTTGGAGTGACAAGTTTGGAGTTCAGTGTTAAGTTGCTGTGCTATTTCGTTCACCTTAACAAGTTCTCGCCCTCAGTCTCAGGAATTTCATGTATTTCAAGGTTCAGGCGCCTGCTGTACCACTCAAGCGCGCCAATGCCATCCTGAAGCTTACTAAGATTCTGAGGGGCTCGAGCCTCTTCCATCTTTTCCACCCTACTCTTTACATTGTTGATGTCTTTTTTGTTACAGTCGAGACGTCTCTTAATTTCCTCAAATTGATTTGACAGCATTTGAGTAGACTGCTCAATACCACTTACATCACGTGGCAAGTCCAAAAGCAAATTAAGCTTCTTATCCAATTCTACCAGCTTCACCATGATTTCCGGATCTCTCACCTCACCCTGAATAGTCGCAACAGTTTTGCCTCCTTTCCCTTGACATATCTCACACTTACAATTTTTTTTGAAGGCTCCTCGCTTTGCCTCATTCACAGCCGAACACTGACCAATATGAAAAAGAAATCAGCAGTCGGAGCACGTCAGAACTGAGTCATGCTCACCGATTACTAAACGGCACGTGCAACAACGGTACGTTGTAGGCAGCTCTTACGTATAACAACAATCACCAGCACACGTGAGAAATGGTACGGCTATAATGACTAAACGCATTAAAGATCAACGCAGACAATCAGTTTGGCAGCATACACAGACAAGCAGTTTGGCAGCGGCAGCAGCAGCGGAGCGCAAAAATAGGAAGGTTCAAATTACAGAGATAAACCAACCTGTAAAACAGAGGACCGTTCGAGCTTTCGTACGATACGCTCCCACCGCTGCAGCCAAATGACGCAGAACGCACCCCGCTGGGCTGGCCGTGTTATCTGGTCGGATTTTGCAGATTTTCAGTAGAGGTGGCAGCACAGGCAGCCAGCTAGTCTGGAGGCGCGGATCAAACACCAGGTTTCTCTGTTGACAAAAGGCAGGAATGTCCTTGAGAGGCAGCAAGCACCGAAGACAATCCTCAAGGACAGCAACAACAGAGCCCTCGTCGTCCAGCCAAGTGGTCCGTAGCAGTACCCGTAAAACAGAGGAGCGTTCAAGCTTTCTTACGATGCGCTCCACCGCTACAGTCAAATGACGCGAATCTAGTTGTTACCTAACATTAAAGAGATACCTCTAACATAAAAGCGATACACACGCAGTGCTACGAGCAGCGCCAATGTGCTCAGCCTCTACAACGAGGCCGGTGATCTCATCGTTATCGCATGAGAGCATCTGATGGTTCCGGGAAACATCTTGACAGCCACACAATTGAGTGGTTCGCCACAAGGCTGAGTAAATCCGCCTCATTGTAGAAACTAAGCAGAAGGACGCACTCGGGTGATCTCTATATCAGCATGCCGTCTATCATCCCAAAACCGCGTTATGTTTATGAAGAACGCCATAGTGGAGGGTTCCGGGAATTTCGACCAGCTGGGAATCTTTAGCGTGCACCTAAATCTAAGCACACAAGCCCCAAGCATTTTCGCCTCCATCAAATATAAGATGGTCAGGTTTGACCAACCAACCAACCCATTCTTGTTGCTAGTTAGCGCTGAATGTGCGTCTTCTTTTTCTCAGTGCATGATTACCGAGAAAGCCAGGCCTTCCACACACGCACCTGTACTGCTTTCACCACTTCCTACATGCGAAAGCAATAATTAGCACGATAAAGTGGCCGCGAACAGGTGGATATATATATATATATATATATATATATATATATATATATATATATGTACGAGGGCAGTTCGAAAAGCAAGGGCCGTTTGCTTACACCTAAATATTGATGAGTCAGAATAACAGTCAACATACGCAGCGCTATCTGACGAATATGTTTAGAAAGGCACTGAAGTTGTCTTTGTGATCTAGTAATTACTTGCTTAGAGGAAAACGCCGATAACAATGTCCGCGAAAATCGTATGCGGTAGGATTTGATTTTGGTGTGCACGAAAACCACCAGCTACCGGAATTCACGGAGAGTTGTGTCTCGTCTATGGTTTCGCAGTATTGTGTAAAGGAGACTTGGGAATGACACGAGGACTTCAAGAACGGCGGTTGAATTGCATCCGACTGAAAGCGGGTGCTATAGGCCCGTTATCCGACCTACGAAATTATTTAAGCGAATCCAGAACTGAGAGTTCATTGTGGAATGGAGATAAATGTCCGGATGGTTCAAGTCACTCATTTGTGGCTCTCCTCTACTAACACCATAGTGAAGGAAAGGTTGTGATACTACTATCTGTGAGAAAGTGGGTGCCGAAAACCAAAGCCTGAAACTTTGGCTCGTCTCACACGTGATGACATACCATTCGTCTGGAATGAGGAACAGGACGCGGCCTTCTCTGAGCTGCAGAATCGAATGCAGACGACCCCCAGTTCTGGCTCATTTTGACGAGGATGCTGATACCGAGGTACATACCGACGCCAGCAATGTAGGTCTTGGCACCGTACTTTTCCAACACTAAGACGGCACAGAGCGCGTGAGAGCGTACGCCAGTCGTACTCTATCACGCGCCGAAAAGAACTATTCCACCTCGGAGAAGGAATGCCTCGCAGTAGTGTGGGCAACAATGAAATTTCGGCCTTACATCTATGGTCGCCCGTTCAAAGTAGTGACCGACTACCACTCATTGTGCTGGTTAACCAATTTGCGCGATCCATCGGCGCGACTAGCACGCTGGAGCCTTCGCTTACAGGAATTCGACCTCACCATCGTGTACAAATCCGGACGCAAGCACGAGGATGCTGATTCGTTGTCGCGCGCACCAACCGAAGCGTGAGAATGATAGCGGCTTCCTTGGGGCCTTAACCGTGACCGACTTGATGGCACAACAACGCGAGGATGCCGAAATCCGCGCAATTATCGAAAACCTAGAAGGACGCAAGTCTCCCCTGCTTCCACGCCTTTCTCGCAGTCTCGTGTCGTTTAGCCTGCGAGGTGGTGCCCTGTGCAAGAAAAACTCGAGAAGTTGCGGTAAACCCTACCTTCTCGTTGTACCAACAGACATGCGCGGTGAAATCTTTCAAGCCTGCCACGACGAGCCTACATCTGGCCACTTGGGTTCCTCGCGAACTCTCGCCAGTCAAACAAGCGTACTACTGGCCCCGACTTCCTGCATCTGTGAAGCGTTACGTCAAGAGCTGCCATGCATGTCAACGTCACAAATCTTCACCACTGAAACCCGCGGGACTGTTGCAACCGATCGCACCACCTAGGGCACCATTCGATCAAGTCGGCATGGACTTACTTGGGCCTTTTATTTCATCATCGACCGGCAACATGTGTATCACAGTCGCCACAGATTATTTAACAAGGTACACTGAGACAAAGGCCCTGCCACACGCTAGGGCTGCCGACGTTGCCCAGTTATTTATAAACCAAATTGTTCTTTGACATGGTGCTCCTGCGAGCGTTATTACTGACAGGGGAGCAGCTTTCACATCCCAGCCGATTGATGACGTATTCAAGCTGAGCTACACGAGCCATCGCAAGGCAACCGCGTATCACCCGCAGACCAACGGCTTGACGGAACGACTGAACAAAGCCATCGCCGACATGTTATGAATATACGTAGATGTCCAGCACAAAACGTGGGATTAGGTGCTACCCTACGTAGCATTTGCGTACAACACTGCCACTCAGGAAACAACGCGCTTTACACCATGTTGTCTACAGACGTGAAGTTCAGACCATGTTAGATGCCATGCTCCCCCATGACCTCGACGCTTCACTCACTCCTAGCTGACGCTGAGGAACTTACCCAGTTCGCCGAAGAAGCTCGCCAGTTAGCACGCCTGCACATCACGCAGCAGCAAGGCACTGACGCACGGCGCTGCAGTCTTCGCCATCGACATGTGCAATACCGCCCGGGCGACCACGTTTGGGTGTGGACTCCGGTTCGCCGCACAGGGTTGTCCGAGAAGCTGCTTAGTCAGTACTTCGGACCCTACAAATTGTTGCGCCGCGCTGGTGACGTCAGCTACGAAGTTATCCCGGATGGCGTTATGTCGCCACATCGTCGAAAGCACCACTCTGAGTTTGTGCGCGTTGTACGACTTAAGCCTTATTTTACACGTTAGTATGAGAGAACCTCGGCCTTAGTCCTTTTTCATCTTCCGTCACTTTCTGTTAGTTTTTCTTTTTTATTTTATTCGGCTATGTCCGTCAAAACTCTTGTGCATCGGGACAATGCCGTTTTCAAGGGGGGAATAATGCCACCGGAATATGTGCGGCGGGCGCGAGCAAGCATGGCTAACAAAGAAAGGAAGAACTTGTTTTTGGGTCAGCGCGCACCCCCATCTTGCTTGGCTGGCAGTGCTTGTCTACCTGACGGTGCGGTCTCTGCCATAGTCCCTTGTGTCATAGCCCCTTGTGCTGTCATAGTCTCTTGTGTTTCACGTGACAATGTACTCAAGAAAGCTTATCATGGTCACCCGATAATTTTCTAATGCAAACACCCTGCAGAGGAAAAGAAAATGTCAACCAGATTTACTCTGCTTGGTCAATATCACGCAGAACTAGCGAGAAAGCTGGGAACAGAAGGGAGCAGCCAGTGTTTGGTCGGGCAACTAGCGTGACGTCACGCTCTCCGTGGAAGGGCCTTGTCATATATAGTCTCGGTGGTGTTGCGAAAGGACGAGGCATGTTGCTAGGGGTCCCGATACCTACCAATCTTTTCATTGCCCGGTCAACACGGCGGTCTGGGGACCCTCCCTTTCCTCTCCCTCTCCACACTGCCTTTGTTGTGGTGAAGAGGGAGGAAATGGGATGTCGTTCTTGGACACGCTGGCAGCGCCACAGCTGCACCGTGGCGCATTAAGAGTTCACCACAGTACTCCCCCCCCCCCCCTAGCGAGAGTACGAACGAAATGAAACGCCAGAGCAGCTACTTGCTACAGGTCGAGGCGATCAGGCACATTTCTTCGTCGTCCACTGCGTGTGTGGTAAAACTCAGCCACTTAGGGAACTCCCGTGTCCGTCGCTCCCGCTGGTGTGGGATATGGCGCTGTTCTGCAGGTTGCAGGCGGAAAGATGGAGGTTGCTGTCGTGGACCCGTTGGTTTCCATGTGTGCCGGCTTAACTCGGTCCAATGACACAACCTCTTGACGGCCGCGCCTTTCGATGAGAATCGTCATCTTCCCATGGCGGAGAACATTGAAGGGTCCGTCGTACGGAGGTTCTAGTGGTCTTCGCACTGCATCGTTGCGCAAAAAGACGTGGCTACACGACTCAAGTTCGCTGCTCACATGTATTCTTCTTTCTGTGGGCTGTCGTTGAGGCGTAGGTTCAAGTTTCATTATGATGTGACGCAGACGAGATGTATAGTCGCCAGCAGGAATGCAAGCTTGGTGTTCGTCAGGCGAAAAGAACTCGCCAGGCAGGCGGAGGGTTGTGCCGTAGACAAGTTCTGCGGCGCTGCAGCCGACGTCCGCCTATAACGCAGTGCGTATGCCCCAGAGTACAATGGGCAGTGCTTCGACCCAGGGGTGTTCTTCGCTTGTCATGAGTGCGGCTTTCGAATGGCGATGAAATCGCTCCACCGTTCCGTTACTCATCGCATGGTAGGCCGTCGTTCTGATGCGCGATGTACCAATGAGCTTCGTCAGACTGGTGAATAATGCGGACTCGAACTGGTTTCCTCTATCAGTTGTGATGGATGATGGCACGCCAAAGCGACAGAGCCAGTGGCTGACAAAAGCACGAACACAGCCTCGGCTGTGATGTCTGGAATGGGAATAGCCCCTGCACCACGCGTGAAGCGATCCACACAAGTTAACAAGTACGTTGGCCCTGACAGGGTGGCAACGGCCCGACGATGTCGACATGTACGTCGAATCGAGCATCTGGCCCGGGAAATGTCTTCAACGGTGTCACGGTGTGACGCGGTACCTTGGAGCGCTGGCACGCGAGACACTCACAAGTCCATTGTCGAGAATCACAGTTGATGACGGGCCATACGAAACGTGCTGTGAGGAGCTTTTGCGTAGCTCGGATCCCCGGGTGTGACATCTCGTGTAGTGATGTGAATACCTCGCGACGGAGGTGCGCGGGCACAAATGGTCGTGGTTTGCCAGTAGACGTCTCGCAGCAGAGGCCTTCCGTACCTGGCAAGAGGAACCACTGCAGGTTTAGTGACGTCGACGTTTCGTGTAGGCAGCGCAAGTCGTCGTCATCGCGTTGAGCAGCCGCCACTTTGTCGAGGTCTATGCCTGTGGGACAGGTTATGGCGCTGACTGGGCTGCGGGAAAGGGCATCGGCGACAGCGTTGTGGACTCCTTTGATGTGGCGGATGTCCGTGGTAAATTCAGACATATGTATGACATCTGCCACAGTTCACGCGCAGTATGGGCACCCCTGTCAGTCCTTAGTGACTTCAAGGCATACGTGAGAGGTTTGTGGCCCGACAGGACAATGAATTCGCTACCTTCCAAGTAATGACGGAAGTGCCGGATTGTGGCGTAGACGGCCAGCAGTTCACGCCCGAAGGTGCTGTACTGCTGTTCGGTGGGTGTCAGTTTCTGGGAAAAGAAAGCGATTGGTCCCCATACTCCTTTGATGAGTTGTTGAAGTGCGGCACCCACGGCAGCGTCCGATGCGTTCACCATAACGCACTGCGGAACTACTGGTTCCGGGTAAGTGAGCAGCGCGGCGTCAGCAAGACGTTTCTTGATTTCCTGGAAGGCCGCTTTGGCGCCGTCCGTCCCGTGGAGCTCCTTAGCGGCACCTTTGTGCGTAGACAGCAGGAGGTGGGGAAGCTGTAGAATAGTTAGACACTGGGGTACGAAACGGCGGTAGTAGTTCACGACAGCAAGGAACTCACGGAGCTGACGTTTAGTGTTGGGTCGTGGAAACTTTTCGACAGCTTTAACCTTGTTTGGATGTGGTTTAATTCCGCAGTTCGAGATGACGTGGCCAAGAAATGTCAACTTGTGTGCACCAAACTCAGACTTGTCCGTATATTCACCAGTATTCCATGCTCTGCCAGGCGCTGAAACACAGATCGTAGATGCACTTTATGCTCATCTTCTGAGCTGCTTGCGATGAGTAGATCGTCGAGATATGCATGACAGAAGTCGAGGCCGCGCAAAACGCCGTTAATAAAGCGCTGTAATGTCTGTACGGAGTTCCTCAAGCCGAACGGCATGTGGGAGAACTCGAACAGGCCGAATGGCGTTGTTATTGCTGTCTTCGGGATGTTTTCTGGGGCCATGGCGATTTGATGATAGGCACGTACGAGCTCGATCTTGGAGAAAAGTGTCGCACCGTGCAGGTTGGCCATGACGTCGTGAATATGTGGTAATGGACAACGGTCAGGCACGGTTGCTCGGTTGAGGGCTCGATAATCCCCACAGGGCCGGCATCTCCTGATGTAGGCTTTGGCACCATGTGTAGTGGGGATGCCCAAGGGCTAGCGGATGGGCGGATTATGCCGAGCTCGAGCACGCGGTCGAACTCCTGTCGTGCTGCTTTCAGCTTCTGGGGGATAGGCGGCGTGGTTGTGCATAAACCGGGTGGAGATGTGGTGAAAGACATTGTGCTTGACGACACCGCCGGTCTGTGGCGGCCTCGTGAGCTCAGGGAACTCGCGTAGGATAGCCGTAAAACGGGCGGTGGCCGGTGGTATCACGAGTGTAGGGCTCAGAGTCGGATGCTTAGACGGCTTTTTGCACACCTCTGCTTGCGAGTGGGGATCCTATATACGCCGGTTGCGTACATCGACAAGCAGTCCAAAGTGACGCATGAAGTCCGCTCCCAGGATAGCAAATTTTTCGTGGGCTAGCTACTACGAATATCCACCTAAATATCCTCTCGAGGTCCAGGTCTAGCGAGAGAGAGCAGTGCCCGTACGTCGGTATCGTCGTGTTATTTACCGCTTGCAACTGTGACGAACGCGGGCCTTTGCGATCGGCTGGCGACGCCAGCACCGTATTCACTTCTGCCTCAGTGTCGACTAGGAAACGGGTGCCTCTCTCGCGGTCAGTGAGGAAGATGACCGACGGGCGACTTTCCCCTGAGCCGGTGGCACCTGTCGCCGTCAGTGCCGGCTCGGGGCGTTTCCCGATTTCTCGCATGGTGGCGGCACACATTTCCGTGCAGTGTCACCGAACTTACGGTGGTACCAGCACAGCTGTCAGTGTTGTGCAGCACGCCGACGTGTCCTTGGGCTTCCGCTCGCCTGTAGTGCTGCGATGGTATCGCGAGGTGAGAAATTTTTTTGCGAATCTCCTCCAAGGCGGGGGATGGCGACGCCTCGGCGAGCACTGTGGCAACTGCTGGAGTAGTGACGGCCATGAGTCGGTCAGCCAGTTCGGTGATCTTGCAAATGTTCGTTCCAGAGTCCGTGACGCATATCCAAACGGTTGCGGGCAGTCTCTGAAGAAAAAGCTCCCGCACCAGGTGACTGGCGAGGCTTGTTGTGCTTCCCGCTAGTTGCTGCATATGGCGCAACAGTTGGCTAGGTCGGCGGTCGCCCAGTTCGACCTGGTGTAGCAGCTGCTGTAGGCGCTGCGGCTCCAAAGGGGTGAGACGGCGAATCAGTGTCGCTTTTAGCACTCGATACGCGTCTTATTGTGCAGGTGAAGCAAGCAGAATGTCGCGCACCTCGCTCGCTGTGGCAGGTGGAATGTTGGCCACCACGTGGTGGTATTTGGTGGTGTCGGCGGTGATGCGGCGTGCGGCGAACTGACTCCACTTGAGCGAACCAAAGTGCGGGATCGCTGGTCCAGATTGGAGGAAGCTTCACTTCTAGCACAGCCACTGTCGGGCTGGCGAAGGCGCGTTGGTGCTCCATGTTCGCGACTGCGGGTCACCAATTGTTGGTACGCGTGAGCGACGAAGGGACGAGGCGTGTTGCTTGGGGTCCCGATACCAACTAGATTTTTTATTGCACGGTCAACTCGGCGGACTGGGGACCGGTTCTCCCTTTCCTCTCTCTCTCCACACTGCCTTTGTTGCAGTACAGAGGGAGGAAATGGAATGTCGTTCTTCGACATGCTGGCAGCGCCACGGCTGCACCGTGGCGCATTTAGAGTTCACCACAGTCTCGCGAACAGCCGCACCTCGGTGATCACCTTAATGTAATGGAGAGTAGCCTTCCGGAGCTTTTCCTGACTCAGGATTTTTCATCCGTATTGACTCTCCATTGGTGGGAACCAGAGCCACATGAATGTTGTTCAGACCGCTGCGAGGAAAATGTCAATATGCAAATCACTGGGTGCAAGTGAAGCCGACCAGGCGGAGTTCGCCTAGCCGGTAGACAAAACACACATCAGGCTAGAGAGCGTAGATCAGCGCCGCCCGATTTGGCCGCACCCCCCCCCCCCCCCTTCCCGGGAGGATGCGCCAAAGCGCGACTGAAGGACGGGGAAGGGTCCACTGCGATTAAGCGGCGGTCTTCAGAACCCAGAGCACAGGACGTAGGACTCGGCAAGGGCCGACAGCAGGGGTACACTGTAAACAAAAATTAGCCGAGATGGGAGTAAATGGACCTGTCCTCTAGCGCATTCCCCGATAAGAGTTTAATATACTTCGGTCATGCGGAGTAAGAGATTTACTCCGCTTGACCGGAGCTTATGCATGGATTGTTGGGAGTAATATTTACATCCATCGAGGAGCTTTTGCGGGTAGCTATGGGAGTATGTCTACATTCATCGCGGAGCTCTTGCGGGTACCAATATGGGAGTTTATGTTTACATCCATGTAGGAGCTTTTGCTGAAGCCAGCTAAGCCTAGGCGTGGTCCGGGACAATTTATTGCATAATTTTATTAATATTCGATCTACCTGGGTAAATTTGGTATCCTTTTGGTCCTTTCTCCTTCCGGTGAATAGTCTTGACGTTTGCTTTCCGATAATCCTGGTTTGTCCGCATACAATCTTGATAATCTCGAAAGCCTAAAACCACGTCAACACTCGCTGGGTGGTGGTGCCCCAGCCACTTCATAACAAAATATTTCCGATTCGCGCATCACTGTGGTCGTCTGGTCGATGTGCGGCATTTGGGGTCTGGTTGGAGGAGCAGAGCGGTCACCAGTGGAAAGAGCCTTGACACGTTTACACAGAACACTGATCGGCCGTTGCAAACTCACTGCGCACTCATGACTCGTTTAAAAAAACGAAGTGCTGCTTCACTTGGACGCACTAAGCACACGTGCGAGCACGCACAGATACAACTCCCACCGACGATTCGTCGAACCAACCAATGCACTGGAGCATCACACGGAAGCACTTAACAGACGCGCGAGCGCGAGCGCGCATACACACACATCACACCACCGCAAGAGCGTCGCAACCGAAGATGGCTGTTAAAGACTCCCATGTGGAGGTTGGGACCACGTGAACTGAAACTCCGTGTGGGTAGTATAATAAGGTCATGTCGTTTTGATAGTCCGTCACTTAGCAATGGTGGTAAAATGATGTCATGTGCCGTATTCACTCCGCTATGACGGAGTAAATGGTTGGGGCATGAGAGTTTTTTCGGCTGACACGCTGGTAAAAGCTCCCATCTCGGCTAATTTTTGCTTACAGTGTAGGCAAGCGCAACGGATTGATGTTGTTGTTGTATTCAACTCTGGTATGGATTGAACTCTTTCTTCTTCTTTCTTTCATCTCTATATCTACAACTTGTTCCTTTTCTGGCCATCTTTCTTTATATATATCTTTATATGTTGCACTGTTTCCTCCTCATCCTCACTTCTCTTCCCTCCCCTTGCTGTAGTAGGCTATATATGGCTATGCTAGGATTGCCCTCTCACCTACTCTTTTCCCTTTCCTCATCCCTATATCAGTCCTCCTCACTCTCACTTCCTGCTAAACTATATTGTAATAGGTAATACCACGCTTTGCCTACTTTACTCCTCCCTTAATTCCTCCTTACCCTCAAATCACACATCCTCACCCTCACCCACCACCGTCGTCTAGTAGTTATGGCACTGGGCTGCTGATCCGAAGGTCGCGGGATCGAATCCCGGCCGCGGCAGCTGCATTTCAATGGAGGCAAAATGTTGAAGTCCGCGTACTGTGTGATGTCAGTGCACGTTAAAGAGTCCCAAATGGTCCAAAGTTCTGGAGCCCTCCACTACGGCGTCTCTCATAATAAAATCGTCGTTTTGGGACGTAAAACCCCAGAAATAAATCAATGTTAGGGACTGCTTGGCACATAACGGCTTTCTATGCCACTTACCCGCCTTCGTGCAGTAACTTGCATTCATTGATTGATTTCTTGGGCATACGCCCCGACACCACGATATGATTATGAGAGGCGCCGTAGTGGTGGGCCCAATTTGTAATGTTCAGTATGTAATTCTTTAAAATTGTTCCTGCTATTTACTTTCTCCCTGTATAAGTCTCTACGCAGTGACAACGGCGCAGCTATTGAAGCGACAATATATTTTACTTCCTTCAGTATTTTGCAGCACAGGAAAAGGTCATGCCGATGCATAGCCGTGTACAGATACGCCGGACAGCGTACAGTGTAACCATGGTACAGTGATAGACAAGTAATGCGCTCGAAGCAATATGTAAAAGTGCGGACACCGGCACTCAAAACAAGAAGACGTGGATGAAAAGCGAAATGTGGGGGGGGGATCAGGGCCCAATGTGTAAAGTTCAGTATGTAATTCTTTAAAATTCATAAGTTCATTTTAGTGTCAACTGTGCATTTCCATTTCTCAAGTAAATAATACATACCTCTTTGATTAATCTAGGAGAAGCATTATATAAGAGTGCGCTACGTGGACTATACATTACAGCATACGCAGAGCCGATAAGAAAATGTAAAATCCTAACCCCGCCGACGCGTGCCTCTTTTTCTTGTCATTGCTGGCGGTGCATGATTCGCTTCGGATTGCGAATGCATCTTATCAAATAGGATCGGTCAATATCACTGTTGGATCTCTTTTCTTTTCTTTTTGGACTGTTCTTTTCTCGAGGAGCAACTTTGCGGGTGCACGCCACTCGTGCAGTAAATTTGCCCTTTTATGTTCCGAAGTACATTTTTTCGTAGTTTAAATTCGAAGTTTTCGAAGAATATTCTGAAAATGTTTTATTGATTCGCACTCAACCATTATTACCTGAATTCGCTTCGCACCTAAATTTGTCTATTTGCATGCTCATGCAATGAACATCTTTTTATGGCCTTCATATATAGACCACAAAAAGACATACGACGCGGTAGAGATACCGGCACTCTTGGAAGCCTTGTGTCGCTACGGAGCGCTGGAAACACGTGGATGCTTTACCCAACACATACAAAAACTCTACAGCTGCCTCGCTCCCGCATAAGAGCGAAATAATTGCGTTCGAAGAAGTTAGGCAACGAGATACGATCTCTCTACATGCATAGAAGAAATACTCGAACGGTTGTATGGGAAAAAAAAATGTGGCTGATCCCTCCGTCAAAGGAATCAGTATAACACGGAAGTGAAATGTCTCTTCGCATAAGCAGTTGAGGTTGAACGTTTATTGTTACATTGAGGTGAACTTGCCCATTGCATCGGTGTTATGCATGGTACGGCACCGTTCGACGTGGATGAACCCACGTTCATGTTCATACATCGCCTCCATAACATCAAGAGCCAACCCTTTGTGGTAATTTTAGTATTTTACCTAATAACTGGGCACAGCCTATAGTAAATACCGCGCGACAAAGGTATCAGTCATATTTACTTCCGCCACATTGACCCGTCAACGTGGTTGCCGTGCTCTGGTGCCTAACGCAGCAGTTTTCTTGTTCCCATCACGCTCGAAGAGCAGTCGCCGGGAAACGCCGCCCAAGAAGACAGGTGACCGGTGCCCTACGGTGCCCTACCACTGCACTATCGGCGCGTATACGCCCGAAGCTCTACGAACGCGGCTATGCGCGCGGCTCGATCTGCACGCGTTCATCGAGGCGGACTTTGGAATGAGCCTGGAATGACGTACCGCTATCCAGAAGAGACGAAGCTGTAGTGATTCACTTTGCCTCTCTTGGATGGCGGCACCGTTCCAGGCAACGAGCGCCTTGATGCGCGCGTCCTGGGCCGGACGAGAAAGAAGGCGCGCTCGTGCAGCATCGAGCATGTGCGGCGTTAGCACAGTGGTAGCGCACCGGGCACCTTTCGTCGTGCACGGCGCGGGGTGCTGTGAGTTGGATTCCCAGCGCACCAACAGAAGTTTTTCTGAGTCTTCTTTATTGTTCTTAGATGTTTACTTTACCGCATCATATCCGTTACGGTAGTGACGTATGGGGTCGTAGTGAACTCCGGCATGAAACGCTTTCGTGTTAAAATAGGGATAACAATAAGCGGGGAATATGTCGACAACGTACGGCTCGCCGATGGCTCGTATATGGAAGTGAATGTGCAGTACACGTATTCGACTGGCGGTTGAACGGGGGCTCAGGATTAGTAATCATCCCATAGGACCTGTGCAAGATTACGCGCATCTACGTCAATCGCTAGCAGGACATACTACTACTCATGAAACCAAAATTTGCCGAAGATTCAAGATTGGCCGGACCGCATAAGTAAGGCATTTCCAGATAATGGCAGGATGTCCCTAAAGCAAAAAAGCGCGCAGTCACTGCATATTGGCTGTGCCAACACATGGGACCGGAACATGGAGGGTAACAACGAAACTTGAGCAAATGCTAAATGGCCAAGAAGCGTGCAACAGAATCCAAAATGACAGGCTGACATCGGAAGACGGAAGACTGTGCCAGAGAATAAACAGATAGCTGGTATTCTAGTCGACGTAATGCGAAAAGATTGTAGTCATTAATGTTCCTAAACAAAGATGGTTTAATGTTGGCGTTTTTGTCCTGTAATAAATGTTACCGTATCTAATAATAATAATAACAATAATTGTCCTGTCTTTTTACTTCATTGTTTTACTCACCACTCATCATAAGTTATGCATCTTTACCAACGTGCCCAGATTGCCGCACTTGTCAGTGCACCTGCACTGGCCACGAGATGAGTTTTATAAATAATAGATGGACAGTATGAGCGACAGAATGGGCACTGGGAGATGAGAAACACAGCATAGAACAGCAGAGAGTTAGGTGGAGCGATGAGATAGATAAAATCAGCTTACGCAAGACTAGGAATAGTGGAGATTGTATAGGGAGAGACCTTCGCCTTGCAATGGGTATAGAATAGGTTGGAAATGATATGAAGTTTCTCAGTTCTGAAAATAACCAGCTTATTTACGAATTTCGCGCTCGCTGTGGGACGCGTTTGAAGCATACATTTGGAAAAGAAAAAGATAACTGAAGCAATGCTTTCATTCCAACATTCGCTATTTATTCTATTGCGTAGATAATAAATTTCGGGCTAATACTTACGACTTTGTATACCGTTGATTCTGTTACGCTAGAAGTTGCTCCATGCGTCAAATCCATATTCACGACATAAAGTGTATGCGAATGCAATATAGATTTTGCTCTCGCGCCTTAATTTATTGCCCTCATTCAATGTGCACAGGCGCAGTACTACGGGGATATCACCCTTGGCTCACCGCCGCAAGTGTTTAGGGTTGTCTTCGACACAGGCTCCTCGAACCTGTGGGTGCCCTCGAGCAAATGCTCGTTCACCAACATCGCCTGCTGTAAGTTCACTGCTCTTTGTTACCACATTTAGTGAAACTCCTAACGTTGTTCGGAGAATGCTACCAATGTACACTAATGTGTGTCTATCAGGCGTGCGCTGACCTGTGCGTTCATTTCACTCTCTGCCGCGTGTCTTGTATATGACACAAGACCCCAAGACGGCCTTTTGAAGCACCTACGGCACATGTACAAGGATTATACTTAATTCGCGTGCAGTGCACTGTGGTCTGTATAAACAACCAATATAACTACTTGCTTATTAATAATGACAAATTTATTGCTCATGTTATCGCAACGTCACATACCTGTGACGTTGCATTACCAAAGCGAGGACGGCCTCTGTAGGTCTCAAACAGGTGTTCTGTCTCTTGCAAGCTTCAAATTCAGTGCACGCGACTGCGTTCATATGAGGCGATTAGCCAACCTTGGTCTTCATAACTAGAACCTGACAGGACATGAGCGCTCACATGTGTGCATTGAAATTTTTTTTTCCTTACAGATATTTGGCATTTATTATTTTTACGAAGGAATTCTGTAAACAGTTCTAACATAAAAAAAATAACTTCTATTTTGCTTAACAGTCAGCTTTGCTTCGTATAAAACAGACACCTATTTGCTTCTCTCTTTTGACTTAGGCCGAACGCTCGCACCTGTAACGCTCTTACGCTTCATGGTGAACAAAAATTACATATATGCAAATATACTGAGGAACGGCATACAGGTTCATGTATTATCACTGCCTAGATCCAAACATAATTCGCTCCTTTCAAACCACAGTTCCGAATCTTTCTGCTGCGAGTGGCGAGTTCACCTGACGCAGCCGCCGCGGCCGGGATTCGATCCCGCGACCCTCGGATCAGCAGCCGAGTACCTTAGCCACTAGACCACCGTGGCGGGGCAATTGGGCAAATGTGGCTATATATGGCACGTGCCCGTATGTGGCCGTATGTGGCCGTATTTGCCCAAATCGTTTTAGAAACATATGTGGCAATGAAAGACACACACGAGGAATGCCATGTACGACTCTGATGCGTATTGGGCAAATGCAGACACGTAGGGACACGTGCCATATATAGCCAGATATGCATATATGGCTATATATGTATATCTGGCTATATATGGCACGTGTCCCTACGTGTCCGTATTTGCCCAATACGCATCAGAGTCGTACATGGCATTCCTCGTGTGTGTCTTTCATGGCCACATATGTTTCTAAAACGATTTGGGCAAATACGACGACATACGGCATGTGCCATATATAGCCACATTTGCCCAATTCCTGATATGGCCACATATAGCATTTTTGTAAGGGGAGGGCATGTCCGCGTACACGAATAGCGAATCACAGCGTTGGAAACGCTGAAACATGCCGCGGCATCTATACACCCACAGCAGAACAAGATCGAGTCATAGTCACGATACGCAATACTCGTTCCTTTGCAGGGCTCCACCACAAATACTACAGCACAAGATCAAAGACATATGTGGAGAACGGCACTGCGTTCGAGATCCGGTACGGCAGCGGCAGCGTCAAAGGTGTGCTGAGCACGGACGTGTTCGGCTTGAGCAACGTGAGCGTACAGAGCCAGACGTTCGCCGAGATCATCGACGAGTCCGGGCTGGCTTTCATCGCGGCAAAGTTCGACGGCATCCTAGGCCTGGGCTACCCGCGTATCTCCGTGCTGGGCGTGCCCCCCGTCTTCGACAACATGGTGGCACAGGGCGTGGCCGCCAATCCTGTTTTCTCCGTCTACCTGGACCGCAACTCCTCGGACCCCCAGGGCGGCGAAGTGCTCTTCGGTGGCATCGACAAAGCGCACTACACCGGAAACATCACCTACGTGCCCGTCACCCGCAAGGGCTACTGGCAGTTCCACATGGACAGGTGCGTGTCTCTTTCCTCCAAGATCAAGAAACCGGGGAAAATTAGCGTCCACCCGCTTGTAGCACAAAGCTACGAGAAATCTGTACGGATTTCTAAGAAAGGAGGGTTGCTTATTTGACGAAAAATTCATCCTGGTCCAGGCTTCGAACCCTGTACTAACGCCTGTCCGGGGCGCTCCGTGTACCAACTGTGCTAACCAGAA
The DNA here is from genome assembly GCA_013339685.2 of Hyalomma asiaticum. NCBI lineage: Eukaryota > Metazoa > Arthropoda > Arachnida > Ixodida > Ixodidae > Hyalomma > Hyalomma asiaticum. The sequence goes on from CM023481.1 coordinate 204,770,647, forward strand.
GCACGGCCCTTCGATACTCACAGCCAGGCATAAATATGGCAAATGCGTTCTGCGGAATTCCGCAAGATGGAGTACGCTACGAAACGCATGCGCAAAAGGTTGGGTTCCTATGGCCATGCAGTGTATTTCTCAAGAGCGTACAGCCGGGTTTTAATGAATACCGCTGAGTATCCCATTCTTCCACAAAGCAAATTCTCGCTTATTCGATTTCCCTGACCATATATATAGTCAGTGCTTTTACAGAAACTTCGAACTAACAATAGCTTTAATAAAAATGTATACTTTGATGACCAATTTTTATGAACAGCTTCGTTCACCAAACGCGAAACTTACAAAAATTTTTCACCTAACATTTCTTTCTATTGTGCTTATGGTGCAAGTCTGCGCACTAAGCATCAGAACAAGCGTGTTCGAAAATGCGTTCATTTCATTTGATTCCACTAGAGTGATTCTTGTCTCAGATAGTCATTAATAAGCTGATTGAGCATGCATGAGCACTGATCGGCACACAACGTTAGCCGTGGGAGAACATCAACATGACAAAAAATGGGGAAGGGGACGGGTGGCGCGGGGAATGGGCAGCATGCAATAATGGCGTAAGGCTGGACTTAGAGCGAAGCTTGTGGTCAACCTAGCTTCAGCCTTCTACAAGCTCAACTAAGTTACGGGATTTTTCATGTGACTAGCTGTTATGTAGCGAAGAGGACTGGTGAACCATACGAACGCACTATCATCATCGGCTCACCGATGAAGAAGAGCTCGCGCTCTTGGTGTCCGACGCTCGCCTGAGACGGTCGCTTTGCTGCTTCGGCAATAAACCGCCTTACATATTCGGACAGTGGCGTGCCCTGTGATGGGTCAGGCCGGTATGGGAGAATGGTGTCCAGCGTACAAGTATATGTTCACGGCCATACACAAGGAAGAATGGCGAAACTCCCGTTGTGGCCTGTGAGGCGGTGTTATAAGCGTACGTGACATATGGCAGAACTAGATCCCAACTGGTGTGGTCCGATGGGGTGTACATGGATGGCATGTCGCTCAGACTGCGGTTGAACCGTTCGGTTATGCCGTTGATTTGCGGATGATAAGCTGTAGAGGTTCGGTGAACGGTACGGCATGCGGTGAGTATACGGCGCTAAAAACTTCTGAAAGAAATGCACGCCCTCAGTCGCTCAGAAGTTCCCGCGGCGCACCATGACGAAGTTCGAAGTGATGTAGGAGAAAGTATGCAACGTCGCGGGCTGTGGCTGTCCGCAGTGCCGCGGTTTCGGCATAACGTGTGAGGTGGTGGACAGCCACAATAATCCAGCGATTGCCAGCTGACGTGCAGGGAAGAGGGCCGTAGAGGTCTATGCCGACGCGGTCAAATGGTCTAGACGGACAAGGGATGGGCTGCAGAGGACCGGAAGGACGAGGAGCAGGAAGCTTGCGGCGCTGGCACGCTGCATGTGCACGAGCGAATGTACTTTCTGACAAAGTCATACATGCCGCGCCAGTAAAAGCGTAATCAAAGCCTGGCGTAAGTTTTGAAGAGGCCAGCATGGGCACACTGCGGGTTCGAATGAAGAGCAGAGCATACATCTGTGCGCAGGTGACGGGGAACGACTAACAACAATTTACGGCCATCAGGAAGGTAATTGCGGTGATAGAGAACGCCGTCCCGCAATTAGAAGCGAGAAGCTTGGCGGCGAATAGCGCGTGAAGGTGGATTTGTTGGAGTGTCCGAAAGACAATCCATGATTGCTGCGATCCACGGATCCTTGCGCTGCTCCACGGCCATGTTGACAGGCACTGGCGACGAAAATACCGGTTCGAGGACTGAAATGGAAGTCGTGTCAGTTGGTGTAGGCGAACGAGAGAGGGCATCCGCGTCGGTGTGTTTACGACCAGACCGGTAAATGACGCGTATGTCGAAGTCTTGTAATCGTAGAGCCCAACGAGCAAGGCGGCCAGACGGATCTTTCAATGTCGATAACCAACATAGAGCGTGCTGGTCTGTAACAACGTCGAAGAGACGGCCGTACAGGTAGGGTCGAAATTTCCCAAGGGCCCATATAATAGCCAAACATTCCTTTTCAGTGACGGAGTAGTTGGATTCCGCTTTTGTTAGTGTACGGCTCGCATAATTGATTGATTTGTGGGGTTTAACGTCCCAAAACCAGCTCTGATTATGAGAAACACCGTAGTGGAAGTCTCCGGAAATTTTGACCACCTGGGGTTCTTTAACGTGCACTGACATCGCACAGCACACGGGCCTCAACATTTCGCCTCCATCGAAATGCAGCCGCCGCGGCCGGGATTCGATCCCGCGACCCTCGGATCAGCAGCCGAGTACCATAGCCACTAGACCACCGTGGCGGGACATACGGCTCGCATAGGCAACTACGTATTCATCATACCCATTTTTCCGCTGTGCAAGCACTGCGCCAAGTCCCACGCCGCTGGCGTCGGTGTGAACTTCTGTGGGGGCCGTATAGGGTCGAAATGACGCAGTACAGGTAACGATGTGAGCAAACGCCGCAATGTTGTAAAGGCATCGTCGCAAGATTGTTTTGTGGGGTTTAACGTCCCAAAACCAGCTCTGATTATGAGAGACGCCGTAGTGGAGGTCTCCGGAAATTTAGACCACCTGGGGTTCTTTAACGTGCACTGACACCGCACAGCACACGGGCCTCAACATTTCGCCTCCATCGAAATGCAGCCGCCGCACCCGGGATTCGATCCCGCGACCCTCGGATCAGCAGCCGAGTGCCATAACCACTAGACCACGATGGCGGGGCTCGTCGCAAGATGCGGACCAAGTAGAAAGGCTTGTGTCACCTCGGAGTAGCTGAGTCAACGGAGCAATGATAGAAGCAAGATTTCGAATAAAACGGTGAAAGTAGGAACAGAGCCCGATAAAGCTTCGGAGATCTTTCAGTCTTGGGTTTCGGAAACTCGGCGACGGCACGGAGTTTGTATGCCATCTTTCGACACCACCTGACCCCGCCTACACCTTCAAGGAGATCGCCTTTATACCCGAACTCTATTGTGCCCGGCAATAGTAAAACACTTCGACCCCACTTGCACGGGGAAATGCCCGCACTGTGAGGAAAGTTCTTCTGACATTTTCCACATGGTGTGGGCATGCCAAAAAAACCCAAACTTACCCCCTCTACCCAACCCTTCCCGGGAAGACTGGGAGGCAGCCCTGCTCGGCTGCTCTGACCTGACGGCCCAACGGGCCTTGGTCGAGCGGGCCCGGGCCGCGGCCGACGCCAATGGGCTCCCGTAAAAGGGAGCCCACCTAGTGTTTGTACGGGGCGGCCCCCTACGGACCGCTCCGAACTCTTCCTGTAAAAAAAATTGTTTAATAAATGTTTTTCAGCCAGTCAGTCCGAGTATTGCAAGCTGCTTAGCTCCAAAGCGACATTTCTTCAAGTTAAGCTGGAGGCCTGCGTCGGCAATGCACTGCAGGACTTGTTCGAGACGGTACAGATGAGTGGGAAAATCTGGAGAAAAAACTACGGTGTCGTCAAGGTAACATAAGCATGTCTTCCATTTCATCCCCCACGCAAATTGTCCATCATTCGTTCGAAAGTAGCAGGGGCATTGCAAAGCCCGAACGGCATAACGTTAAATTCATACAGGCCGTCGGGCGTAACGAAAGCTGTCTTCTGGCGATCGGCGGGAGCCATGGGCACTTGCCAGTAGCCTGAGCGTAGGTCGAGCGAGGAAAAATGTTCAGCGCGTTGCAAACAATCTAGAGCATCGTTGATCCGTGGTAGCGGGTAGACGTCCCTGCGCGTTATTTTATTAAGGCGGCGGTAGTCCACGCAAAATTGGATGGAACCATTTTTTTTTTTATTTACGAGGACTACTGGTGACGCCCATGGACTATTAGACGCTTGAACTACACCACGATCAATCATATCGCTCACTTGGTCTTCAATAACACGGCGCTCTGCAAGGGATACACGATAAGGCCTCTGGCGCAGTGGTGCGTGAGCGCCGGTGTCTATCTCCTGATGTGCAGTCGATGTGCGGTCTAGTGGTGCTTGGTGACAATCGAACGCGGACTGGTAATTCTGTAGCAAGCTAAAGAGCTGTGAACGCTGCCTAGGGCTCAGGAGGGCATCTACTATGCTATCGAAGACGTCTTGCGTGGACTGGGAACAAGGCGAGCTGTAAGCCAACGTGCTTATATCAGAACAGGTATTGTCAAGTGGCGCGTCGAAGATGGTCACAGAGTCGGCATGCTGGAGACGCCCAAGGCACTCGCCACGACGTAAGGTTAGGGGCGTGTCCATGGCGTTGGAGACGAACAGTTGAGTGCAACCACCCCTCACATTTAGGACAGCAAAGGGAAGCGAACATCGTCGGCGAACGAAAATGTGTGATGGTACAAACAGTGCAATAGCATCGTGGACGTAATTGGAGCAGGCGGTCGCAATGACTGAAGAGTGCGGAGGTATCATGGTTTCTGCACTAAGGACCAGTTTATCGCCACAATCGTCAAGCTCGTATAAGCAGGTTTCGAGATGCGGAGAGAATTCAACTTCGGCGCGAGAACAATCAATAACGGCCTGGTGATCGGAAAGGAAATCCCACCGCAAGATGACGTCGTATGAGCAGCATGAGAGAACGATGAACGCGACTGTGTACGTGTATCCTTCAATCACGATACGGGCAGTGCATGAAGCAACAGGGGTAACGCAGTGTGAACTTGCTGTCCGAAGTGACAGCGTAGATAAGGGCGTCGTTACTTTTCGAAGCTTGCGGCAAAGTTCTTCCGTGATTACTGAGACAGCAGCGCCTGTGTCCACTAATGCGAGTACGATGATTCCTTCCACAGATACATCAATTACGTTCGTCGGAGGAGAGCGAGGTCTTGTGTTGTTCGACTGGAGCGCAGTTCTTGCCTCTTGAACTGCGGTGGCTAGTTTTCCGGATCCGAAGGGGCAGGACGGCGACGCATGGGCGAAAGCGAGCGGCGGCGTGGAGATGGTTAGCTGCTGTGGTAGAAGCCGTGGTAGCTGCTGGTCTGGTGGTGTACACAGGTGGTATCGGACGTGGTGGTGCAGAAAACGGTGGAGGTGAAAAGGTCGATGGAGATGGCCGAGCTGCAACCGCGGCATAGCTTAGGGGTGAAGGCGCAGGTGGTGGCGCTGCGATAGGAGACCGTATAGCTTCAGAAACCTGGTCCTGGAGCATCTGGCGGAATGTAGGAGCCAAGGACGACGTGGGCAAGCGCCAAGGAAGGCGCGGGCCTTGGAACAGCCGCCAGCAGGGACAACTGACGAGCAGCTTCAGCGCGTATGAATTCTTTGATTTCGCCACGCAGGTGATCGCCGTTAGTTACAGCAGCTAAACTTGCAACGGATGTATCGTGCACAGGACGTCGAGTGAGGAGACGTTGTCTTCGAAGTTCGTCATAGCTCTGACAAAGCTCGGCGACTTCGACGACGGTCCACGGGCTTTTTGAGAGGAGCATTTGAAATGCGTCATCTTCAATACCCTTCATCACGTGGCGGATCTTGTCAGATTCTGCCATAGACGGATCAACGCACTTGCAAAGGTCCACGATATCTTCAATATAATTCGTGAAGCTTTCGCCTGGTTGCTGCGAACGGCTGCGCAAGCGCTCTTCGGCACGGAGCTTCCGCACGGCAGGGCGACCGAAGACTTGCGTAATGCGTGCCTTGAAATCTGACCAGGTGCGAAGCTCAGATTCTTGGTTGTTATACCACACGCTAGCGACACCCGTGAGGTAGAAGTTCACGTAGCTGAGCTTCTGAGGATCGTCCCATTTATTGTGCGCACTCACCCGCTCGTACAATGACAGCCAATCTTCCACGTCGTATTCGTCGGAGCCACTAAGATGGGAGGATCGCGCTGACGCATGGAGCCAGGGAAAATCAATGTTGGCCATCCCGGGGGTGGTGGTTGGCTGGCGTCGTCAGGCATGATGGCTGGCAGCCTCCGAGTACGCAGTTCCAGGTTTGGGGGAAAACCCAGCACCTACACCAAATATGTAAGGCGGTTTATTGCCGAAGCAGCAAAGCGACCGGTGGTCTGTGGCTATGGCACTCGGCTACTGATCCGAAGGTCGCGGGATCGAACCCCGGCCGCGGCGGTTAAATTTCATTGTAGGGTAAATGTTGAGGCCCGTGTACTGTCAGTGAACGGTAAAGAACCTCAGGTAGTCGAAATATTCCGGAGCTCTCCACTATGGCGTCTGTCATGATCATATGGTGGTATTGGGACATAAAACCCCACAAATCAGTCAGCCCTCTTTTCCTTCCTCACACTCACGTCATCCCTCCTGAACTTCAGCTCCCTTTCCCACCACTTGCTATACTGTACTATACACGCCTACGCTATGCTTCACCCTCTTCCCGTCTCATTACCCTCATTTGCCTTTCCCACCCGCTTGTTACATGCTGTACTAACGAGGCTATGCCACACGTTACCCTCTTCCCTCGTAATTTCCCTCCTCCCCTCTTGGAAAACCCAGCGCCACTGGGAGCCAGCGTCCAGCGCCATGCCGGATTATGGACCCAGTGTGACGCTGTATACTGGCACGCCGGCGTGCCACGGGATACTGGGAGGCGCGGGTTACTGGCACGCAAAACCTCTTTAGAGCAAAAGAACGTGGTGCTTCCCTTCCATGCATGCTAAGTAATACGCAAATATAAAAAAGCGATAGGACGCATTATAACAACAAAAAAAGAAGAAAGCACCAAAAAAAGCCTTCCAAGACCAGGATTCGAACGCGGTACCTCTGTACTGCCAACCCAGCGCACTATCACTGCGCCACGCCAGAGCACGCTGAAGTGTTCGTAAACAGGCTAGTCAGAGGTGTGACCTGCCGTCAGACTTTTCGGTTTTTTTTTCTTTATTGCAGTACAAACACAAAACAGTGCAAACACAAAAATAACACTTAGAACCCGCCAGCGTCTATGAGGCTGGTTGTATATGCTTGTGAACTTTCAGATGTTTTAAGTTATCTATTATACGAAGAAGTTCCGCATAAGCTTCTAGGTACTTTAGCACTTCACCAAGTTTCGTGACGTTTTCAACAAAACGAGCATTGACAGATCGTGTATGAGGATCAGCGTTCCTTACATCCATGCGTGACCTCCATATGCTATAAAGTCCTAAAAGCATAAACAGGTCATAGGGGACACTATTTCCTTGTACAGGCAAGAATCGTATACCGTAGGGATCTATTGGAAGTTCCTTCTTCAGTGTTCTTTGCAGTACATCCCAGTAAAAGACTGCATCCCAACAGTCAATATAAAGACATGCTCAATGGTTTCCGGTTTGCGACATAAAAGACAATTCACTCCCCAAGCCACGAACATACCTCGTTGTTGAAGCCATGTTTTAACTGGTAAGGTGCCTGTGTGAAGTTCAAAAAAGAACGTTTTTACCCTGCCAGAAACTAACATTTTCTTGACGCGTTTAAGGACGTTACTTCCTGGTCCCTCCCGATAAATAGATCTATAAATCGGGAGGGGAAGCACTACGTCTATGAGATCTTTTAACAGTCTTTTCCTTGGGACATTGCTTAAGTACTCAATAGAGAATTTGCTTATGAGGAACCTGAAGGAAGATACAACCTCGCATAAGTAACGGGATACCCTATATTGGCCATTTTCTACCGTGGAGACAACAAATTCTGGTATTGCGCCCGGTAACATTACTTGAATTATTGTGCGGATAAAGGGGTCTTGCTAATCTCTTAGGAATAAAAGCCTGCTGGTCACCTGTTTCAAGAACAGGTGACATAAACCCAACCCTCCATCTCGGACCTTACGGAAAAGATTAGTCCGCGACGTTCGTTCAAACTGAGAATTCCACACAAATGTCGCAAAAACTCTGTGAAATCGCTTAATTCCGCTTCTAGTGCAGTACAATACCTGGAGGAGATACCATATCTTCGCTACCAAGAAAATATTACATATAGTAGACCGGGCAAATGTTGACAAATCTCGTCCTGCCCAGCACAAAGTCCTTCTTTTCATTTCGTCGGCTTTCTGCATCCAAAATTGCGTATTTTCTCTGTACCTCTCTAGAGGCACCCCTAAGTATGTGTTCGGTACTGTGCTCCACCGCAGGTGCTCAAAGACAGCTGGTGGATGTAGCCACGTACCATGCCATAAACCTAAACTTTTGTCCCTATTCAATAAGCTACCAGTTTGGTCACAAAAACTCTGCGTAATTTCCAGAGCCACTGAAACGCTCTCTCTGTCAGCGCATATTATTGCTACATCGTCGGCATAAGCAAGCACTCGCACATCACAGGATAACAGTCTAAAACCTTGTAACACATTACTGTTAATTATTTTCCTACGTACATAGAGGTTCTAAAAACAATGCGAGCAGCAATGGTGACATAGGGCACCCCTGCCTTACTGACGCTCTAACATCAATGCGCTGACTAAGTTCCCCATTTACTACCAGATTGGTCGTGCAATTCTGATATGCCATGCGGACTCCATCACATAGAACAGAACCCAAGCCTGTATGCTCTAATATAGCAAAGAGGGTGTGATGACATACCATATCGAAGGCTTTCGAAAAATCAACTTGTGTCATAGCTACTTTTCCTAAGTTAGCATCACAATATTCCAGGATACTCCTTACCACATGTATATTTGTAAATATACTTCTTCCTTTAATGCCACATGTTTGATGTGGCCCGACTATATATGTAATAACACTCTGTAACCTATTCAAACGTATAGCTTCACTGGCTTTACTCAACAATAAAACAATAACAAAGCATAGACGTTTCGCCACCTATGCGGGTGGCATCGTCACTACACAAATGGCGTCCCATGAAAGAGTACATCAACTTATATCTTGCCGTAAACATCCGGCAAAGGACCACGATTACTGTTGCATGCATTTTGATTATGACGGATGAACCATGATTCGATGAATTTCCTTGGGCCCCATCGTTGTTCACGTGCCAGCGTCGTCACATTATCTAAATCGAACACGTGTCCTTTCGTCAGGCAGTGGTCGACTAATTCCGTCTTGGCACGTGTTGAATGTGTGGCTTTGGTGACGTCCCTGGCGTGTTCCTTGATGCGAGTACGACGTCTTCGCCCGGTCTCACCGATGTAGCAGGCATCACAGTCCGTACAGTTAACTTTGTACACAACTCCGCTTTGTTCGTCGGAGGGGGTGCGGTCCTTTGGTTTTGGGAACACGTTAGCCAGTGTGCGCATGGGTTTAAACACAGTCCTAACGCCCAAAGGTCGCAAGGCCCTACGCACAGCTTCTGACACGCCGCAGACATACGGTATGCACACAACAGAATTTTCATTATTAGCCCTGCTCTCGCGAGGTCTTTGCATGCGGCGCCGCGTGTCATCGACAAACCGCTGAGGGTAGCTCCGTTTATTCAAGACAGTGGCAACATTAGTTTCTTCATGCTTCCTCAGGGTCTGTGTCGACGACAGCGCGTCGCAACGTGACAGAAGTGTACGGGCAACAGCATATTTGTGCTCCGCAGGGTGGTGCGAGTCAAAACTCAGCACATTGCCACTGTCGCAAGGTTTGCGGTATACGGATGTCGCCAATGAACCGCCCTCGTTCCGACGCACCAGCACATCTAGAAACGCCAGTGTCACCATCTTCCATTTCACAAGTGAATTGAATGGCAGGATGAACACTATTGAGTGCATCATGCATAGCCTGCAGATTGTGCTTTTCTACAATGACGAAAGTGTCATCTACATAACGGCAGTACATTTTCACAGGGAAGGGCAAGGTGGACAGACATATAGTTTCCACGTGTTCCATCAAAAGGTCTGCCACGATTACCGACACAGGGCTGCCCATCGGGACACCTATTTGGTGGTAGACAGTTACGCCAAAAGTGAAATATGTTTGCTTTAAGCAAAACCTCAGTAAAATCATGATGTCATCTACAGTCAGCGAACTTCGACTTGTCAAAGTACAAACATCTTGTAGGCGTTTCTCGATTACATCGGTAGCCAGTTTTATTGGCACATTGGTGAATAAAGACGTGACATCAAAAGACGCCATAACATCCGCGTCACCAAGCTGCTGCTGACGTATCGCGGTAACAAATTCTTTGGAATTCTTAACCGTGAACGTGTTTCCCTCCGCAAGAGGATTTAAAATTTCAACTAAGAACTTTGACAAGTTGTATGTAGGAGATCCAACAAAAGATACAATAGGTCTCAGGGGACAGCCATCTTTGTGAACTTTTGGCAGTCCGTACACTCTCGGCGTTGCCCCGTCAGACGAGAAGAGACGGCGGTATAACGACTGGTCGACCATTCCTTTTGTTTTTAGCCTGCGCAAGTAGTCCACCAATTGTCTTTCAGTACTTAAAGTAGGATCGTGCTGCATCTTTTCAAAGTGCAAAGGATCATCCAAAATTTCTTGCATTTTTCCTTCATAGTCCTTTCGGTCCATAACAACAATGCCTTTACCCTTATCGGCTTCCAGGACCACGACAGAAGGGTCGGACCTCAGATCCTCAAGTGCAGCACGTTCACTACTAGTAAGATTCGAACGAGGCGTTCTGGAATTAGCCAATATGTTCACAATGCGGCTACGAGCAAGGGCTACAGCCGCAGTATCTTTCATGTGACGGAAGCATTCCTCCGTTTCTACAATAATGTCACGTTTTGGAATCACCCGCGGTGCTACAGCAAAGTTCATCCCTCTTGAAAGAACACTCACATGGTCCCGAGACAGCTGTTTCCGAGACAGGTTCTGTATGCTGGTGGCCTCAGTGTGTCGTTGCGGAAGACTGGGTAGCAAAACGGACAGTTTCTTGTCATGGGCATGCGTGCATTTCTCTCGTTCAAGAGTTTCCGCCCTTGCTCTTGCTTCGAGAACCTCACTGAAGTCGGCAGCGCGTAGTTTCATGCGGAGATATGCCTCGGATGCATAAACTTTACGTCTTGCCTGGATGATTTGCTGCTTGTTCTCCTGAATGCGGGCCTTTAAGGAACCCCTGCTGAAGTCTCTTGCGAGCTCCGTCATCTTCCTCATGGCGTCTCTTAAGAAGTGCCGGGTCCACATCCATTTCCGCCGATGCTCCAAGGCAGGCTTCCTCGAGCTTGTTTGCCTCCTTTCCTTGTTCGGTTAGTTCGAAAGACGCGCCGCCATCGATCTCCGTGCTCTCGCGTTCTCCGGTCAACACCGTCGGACGCGTTTTCTTCGGGCGCGTCCCCGAACGTGGGGCCGGTGATTCCTCCGACTGTGCTGTTTCGGCGCAGCCGTCCGCGACAGTTTCACAGCGTCGTTCTTCCAAATGCTGTGACGCAGGTGGCGTTCCTGCTGTGCAGCCGGTGGTGTCATCCCAGGCAGCACGCCAACACAGGACTTATGTAGGCGTGATGTCGGCCAAAGTCGGCAGCGATATCGGGCCTAAGTCGGCAAATCGCGCTCGCGCTACTTTCACCCACATGTGCCCAATGACGGCCAGCCAGAATGGCGCCACTGTGGCGAAGCCACCATGGGTCGAACTTGGCCAGCCAGAGTGGGCGAAATTTGGCCAGCCAGCGTGGGCGAAATTTGGCCAGCCAGAATGGGTCAAATTTGGCCAGCCAGAATGGGTCGGATTTGGCTAGGTAGCATTGGCCGATGTTGCGGGCATTCAGGCTTTTTTGGCGTGTTGTCGGCCCCGCCGACATCGCGAAACCCCTTGCGCGACCTTTCACAGCCACTATGGTGTTTGTAGTTTACCCCACGTGTGTCGCGCCGTTTGGATTGCGATAATTTTATTTTTTGTTTTCACATTTTCGAAGGACCAACAGTAGTTTGTGTAAATGTGCCTCTCATGCATACGCGAAAGCTTTATTAACACAGTAATAAGTGGGGCTCAGTGGATCCTCTGTAGTTTCTATTAATGCGTTCCCACCAAAACAAATAACACAACAAGAGAGGTTTATAGGGAAAAGCACTATTTCATTTATTTTGTGAACTCTGCATTGATAATATGCTATTCTCGTGTTGCACCGTCGTAGTGGAAAAGCTTCGGCAAGGGTGGAACCTGCGGGAAAAGGCGTGAAAATTAGCACAGCTGTGGAGCACATCAGCACTATACTATAATTCCATGCAACTTATGTGCGACTCATGAACAAACGCGGAAATACAAGAAATGTCAGAAACATTCATAATCGGGCACTACTTTAGAAAATAACAAAACAAAGTCGTCCTTTTAAATATAACGAATCTATGTGCAATATCCAACCCCGAGATCTTGGTGTCGTGTCGCTTTAGATACCCTAGGGGGAAAAAACGTGAGTAAAGGATCTGTTGCAAAGCAATTTTAAAAGCGGCACATTACTTGAAATAGGTGCTTCTTGCATTATAATAAATTTAATATTTTTGGCATACATCATAAAGGAAAACATGTAGACGTGAGCTAACACGACACACCCCAGGGACGGGGTCGTTAGGCAAAAAATGTTCTTAAATGATAGGTGTAAGGTGCATTATAAGCAGATATTAGAGAAGGAACCTCTTTTCAAGGCTACTTTAAAAACGCCATCGCGTGCCGAACTGCCGCACTGTCCTGCACCAAGGAGCGCGTGTTCGGTATCACATTACCTTTAAAAATACGGGCAAGAAAAGAAAATGTTACGAGACGAGAACTGCAAGTCACCACACAAAGGGTGTTTGATACAAGCACAGGATTAACCGCATGAAGTAAAACTGCTTTGGGACAATGCACGTAGGCTCTTTATTCGAAAATAAAGAGCATACGCACCTCACGACACAAATAATATATAAAGTGGAACCGGTGCTTTAACATCACAACAATATGTGCCACATCCCATTTTGAAAACTGGCCAGCAACTTACCGAATTTTGGCATCCGCTCTGCACTCTTCAGCTGTGAGTCCGCAATACAAATTCGGCGACGACACTGTAGTCTCACCAAAAGGCACAGACTTGTGTTCATATACAACCGATGTCACAGTTGGGATGGGCATTGTCTTAGGAGGTACACTCGCCAAGGAATCGCGCAATCAACTTGAATGATCGATAAATGCTGTACATGATAAACGATAAACGCGTGGACAGACTGCGTGCAGCCGTTGAAACTCGTTCTTACACCTTGCACGTTGGTAGCGATGCATCCGCGACGAGAGAGCGCGGAGAGTTCCTCGTGGTTTCTCCCTCGGAAGGCAGCGAACGCCAGCAAAATCAGGTTCAGAACCACATTCTTTGCAAACTGCAGATGAGCACAATGGATGTTCACGGAGGGGGCCGTGACAAAGGTGGCCAGTTCGGGAGGGGACGCGCGCCCCCCTCCCCACACACTTTTTTTTATGTTTAGTTGCTGCTGGCTTAGCACGTGCTAGGTTGCTTCTCGGCAGAGCACGCTCGTTTTTCTTGCTTTCTTTTTTTTTGTAGCTGTCTCAAAACGTGGAAGACAGCATGTCTGTGGGGCAAACATTTTTGCACAATGGCGGGGACACCCGCCGGGACTGCATTTGTTAAGTGCAGCTCAGTGCAGCCTGTGGCGTATGCTGGCACGCATGTGTTCTCTTGCCAGCTACTTGTAACACAGGATTTCGCAGAGACTGAACCACCCACTATAGCTAAAAACGAGAGCGAAATGCTGCACTGCACGCAACAAACGTAGCGAGGACGCATGGCGCCGCCATTCTGTTTGAATTCCTGCCATTTTCTTGAGCGCACGAAAGACATGCACGTTCTGCCTTTCCGCACGACAAGAAATACTGCGATGACTCTGTCTCTACGCGCCCTTCTTTTGCCCTTAGTGGTTATAAATAAATTAGCTTTTAAATTCTAGAAAACGCAGATGTGGGCTTCTATTGACACCATAGTCTCATGTGAACGTCAGAGACAAATCCTACATTCCCTGCACAGAGCACGCAGTCAAGCTCGATATATTCTGCTCATCTAACTAGTGCAACGTAACCGATGGCCGATGTGTAAACGAATTCGATATGTGTGGAAAGAACGCAAAAACGGACGTTACACAAAAAAGCAAAAAAAGCATGAATTATACTCAATGGCGTGGACATATTAAGGAATTATTAGCCTATTGTATCTGCGTGGTAGTAGAGAGCATGGAGGTGCATTGTCTACCCGACCAGTAGACAATTATTTTCTTTTGCTGAGCTTATGCGAGCTGCGATACATGCGTTGCGCTGTACAGGAGCTGTTTTTGAAAGGAATGCACTATAGTTTCGCGAACGCACTGATGAAATGTAGTGGAGGGCCACGTGGTCAACAACAGCTTGACTTAGGACGGCTGGTTTATGCTGTAACCCTGCTCAAACGTATGAAGAAACTAGGGAACAGAAGAGAGCTTTGATTTTCAACTGATTTTTTTTTTCAGTGCATGCTTGCTGTTTTTATATAACATAAGATACGCAGATCGCCTGCACAAGAACACTCTGTGATCAGATACACTCTAGTAGAACTCACCAGAAAAGCTCTCTCTATATGAATTATAGGTGTGTGCATTTGTTTGCCACCTTTGAGATGAAAAATGCTTGCCATATCACTGCTTGGTATTTTTCGTTTTTGCTTTTTTCGCAAATGTCGTGGTCTTGACAAGAGCACTTCATTTGAATTTGCAATACAAATGGATATATGTATTTCATGGTCCTCTCATTATAGAGCTAGCACTAGATCAGTATTGTCTCCTCGCTGTCGCAATGTTAGCTCTGTATACCGTTCTTTTGCATAAGTTGCTAAATGTCAGTAGTATAACGCCGGTGGCGAGTTTATCTCCGCTTCAGCGCACCATAAAGTCGGCGCTAGACCTTTTTTTGTCCACGCGCTGTTACCTCCATATGCCTTTTCCTTCCATAGGATGCTAAATGTCAGTAGTATAGCGCCGCTTGCAACTGTTTATCTTTGTTTGAACATATGAGTGCTGGTTATGCGCCCATCGATGTATGCACGAACTAGTTCAATTTCTGTGAATTTAAATTTTCTGACATGCGCGCTGTCAGATAATTTTCCACCATGCTTGTCGATCCTTCTGGCTAATGTTAACTGTTGCGCCAGCCTGTTTCGCTAAGTTCCCGCAAAACAGCCTATAGATGTATATATGAATAGCTTGTATGCATTTTTTTGTGTGCCCTGCTTATTAAAAACAATGCGCGCTAACATAATGTCCTATATGCTGCTCAAAACGCACGTGCGCTATGTTCCGGCACTGAAACGCGTATACATGAATATATGAAGCTGAACATTCTTACGTCGAATCTCTCAAGTGAATTTCGGTCATGCTTGTGTCGATCGGATCTCTATTGTTATATACAGCAGGCTTCCAAAGAGGCCCGGCCGATATCAACCATGAAAGGCTGCGGCGTAGTCGACGTTGCCTCCAGGATAAATGACTCAATGTCTCCTGTGAAATAATCTTCCTGGGCAAATATCGCGCCAAATTCGCCATTCCCCAGGTGATTCTGATCAGCGGCAAAATCGGCGCCACATTTGCCGGAGAAAGTTATCGGCTAGCCGACGGAGGCTTTAAGGTGGCATACTTGGCACAGTGTTGCCGATAAATGGCGTCGGCCAGCCCATATTGTCTGTAGAAAGGCAAAATCGGCACCATAGTTGCCGTTGAAAGCCATCGCCTCAGCCGATGTCGGCAGTAACGCGGCATAAGCGGTCCCATGTTGCCGATTACAGTAGACGGCCTGCCGATAGCGGCGGGGCAGCGGCTATAGTAGCCCGACGTTGCCAGTCATTGACGGCGGCGTGGCCGATACTGGCTCGCTGTCGGCAACATTAGGCCGTGGATGGGCCGAACTTTGCCGCCATAAAACCAATATCGGCCCTGCGTTGCGTGCTGCCTGGGATGGTTTGCCTCGATTTCTTTCACAGATGGCGAAGCAGCCTCTTCTGCTTCTACTTCGTCCATTAAATCGCGGATCTCCTGATGCGACGCTGTAGCACCGATCACCGCGGCATAAGTGCGAACGTAATCTTGCCGCTCGTGACCGAATGCGCGGCATTTGGTGCAACGCGGTGTTCGACAATCACGGCGGATGTGCCCTTCATTCGGCAGCGCAGGCATTTGGGTGCCCTGCCTGGCACCACTACCAGAACTGCCCCTCCTTGAAGCTTGCACAGGTCTGGCAATTCGTCCGCAGTGATGCCCTTGCGGAGAATCATACGAACGGCACGCGTAGTCGACTCAGCCTGTTCGAATCCTGGCACCCTCCACTCCTCCTGCCTGACGTCCTTCACGTCTCCGTACTCACTCAACACACTACGGATAGCCTCGTTCGGCACATCGAACGCTACCCAATGTATTTTCACAGTAAGCTCTTGCTTAACAGGGTCGATTACAGCGCAGTACCGCCCTTTCACCTTAAGTCCTCCGCTGCTAATGAGAAGATTTTTCTCTTCCTGGGAACGCAGCTTAAGCATCCAAACGTGGCTCAATTGGAATGGGCCAATGCCACTCACCGCTTTCAAGACGCCGAGTTCTTCCAGCGGTGATCGGAAATCTTTAATCCTGTAGGGTCTTCCCCCGACGTCACAGTGAAGAAAAACACACAGTTTCATGGTTTCGTCCGACGGTAACGTCGGCAGAAGAAGCTTGTAGCCCGCAGGCAGGCTACAACCTCGCACACCACGGCCAGACGCGGCCGCTGAAACGCTATCCACGGAGCAAGCCATGACGCGTCCGCACACCAGACTCGGTGAGACCAGACTCCAGACTTGTCGTTTGCAGTGGTACACACAAGACCAACGCGCTTTTTACGCGCAATTAAACTTCCACACCCTTGCCAGACAAATAAAACAAGCCGCCGATCACGCATGACATTCGAATAATGGCGACAGCAGTCAGTATATCATACAATTCATATCTAATACCGAAAAAATATAAGTAGACCGACGGGCAGGGACTAGCGGCGGTTACGGCTTGAACTCGATAGCCTTTTCTTGCTCTTACGAATAGTCGACATGTATTTAGATGAGTTTTGTGTAGACTATAATGCCGCTCGATAATTTAACGTGTACTTCAAGTGGCACTTAGCAGTTTTCTCGCTCAAACGGTGATATTTTAGCACAGCGGCAGTACCAGTGTCTGACATACACAGGTTCATCGAAACTCACAATTCTGTTAATCGCTCCGCAAAAAGGAAGCGCAGTGCAGTGGGAAACCTCTCATCATCTTTGTTCAGTAAGCCCTACTGATCGACAAATATGTGTGATTGCACTTGAGTCAGAAAAAGAGTGCGGCAGCAACTCTCCGTGACATATATGTGCTTGCTCAAAGTGCGTCGCTTCGATGCTCACCGCTTCATCTTCAAGCACCGCGAAGAAATAAAAATCATCTGTTCAGGTTAACCGATGCCAAGGCTGTACTAAGCAGTAATTTTGATTCGTCGTAGTAGCGTATTCTTAAGGCTTGGAGTGCCGTTCGCGTGTAGACGGACTCGGCCGGTACGCTATGCCCAAGCTTCACTGGGAGCATACTGGGACAGACCGATCGGGGCTCGGCGGCTTGAGAAAGCTAAAATTATTGTATATTATCTCAAGAAGCTTTCTGATATGATTAATTTTTGTCGCATCTAAAGTATTTGAAGGTGCAGCAATCGCCAGAGGTGCATTTGCAGCGTGGTGGTCATCGGTGGGTTTTTTTTTTCTTTTTTTGCGTGAGTTGGGATCGACGCTTTGAGAGCGTCATTAAATTTCGCGGCGATGTAAAATTTTACTGTTATTTGCACCGACTCCTCCACACAAGTGAACACTACAGCAGAACTATTACCAGAGTGGCTCATATAGACGTGACATTGCGTGTCTAAGCAATGTGCGGGGAAAATGCACAAACGTAAACATTCACAGCTGCTAGCGCTTACTGCGCGCGGACGCCGTACGCCGCATTGCTGCGCACTGTAGCTCGCAGCGATAAAGTACGGTCAAGCCGTAAATGTTCCCAGAGTCTTCACACCTAGTGAAATCAACTAATACTGGCCCAGTGCAGAGCGCGCGCCTGTGAAACCAGCGCCAGCGTCTCTGGGCTGCTTCCAGTGTGTTCCGCACTCGTGCCAGCGCGCAGCCTTCCAGTGTACAGCGCTTTCCAGCGAGCCTCTCACTGGTACCAGTGACATTCCAGCTATGCCAGCTTGTCCCAGTACAACGCCGGCGCACACCAGTGCAAGCCAGCGCTGCCAGCGTCTCAGTGTGTACGGCCCAGTGAAATATGATCGTTCCCAGCGCGTCTCCAGTGCTCCCAGTACGGAAAACGTATTGGAAATGCACTGGAGGCGCTGGTTTTTGCAATAGGGTCCTCACCCTCACCTTCTTTTTCCACCCCTTACTATATATACTGCACATGCCTACTCTATGCTTCTCCCTCTCCCCTCCTCCTCTCTTTCCTCTTCACCCTCACTTACCTTTCCCAAACCCTCACGATACGATACGAGTCTATGCTGCACTATGAAACGCATCCATCGGCCTGACAGCATGAGCGCAAGAGAAGAAAGAAGTGCGCACGCAAATACCATGCATTTCATAAAAGTGCATGCGCACTCATTTGCACTCATTTGCTGATGACGAGAGGCTTATTCGATGGAGCACAAGTTAACCGACCGCCAGCCGACAACAAGAACACGGATGTTATCAGCTTCTGCCAGATGGCAAAGATAATAGGATCTGCAGTACCACTCAGCGGGGGTTTGGTGTGGTGTCGATATACATGTAGTATGTGCATGCGAAATGAGGTGACTAGGTGTCAACCTTAGTTGCGAATGCGGTGGAGCGATAGTGCTTCAGGGAAATCAGAAGGAAGTTGCCTTCGAACACGATGCTTTTGCGAAAGCTACATAATCACCGTAACAGGGAGTGGGAAGGGGGGTAGTTCATATTATTTCGGACCATTTGAAGGTTTCTCGCACAAACATTTTTCACAATCGCGCTATAAAAATATAATAATCAAGCAGTCTCTGTTATGTATGAGTCTTTTTGTTTTCATTTTTTCTGCTTACGAAAAGTGTACCCGCCGAAGCACGTAAGCGTCTACACTAGCAGGCTGTGTAGCTGGTATAGCCTACGTTATTATTATTATTATTATTATTATTATTATTATTATTATTATTATTATTATCATCATTATTATTATTATTATTATTATTATTATTATTATTAGGGTCGATATTAGTCTTGAGCGCGGTGAAAAATTGTTGATTGGATGTTTCTATGTATCACCTAGCGTTTCACCAATCACTTTTAATCAGGCCATCTCTTCTGTTGAAAATGTGGTAATTTCACATAAGAAGCACAAAATTCTTGTACTTGGCGATTTTAACACACCTGGAATTGACTGGACCACACTTAATTTTTCTCATTATTATCATTGCTTAGAGAACAGATGCAGCGTATTATTAGATTTTCTCGCTTTTAATTCCCTACAGCAGCACATTAGTATCGCCAATTTCTGTGGTAACGTCTTATATCTGTGTATTTCTAATAATCAACCTATCGAAGTATCACTCTCTCACATCTCTCTTGTTCGTCCTGACAAATTTCACCCACCACTCAAACTAACACTCTGTATTTCACCAGAAAAACCAAGCTTTCCTGGAAAAATCGACAAAACGCCCAGATCTGCCTGGGCGAGGTGACTACGTTGGCTTGTACAATGACTTGTCCACCATGATTGGTCACTGGTAACCGACAAACCCAATGTTGATGATCAGGTCGATCAGTTTACGGAACTTATCTTGACCAGCATGCGCAAGTTCATTCCCCAATATACACCTAATCGTTGTAAATATCCCTCCTGGTTCTCATCAGAACTTATAAGCGCACTAAAACATTAAGATCGCGCACACAGGAAGTATAAATGTTCTCCATCAACTCATTTGAAGGAAGAATTCTGTCGTTTTCGTACTCTTTGTAAACGCCTATATGAACGGGATCACGGTCTATATATTTCATTTTTAGAAAAAAAAGCGCGTCTGACAGGCGAACTGAGTTTTGGAAGTATGTGCGCAAACGGTCGAGCAAAAGTGGCGAGTCCTTCAGGATACCGGACCCAGAAGTTCAAGCCGTCGCTGACCGTTTTGCCATGCATTTCTCATCTGTTTATAAGTCCCCAGCCTCTGTAGCTAGTAACGGTCGACAGGTTAAGGCAGTTGGCACAGTTGATGATGTGTCGCTAGATGAAAATTCCATTTCAGAATGCATTAAGCGCTTGAAACCATCCTTTTCAGCTGGCCCAGATGGCATCCCCTCTGCCGTACTAAAAGCCTATGGCAGTATACTTGTACCAGTATTGACTACCATATTTAATAAGTGTCTGCATGCTTCAACTTTTCCTAGCATGTTGAAAACTGCTCGTGTTTTCCCAGTGTTTAAATCTGGCTGAAAAAATGACGTCTCGAACTACCGCCCTAATATCCCTTCTTTGTGCCGCATCGAAAATCTTTGAGCTTGCTCGTCACAAAATATTGTCTTTTGATGTAAAAAATTCACAGCATATCCACGGAGTGAATGATGATGATCGGGCAAGCTCCGGATGTTCGTCGTAGATCGTGCCGAGTTCCGGATTAATTTAGTTAACGCGCACGCTACGAATCCTTATGGTTCAACTACGCACAAGTGAAATCTCCCACCGGCACTTCATTGCAAGTCAAGATCCAGTTCCTATATATATATATATATATATATATATATATATATATATATATATATATATATATATATATATATATATATATATATATATATATATGGGTGGCTGGTAAACGGTTCTCCAGCGCGAGCAGTCGGTATTTTTCAATCAAGAAACTCACTAGAAGACGCTGCCTGCGCCAACGTTGTCTCTCGCGGGTGAGGGCGCGTTCTCCTTCTTTGCGAGCTGGTAGCGTTCATCGAAGAAAGAGCGTTTCCATAGTCAACGCGCGCCTTTCGCTCTCTCTCTCTCTGTCTCTCTCTCTCTCTCACAAGACAGCAGATGGAAGAGTGAGAGAGCTCGCGCGCCGGGAGGCACGCGCCGAGGGCGAGCGCGAGCCTCCCGGTGGCGCGAGGTGGCAACATACATACTACTACGGACATACTACTACAGAGGAGGGAACGACCCACACCCTAAGGAGCTTCGCCCCTAAAAATTCATTGATTGCGAATTAGCATGGGTTTCTCACTGGCCGCTCAACTGTCACTAATCTTGCCAATTTCATGATGCAAGTCTCCACGCCTATATCGCTGGGAGGACAGGTAGACACTATTTACTGTGACCTTAGCAAAGCTTTTGACGTTGTCAGCCATTCGCTGCTTGTGGATAAACTTGCGCACTTCGTTGTTGCTTCTTCAACTGTGAATCTCCTGCATAGCTATCTTCTTGATAGATCATGTTATGTTGCCGTAAATGGCCAAACGTCCTTTTTCTACGAAGCTACTAGTGGGGTTCCTCAAGGGTCGGTACTGGGTCCACTCCTCTTTTTAATTTATGTTAATGATGTTTCTTCTGTCATTCGGAATTCTTCTTTCCTTTTGTATGCCCGATGACATAAAGATATTTAAGGAAATTCATTCAGTTATCGATTGTTGCTTGCTGCAATCCGATTTGTGTTCTTTTTCTGAATGGTGCAGGAGCAATAACCTCTCACTAAATATTTCAAAAACCAAGGTAATGAGTTTCATTCGAAAAACATCTAGTGTGCCATTTTTATATTCTGTCAATTCTGTGTCGTTGTGTAAGGTTTCTGAGATCAGTGATCTAGGTGTTCTTTCTGATAGCACCTTACATTTTTCTGCTCACGCTAAGCGTGCTGCTTTGCGGGGTCTTCGCACCCTAGGCTGTTTGCAGAATATCTAGAGAATTCCGTTCTCCTATACTCTTCCGCAAATTGTACACCGCGATATGTCTTCCTGAACTTGAGTATGCATCTGTGATCTGGAATGGCATTTATAATTCCAGCAGCAACGCCATTGAGCGAGTCCAGAAAAAATTCCTGGACATCTATAACCATAGGTTCGCTGGAAATGGCCCTGATTCTTGCATTGGCACTGTTGGATCACTATCACTGCCCCATCACTACACTGCTGGAGAAAACGCGCTGATCTGTTGTTCCTTTTCAAGCTTGATGCATGGTATCATATCCTGCCCTGTACTGCTCAACTGTCTTAATTTCCGAATTCCACGTAAGCTGACCAGAGAGAATAGACCTTTTCATGTAACCGCCTGCCTCTGTGAACATTCGACCATTGACAGGATACAACGTCTTTACAATGCTTACTTTTTAGAGCTCGATGTTTTTCACAGCTCCCAGTCGCTGTTCTACTCCGAGCTTTGCACTGTACTAACATAGTGTCGTACACTGTTGACATTTTTTTTCTTGTTTTGCCTGCGCATAGTTGTATACGTGCAATTTTATAACGTTTTTATCCCTGATATTTTATTATGAATGTTGGCCTTTGTTGTTTTTTATTACTATTTTTTTTGCAGAGTTTCCTTATTGTATTGTTTCTTGTTAGTTTTTTTTTTTTTCGTGCGCCAGTACAAAGAGCTTACGGTTGTTCCTGGGCACGTTAAATAAACTTTTGATTGATTGATTGAATGATTGATTATCTCTATCAGTTTCTTTATTATTCCCGCAATTTCTGCTCCGTACCTGCTATAGCACTGGCAATGACGCAGTGGCTGCACACTTTTCGCGTCAGGGACAGTGAGAGTGCATGACGGAATGGACGTCAGGGGTTGGGAAACGCAGTCGTGGGTGGCAAAGTTAGGTCGGGAGACGAAATCAAGGGATTCGCCGATATAAAATGAAATCGGTTCCTGCAAGACCGTAACATGGTAAATTGGAGATCATTGGGAGAGGCAGTGGACCATACAGGCAGTGGAGTATCCTGCACTGGACGTAAAATATGATGACGGTGATGAAGATTTCTTGAGATCACCGCTGGCTGAACTTTAAAGAACCTCGTGAAACTGCTGCACCATAATGTTCCAAAGTAACAACTCAGACGTATTTACTCTACACAAAGCGGCACGGCTTCCGTTCTATATATGCTTTGTCCTAGAGGCATGCCGTGTGATCTCAAATCATGCCAACGTCATACAACACGGGAGCTCATAAACGTCAAAGGGTGCAAGTTTACTGACGCGCTCACGTTTTCGTATATGGCGATATCACCGCCTTTCGTTTATTTCTGTTGTTTTGCTTGCTGTTTGGTCTGTCGACCAAAACAAGCGGTCTGTCGTGATATGCGGTCGGTCGCAATGTGTCTCATTTCTGTATAAAATCTGCTCTCACATCAGTCACAATTTTGCATCTTGCTCGCAAGGTATATAACTAGTGGATACTTTTCCTTTTGGACAAGTGCTTTGAATGTTCCACGTCAAAAAGCAACAAAAGCAGCGGTATATATTTTTCTTGTTCCCGCTGCCATTTTAAAAATAGCGCGACCATAATAAAAAGTGCGCGCCCTAATCGTGTCCATGGCAGTAATCGCCATAACGGAGGTTTATTTCAAGAAAATGAATGCAAACTTGCTATGCTTACCAGACAGCAGACCGCTTTTCACTATCGCTTGTTGCTCTTTAGCAGTACGCTCAGCGTATTGTTTTAGGGTTTTAGTCCCTAAGTTTGATGAGGGCGATACTCATTATAGCGTCACTACCGTATTCCTACGTGAAAATGGTTGGATGGTCCACAGTGTACAAAGCGCCACTCAGTGCGGGTGATCGGCCCTGGATGCGAGTGTTCGCCGGTTCAGAGATTAAAATAGATTCAAAATAATAGCAATAATAAATTGGTACGCACCGAACCGTCTTTTTCTTTCTTCGCAGTGTGAAAGTCGGAACGAACTCCTCATTCTGCAACGGAGGCTGTGAAGCCATCGCTGACACTGGCACTTCCTTGATTGCTGGACCGACAGAGGAAATCCAGAAGCTTAACTTGGCCATAGGAGCTGCTCCTTTCACCGCGGGAGAGGTAACGATTGCCCTTTCCTGCTTCACTTCACCATAGCTCTGAGCAATCGTTCAGTTATCCTTCCATTTAGGAAGTAACGAGTGCGACTTTTCTTTTTTTCTGAAGTAGGCTTAAGGCATAATTCGTGGTGTGTATGCACTCACATTTCGCTGCTGTAGCGCTCGATTATCATGGTGATGATCTTTATCGAGGTCTTTTTCTGCCGCCCATTTTTTTCTTATCTCTAATCTGTAAGTCTTCCTTCAAAAGTCCTTCAAAAGTCCTTTTGCTCTGTGCTTGTCTCACTTCAGTCGAAGCCCAGCCCTCACAACCCTGCATTGCCACGTGCGTGCGTGTGTGTGTGTGTGTGTGTGTGTGTGTGTGTGTGTGTGTGTGTGTGTGTGTGTGTGTGTGTGTGTGTGTGTGTGTGTGTGTGTGTGTGTGTGTGTGAGGGAGAGGTTTCGGGCGCCCCGTTTCCAGTCGGCCCAGTGATCATCGGCTAAGTTCCTGCCACGATGAACCCCAATTTATTTAAAGAACAGAAAGAGTCCTACAGTTGCCACGCATATTGTGAGAATCAGTGCCATGCGAAGCAGCCATCAAGTAAATTACCTATGCTGAATCGGTTGGCATTCAACTAAGTGTCACGAATAGCATAAACGTCATTGAGCAAATTTCTGACATTCATGTTCTCACATTTAAGTAAAAAAATTGAATAGTCGTGCGCGTAACGTGGATGAGGCAGGTCGAAAGTAGTGTGGTGACTAAAGAGTATAGCCACAATGTCAGCCCTCACGTTAGTGCGCCTACTTCTTTTTGTCGAAGAGAAGTGCACGCTGCATGCGGTACGGTGATGTGACTATCACAAAAATTCTTTTGTTGGAGTGTTCCTATGGTGTAATGCAAATTTGGACAAAGGTAGGCTGAGGAACACATGTATTTTTTTTCTTACTTGGCTATACGAGCGGTTAGAACGTAAAACTTGAACAGACATTAGACAAGCACCAGCTCCACAAATGCTGATGCAATAGGCTTCGTGTTTCGTGTTCAGCAGCCTAAAATCTTAGCTGCTAAGCAGGTGCTCCGATCCCGTCACAGGCATTTTATCCATGTACCCTAGCGCAACTTTTTATGCTAGCTGTTTTCTTGATGAAGACAACAAGTCTTAAGTTGGGCGCCGCACCAGCCTTAGTGCAATAGAGTATAGCTGTGCCATATTTGAAAGGTAATACCGCAGCGCCAGTTCTCTAGCGAAAATTTGCGCGATAATTGTTACCGCGCGACGTTCTTTAGCGTGTAATCGCACTTAATTAAGAATATAGTCGCCTTTTATGCATGCACATTAAAAGCAATGAAGCAATTAAAAGTCCAAGATGCGAAAAACTCGGCAAGCATTAACATAAGAAAGCCCGCCGTAATCAAGGGATGACGTCCCTATTCGAAATTCGAGTAGACCTACATTCAAAGCCTGGTCCACTCAAAAAGTTGACTTAGCCCCCCTCCGATATTGAACGTAGCCCAATTCGAAACCTGACATGACGCACACTCAGAACTAACTTGGCCCGTCCCATTAAATTTTACCATTAAAGTTGACTTTCCCAAGTCCGAGCACATGACCAAGTGATCACACATGGCATAGTCCAGTGGTCAGCTAAGAACCTTGACTTGTAAGGTCGCATAACCAAGTGATGATGTCGTAAGACGATGGCACGTGACGTGTACCTCTAAATAGCGTGGACGTTGTAGCACGCAAAACCGAATAGGCTCATCGGTAGTCTGCTTCGTACATATGTCTCTCTATGTGCTCCACGCTCCTTTCACATTCACTGTATTAAAGAGACAAGCGCATTCGATTCACACGAAACTGTGCACACAACGTCATGGACGCTAGCTACCGCGACGAGTAGTTGAGTACTGCTAATGAACCACGCACTGTGCAAGGTTCCGAGGTTTCCCTCATTTTTATTGTGAACTGGGGCTGGCACAATAGTGCTTGACTGAAGATAATTGTCTATATTGCCTTTGTTCTGTTACTGCAGTACCTCGTTAGCTGCAAATCCATACCGATGTTGCCAAATATCACCATCACTCTGAACGGTCACGACTTCCAGCTGCAAGGAAAAGACTACGTCCTGCAGGCAAGTGTTTGAGGATTTTTTTCTACATTTTAATGTTTACGTGCAACCATTTCTTCTCTCGCTATTTTTTTCCTCTTTCACTCTTCATGCTCATGGTCGTATTTCCCAGTAGCTTTCTACGCATTCTTGAGGAGCACGCACGCTCAGGAATACATGAACTCTGTTGCACATGAAGAAGCATACATAACAAACATATTCGTTACCAAATGGTAATAAGACTTGCCATAAATATGCAGCACTGGGTTATGCTGACCGCACGCCATTAATAATTGCACTGCCGAGCTTCTTCTATTCATTACAGCTTTAATTTAGATAATATAATCACATTGCTTAATCATTCAAATAAATGTGTCCAAGCCAATAGAATGCGGAAATAAAGTACTCGAAATGTTGACTGTCTTCGTCACTAAGAAAATTGCATGAACCGAGCTTAATGACGGTCACGGTTGGACAACGTCGGAACATATGATCGATGGAAAAGCCGCTTGCTCGAAAAGCAAACAGAAATAGTCGACCGATAAAATGCTATTAGCTGTTCCAGAGCACCGTTCTTCATTAATGGTTGAGGTGGTCGGTAGAATATACAGGGTGTCCCAGTTAAAAGCGATCATGTCTTAGCTCCGAAACCAACTCGGTGGTGTCAAAGACCTACCGGCCTAGTGGAGGGTATTCTTTTCACTTGGAAAAGTCAATTAATAGGCATAACTTAATTCCTTATGTTTTTAATCACTCTCTTTAGCAAGAATTTACCTGTGGTAATGTGGTGAACCACATTTTAAAGGAGTACTGCCACGAAAATTTTCAGTTGGCGTTTTTTTGCATGAAATGAAAGGCAAGCTCTCCAGAGCCTAGAAAACGTGCTGGTAAGCGTAAGCGCGCCGTGAAAATTTATTTACAGCATGCCTTTAAAAGCAGGCTTCGGTTCCTACTGTAGCCTGACGTCACGACACAGTATGTGCATAGTAATGAGCCTCTCGTGACGTGATCCGCGAAAAATCGTGACGTTTTCTACCAGTGGTCTCTCGCGCGCAGCGCCTGTAGCAAGTGTGGGATCAACGATGTACAAAATTTTGTATAGCGACTCTGCGACGATAGCAAATACTTCGGCACAGTGCAAGATGCAACGTACGCCACGCACGGTGGGTGTCGGCGTGGCTCCGGAGCCTGCGATAACCTAAGGTGGCCTCCGAGACCTCCGCGGCATTTCAAGGGTAAAATGCCGGCACCATAGCGACCTTGCCTTCCGATTATACGCGGGCACACATGACGATAGAGGGTAATTCAACCTCGCTCCAAAAGAACTTGTTGTTGGGCTAGTTGGTAGAACATATCTAAACCTTATTCTGAGCGCAACCACACGACACATCCACACACACACACACCCACACACTCAGGGTGTGTGTGGTGTGGAGCGCTGTGCGTGGTTGATGCCTGAGTGTGTGGGTGGGTGTGTGTGTGTGTGGATGTGTCGTGTGGTTGCGCTCAGAATAAGGTTTAGATCAACCTCGCTCGCTCGCTTCACGGGCACTCTTAACTACGACGACTGAACGGCGAAAGCAGACGACGGCGAGTTACGCGCGAGCGGCCATTTTGCATGTTTTTGTACCTGACGTCATCACAACTTACCATACTGCTGCGTGAAGTCACCAAAATTTGTACTGTAGCCTGACGTCACACTAGTGTCGATGTCAGTAGGCACGCCATGTGAAAATTGACTTTGACGTCAAATTAAAATATCTTATCAGCATTTTCTGAGCTTAACATTTGCTCAGTGCTGTCTACGCATATATGAGAGTTGTATGGTGGAGTAAACTCAGCTTCGAAAATTGGTGTCATTACTCCTTTAAAAACAGCCGCTTGAACTGTTTGCGGCTATGTGCAATCGACGGTGCTTCTTGAACACGGCCTTGAAGAAAGACAGTGATTTTTTAATAGAAAGAATCGGGTGGTGGCGCCACCTTCGCAGCGTCTCGGGCGACCACAGACGTAAAAAAAAAAATCTGCTTGTCTCCACAGCGCTGTCGCGATCGGGGGCACAGAACGAGCCGCCGTGTAGGTGCGTCGCGATTCAACGTGGCGTGGCACTAATACTTCGTTCGCTACTTGACGAATGCACCACATAAGTGGGGCCTAGCTACTTAACAAAGGGGAAAAAGGGGACTAACGGGAGTTTTTTTAGTCACCTGCTTGCGCAAGCTGGCGGATTTTTCTATTAACGCTGATTGCCTCATTACCACACTTTATTGTCAAAATTATTAAATATGTGCGTATTATCGTAAGCTCGCATGTCAAATTTTGCATCACTTACTAAAACATCACATCCAACTCCTTCCAGCTGGCTTCATTTCTGAGTAGCATGAGCACCGAGTGGCACTCTTGCTCAGCACCTAAAGGAACAGCGCTGAAGTAGTTTAGACTAATGAATTACAGTTCCAGAACTCTACACTGTCACCAATTTCGTTATGTTCAGTACTAGAAGAGAAAATCAAGGTCGAGCTTTCACCTTTCAAAGAACTCCAGGTGGTCAAAATTTCCGGAGGCCTCCACTGTGACGTCTCTAATAATCAAACCGTGGTTTTGGGACGTAAAACACCAACCAATCAATCAACCAGTCAGTCAGTCAGTCAGTCAGTCAGTCAGTCAGTCAGTCAGTCAGTCAGTCAGTCAGCCAGTCAGTCAATAAATAAATAAATAAATAAATCAATCAATCAATCAATCAATCAATCAAAGTTTCATCTTTCAATTCCGCGCCGTAACATTGAGAAGATGACGTCATGAACTCCATTTCTCTCCTCGTTTCTCGCTTTCTCGCCAGACTGCTTCAACCAAATTGTTTAAACTACGTCATGTCAATTCTCTGGGTTCCTTAGCACGCGATTTAGATCTCCTTTACCAGTAAATAATTATGTAGACCTTAGTAGACGTCGTCCAATATTCTCACGTCACGCGTAGATCGAGAACCCCGGAGCAGGCGTCGGCAGTTGTATTTTCTTTTGGCGCATTTTCTAGATTACCAAGCATTTTCTCCGCTCGAGAGTAGTGTCAGTGGTAACGTAAGAGGCTGATTTGCTAATCCGAAGAAATCGTTTTCCGCTTTAACGTTTGATAACTGACGGGGAGCTTGCTTGCCAAAACCGCGATATTTTACAAGGTACGTCCCCGTAGTGGCGTGCTCCGGATTTTGACTACCTGGGTTCCTTTAATGTGCTACTAAGATGTAAGTACACGGGCGACTTGTCATTTCGCCGCAATCGAAATGCGGCCACCGTGACCGGGATTCGATCCCGCGACCTCGAGTTTCGCAAGCCAGCACCTCCGCTATGCTACGGCGGGTTTCTTGCGATTACTTCCGATTCACTTCCTCAGACGACCGGGGAGGAAATTGAATGAAGGATAATTATTATCTATAATTAAAAATAAAAAGACATGCTGTGTTTAGAGTTGCATATGACAGATGTGATATGAGACCATAGGTCTTTGATAATAGAATTCGTTTAACCATGGGGAGAATTGATGAAAATTGTATAGTGCACTTCCGGTTGAAATTACAATTACGTGTGACTCATATGACTCATGCCCGCTTTCAATACGCAAGTATGAGCCACACGTAAGAAAGAAAGAAATCGCGTATAGCTCATGCTCACATCGTGTGCTATACGAGGAAGCCGCCGGGTCACACCAGCGCCTAGGTGTTGCAAATGTCAACTGTGAGACAACGCCCATGTCAAAGATTAGGGTCGCCTACCAGTGTCTCGAAATTCATCATTGCCAGTTGGACCAAGTGTCTTCTGACGGGGTTGGGCACGATGATCATGTAGTCATCGGCGTATATGACGACACGACCCGCCTTGCTCTCGGGTTTCTTTTCAAGTTCGAGTCAACTTTACACCTATATATAGGAAAATGTTCCATAAGTACACGTATGAGTATGCAAGTGCGCACTTTTTGGATATTCGTTTCAATTTCCACATGATGAAGGGCTATTGCAAGTAAAACATCAGTACTTCTAAAAAGTGCATCTCCGCCTTCAAACTGCACCCGTGGAGGCATTCTACATTAACCAAGTGGGAGAGTCATGCGTCAGCCAAACCTCGATATCGTAGTTGCACGAAAAAGAATTCAACCTTGTATCACTACTATGTTTACTTGACATGCCACTTTTCCGAGCGTGTTTAGTTTCTTCAGAGTGTGGTACTTTCGTTTGCATCGCTTTGTTGACCTCCTCTGCGCATGCTAGTTATAATTCTCGCGTCCTTTTCCATCAAAGCGCCAGTTAATTGAGATTCAGTGCTTTTGTTGTGTTGCCTTCACTTCGTCCCGTCTGTTTGTACGCTGTCACTTTCATAAGAAATAAAATGGGATCCTAGAGAGAGAGAGAGAGATGTGACCTGGGAATTCACATCTAAATTGAAGCTTGATGCGTTACGTTGAAAATAGAGAGACAATCGTTGTAGTTAGGTCATCATAATCTGCATTCTGTATCAGCTCATCTAAAGCTTCTCAAGCAAAGCCATGTCCCGACGATAAACGTACGGTTTGTAAAACCGTATGTTTATCTTTGGGACATGGCTTTGCTTGAGAATAGACTTGTTTTCGCATTCTGAAAATACAGCTGGAAGTTTGCGCCCGTCCTGTGCAACTTTCTTGTTCCGTGTCTTTTCGCGCTGAAGTGTTATTTGTTTCAGGAATGCACCAACTTGCCCAAACGAGAGTGATACTGCGGTTTGTAAAGAAGTCACGGCTAACGAAGTGGCTCTATCTCGCAGGTGAGCCAGATGGGCATTCCCCTCTGCCTTAGTGGGTTCATCGGCCTGGACGTTCCCGCTCCAATGGGGCCCTTGTGGATCCTTGGTGACGTTTTCATTGGCCGATACTACACCATCTTCGACAGGGGCAACGACCGCGTCGGATTCGCCCAGTCTCGCTAGACGCCCTCCGAGCTCGAAATTCCAGCGCTGGACGTAATTGCTCCCAGTGGAGGCCCTGTGGAGGCACTTTCGAGACATTTGTTTGGCCTGACCATTTTATGTATCTGATCACGGGTTCGGCACGCGCATGTCTCCGGAGCTTGTACGCGCGTTCCGATTAGCCGCTGTTCAGTAACTATATACGAGTGAGCCATGGCCTCGAAATTCCCTTAACGAACAAACTTCATCAGATCAAAATAAAGCAGTAATCTTTGTACGAAGTGTTTGGTATATTTCGTCAATAAAAACGCGAAGAGAACACTGGTGTGAAGTGAATATATGGTTTCCTCGCATAACTCAACCATACACTCTGAGAGGTGGGTGTATTGGACGGAATAAACTTTATATGCGTGCCATGCAAGACTCGCGCGAAAGCATTTACAGGGCTCCGACGCTGGGACTGAAAGGCCTATGGCCTCACAGCCGCATCGCGGGCTTCTTGGACGGCCCATTTCTGGTCGGCTAGGCTGTAGCTGTGTAGAGCATGCAGCACCCCGATATGCCGAGGTGGCATCGCGGTTGGCATCGTTATGCATAGTAGTGCAATCCCAGACCATGCGTAGGCGTGGTGAGTTTTCAGTTGTTACATATAAATCAGGGAAAATTTCCGGATATATGACGCGTGGTATACGCGTGAATCTGGGTAATTACCAGTTTGCAATATCCTCAGAGTAAGCGCTTGAGGCCTGCTTAGATTGTGGCTAGGCGGCGGGAAGAAATCTGAAGACGTCCCTGATTTCCACGGCTTCGAATCGACCAGTATCTGCGCGGCCAGACCGTGTGCGCGGTCCTGTGAGCGGATTCATTGAGGTCGACGGGACACCCACGGATCTCCCTGATGTGAGCAAGGAACCTAATGAGCGTGTGATGACGAAATTCCTCTAGATTGTTTTGGAGAATGCGTAGGGCCTGCGGGACAATTCTGCCGTTTGCCAATGACCTGACTTGCAGGTCTATATTCGCTAAAAATGACTTCCACACTGTCGTTGACTATATCGAGTGCGCTCGCAACCTGCTTGCAACCAGCGGGCCCTTGGCATAGATCGAGGTTCAGTTGGTGAGTTGACTTGGATTTAATAGCAACAGCAGTGAACTTAAGACCACTTTGATACGAGGCGGCGTCTATGCGAAACAGGCCTTGCTGTCGTGTTGGTATTTGTTAAGAATATAGTGACCCGGGCCCTGCGTCTTGGGTGATTGTGTTCCGGGTGAACATTTCTGGGAATTTACGTTGCAGTTATAAGCTCTCTATCGCTAGGTGGGATTTCTATGGGGTCACAATGGTATAAGACTGTTACATGTATCCAAGTTTCTTGAGTCTACGTCTGCCAGTAACTGTGGAGGATAGGCGCGCTATCTGAGAGAGCTCCTGTGCCTCAGCAATTTCTTAAAAAAGGTCTTTCTTCCACGCAACTATATAATCGTCATTTACCTCACTTGCTTTTCTTGCGCTATTGCCACATACTCGGTACTTAGTGGTTACGAACAGTGCGCGGCCATCAGCGTGACATAATACCAGTTTTGGTAGGGAAGTCGAGCGCCGCTTTTAAAGTAGGAAACGCGAGCAAGCCAGATGAGGACTATATTTTCGCGTCGCAGAAATACTTCCCGAATGCTCGATCTTTTCTTGCAGCGCATGCAGAGTCTATATGCTTTCCATGCTCCCATCCATCGACTACACGCAACCATTAGGTAAAAAAAGTAGTACGGTAAAACCAGGATCGCAGGGTACCCAAATGCGAGGACAAAAGTTGAGAGCTTGGGAAAACACTGTTACCATTGTCGCCAGCAGAAATTTTACAGAGTTATACATCGGGCACTGAACCCCTTTGAGGGGCGAAGCTCCTTAGGGTGTGGGTCGTTCCCTCCTCTGTAGTGTATGTATGTTGCCAGCTCTAGTTTAATGAAATGCTCACTAGATGGCGTGATGGCGCCGCGGTGCTCGCTTCATTCAGATGTATGGGAACGCGTAGCATGGGAGTCTGTCTGTCTGTCTGTCTGTCTGTCTGTCTGTCTGTCTGTCTGTCTGTCTGTGTGTCTGTCTGTCTGACTGTCCGTCCGTCCGTCCGTCCGTCTGTCTGTCTGTCTGTCTGTCTGTCTGTCCGTCCGCCCGTCCGTCTCTCTGTCTGTCTGTCCGTCCGTCCGTCCGCCCGAGCGCTGCGGTGCTGCTTAGCTAGTACGTGAATTGATCAATAGATGGCGCGGAGGCGCTCGCTGCGTGCTCTAGTGTGATAGGAGAGCGCTAGATGGCGACTGTCACGGATTGACATTGCCTCGTGGTTTAATATGACTGAAGATGTACGGCAGGGCCGCACGTGCAATTTTGGAAGCGCTTCAACCGCTCTCCAAATACGTCGAAAGTTCTCGGCCGTTCCGGAAAGGACATGGGGATGACGGCCTCCCTGAGCGGGGAAGCTTGAACTTGAAACATTCTCCTGCGACCCCCCGGCGTGGTTCTTGATGGCCGAACAACGGTGCTTCGGACCAACAATGCCGGGCAAGACAGCGAGCAGCCGTTTGACGTGCACTGGCCACGTGCGCGCGTGCACTATTGTTTGCTCGTCGGCCACCGTGTCCAAAGGGGACAAGTATGCATCCCGTTGTTGACTCGAAGGGCACCCCCCGCCACGCTGATGACCTGTCAGTCCGGGGAGCAGAATGAAGAGGCCCGTCGGGGACCACGAGAAAGGGTTTGGTCATCGCCCTCTCCAGTGCAGTAATTGCGAGAGGGATATTTTGGGCGGAGCCATAAATGAAGTTACGGAGCAATTGTCTCACAAACCCGCCCCAATTCCGAAGACAGCGAATCAGGAAAAACATGCGGGTATTTAAGCGAGGAGCATTGAGGAGCACGGGGTTCTAGTCGCTTGGCTTACACGGCGTAGAAGCCGATCATCGTATCGCTCTAGAAGTTGTTAGCGTGGCTCTGTACCGGCTGGCCACCTAACCTTAGGTCTATTCGATTCAGCCAAGGTTCCCTGCACCTTCTGCACCTTTTCGCGGTGCGCTGCACCGCCGTCCTCGATTCCTCGCGGTACAGCGGCGCCCGCTGCACCTCAGTCCTCGATTGTGGCGGGGTGCAGCTAAGGTGCCGCCGCGGTGCCGTGCACCTTTGCACCTCCCAGCGTGTGGGTGCAGCGTTTTGGTGCAGCCTCGCTATCCCGTCGGGCGACGCGTGCAGACGACGGCGTCGGCTTGTCTAAATGGAGATGGTTAGGACGTACGCCGCGACGAAATCACAGCAAGTAATTCTGTGAAAGTGATAAATGTTTGACATTTTTCTCTGAACACGTGCACGATGACGGCTTCTTTTCACCTTCACTTTTTCGTTTTACAAATGGTAGGATGCAGATTGTATCGCGTCGTTCGTGTCAGCAAATGCGTGGATGCGCATAATATAAATATCACGTCTTGTTTCGCACGCCCGCGCGCAGGTTTTGTTGTAGCATATCACCATGCATAGTTGTAGCGAGCACAAGCAGGCTACTAGAAACAAAAAACTCATCGAGCTGGCCGTGCAGCAGACGACAGGCCTGCACCTCAACGTTCGATTCACACATTTGGGCGGCGGCGGACGGAGCTCCATCTGCACCGCGAAAACGGGTGCCGGGAACTGCTGCACCGGGTGTCGACACCACCTGCACCTTTTTGTGCGCGGTTCCGTGCACCTTTTCTGAATCGAACAGACCTCTTAGCCGCTTCGCCTAGTTGAGATGTGCGCTTACCGTCTGCAACGTAGGCATCGGGACTTCGGCTCGAGTTAGTTAAAACTGCTCGAGTTTGCCGTCAAGCACTAGCTCCCCGGGAACATCAGCGCCGCAACTCCATCGACCTCAACGCTGTGCCGTACCAGACTACCGCACCAGATCGTCGTGGACCCTTCGACGCTGCCGGTCATCAGCACGTATGCCTTCATGTTTATACCCCTGAACTTTCTCCTTGAACTTTAACTTTTGTAGATTAGATTCCTGAATTGTTGTGATTACCCTAGTTATTCTTTGTTAGTTTATCTTTCTTATTTGTTTGTTGTTCTCGCGCTTTAGTACTTTTGTCAAGCTCTTTCATCGCTGTTATATTCTTAGTTGAGTGAAGTGTTGTTTCCCTTGTATGATTTGCGCTGCCCTACCATTATAGATTAAATTTTGTTGTTTTGTTTTTGAAACCACGACTCTGATCCTTTCACTGTGTCTGCTTGCGTACGGAACGACCGAAACTGCCGTGGTTCCCTTCACCGACTTCGCGCCGGGGAGCTTGAACACGGCCCGGTAAACAAAACTGGCGTCCGCGGACAGGACGTTCCGTACAATAGTAACGCAGTGAAGGGGGAGTGTTGCGCATGGTCGAAAGAGCCCGTTTTCGTGAATTGTGGGCACTTGAGTGTTAGGGTGTTGTGGCAATATTTTGGATTGTAAGAGATAGAAATGGATACCGACAAGCTCATAGCACTGGGCAAAGAGCTAGCTCTTGAGGGCGCTGAGCTGCGAGAGTGGGTGAAGGAGCAGAACGAACGAGCCAGAGAAGAGCGGGCGTTGGCTAGAGAAAGAGAAAGGGAGCGAGAGGAAAGACAGAGAGAGCGAGAGGAAAGACAGAGAGAGGACAAAGAAAGAAGAAGAATAGCGGCGAAGGAAGCCAAAGAACTGCAACTGAAGTTGCAGGTATTAAGAATGAAGCTAAGGAACAGTGTCCATGAGACGACAATGTATTTTGAGGAGACAGATAAGAGTGCGCACGCACCTGAAGCGCAAGAGACAGTTGTGAATTACAACTTTGAAGAGCGGGGCCAGGAGGCCAACAGCAGTAATGAAGAGGGGGATTCGGAGGAGCCCGCGGTAGCTCCGAAAAAGGTCGAAGCGAAAGAGCGCGAACTTGATGAAAAGGAATGTGAGTTTGATGTGAAGCATTCTGAGATTAAGGTGAAAGAGTTCGAACTCGAGTCGAAGAAACGCGAGCTAGAAGCGAAAGAGCGAGAGCTCGAGACAAAGAAGCTCGAAAATCTCGAGCAGGAAGAGTTGGCTAGCTTCTACGGTGCCAGAGTTATTGTTCCGTCAGCGGCGCGGATGTCTGGCGACGACAAGGAAGAGAAGCGAGTGCAGTTGTCCGGAGATTTGGACAAGCAGATAGAGAGCAGCGTACATGCGAGTACGAGTGATGAGGCCTTGTGCATTGCGAGCCATTGCCAGTTGAAAAGTTCCCGTCGAAACCGCGGGAAGGCCGACCCGATAGTGGCGAGTAGCGGCAAGCGCGCTAAAGCGGTTAATCGCCATGAAGTAATCTGTCGAGGCGCCAAGTTTAATTCTGGGCTTGAGATTGCAAAAGGGTCCGCAAAGAAAAAAGTGCGGTTCAGACTGTTGCTGAGATCGAGAGCACACATGAGGCGCGTCGCGAAGAGCATTTCATGCAAAATAAGACGACGAAGAAACCGCCCCGTCTCATCTCTTTCACTGCACATCAGGTGCAGGAACGCGGCGAAGGATCGCGTACGACGGAGTTCTAACAAAGGTCGCTCCCCTCCGTGGCTAAAGGGTGGCTATTCGACGAGGAGGAGGAGAATGAGCTTACTGTACCAGTTGGGGGCAGGCTTCGTACACAGTAGAAGCAACGAGTTGAAGACCGTAGCTAATTGTCCTGACTGGCAGGCGAACCCTTCGTCCTTTTGTTGGAATAGTGCACCGCGAAAAGCATGGACTGCGCGCCTTCCGAGAGTTCGCCTAAAAGGGTGCATTTGTGGAACCCGGAGATAACCATCTCGCAGAGATGCAAGACTAGCGGTCACCACGTGCATATTTAGTTTTGAGATAGATTTGTGTGCTAATGTTCGATTGCACCTTTGTGACTGCAGATTGCCGCGATGTTTTGTAAGCTTTACCTTTTGTTCATTGAGGAAGCATTAGCGGCACTGCGAAGAATGTCAGTGACCCATTTCATGAAATGCCAGCCGAAAGCAGCGCGAGACTGCACCGCGCCTAGAAAAAGTGTCTTGCGCTAGGATAGTAGATCGGGAATTTCTCCATGTACTTGGGAGTTTGTACAAAGCGATCACGAGCAGCTAAGTTATATCAGGCGAGCAAGGCAGCCGAACAGTCGGGTACTTCGGTGGAATGTGTGCTGCGGGAATACCAGTTCACTGTTACCCATATTAAAGGTAGTGAAAATGTGGGGGCTGATTACTTGAGCCGAATATAGAGTTATTCTTTGTCTTTATGAATGTGCTGTTTTTTTTTAATATATGGTTTGTACGCTGGGTCAAGTGTAATTATTGATGCACTGTATAGAGAAGTGTACCCCTCGTGTATTTTCCCCTTTTGTGTGTGCATTGGCTGTATTTTCATGTTTGCGGAGCCCCTGGTTCTCGTACTGGATAACAGAGAAGTGTTTCGTGTCACTCTGCATGGCTGTGTTTAGTGAACCCATCGATGAACGACTGGGTAGAAGTACAGTGTGGAACGATGTTACTTTTCGTTTTTGATTTATTTTTATACTCACGTTGTGAGCTTGTGTGTAAGATGGGGTGCATAAGCGAAGCACCGCCGATTAGTTTGGTTGAGCGAGAGTTGGTGCTTTTACTTTATTCTCGGCGAATGTCATCCGTGTGTTGAAATGTTATGGGATAAAATTCCGAAAGTGGGGGGCTGTGTCACGGATTGACATTGCCTCGTGGTTTAATATGACTGAAGATGTACGGCAGGGCCGCACGTGCAATTTTGGAAGCGCTTCAACCGCTCTCCAAATACGTCGAAAGTTCTCGGCCGTTCCGGAAAGGACATGGGGATGACGGCCTCCCTGAGCGGGGAAGCTTGAACTTGAAACATTCTCCTGCGACCCCCCGGCGTGGTTCTTGATGGCCGAACAACGGTGCTTCGGACCAACAATGCCGGGCAAGACAGCGAGCAGCCGTTTGACGTGCACTGGCCACGTGCGCGCGTGCACTATTGTTTGCTCGTCGGCCACCGTGTCCAAAGGGGACAAGTATGCATCCCGTTGTTGACTCGAAGGGCACCCCCCGCCACGCTGATGACCTGTCAGTCCGGGGAGCAGAATGAAGAGGCCCGTCGGGGACCACGAGAAAGGGTTTGGTCATCGCCCTCTCCAGTGCAGTAATTGCGAGAGGGATATTTTGGGCGGAGCCATAAATGAAGTTACGGAGCAATTGTCTCACAAACCCGCCCCAATTCCGAAGACAGCGAATCAGGAAAAACATGCGGGTATTTAAGCGAGGAGCATTGAGGAGCACGGGGTTCTAGTCGCTTGGCTTACACGGCGTAGAAGCCGATCATCGTATCGCTCTAGAAGTTGTTAGCGTGGCTCTGTACCGGCTGGCCACCTAACCTTAGCCGCTTCGCCTAGTTGAGATGTGCGCTTACCGTCTGCAACGTAGGCATCGGGACTTCGGCTCGAGTTAGTTAAAACTGCTCGAGTTTGCCGTCAAGCACTAGCTCCCCGGGAACATCAGCGCCGCAACTCCATCGACCTCAACGCTGTGCCGTACCAGACTACCGCACCAGATCGTCGTGGACCCTTCGACGCTGCCGGTCATCAGCACGTATGCCTTCATGTTTATACCCCTGAACTTTCTCCTTGAACTTTAACTTTTGTAGATTAGATTCCTGAATTGTTGTGATTACCCTAGTTATTCTTTGT
Organism: Hyalomma asiaticum; assembly: GCA_013339685.2. Taxonomy (NCBI): domain Eukaryota; kingdom Metazoa; phylum Arthropoda; class Arachnida; order Ixodida; family Ixodidae; genus Hyalomma; species Hyalomma asiaticum. The sequence goes on from CM023481.1 coordinate 204,809,292, forward strand.
TAGTTTATCTTTCTTATTTGTTTGTTGTTCTCGCGCTTTAGTACTTTTGTCAAGCTCTTTCATCGCTGTTATATTCTTAGTTGAGTGAAGTGTTGTTTCCCTTGTATGATTTGCGCTGCCCTACCATTATAGATTAAATTTTGTTGTTTTGTTTTTGAAACCACGACTCTGATCCTTTCACTGTGTCTGCTTGCGTACGGAACGACCGAAACTGCCGTGGTTCCCTTCACCGACTTCGCGCCGGGGAGCTTGAACACGGCCCTGTAACAGCGACACACAGTGTTTGTCACGTCTTTGATGATGTACTGGGCAAGATGAAGTTTGAAGTTTATTTTCGTTAGTTCAAACATACATATCTTATCCCGTGGTACAGTGGGAAGGGGTGGCGAAAAGGCAACTGAATGCCTGACAATGCGCCAGTCCCCGCCCAGACCACGATATTGCACAACACTCAGCATCTGATACATAAATGCAGTAAACAAAATAAGAAAAACATTGAAGAACACTCAGCCTGGTGTTCTAATATATAAGTACACTGAAAGAAAAAACAACAAGAGGAAAAAACTAAGTCGTGGGTTTAACAAGTGATCAAGAACATATCTGATATGAAGAACTTATCGAAAAGAAATTTTCACGGCTGAATTTTAGGGCATAGTACATTTCTGAAAAAGGTATACAGGATACGCAAGTTGTACACAGAAGAGAAAAGAAAGTGTCATGCTTGAAGGGTGAGTAGATAAGCGTGTATCTTTTTTTTTTTTGAAAATTGCTTCTGACCACGGAAGATTCACGGTTTTTACCGATGAACCTCCGGAGCTTCGCCCACTCATCATCATTCACTCCGTGGATATGCGTGGATTTTTTTTTTACACATGGCAGCTGTTGTGGGCTCCTTCCTCTTGTATAGTTAACATATCTTTCGGTGTATAACGTAATTTTAGGCTGCGACAGAATTTTTGTGGGGCTGGGTCCTGCTTGAAGGGCGACAAACGTCAGGCAAGGAGTGCTCCTGTCGCGTTCGCAAAGAGGGGGGAGGGGGGGGGGGCAAAACTGAACCCGGGTATAATGAACAGCTTGATTTTCCTAAATTTGTCGAGTATTTCGATATAGCTGAACCCCCTTTTAACGAGTTCCAGCACGAAGTCTGTTATATGAAATAGTGTGTACACGCGGAACATTCTCTGTGGCTAACGAAGACACAGCGTCCATTATCCTCTGAAGGCGCACGTCGGCACCCACAGCGGCGCGCATGACATAACGGTGTAGCGCACAGGGCGCGACGTTTAGAGTACCCAAACAACGAAAATCTACCGTGCTTTTAACGCAACGGGCGCGTGTGCCGCGCCATTTTGTCGAGCCTCGCTTCAACTGGGGCACGACAAAATGGATGGTAGAGAGGAAATTTCAGTGTGTTCTGTGGTTTGCTAAAAAAACCAAAGTACAACGAGAAGATCATCGTGTTTACAACGAAGCGCAACCATATAGGAATATACAGTTGAAGGATACCACCACTTTGTTGGACAAACCCCGTTCTGGCAGGCCATTGGTATAGTGACGATCCTGTAGGTGCTATACGGGAGGACTACACCTAATCAGCCCCAAAATATCTGCGTGCACATGTGCTCCACAATCACACCTTAGCAAGACCACAGTTCATAAAGAAACGCTAAAGAAACTTCTACATTTTTAAAAAAGAAAAAAAAAGGGGGGGGGGTTACTAACTGCAGCTGTTGCACGCTATCAAACTGATGGATAGAACTAGAAGATTCGTGTTCGCTACAGATTTTCATGAGGTCGACGATGGTAACCATTTCTGCAAAAGATCGTGTTTAGCGATGAGACGACATTCCACATCTGTAGTCATGTTCATCGCAATAAAATCCCGAATTGGGGCTGCTTAAGATACTTCCGAAGTACTTCGCCTATAGGCGTGAGTACAGGGTGGACAGGAGGAGCACTGGGATTGGCCGCCCGCTCTAATCACCTGAGGGTGCCGCGATATCTTCCCCATACCCTTACATTGCACCGCCTTTTGACCGAAGTGGTCTCAGTGAGAGAGAGTTGAAAGGTGGAGCGGGCGCTGCAGTGAACCTTCGTACTCCCCCTTCCCCCCTCCTCCCCTTCTTTTAATGGGAAACCCTGCGCACACGCTCGTGCCTACGTTGAGCATGAACGTGTCATCCCTGAGGTGAGCGTGTTGTGTGGCCTGATGCATGGTAAAGTGATAGAGTCGTTTTTCTGTGCGGAGTAAACTGTGTAGGGGTTTACTTCTACTAATACTTACTGCTAGCAGCGGCATCGCCGCTAGCAACCCCCTCCAGTGGGTTCGAGCACTCAACGAGCAGAGAATGAGGTCGTAGCGTCCGCGCGTTCGCTATCTCAGCCATGCCATCGCCGCGCTGCCGCGCGCTTCGGCCCGCTGCCCGACTCTAGGCAGGGCAGCGCGAACCGTCGCACGCGGCGAAAGACGAGAACATTAGGCGCAACTCTCCGAGCATGGTAATTTAATAAACACGTTAAAATAATACAAACAATAACAAGGCCGAATAAAGATCGAATTAAATATAAACGAAAGGACAATAACGATTAACAGAACGCGAACACACACGAACACAAAGGACAGTAACAAGGAACAACGCGCGAACACACAATAACACACAATGCAACCATGCAAGGAAGGAGAGCCTAACCCCGGCTATAGCGCACCCGCGACCGCGAGCCCTCAGAAAAGGAAAATAGAAGAAGAACATACAGACATGGGCGTCGGTCGCAGGTCGCCGCCGTGGTCGCCGGAGCCTGCAGAGGCACGCCATCCGACCGATGGCCCGGTCGGCCGGAGGGTCACAAAAGTACGTGCGCACCTCTCCAGGACCCAGCAAGTTCTCCCGAGGCATCTCCAAAACCAGAAACGCGCAAACGCGCAAACCTTCTGGGAATTTCTCGCTGCCCAATGGCAGCCTATGTTAAAACCACATGGGCGAAGCGGGTGGGCCCCCGCTCCGTCCAGCCGGGAAAGGGGGATGCGGCGACATTTCGTGCAAAAACATGGCGTCGAGCGGGACGCGGCCCCACATCCCTCCCTCCTTAAAAGCCCCCCTAAAAAAAACTATACCGACGGTGCCAATACACAACGAAATCCGCGAACTCTAAGCGAAAACAAAAATACGAAAAACAAACGCGACAACAAAATCGCGACGTCTCAAATGTCCAAACGCACATTAAAATCCGCGAGCTACCCCCAAATAAAAACAAGAACAAGGAAACAAACGCGACAACACAACCGCGGCATATCTCTCAAGTGTCCAATGAAGCCGACGCGCGCCACGGCATCTTCACCCGGATCCTGGACGCCGGCCGCGGCAGGTCTCACGCGCCGTCGACCCTGTCGACTTCCTGGCCGCCCCAAGTGCCGCGACCACGGCTCCGTCCGCAGCCTCGCCGTCGACGCCGCCCCGCTCCGGACACGCAGACTTCAACCGCCAACTCAGCGCGGCAGAAAAACACAACAGAAACAACAACAAAAGAACAAAACAGTCGCGCAGCACAATAACCCAAAATCAGTTGAACTAACGAAAAAGAAAACAACACAGGGCTAGAAATCATTCTCAAGGTAGCGAAAACCAAAAACCCAAAAAGAAAGAAACGGTACGTAAACAAAAAGGAACACTTATAACCTAGAACCTCAAACAGCGAAGGGGAAGCTAGCGAAAGGGTAGTGAGAAAAAGAGAAAGAGGTCTCTGTCAGGTTATCTCTCCGTCTGGAATCAGTCGGGCAGTAACCAATGTAAACGTGGTCTTCCCTAGTGCGCTGCCATATGACCTTACACTGGCGGATAATCCTTCCACGAACGCATACTGCTCATCCGTGACACCAAACGAAACGGGAGATCCACAACGTGTTGCCTACGGAATGAACAGACGCGGAATGGACGGCGACAGCTGAGCATTCACACTGCACCGTGCCAAATCGCAGAGCACAGTAACTTTAGCTAAAGTCTTCCGCTCTGACGACTGGCCAGAATTACTACAGGGGCGCGCAATCCCTCTCCTCTGCTGTCGGGGGGGGGTGCCACTGTCGACGCGCGCAAACACGGCGCTAACCGCGAAGGTGGCATAATACTGTGGCCAAGCTCGTACAGACCGCGCAGAGTGAACCCCTTTCTCTCCCAGGCCACGGCTACACAAGCCGCTTCGGGCCCGACCCGCGCTCGTCGCAAAACCAGACAACGACACCGCGCGCGCGCCATGTGCAGTACCAACACATTCAGGCGCCTCGCCTCCCGGAGGCGAAAAACAAAACCGCGAAAGAAACTATTTACATTATGTACACATGGGTCACTCTGCCGTCAACTACGTCGCTCTTCGGGCCAACCGAAAAGAAGCAAAAGAACAACAAACAAGAAAAAAACAGATTCCGGAGGTGAGCCCAGTGAGGATGGGACCCTCTCTTTCATCCTTTCCCCCCGACCGGCCGGCTGATTATCGCCACAATGGACTCCTTCTCTCCCGCCGCGGGGACGCTGGAACGCTCTCCCCTTCTGCGTGCGCGAAGATAGACAGGTGCCCAAAAGGCTATTCATGGAAGATGGCCTTCCTTCTACTTTCTTTGTTCGCCTCAGCGGCCTTTCCGCCATCTTTGCCTCCCTCGGTGCAAGTCGGCCATGTGCACCGAACAGCGCCGTCAACTTTTAACAAAAAGAGACTTTCGGCGACCCGGGCAAGAAATAGTGCGTCAGCTACTCTTTCACTGGTTCTGAATTTAGTGAGGAAAGACGCGCACGACGCGAAGTCTAAAGAAAACCGTTGGACTCACCGACTTGAACGTCGCACGGGAGACACGATGGTCAATCTCCCGGCCGTGGCATGACGGAAGCCTTGGTAAATCCAACGAGTTCCCGCCACCAAGAACGAACTGCTGCATCTCGGTGGCAACTTGCATCACGCCTTTCCTCGTCCACGCTTCGCCTCACACAACTTCGAAGCGGGTTACCAATCCGTTTGAGAAGTGACATCTGCCTCTCCTCCCACCACGATACATCGCCAGAGAAAAAGGAAGGACAGACAAAGAAAGAGATACGCGCGATACACGGCAGAGACGGCCAACCTCAACCAAAGCGCATTTGACGCTGGGAACCGAACGCAACTTCCCCACTCTGCCGACACCTGCTCGTCGTTTGAGCGACCAAGGGCAAGGCCCCTGGCCCCACTTAGTTGGGCGCCAAAATGTAGGGGTTTACTTCTACTAATACTTACTGCTAGCAGCGGCATCGCCGCTAGCAACCCCCTCCAGTGGGTTCGAGCACTCAACGAGCAGAGAATGAGGTCGTAGCGTCCGCGCGTTCGCTATCTCAGCCATGCCATCGCCGCGCTGCCGCGCGCTTCGGCCCGCTGCCCGACTCTAGGCAGGGCAGCGCGAACCGTCGCACGCGGCGAAAGACAAGAACATTAGGCGCAACTCTCCGAGCATGGTAATTTAATAAACACGTTAAAATAATACAAACAATAACAAGCCCGAATAAAGATCGAATTAAATATAAACGAAAGGACAATAACGATTAACAGAACGCGAACACACACGAACACAAAGGACAGTAACAAGGAACAACGCGCGAACACACAATAACACACAATAAGAACCATGCAAGGAAGGAGAGCCTAACCCCGGCTAGCGCACCCGCGACCGCGAGCCCTCAGAAAAGGAAAATAGAAGAACATACAGACATGGGCGTCGGTCGCAGGTCGCCGCCGTGGTCGCCGGAGCCTGCAGAGGCACGCCATCCGACCGATGGCCCGGTCGGCCGGAGGGTCACAAAAGTACGTGCGCACCTCTCCAGGACCCAGCAAGTTCTCCCGAGGCATCTCCAAAACCAGAAACGCGCAAACGCGCAAACCTTCTGGGAATTTCTCGCTGCCCAATGGCAGCCTATGTTAAAACCACATGGGCGAAGCGGGTGGGCCCCCGCTCCGTCCAGCCGGGAAAGGGGGATGCGGCGACATTTCGTGCAAAAACATGGCGTCGAGCGGGACGCGGCCCCACAACTGAGACATCAAACTTGATGTCGCAACCTTGACATGTCGGAACAGTATGCTGTGCCACAATTTCCAAAAGGTGTCAACTTTCATCATGACGGTGCTCCTTCACACTACGACAGCACTGTTCGTGAGTTCCTGAAGAAACTGGATAGAACATTCCCCCAGCGGTGGACAGGCAGGGGTTTTTGTCAAGCCATGGCCACCGCGATCCCTGGATCTGACACCATCAGACCTTTAATTATCGGTAGCGTTATCTGAAACACAACAAGTGCAGTGAACGTATCAACAACATTAATCATTTAAAACGGCGAATCACAAGCGTTATTCAGTCTGTTACACCAGGCGTCTTTAAGCGTGCGTGGGAAGAACTTGAATATCGTTTTAGATGCGTGTAAGGCAACAAATGGAGGCCACGTGGAACTGGACTGAACAGGTATGAAACTTGAAACTTGGAAAGTTCTCCCTTAATTTGATGAAGATGCACACGCCTAGGTCGTTTCTTTCTAAACACGGAGTTATCCTTGAAGTAACGCGCCCAAACACGGTCGATGCGGAACGGCGTAGGTCACAAAAACAAAGGACCACAAACCAAGGCAAATGAACTGACCGGACTTCAAGCACACAATGCAGGCTTCCTAAGTGCGAGTTCACGGCGGCACACTGGCCGCGGTTCCCTGTTCACGAGCACAAAGGCAGAGGCTTCAACACGGTCAGCCGATCAATTGGAGACACTGGCGATGGTTTTCACAAAACTTTCACGCACCGAAAAAGCGACGGCATTAACAACACATCCCATGGAATCGTAAAGGAGCTCAAGCAAGAAACGTTACCACGAAACAACATGCACACGCTACGTTTACGTCGCCATGATGTTCTTTTCACCTTAGGAGAGCTCTTAAGAAACACTTCCACCCCGCCACGGTGATCTAGTGGTTATGGCACTCGGCTGCTGATGTGAAAGTCGCGGGATCGAATCCCGGCCGCGGCGGCTGCATTTCGATGGAGGCGAAGTGTTGAGGACCGTGTGCTGCGCGATGTCAGTGCACGTTAAAGAACCCCAGGTGATCGAAATTTCCGGAGACCTCCGCTGCGGCGTCTCTCATAATCAGAACTGGTTTTCGGGGCGTTAAACCCCACAAATCATTAAGAAACACTTACGCGTTCTTTACGGTGATATAAAAAATTATTTTATGTGTGAGAAGGATGATGTGACGACCACCATAGAAATGCGCGGTGAAAGAAGTGAGTGACATCATTTTAGTGACGTCGTAAAATGGCCTGCTCTAGAAAGTACCCCGTTCTAACCAGTCACATGCTTGGCCTCTCGCTCAAACCGCCGTCTGCTGTCGTCGTCCGCTACGATATGATGCCTGGCGTAGGCTTGGATGTGATGCCTGGCATATGACTACGCGATAAGTTCGATTAGGTTAACCTTCCTGCCACAATACGCACCTCAGGGGACGAAGCGGCCTTTTGTTGAGACTCTCACGTCCAGTTAAAAAGAAAGTAATGGTCAAAGGTGCGAATGCAGTCGAGGAGATATTACACTGCTTTAGCATAGGCTTTCGCATGCATTTTAGGTGCATGCATTCAGCCCTAAGTATTTGCCATAGCGAAACTTTTCCATTTTCTTTTGCGGGCAATGAATGTCTATTAAGCTCAATTTATTTCTCAGTTTATGCGCAAAATCACGCACATCTTGTACACTGTAAAAACAATTCCTGAAAAAAACAGAAATTTTCTGGCAGCTGGCCTGCCAGAAAATTTCTGTTCTTTTCTGTTTTCGGTTTTCAAATTTTCTGTAATTTTACATAGGTGGTTCCGTTCTCCGCTACAGAAAATTTCTGTAACTTCCAATGCTTTTTCTGTTTTCGGTAACAGACACAGTTTTGCTGTTTCCAGTAACCGAATATTATTTATACAAAATTTTTCTGTTCACAACATTCTCCCATTTTTCAATTTTTCTGGAGCTTTTGCGCAGTTCTCCCGTTTCGAAACCACGTGTCATATGACACCGCAGTATAGGGCAGGAACTGTATATTCTATCAGCAGAAACCGTCACTCCCCAGTTATTTCTATAGCTCACACAAGTACAGGATCTCGAGATACACAAAGAGCAGCAAAGTGGCAGTTTCCGCTAATAGGATATTCTGTTCCTGCTCTATACTGACATGTCACCTAACTTGTTTTATTGGAAACGGGAGAACTGCGTAAAGGCTCCAGAAAATTTGAAAATTGGTATGTCGTTGTGAAAAGCAATGCAGAAATACAGTGCTCTATCAGTGGAAGCACATATATCTTTTTTCTAAAAAATGCTATGAATCAGCACATTATGATCATGGAGTGAAATACCAGTTTATTTACATACAATACATAATTCAGAGCTCTTTCAGGGGGCTTAATAATGAAACAAATTTGGGGCTCGAGCTGTGCCGGCTTGCATCGGTCCTCTGGGTCTTCGTAGCGTTTTTCTAGGTTGAAAATGCCAATCGTCGTAAAAAGAAAGAAGGAAAAAGGTTTAGAATCACAGAAGCATCAAAATATTTTGAGACACATTCTTAAAAAGGCATCCATTTGCTCCTCACGAAAACAAACATTTCTCCATACGCCCATAAATCCTAAAGCTATAGTAACATAATAAATGTGTTGTGGGCCACATGCAAGCAAAAATGTTGTGACGTTAACTACAATAAAGGGTTGTAGTCCCTTATTTGTGACTGTATGTAGGCTTCATCTAGAAAAAATACTTATAATTATTGATAGAGCTATTATTATGCACCGAAAATTACAAAATACTGATGATGCGCCACACGAAATCCTGATAACAAATATCAAACTATTATTGCACTTTGCTCACACCGGGCGTCGTCAGCTCAATCTCACGCTCCTAAAGAATTCCGCCAGCAGTCAGTTATCGGACAACGCGAACCACTTGTAGGATTTCAATTGACCATGATAGTACTCATTTTTTACACATCCAGCCAAAACGCACGCGGAAGAATCAACTTACGACACTCGCAGTAAAAGCGGGTACACACCACATATACGCGAGCCGCTCGTCGCATAACAAGTCTAGATGGCTGCACTCCTTTAAACATCACACCTAAATACGCCCAAATGAGCGTATTCTCTTCGTGATAACCACGAAAGAGAACCGATAGTGCGCCGTCACTTGATTATTGTGCGCTGTGTGCTCTTCGCCAGGCGCAGCAGCGCAGCCACATGTGGCGTGCACCGCCAACGGCCACGCTGTATTCTTGACACGGAGAGCTCTCGTTGGGCGTTACATCGCAAACGTATAAAACATTTAGCAATACAGAACAGAGTTCAATAACGGCATAGGGCACTTACAAAACTGTCCTGATCGTCGTTGTTGTTTTGTGGGGTTTTACGTCCCAAAACCAGTTCTGATTATGACAGACGCCGTAGTGGAGGGCTCCGGAAATTTAGACCACCTGGGGTTCGTTAACGTGCACTGACATCGCACAGCACACGGGCCTCAACATTTCGCCTCCATCGAAATGCAGCCGCCGCGGCCGGGATTCGATCCCGCAACCCTCGGATCAGCAGCCGAGTACCTTAGCCACTAGACCACCGTGGCGGGGCTGTCCTGATCGTCAAATGTCGCAAAAAGCTGGACGAAAGGCAGCTTCGCTGAGAGTGACTGGGCACGACCAGCGCAGCGTTCAAAAGGAAGGAAGCACGTGAAAACAAGGACCGCAGCGCAAAAAAAAAAGGCGCCTCTAGCTCAAACACAAATTTATTCATTATGGTTGTTTTGCTACGAAAAATATTATTCATTTAATGCTTAATAAGATGTACTTTTTCACGCCACTTTTGACGTAAGAAATACACGCGATCGAGCTTCTGTAGGACGCTGACTTAAAAAACAGAATTTTCTGTTTTTCTCTCTAACAAATTTCTGTTAGAGCTAGGGAATAACAGATATTTTGTGTGTTTCCACAGAAATTTTCTGTGGAAGTGTCTGTAATTTTACATACATTTTTACAGTGTATGTGCGGTTATTTTGAAGCAATATGTTTTTAGTAAATCAGCCTATGGGGATGGTGCACAAGGCCAGGCGGCTCCACCGTCGCCCCCTGCGTTCAGCGCCAATGCGGGCGCTCCTGCGTCGCTGGGGTGATAAGGCTCCCTTCCGCACCGCGTGCGCACCTGCTTGTGCGGGGTGGCGTCGTCTGCTTGTGTTCCGCCGCAGCTTCTTACTAGCTTTAAGACCGTAGAAGGTTTGGAAAATTTCTCCCGTAGGGGTAATATGGCTAAAGGAAAACTTTTATACGAGGCAGGCCATGTGCGTCAAGTTACAGAAAGTGTGTCTGCGGACGGAAGCGTGATGACCGGCCAATGTGTCTCCCAAACGCGGGAGTCAAAATACTCGGAAAGTTCTAAGATTGCCAGGCTGGAAAGCAAAAATGATTTTTATTGGGATCCTTGTTAATTTGTAATTATTTTTATCGGTATGTATACACGGTTATCAATATATTAGTCCCATAAAAGGCACCACAATAAAGCAGTGAGAGTCTGTAGCTGTATCTATCACGTGTGAGCACAGTGCTTGTGTGCGCATGTTGGAAAAAGGAAGAAAAAAGAGGAAAAGGGCAGCAGCGCGGGCCGCGAACGAAATGTACGCAGCGCCTAGTCCGCACGGCTATGCGTGTCGCAGCCTGGTAGCCCACACAAGCGGCTCGTTAAAAACAGCGCGAACCATCGCAAATCGACAACACATGTCCCGGAACCCGCGCACCCCCGTTGACAACCCACCTTTCACGTACTCCACGCAGAATGCCGGTGGACAGAATGCTCGTTACATTGCAAACTAGCAACACATGTCGTCTGATGAGTTAAGAGCGTCAACGGAACGCGCGCGCGCGAGCGACCTAGCTCGCTTCTCCTTCAGCATTGAGCTTTCTGGAGGCTATAAATATTTGTCCCTGGTGATCTGACATAAGTATTGTTACGGCCGAGGACAAACAAATCTTGTTGCTGAACACCGAGCCGTAGTACGACAACCTTTGGAAGAAACGAAAAACCACAGGAAACGCGAATAACTCGGTTCTAAAGCTACCGCCAGCCCTGCGATCGGAGCTTCTATCACCCCAACGACGGGCGCGCCGCCGCGATGGCGCTCCGGTCGGCGGAGAGTTACAAGCGCACCATCCCCATAGTGTACAACGGAAGCTGCATTTTGTGGGCATGTCGACTGGGAAATAATAAAGACCATTGCAGCTAGAGAAGCCGTAAAACACATAATGAGTTCGTGAATGGCTGACTGGTGCCTACTGTCCAACCTCCTTTTCAATAGTGTGCGACAGAATTTTGTCCGTTCCTTTATGTTGCTGCAGGTGCGACCAATGCTGCATACGGTAACACAGCTTGTACGCCTTGTTTGGAGATGCATGACGCAACAAAAACAAGGTAAAAAATATTGGCCATACACCTCGCCGATATTGGCATCAAGGACCACTCACACAACTCTTCATTTTTCATCCAATCACAAGCATTTACATGCATAATTTTTTTTGCTGCAGACACCCAATAGGCACCTCTAATTACTCCAACGACAGGCTTACTGGACTAGTGTGTGTGGCAAGATTGTCCAATGCGTAAAAGAGAAGTTCAACAGCAACGTCAACGCTGTGAGCCTTGTACATACGCGGCAATCATCAGCCAGCTTACATGGCCATAATTTTTTTTTTTTTTTAGTATCACCTACGGCACCCAAATACCCGCCGCGGTTGTCCGTTCCAACGCCACCATGTTGCTCGTAAGAGTGCTCTGGACAACTCTTAGGATTTCATCTCAGCTGCGTAGTTTTGCGGAACATTTTCGCTTTGTGAATCCACTTACAAGCCATTTCGCCTACGTCGCAAATGCGTCACCATCGCTGATATATTGGATGGATGGATGCTATGAGCGTCCCCTTTGTAACGGGGCGGTGACATGTGCGCCACCAGGCTCGTAAGAAAACTTAAGAACTTTTCTTTTTTTCTCTCTCTCTCTTTAAATTGTCCTCATGCCTTTTACATCTACTTCAATCAAATCGATCATACTATAGAAAAAACGGAAATTCATAGCCCAGTTCCCTGCCCCTTATGTCAGAAAGTCCATATTTTTCCCTATGATTATTTTTGTCCGTTCCCTCTAGTTTTCTGCCACCAGTATTCTAACCGTCTCTTACTTATTTCAATCGCAGCTATGTTCAGCTTCCCGTTGTTCGCCCTAAAACCCAAGGCTTCATGTAGTGCCCAAACGTACACCTGGGTGGATATTTCTGCATTCAATCAGAACATGCTCCGTTGTTTCCCTCTCTTCGTCACAGCACGTGCATTTTTCTTCTTTACTGAATTTCGCTTTATAAATACGCGTTCTAAGGCAGCCCGATTTCGCTTCAAACAGTAAAGCGCTTCCTCTTGAATTATCATAAAATGCCTCCCTCTTTATTTCGTTTTTGCCCTCTCGGTAGTTATTCAGAGTCGGTTTTTTTTTTTATCGCTGCCATCCAGTAAATCTCCGCCTCTCTGACTTTTCCCTTTACGCTCTTTGTTGTCAGTTCTCTTAGAGCCGTATATTTACTGATAAGCCTCCTAGTTCTCTTTCTGCACTGCGTGTCAATGCTCTTTCTATATAAATAGCGAGACACCTTCACTGCCCACCTACTCTCTTTCATATTCCTTAGCCTCTCTTCAAACTTATTTTGCTCTGCGTTTCCCTTGCCTCAAAACTCGCCCATCCCATATTAATCGGCAACCGCAGCGCTCGCTATAGCAGCGCGGCCGATGTGAGAACCACGTCCTCTTACGACGTTTTTTTCGCTTCGTTAACCCACTTACGCAGAAAAAATTCTCTTACGCGAAAATTTGTTCGTAAGTGAGTTCTGTGAATCCGGCCCCTGAATTATAGTGATGGAATTGGACGTTCATTCAAGATTTGAATATGATTTGTATTTTTGAATTGAGCTTTAAAATCGCGGCAACCGAAACGTGGCATAGCTGGGTGGTGAAGCCTTTGTACTGCGTTCTGCTGAACTGCTGTACGTCTCTCACTGCTATTAATACGACCATAACTCGGGCTTCAGTGTCGAATTAAGGACTGACATGTTTGTATTAGGTGTGACGTTCAGCACCTTGTGAGAGATGGAGAGGAAGGTAAAACTTCATAATGACTCTTAGTCCTAATGACCACTGTTGGAGTTAATCCAGGCATTTGTTCTCGGTGGTGAGTGCGTTTGTGTGGAGTTGTTGAGGAGGGCTACCAGAAGTGGTTATAGCGCAGGGTGCAGTTCTGGCAGAGCAGACCACCCTCCCACTGTTCATTGAAGACATGCTGTAAGACATTCCCTCTTGATAGTATGCTTCATAGCATGCTGTTATTCACTTTCTACGCACTATATAAAAGGAGTCGACGCTGACAAGTGACGCTACTTTCGAGGCAACAGAAAACCTGCGGCGTTTTCCCGTGGCGCGCATGCGCCCTGTCGCGGCGGAACCTAGCGCAAACACACCCGACGGACGTGAGGCACTGTTTGCAACATGTGTGGCGTATAAGACTACATAGACGAAAAATTCTGATAAAAACTGTGGCTGATCCCTCTCTCAAAGGAATCGGTATAATACGAAAGTGAAATGTGTCTTCGCATAAGCAGTTGAATAAATTTATTGTTCATTGCTATCGGTGTTTTGATTACGGCACCGTTTGACGTGGATGAACCCACGTTCACACATCACCTCCATAACATCAAGGGCCAACCCTTTGTGGTAATTGAAGTAGTTTACCTAATAACTGGGCACGTATAGTAAATGCTGCGCGACAAAGGTGCCAGTCATATCTACTTGCGCCACATTGACCCGCCATCGTCGCCAGCGTGCTCTGGCAGCAGTTTTGTTGTTCCCATCACGCTCTAGGAGCGGTCGGCAGGGAAATGCCACCCACGAAGAAAGGTGCCCGGTGCCCTGCCACTGCGCAATCGGCGCATATGCGCTCGACGCTGTACGAACGGCTATGAGCGCGGCTCTGCTAGCGTTAATCGAGGTGGACTTTGGAACGCGCATGGAATGGTGCCGCCATCCAGGATAGACGAAGCAAAGCTGCAGTGATTCACTTTGCCTCTCCTGAACGGTGGCACCGTTCCAGGCAATGTGTGCCTGGATGCGTGCGTGCGTGCTGAGCCGGACGAGACACGAAGGGCACCTTTCGTCTTGGCGAGAGGGACTGTGAGTTCAATTCCCAGTGCATCGGCAGAAATTTTATGAGTGTTTCCATTTATTGTTCTTACATGTTTACTGCATCATATTCGTTACGAGTGACGAATGGCGTCGTGTGGACCCCGGCATAAAACACTGTCGTGTTAAAAATGTTTCACGGAGTTTTCCTTGTTTGCCATTGCATGATTAGAAACTCTGACCGCAAGCTTTCCGTTGAAATAAAGAAAAAAAGTACCTTAAATTTGGTTGCCACTCCCTTTAAAAATCCCTAGGTGGCGGAAATTTGCAGCTCCATCCACTATGGAGTGCCTCTTAATCATATTGCGGCTTTGGCATGCAAAATCTGTGGGGACCACAGAGGCGAAGCGCGTACCGCGCGACGCCATGTTTTGCACGGAATGCCCCTACATCCCCTTCGCCCAGCTGGACAGAGCGGCGGTCCATCAGTGCGAGGGGCTGCCCGCTTTGTCCCATGTGGTCTTAACTAGTTTGCCATTGGGCCGCTAGTAATTTCTGGAATGTTCGCGCGTTCGGGTTTTGGAGATACTGGAGAGAACTCGCCGGGACTCGAGGCGGTGCGTACGTGCTTTTGCGACCATCCGGACGACGAGGCCTCGTCGTCCGGACCGCACGTCGTCCCGGGCCCCAGCGACCCCGGCAGCAGCTTGCGATCGTCGCCCATCTCTGTATATTTGTTTCCTTCTATTTTCCCTTTCTAGGGGCGCGCGATCGCGGGTGCGCTGGCCGGTGGTTAGGCTCTTCCCCTTGCATGGTCTTTGTGTGTTAATGTGTGTTCGCGTGTTGTTCATTGTTACTGTCCTTTGTGTTATTGTGTTCGCGTGTTGTTTATCGTTATTGTCCTTTCGTTGTATTTAATTCGATTCATTCGGCCTTGTTTTTGTTTGTTTCATTTAACGTGTTCATTAAATTACCATGCTGGGAGAGTGACGCCTAATGTTCTCCTCTTTCGCCGCGTCCGGCGGTTCGGGCTGTCCTGCCCCGAGACAGGCCGCGGGCTGACGCGCGTGGCAGCGCGGTGATGCGTGGCTGAGATGAGCGAGCGAGCGCGGACGCAACTGCCACATTCTCTGCTCGTCGAGTGCTCGAACCCACGGCACGGGGTTGCTAGCGACGATTCCGCTGCTAGTAGTAGTAGAACAACCCCCACAAGTCCCAGCAATAATTTAATATTGCACTACCCAACAATACCATCCGAGACCACACTAAGAAGAGATGAACCAGGAGTTCTTTGTCTTGTGCCTGATTTGTGTTTAAGAGAAAACAGGCCAGCAACACCTTCTTTTAGACGAACCAGCATGTCTTCAGTGAACAGTGGGAGGGTGGTCTGCTCTGCCAGAACTGCACCCTGCGCTATAATCACCGGTGGTAGCCCTACTCAACAACTCCACACAAACGCACTCACCACCGAGAACAAAAGCCTGGATTAACTCAAACAGTGGTCACTAGGACTAAGAGTCATTATGAAGTTTTACCTTCCTCTCCATCTCTCACAAGGTGGTGAACGTCACACCTAATACAAACATGTCAGTCCTTAATTCCCTCATGATAGCATGCATTAAGGTGGGCTTTAGCACTGCGTCAACCCTGTGGTGGTGATGCCATATGTTGCACAACCAATTTTAAGTAACAAGCACTAAGAGCTGATTATAGCAATGAAAAAATGATGTGTGACACAAGAGGACCTAGGATTATAAGTGAAACAAGCATAGAAGATGAACTCCAAATAACATTTAGTCAAACATATTTGTAGAATTGAGACATATGAGTTGGCCTGGGTCCTCATCGTCATCATCAGCCCATCTTATGCCCACTGCAGGACGAAGGCCTCTCCCAATGCTCTCCATCCTTTCCTGTTCTGTGCGACCTGATTCCACTTGATGCCTGCGAACCTCTTAATTTCGCCACTCCATCTTACTCTCTGTCGTCCACGGCTGCGCTTACCCTCTCTTGGCATCCATTCCGTCGTTCTAACTGTCCATCGGTTGTCTAGCCTTCTCATCAAGTGACATGCCCATGTCCATTTTTTCTTCTTTCCTTCGGCTATTATGTCAGCTACCACTGCCTGTTCCCTAACCCACTCGACTCTCTTCCTATCTCTTAGAGTAACGCCTATCATTTTTCTTTCTATCGCCCGCTGTGTGGTTCGTAACTTATTTTCTAGCTTCTTTGTAATTCTCCAAGTTTACGCCCCATATGTCAGTGCTGGCAAAATACATTAATTATATAATTTCCTCTTGAGTGATAATGGTATTCCTTAAAATAATGCGAAATTTCTCGCATTAGGAGACAAATTTGCAAATTTAGTACAGCGTTATCTGAAATGCTCAGTAAAACTGATACCATGCTGTTATGTAATCCTTTTTAACAAGCTTTGGCAAAAGCCAGCAAAACAGAAAATTGATGTCACTGTGACAGCACGACTTTCAACCATGACTGAAGTACCTACAGCGCGCAAGACACCAGGACAAGACGGCACACACAGCGCTGTGTGTGTCCTCTTCTCTTGTCGTGGTGTCTTGCGCGCTGTAGTTACTTTAGTTATGTTTCACCAACAAGCCCAAATCTACACACTTCATTGTTTCAACATGCTTCAAAAGGAAGACATCCACGCTGCAAAAAGAAAGTAACCAGCTCCTCTGTCCACACAGCCACATCAGTACCATATTATTGTGGAGATATAAGTGGCCACGGTTCATCAGCTTCGTTTACTGCAAGCTTTGTTCCCTGAAAGCGGAGCTCACAGTGTTGCTACGGTGGCTAGGATACCAGTGTTGCGAACAAGAACATGCGTGAGCAAGCAGTGACATCATTTTGGAAAATAATGCGCTCCCGGCCCGCATGGGGCCTCAGGTCTCCGTCGTTCCCAACGCCAACGAGCTGGCCCATGCCCGCGCGCGCGAACTCACCCACCGCGCCGCGGAAATGCCGCTCACGGGCGCGGACGCGGGGCTCCACAAGGACTCGCTGCACATATTCAATGAAATCACCAAGCACTATCAGCTCGGCAAGAGGGTCTATCCCCTGCCCCACGCCAAGCTCTCCAGACCTCAGTCTTCCACATTCCGCATGTTGCAGACCGGGTCCTATCCCAGCCTAGCCAGTGTCAGCAGGTACGCGGACTCATTCAAGCCCGATTGTCCGGAGCCCGATTGTCCGGAGTGCGGAGATCCCTTCTGCACGTTCGAACATATGCTCTGGCGGTGTCCTTCGCAGGACGACGATCATCTCACCACTGAAGAGTGGAAGCAGGCGCTTAAGAGCTCCGACCTCACCGCTCGACCATTCAACAGGTTGTAACGGTGCTGGTGATGTCTTAGCGGACTTATCTGCCTCCCGGCAGATGTGGCAGTTTCTCACAGCCATTTCCACTTGCTTATCCATTCGTGGCCACCAGAATCGCTCACGCAGTCGCGCCTTAGTGCGCGATACCCGGATGTGTCTCGTGTGCGGTGCCGATGATCTGAGCCGTGAGGGAAGACGGAACCACGAGGCGCTCTGCACGTGTAGGTCATCAACAAGAGAAACTTCTTCCTGAATAGGGTAGAATGGTCTCGCCTCTTCTGGTATGGACTTGTTTGGCGGCCAGGAACTCAGCACGAACGACTTGATGGTTTCTATGCAATCGTCGTCGAGAACTGCCTGTCTGAACTCCTTTGTAACACAGGCTGTCTCAATGAACGAAACTATTTCTTCCTCATTAGCAATCTCTGCCTCCGAGGTAGGTGCTGGCAGCTGAGAAAATGCACCTGCTACAGTGTTTGTGGACCCCTTGCGGTATTCCACAGTGAAATTGTAGCAAAGCATGCAGTCTTGCACTCCAGCGTGCGATTCGGAGTGGGCGCCTTCCACGTCCTTGTGACAAGGACACCTGGTGGTCTGTTCGAATTGTGAAATGGCGACCCCAAAGGTACGTGTGCCATCGTGACGCCGAGTGACGCCGACACGGATGGAAGGTACCAGTGAAGTATAGAACGTTCGCTAGCTTCCACTGTGCTGCACCACGGCCGCTCGGTAAAAACGCACACGTTGCTAATTGAGCGGCCGCGGCTGCACGCTAAATAAGACAAAAGAACCTTTTGGAGGCAGGGCGCGAGGGTATAAAAGGGTGCAGCAGCGGGGAGCAGTCAGCCAGTCCATGTGGTGTAAGCCATGTGGAGTCAGCCGCGGAGATGGCGAACTATGTTGAAGTGTGAGTCGTTCGGTCGGTCGAAGACGTGTTTAGTGATGGTTGGTGTCAGTCGATCTGGAAGAATCGAGTGACGGCGGCATGGGAGCTGCGACGACTTATAAGAGTGCCTCCTGGAAGAGTGGCATTCGGGACCGACGACGAAGGGAACGGTGATCATCGCTGGAGTTTGCGTGAGTGTTTCCTGGAAGAGAAATATTCGAGTTACTTTACAAGAGTTTCGGACTGGACCTACTTTGTGATTCAGGGCTTTAAGTGTTCTCGAATAGGTTGAATAGGTCGTGCAGGATGTGGAAGTGTTGGGCAGAGTTAAGTGCAGTGACCACAGGATGGTGAGATCTCGAATTGGGCTAGACTTGAGGAGGGACCGCAATAAGCTAGTACGAAAGACGCCGATCAATGAGCTAACTGTAAGACGGAAAGTCGAAGAATTCAAGATAGCGCTCCAGAACAGATATTCAGCTCTAACTGACCAAGCAGACATTTGCGTTCAGGAAGTCAGCGATAATCTCACACGGATTGTCACGGAGTGTGCAATAGAAGTAGGAGGTAAGATCGGTAGAGAGGTTACTGGCAAACTTTCCCAGGAGACGAAAGACTTGATTAGAAAACGGCGAGGCATGGCAGTATCAAATGCCAATGACAGAATATCGGAGCTTTCGAAGTTAATCAATAAGCGTAAGATAGCCGACTTACGAAAGTATAACATGGAGCGGATTGAGCATGCTCTAAAGAACGGAAGGAGCCTGAAAGCGGCGAAGAGATGTCTAGGCATAGGCAAAAATCAGATGTATGCATCACGAAACAGGCAAGGCAATGTGATCACGAATAGGGATGAGATAATAGCCGAGAAGTTTTACAGAGAATATTCGCACACCCCTACTTAATAGTTTAAATGTGTAGAAAAGAACTGATGCGTACTGATGCGTGATGTAGAAAAGAACACATGCGTACAGCGCCATCTACAGAAATGTGAAGAAAATAGTTGCCACTCAACAACGATGAGAGCAACAGCGACAACAACGCGCAGGACGTGCGACAGGCGAAAGAAAACGAGCACGCGGCGGTTGTCGTGCAGAAGTGCGTCACAGTTATGTGTGCTCACATGGTCGAACTCGTTTACTCCATTGCGAGCGCTAGATGGCGCCAGTTGCACCGGGCGCCTTGTTGTTTTTGTAGCGTTAGCTACACTGGCCTAGCCAAGCCCGTTTCGCGCGGCACATCAAGAGCCGTGCTGCGCATGTGCAAGGATCAGTGATGTCACACAGCTTGCGCACCGGAGCCACCAGAGCCGGCACCTCTCGCGCACTCCGCCGCCGCCGCGCGCGATTCCCCGCCGCCGATCTGCGCATTCCAGAGGAGTGACGTCGTAGCCGTGGTAGACGCACTGGCGCCGGCGCGCGCTCGCTGTGCAGTCGCCGTCCGACACTGCGCTGGAGCCGCTGCGCTTCTGACTGGCGTTTGCCAGTGTGGTATAGCCATGGAGAAGGAGAGCGCAAATGCTGCTCAACAGCGCAGAAGAGCGGAGAAGCTTGACTCATCGGATCCCGAAGTAGTTGCCTGGCAATTAGCGGTTGAGCGTAGGAGGAATGAACAGAAGGCTAAACGTGCTGCGGAGACACTGGAGCAAAAGGACGAACGTCTAGCAAAGCGGCGTCGCCAGGAGGCTGAGCGACGTGCCCGACCACCCCTGCAGCAACAAAACGCCGTCGATGACGTCAAGGCTCGCCGATCGACTGAATATACTGTGAAACTCAGCGAAAGCGCGCAGCAGTAAGCATGACAGTCAAGCTAATCCTAGACAATCTAGACAACCAGGAAAGCTAAGAATAATCAGCTGAACCTTTGCTAACGCTACGTATATCCTGGCATAGCCGAGCTAAGCCACTGCAACACTTTTGGACCTCTCCCAAACCAAAACTGAAAGTAGTGGGTAATAAACAGGCTGTAAATAATTATCTGACGCGCGCTGGAGCAAATGATGTGCCGTGTTATGGCTAACAGGTCCCCAGTTATGTATTGCAGCGAAAAAACAGCAGACGAAAATTTTCGTGTCAGTGCCCCTTTAAACAGAACTCTGCAGAAGGCAGTTTCTTCGTTAAAATAACATAACCACTTTACTTTTGATGCTTGCACTCTCGCTGCGACATCCATATATAACGCAGTTCTACAGTATGATACAACTTAGAAAAAAAAGGACAGCAATTGGCAACAAGAGCCGATGGGGTTCACATGCACCTGTGTTACTCCGCCAGCCAATCACAGAAGCAAACTAAATCGTCATCATGTGACCTTTTCAAAATAGCACCGTGTTTATCCCTATGGAGCATCTGCCGATTGAGCCCTTTCATCAGTATAAGAACAAACTAAATCGTCATCATGTGACCTTTTCAAAATAGCGCCATGTTTATCCCTATGGAGCATCTGCCGATTGAGCCCTTTCATCAGTATAAGCCACGAGGTGCTCCAGAAGCATGGACAAAAATGCGTGAGTTTCCATCCACAAAAGACCACGGTACAGTTCATTTTGCTTCCGAGCTCACTTTATGTGTGAAACTTCACGGAACTGTGTTGAAAAAGTTGGGTGGCGGCGCTTGTGGCACGCTGGGTTTTTCCACTGCAAGCGTGATTTCAGTTCAGTAAGGAATTCTTTCCATGTTCCACTTTAACAAAGAATGGAGACAAAAATTCATGCACCTGTCGATTAAAGTTGCTACCCTTGCGTTATTTTGGTAACATAGAAAGTTCAAAGAAGGATCTATTTGAAGCTTGACGGAGGTGCAGTGGCTTGCGGATATAAGGGCGTGGGAGGGGCTTCATTGCAAACTTGAGTTGTATGCGACTATAGGTAATAAAACCAGCATGCACAGTTGGTGTCGCAGGTCCCCTTTAAAAGTGGCAGCAACCTTGGTACAATTTCAGACGAGCCTCCTACGTCACTGTTGGATAACTTGGCTGTTAATTTTCATACATGACTAAAACAAAATAAAATATGTATACAAGTTGAAAGTCGTTGTCTAAATTGCATATTGTTTCCTTAATCATGGGTTATTTTCCTTGGTAAAACTATATTACAAAAACAAGCACAATAGGATACTTTATTGATATGTTATTTGTCATCAACACTAGCTTCTTGATCTGCCATGACAATGCAGTATCCTATTTTATACACAGGAGCCAAACGGTGGAAAAAATTTATTTCATTCAGGCACATTGTGGTAAATTCTGGGGCAGCCAAAGTGCAGCCCACTGTCAAGTAAAATATTCAGTATTTTCATGTCATTCATACTGTAAGACATTACTATAAGCAAGCTAAAAATGCTCTCCATCCTCTCAACCCTCAAAATGGAGCTTAATGTTGCATAAACACCCAGGTCACACGACAACAACAAAAATCTAAACATGCTCATCTGCATTCAGCTAATTCAAACACTGAGCTTTGCTGCAACAGCATGCCATTGGATTATCTCACAGGATCAGCACAGCAAACATTGTTCAAATTCAAGGACAAGATTCTAGAACTGCAGTATTGAATGTGCTGAAAAATTGACAATTTATTCAAAGTGTCAAACCAAACCCCAACCTGAACTGAACTGATCCCGAAAAGGTATCGGTTCTGAACAATGCCATTCAAATTTTATGCTGCTGCAATCTGCAGGCATAGCATTATTGCCAAAATTTGTACCAACCTTTCTATCCGCTGCCTTTACCCCATTTATTTGAACCCTTTTTCTCGTTACGAATGTTAATTTTCTTTTATCCAGAATCACCTGTGAAAGTTAACGCAATTCGGCGTGCAGGAGGGAAGCGCAAAGATATATGCCTCCTAATAGCAAATTGAAACTTCTACGCATAGACAACACCTTCCTAATGTTGAAAATGATCTCTAGGTAAAAGTGCAAAAGTGACACTGGCAAATGCTAAATGTATATCTATTAACGAGCAAGACTAACCGACAATATTTATTTAGTCATACTGCTGACAAGGGGACAATGTATAAAGTTTTCAACACACACATACATTTCACAATGGTCAACCAACAAGTGACAGCATATTAATCAATGACAGCATCATGCAAGAAATAAAAATGAAACAAATTCTTACGGGTTCTTATTGATGGCATCAGGAGGAAGTTAGTTGTTCGTAGGAATTCGTTAAGCTGGTTCTTTGTTTATTTTAAATTCCCATGTATTATCTAAAGACATAGAATTAAGAAAGCAGAAATATCTATTGGGAATCCCAGATATTAGAGTAAGGAATCTCATTATTAAACATGTGGATGGAAAATCAACAGTCTTGTTTTTGAATCTGCAAAGGAATTCTCAAGTCTCCCTAGACGTCTGCTCACTTTGAGTGCATCAAGGTTAGTTTTACGTATGTAAAGAAAAACGGAAACACGAGAGGGCAATGAGAAAGTAAAAGGTAAAAATATAGTGAACAATGTTTTTTGTGTTCCTTTGCACAACGCACATGCAAGCATAGTCCAGGTAGACAAGGTTTCATTTGCCTTGTGGTGTGCCTGTATGCACGTGACCCTGCCGCAGTGGTTTAGTGGCTATGGCACTAGGCTGCTGATCCGAAGGGTGTGGGATTGGATTCTGGTTATACTGTGCAATGTCTGTACAGGTTAATGAACTCCAGGTGGTCGAAATCTCCGAAGCCCTGCACTAAAATGTGTCACATAATCACATCTGATTTTGGGACGTAAAACCCCACAAATTTTTATGCATGTTCACGGGCTCCATCTAGATGTTTTGGCAATACGCGTACCAGGCACCTTTGTGGTCCATCTAGTTGTGCTGCGCGGGCGCTCCATGCTTTTACTCTGGCGGTCTTGGTCGTTAAGCAAACTGCACTCCACTCTCCTTAATAATAGCCATTGGAAACGAGATGTGTCTGCATTATCACATTGTTCAAATTTTGAATGGCGCTTAAGCAAGGCTTGTAGGTGAATGGAGTCTCTCTTCGTCATAAGTAAAGGCTGGCACGAGCAAAGAAGAAAAGAATAACGTTGAGGCTCATGTCTCACAGCTCATGTCTCATTTTTACACAGTAGGCAAATTCACTGTTTCGGCCGCCGCAGTAGTAAAGTGGTTAAAGTGCTTCGCAGAAGGCCTGAACACCTGGGTTCGAGCATGCCTGCAGATGTCAGGTGCAGTGGAGGCAAAAATGCTAGAAGCCCATGTACTGTGCATTATCAGTGGACATTAATGAATCGCAGGTGGTCGAAATTTCAGGACCCCTCCACTATGGCATGCCTTATAACCACATCATGCTTTTGGTGTGGACAACCCCAAGGATTGTTCATTCACGGTGTCGATTTTGACAAAGCAACTTAGTATATCGCCATTCTCAACAAGTCCTTGTCAAGAACGATGCACATTGGTGTAGGCTACACGCAAAAAAAGCATGCACTTCACACTAGATGTATTTATGACGTACCTCGTTCTTTCTCTTTTATCATTAATTTCAATGGGATGCTGCATAATATGTGGCAGTTCTGCTGTGTTACACGTGGTGCACATATATCAGATTATGTAAGGAGTCTTGTTGCAAACATAGTTTATGAAACTTTTCGTCCATTTCATTTTATTCTATATTGAACAATAGTTTTTTTCTCAACATTTCCATTCAGCCCAGCTCAAAATTTTTGCTTTTCAAAGATCTGTGAAAATTCATACCATTGCATTCTCTTTGTATAATTAGCACTAAAACCAACGGGTAACAGGGAGCTCACGGACGGATTCACAGAATGCCCACACCTGCTGGCCATTCATTCTCGGGCTCGCAAGATGCGAAATGCCCGTTTTTTTTTTGTTTTTTTTTATGCCTGCTTAGGTGATTATTACTACGTCTCACTGTTATTTATGTGAAAACATAGATCATTGTTTCCGTCCTGCCAACGAGCCCCTCTACCTCCTGGCAGAAGTTGCGGACGCATACACGCTTGCTGCAGCACATAATGGTAAACAAAAATAAAGTTACATGAAAATGACAGAACACAAGCTCTAGCGCCATGTATCCCAAGCACCAAGTATGTAAATAGTCCCTGTCATTGCTGGCTGCGCTTGGTGTTTTCCCGCATTACAATTGCTTAAAGTTGCATGAAATGTTTTCTTTTTATTTTAATGGTGTTTCAGGTTAGCATGTTTATGCGACTAGCACTGAACGTGTCAAAGAGCAAGTTTGTTATGTCGAACCGATTTGCGAACTGGTTCAGTGTTGCAGACTAGTTCGCAAACCATTATAAAATTTTATTTCGCCAAAACACAACTAAACCAGAGCGAAATGGTTCACTCTAAACCCGAAGCTGAACCGATATTTTCTCCGGTTTGACACCCTGAATTATAAGGCTTTGAACATTACCAACCAGCAGCTGCTCTTGCATTCAATATTTCACAATTATGTAATAACACCTAACGATTTCTCAGATCTACCTACAAGATAGATGATCTGATCTTTCGTTACTTTAGGTAGTTCAGCATGACATGCAACATAGTAGCACCATGTTGTCTAAAAAGTAAGCTCAAATATTTACACAGTGTTATCAACAAAAACTGAGTTATCTGCTCCACACGACACTGTTTACTACTAGTTATGCCATGTCAAAAAAACACAAATGAAAGAGCAGACTTGTATTTCTCCACAGTACAAGTAGCATTAAGATGAATGTGTGCAATCACATTTGCACTACTAAAACTAGTAGTGATACTATGCACAAAGGGAAGATAAAAAGACGTAAAACATTCATTCCCATAGAGCACTCAACTTGCATATGGGCCCCACCCTCCCCTCCCCTCTTTCTCAATCAGTTTCCCAACACATTGTTCATCAATTTGTAGCAATAGCTACTTCAGTATAGAGAACATGCAAGCACAGCTTCATGTGTGCCAATTATTAAGCATAAGGCCAAGCACCACTAAATGTCAGCAATAGACATGACAAACATAAAAGTCACATTTTTCACTGACCTTTTGCAAATTCCATGAATATCTTGTTATAAAAAAAGTTAAAGCGAATTTAACGGCTTTACAGCTTCACCACACATAAAAAATACAAACCAAGGCAACACGGCTTTATCAAGCAAACATTCACTGAGTATAAAACAGGCATTCAATGCATTGAACCATGCTGACAAAAATATTTGTAAGAACAGTACATCCAACACAAGCAAGATCCTAACCTTAACACCAGCTAAACTTCAGTGAAAAAACCAAACTGGTCCTGCCATCACAATTTTGAAAAGATGGTATAACTTCAACATTAAACTTTTCTTCTTGGGTCTCCATGTTTCCTGACACTAAATGCACGTCACTGCATTACTAACCACAGATACACAACCCTTGGCACAGGTTAGCATTATAATGCAGGTGTAAGTACAGCCCTGCCCTAGGCTGTCATCGTCCCTTCTCATATCCTGGGAAAAGTGCCTGCAGTATTTTCTGCAGGGACTCATTGACCGGAAGAGTGCAGGTGTTATCCAGTTCCTGGCGGCATGTTGGGCAGCTGTACACCTCAGCTTTGAAAGACCTCTGCAGGCAGCTCTGTAATGGTAGTAAATACATGGAAAGCTCAAACCATGGTTATACAGAAGGAGGCACACTGCTTTCAAGAATAAATAAATCCCTGATGTCAATGCTTCCTTAAAAATGTAACTACAAATATTAAAAAAACATCCACATTTTTAATTTTTGGAATATTATAAAATAATAAGTCAATGTAGAAGAGTACACAGACTTAAAACATCTGAGAAAACTCGTAAAGGGTGGCAACATTTCGTAAAACTTCCTTGACCTTCCTGAATTTCCCACAGCCCAATTAGCATCTTGTATAAAACAAGGAACTATATATATAAGGAAAGCATGAGATCACAGCTTACTCATCTCATGCTGCATGTTGCAGCAGGTCAACTTGCCCTGGTTACGCGCACTCAATGTTAGTCTTTTTTTCTTCTTTCTTGGTGTAATCATGATGATCAGCATGCCTTGAAGGCATCATGTACAGTGTAATATACTTCTTCAGTTTGATCATTAGGGTGCCCATCAATTTAAATTCCCTGACTTTTCCAGGTTTTCCCGCATGATTCTAAGCATATTCCCCAACTGGTGATCTTGCTTGTTGAACTTAAGCTGCTCTGGAAACGAGCGCATGAGTGGTTAAAGAGAGAGAGAGAGAGAAAGAAGATTGGGTACTTCCATAAACTTCAAACGATGTGGCTTTATTACATTACCTTGGCTGAAAAGACAATGTTATAAAGTACACTAACGAAAGATATAATTCCTGTGCATGTACAAACAGAACAGTTGGTTTACTATTAGTGTGAGTAGAGATGTGTTTGGGTATTGCAATGTGATGCAATGATGTCTACAAGCAATACAGTTGTTGACTGCCTTTCTTTTAGCGCTTCTGTTCAGCCATCTACTGTAGTTGCAACTGAAACAGCGACTCTGTCAGCTATGATCAATAATTAGGATTAGGGGTGTTCAAAGAGTAATATTTTGATTCAAAGTAAATTCAAATTGAATAATCAGTATGGCCAAATAATTTTGAAGTGAATAGTTTGAATAGCTAACAAGTGTTTGAAGAATGAAACACTTTTAAATGAAACACAGTTTAAATTTGTCTTTTGTAAAAGAGTCTTTATTTGTGCACTCACAAGGTAAAAAGTAATCCCAGAGAACTATGTCATAAAATACCTCAGGTCATTATCAAGCACATGTTTTTATACATGGACTAGTTGCTCTGCAAGCACTAAGAGAAAATGCTCCCTTCTATACTCATGGACAACTTTTCTTGGCAATAAAGTGAAGGCTACAGAGCGCAATTGCGCGTAAACTGCCGCTAAGGAATGTAATTCTAAAACTGCCACCGTGTTTTCACCATCAGAAACAAAATAAAGAACATTGTTCAGTTTTGCACATGAAGCTTTTCGAAAGACGAAGCATGCATCAGAGAGATATTTAGTAGTTTCCCAGCAGCGGCGATGTGAGACGTCATCGAGGAGATGGAGACCTACGCTGGTGGGAACATGGCAGCGTCAAGATCTGCGTAAAGAATTGTGAGTCACTTCGATAATCCAGCTGGTAGTTCGTCCCTTTATCAGAGTTGAAGGACCAGTGTATCCCGTTATTGTGGCAATTGGTACAGCAATAAACCATATGTGGTCGTTCATAGGACAGTGCTGATGTACGGCAGTGATGGGGACAAAAGCGGACGATGTGACTGCAGAGGCCACACTGGAAGCAGATGGAGCACTCAAATTGTCAGGAGTAGGATAGACAGCATGGGCGTCCAACTCCTGAGGGATCGCAGACTGTCTGTGTGCACAAACACTGGTGACTGGGATGCGTGTTCATTGTAGCAAATGGCAGCCTTTCAAGAGGCACAAAGTTGTAGGCATCCACGGAAGCAGCGGTGAAGGGCATTGTGTATAGGGTTTGCTTTCGTTTGGACCGCTGTAGACCCGCCTTCAGGGGCGCTCCGCTCCGCCTGTAGACCTGCCGTTAGGAGGCACTATACTCTGCCCCACTGCCTATTTAAGTGAGACGAAGAAAGAGGAGCACCCTCTATGGCCTTCGCTCTGCATATGTCTACGATGTTGTGCATTGGGTTCAGTTTCGTTTTGAAATGCTGTAGACCTGCCTTTAGGGGGCACTACGCTCCGCTTGTAAACCACCTCACGTCGGTCAAATTTCTCACGCACCACTTGACAAATTACTTATGCAAGGTTAGATGGAGCTGGTACTGCTGGTACCACGTCAGCACTAGCGACATTAGTGACATTCGCCAGGTGATTGAACTTCGGTGTGATACACAGAGATTTCGCTGCCTCAAATGTGCCAGCAGTGTAAAATGACGTCACTTGCGGACTCCAGACTGTCTTTTCAAATAGGAAACGGGTACACATCCTCGGCAATCCCTTCAAGAAGATGGCCAACTTTGTCCTCTTCTATCATCTGGGCATCCAAGGCCTTGCACAAGTGGAGCACTTCCTTGATGTAGGTCATGCAGGTTTCTCCACGAACTTGGGTGCACTGCATGAGCATTTGCTCTGAGCGCTTCTTCTTGGCTGTCAGATCCCTGAAGCACTTCTTCATTTCAATGACAAACCTTTCCCATCTTGTCAACATTTCTCCGTGGTTTTCGAACCACACATATGCGGTTCCCTTGAAGAAGAATGCAACATTGTTAAATTGGGTGTTGGAATTCCAGCCATTAAACCGACTTGCTTGTTGGTAAAAGCTGAGCCATGTGTCTACATCTTCCCTGGCTTTCCCGGCAAAGGTTTGTGGCTCGATGTAGGGCTGCCACGAGATGCTGGAAGAAGGTGGCGGGTTGTCACCACTGGAAGCCATCGCTGGTGGCAGACCAGCAATTCGGCACCTTCGACGAAACTCCAGGTACTGCACCTCCACGGTCGGTCCATCGTCCTTCTTCGGAAGTGCCGTTTTGTTACCCAGCACTTCCACCAAAATTGTTACGATGGAGCGTATTTGGCTTGACGAAAACAGGAGAAGAGTCGCCACGCCGACAACGGGCTCCTCCAAGCATAAGAGCACTTCGTCCTCTTCCTCGTTCAACTTCTCTCTTGCTGTTGCGTGACAAAATGTGCATATATGCACGTACACACCAGGGGTGAGACAGCTGGAATAGACTTGGGAGCAGTTTTTGGACCAGTGAACATTTGATTTTGAAGCAGGAAAGCCTTGGATTTGGAGCAGTTCACAACATTTATTAGGTCATCTCAGGAGCTTAAAAAATCAAGATTATAGAATCTCAGGGAGTTGAGTACTGTCAGTACCACAGGGTCAAATATACTTCTCAAAAATACACAAAAATTCTCATTGCACCAAAATTGTAAACACACAGAAGTCTTCGAGTTAAGACCAGTGAAATGATTTAGCAAAATTACTGCTTTGGCGTTTTGTAGATTTGTTTATTTAGCTTTTGAAGGTTCCCTAGCCCTTCTTGTAAATTATTCCCTTTGGTCAGGAAAGCCTGATAACTCTGAATTTTGTCAAGGTCCCTCTGCTTCCCACCAGAATGAAGAAGCTGATCTGAACTTCTTTGCAGTTCATTGCACTGTATTACATGTAACACAGGGGTACTACGTAGGCAACTACTTATGGGAGGTATTCCACTTTCAAGTAGATAATGGCATTCCACATGTCTTGGAGCATACGTATGAAGTTTCGTTAATGTAGGAGGAATCCAAGTCTACAAAAAACTGCACATAAAAACTGAAAGTTTCAAAAAACTTTGACCTGTGAAAAACAGGTTCAAAAGTCTAAGCACCTTGTATTCATGAGAGTACTACCACAGTTACAGGAAACTTTGTCAAAATGATGGGTATGCTGCACGAAAAGCCTTCAGGATTGTTAGAACCCTTTCATTACAGTAAAATATTCTTCATGGCTCTTGTGGGTGGCCGCGCGCATCCGAGTTTACGCTCGCGGAAGTGGCCAGGCACACACCGCTTACCACAAAAGCCTTCACATGCTGCTCTCGCATAGGATCTTAGAAGCAGGACGTCCGATCGGTGTTAAATAATTTTTGAAGACTTCAATGTTCTTCTGAGGCGCACTCACAAGCGTCACGGCAGCATTGACCTCGCAACCACGGTCGCTGCGATAAGTGTCGGTGCTGGGCCTAACCAATGTTGGAGGAGCATCGGCTGTGGTTGTTTTTCAACGAAGCGTCCAAAGCCGTTTTCTCCGATATTTGCATCCAGTTATAACGTTGTGGTCGTCGTTAAAAACATGCTTTTCTGGGCTGGTGATAACACAGAAAATGCGGGCCAAACTCAGAAAAGTTACGACACAGCGGTGCACTGATACAATTCGCAATGCATAAAAGGCAATAATAAATGCATGCAGCAGGAAACATTCACTCCCTTAATAAAAAAAAAAATATGAAGGCTCCCTTTGCTAATTGTGGGTGACCACACACAGCAATGCCAACGCGAAGACCGCAGCAAAAAGAATCTCGGATGCCTGAGAGCCAACCATGCGACACTTGCCACTCGGCTAGGGTGGCTAAATAGGCACTGTAGCTAGGGTATGGTGGCTAGAATGGGGAGGTGTCATAATTGGCGTGTGAGCGGCAACGTGTCTCTTCGTGATGATGCGATGGTGCTGTAGTCGACACCGAGATGCCTGAGCTTGTTTCGCCTCCAGCAGTGCGGCTGCCGCTCGCTCGCGTGTGAACAGCTTCGTGAGGAGCGGAGGGCCTTATCTGAGTGGTGCTGCTGAAATACGTATACTATAGAGCTTGGCCTCAAGACCAACACCAGCTCCATGCAAAGCTTCTGCGGCGCCGACGTGGTGTAGCCGAAATGTTTCTGCAGTGGCCAGAACGAGTGCCAGCTTCATGTTGTAGGTCATGAGGGAAAAAAAAAGGAAAAACTTCCGAGAACATTGCAAAAAGCTTTTGAACACTGTGTAAATGCTTTACGCCCCGATCGCAGGAGCCATAAGAGTAGATGTTGAGGGAAATGTTGGGAGTTTAGGTGATAAAGTAAAATTGTCGTAAAGGGCAATAAACAGGGAATGTTGCTACAGTGCCAATGTTTCGACAAGTGGAGTTGTCTTCGTAATGACAAGAACCTTGTCAGTTCTAGTTCTGGCAAGTCATTTGTCAAAATGTTGATACAGTAGAACCCCGCTGATATGTTTTTCACGGGACCGTAAAATATAAACGTAAGAGCCGGGAAATGTAAGAGCCAAGAAAGAGGAAAAATGGAAAAATGAGAGAAGTGGTGATCGGCACAGTTTTATTTTAGTGCTAGTGCTTTCAGTGCACGCATCGGCACACTCGGCTACGATTTCGTCGACAGAGAAAACCTCATCGATGGAAATGTAATCGTTGTATGTGATTTCGTCACCAACAGTTTGCATCACTGTGCCATAATTTAGATGGCAGAAGCTGGAAACTTAATTGGAGTCGCCCATTGTGCAGCTAATCCTACAGTCAAGCCAAGTCAAGCTACGTGAAAAGCCAATATTTCCGTCGGCAGTGGCCGCTTGGAATGCCGATTCGCGATGTAACATGCGGGAACGTTCCCACATTGCGACGTAACAGCAGGGTTCCTAATGCATTGAATCCTATGGAAGCTATGCCGGGACCAGCCAAAAACGATGTAACAGCCAGGAAAACGCAGCAGCCGGGAACGTAACAGCGGGGTTCTACTGTATAGCAGCATTAACCCTGTTTTCAGCCGTAGTACACTGAGAAACAAAGAAAGCTTTGTAGCGAGAACATAGAAGTGAAAAGTAATGTTACAGTTTATTTACAGCTACATACGCAGTCCTGCAAAAATAAAAATGCACAACAATGCAAATGCAATGAAAACACTGGGCTTTTGACAACTACAGCAAGAAAAAACTGTAACTAGTGTGTCGTATATGTAGCACGCCTCATTTTGAGGAGCTTCATCCTCTCTTTCTCCTTGTCTTGCTGTATTTTCTGCTACAACTAAAAAGTGCACCCTGGTCAAAATGAAAAAGCGAATCACTTGATTTGTGAGCTCTACACTGTAGCCTACGAAGTTCACCTTGTTTAAGGACAGACAAAAAATGAGGTTGCAGGTGTTGTCTGACTTTAAGGGGCCCTGCGACACTTTTTTTCGCTGCCTTTCTGGAGCACTGGAGTGTGTGTAGTATTGAGTACTGAGATGAATGAGCACTGGAGTGTGTGTAGTATTGAGTACTGAGATGAGTGCAAAAAGAATTATACGAATCGGCGCATGAGAACTAAGTTATTAGTCCTCGAAATTCAAGACACAAGCAGACGGCCTGAAAAGAACGTTCCCTTTTGCATTTCAATCTCCCAGTGACGTCATTGGTTACATCCAATCAGCGTGCACCTCTTATACAGAGATACCGGAAATTTCTTCTCAAGGTGACCAGTATAAATTACCTTGCTGCCGCTTTTTCTGACACAGTTCTCATCGTGGCTACAAGGATGACGAGCCACATGTGTCAGTCAGGAGAGGCAGTTAGTTTTTAAAATATTATACTCATGTAAGGAAGAAGATGAGGACGCATGAAAGCCCTATCGCCATCGTGTGGCTCGTACCAGATTCGCTCGCTGGCTGTGCCCTACGTGCCGACGTGACGATTGTCGCTGCTACTCGACGTCGCCAATAAAGCTCCTTCACAATTGGTGGATGTGCTGGGTACGGTAGGAAACCTGGAACTCAGGAACCGGACTATCTACTCCGCCTCCATGATGCCGGAAGACGGACCACCTCAACCACAGCCTGGTGCCTCGGTGACTACCGCGGTTTGCCCTGGCCCTCCGCGCCAGCGCGATCCACCCATATTCAGCGGTACCGAAGACCATGACGTCGAGGACTGGCTCGCTGACTACGACCGAGTGAGCATTCACAATCACTGGGACGATACCCAAAAACTGAATTACGTGTCTTTTTATTTGAGCGGTGTAGCCAGTGTGTGGCACCGAAATCATGAACGTGATCTTCCGACGTGGGCGGCCTTCAAGGCGATCATCACGGAGGTATTCGGACGTCCCGCCGTTCGCAAGCTTCGTGCCGAGGAATGCTTGCGTGGCTGTGCGCAGCAGAGCGGTGAGACATTTACAAGTTATATAGAGGATGTCGTTGACCTCTGTAACCGCGTTGACGTAGAAATGGCTGATGCCGAGAAGATCAGGCACATTTTAAAGGGCATTGAAGATGATGCCTTCCAGATGTTGTTGGCCAAAAATCCGGCAACAGTATCGGAACTCATCAGCCTTTGCCAAAGTTTCGATGAACTGCGCAAACAGCGCGCAGCCACGCGCCAGTCTCATCCTTAGGTAACATCCCTTTCGAGCTTGACGGTGACCCATGACAACACCTCGCTCCTGCGACAAATTAAGGAGTTCGTCCGTGAAGAAGTCGCTCGTCAGCTTTCGCTGCTGCTGCTTACTCACGGCCCATCGACTTCTCCGCTTGAACCCCCACTTCAATACATCATCGAGGTGCAGGTACCCGACTCCTTCCCGCCTTCTCTCCACCAGGCTCCGACTGCTGCTCCTCTGACGTATGCTCAAGTGACATCAAGGCCTGTGCTGCCGACCTACAATCCACCTCGCCCGCCTCTGCGCCCGCCAGTATCCCCTCCCGCCGCATCTATGGTACAGGATGCACGACCTCGAGATCCGTGGCGCACGGAAGACAATCGCCCGATTTGTTACTATTGTGGCCGTGCTGGACATGTGGCACGTCTCTGCCACCAACGCGTACAACATGTGTCCAACAATGTGCCTCCACCATGGGCCATTATATGCGCCGAGTTTTCAGCAACGCCGCAATTTTTTCGACCGCCGTGAATCTCCCTCTGTCACCGAACCCGCATTCGCTACTCGCCGTTCGCCTTCTCCTCACCGCCACTCCATTTCACCAATGCAGCGTTGGCGCAGCCCCCTGCGCCAGGAAAACTAAATATCGCAGTTCACGAGGCAAGAACTGCGGTTCCAGCGAAATGCACAAAGGCCTCAAGGTTGTCCGAAAAACGTTATCGATGTCGTAATAGAAGGGATATTGACGCAAGCACTTGTTGACACCGGCGCTGCTCTTTCGACGATAGACGCTCGTATTTGCCGCAGAATCGGAAAAGTGATGACACCGCTTTCTGGTATATCTCTCCAAACCGCCAACTCGCAGCACCTTGAGCCTTCTGGCGCCTGTACCGCTCGTGTCCTCATTCAGGATGTTTTATATGTCATTGGGTTTATTGTGCTGCCATCATGTTCTCATGACATCATATTAGGTTGGAATTTCCTATCCACACATCATGCCATCATTGATTGTGCCCGTGCCGAAATCGATCTGTTTCCGTTTTCTGCCGAAATTATACGTCACGACGACCCTTGCCGCAAAATTGCCGTTTCAGAAGACACTGTTATACCGGCCTGCTCTTCCGCTCTTGTACGAGTCTCCTGCGACTCAGCGGATGGAACAGTGCTGTTCGCGCCTTCTCAACTCTTGGCACGCCGCCGCTCGCTACCACTGCCGTTCGCCCTCCTTGAATTCACCTCTGGCGCCTCCATGCTGTACGTATGCAACCCATCGGCGGTACCAACAACTTTACGTCGACGTGAAAGCTTGGGCGAAGCCCATACACTGCCTTCACATGCAATTTTCGACGCAGTGGACGACTCCACTTCTCTTACCGCACTCGAGGCGTCGCCTGCTCCGTCGTCACCGCGTCCTTTTCAACCCTCTATTGCCAGTGACCTTACAACGACGCAGCGAGAACAAATGCTTCGCCTGCTCCACAAATTCTCTTCCTCGTTCTATTCCCAAGCCACGTCACTGGGCCGCACAACGACTGTATCGCACACTATTGACACCGGAAGCCACGCCCCTATTCGCCAGCGTCCCTACCGAGTATCGGCAAGCGAACGACGCGTTATCGATGACCAGGTGAACGATATGCTCAAACGTGGTGCCATACAGCCCTCTAGCAGCCCCTGGGCGTCGCCAGTCGTCCTGGTTCGGAAAAAAGACGGCAGTATACGATTTTGCATCGATCATCGACGGCTCAACAAAATTACCCGAAAGGATGTATATCCGTTGCCACGCATCGACGACGCACTTGACTGTTTGCAAGGAGCGGAATTTTTTTCCTCCTTGGACCTCCGCTCTGGCTACTGGCAGGTGCCCATGTCTGACGCCGACTGCTCAAAAACTGCATTTGTAACCCCGGACGGCCTCTACGAATTCACAGTAATGCCGTTCGGGCTCTGCAATGCACCCACCACCTTTGAGCGCATGATGGACGGTATCTTGCGCAGGCTCAAATGGCATACCTGCCTTTGCTACCTCGATGACGTCGTCGTCTTTTCCCCGGATTTCCTTACCCATCTTAGCCGTTTGCAGCAAGTTTTAACCTGTCTCCGCAACGCTGGTCTCCAGCTGAACTTGAAGAAATGCCTATTTGCAGCTCGCAAACTCACAATATTAGGCCACATTGTTTGCAAAGAAGGCATTCTTCCTGATCCTGCTAAACCTTCGTGCCGTATCGGAATTCCCGAAACCCACTAACCTTAAAGCACTGCACAGCTTCATTGGCTTATGTTCATATTTCCGACGTTTTGTTCGCAACTTCGCTACTGTGATCGCACCCCTCAACCAACTCTTACATGGTGACAATGAACTTTCCGCTTGGTCGGAAGCCTGTGATGATGCTTTTACAACTCTTCGCCGCCTACTTACGTTTCTGCCAATCCTGCACCATTTTGACTCAAGTGCTCCCACAGAAATTCATACTGATGCCAGTGGTGTCGGTCTTGGTGCAGTGCTCGCACAACATAACAACACTAATGCCGAATACGTGGTTGCTTACGCCAGCCGTGCCCTCACAAAAGCCGAGGCCAATTATTCAGTCACTGAGAAAGAGTGCCTTGCCATCGTGTGGGCTCTTCAACAGTTCCGCCCATATCTCTACGGTGGACCTTTTCATGTAGTCACAGATCATCATGCTCTCTGCTGGTTATCTAACCTCAAGGATCCGTCGGGTCGCCTCGCTCGATGGGCCCTGAGACTGCAGGAATACGACATCCGCATCGTTTACCGCTCTGGCCGCAGGCACTCCGACGCTGATGCCCTCTCGCGCTTCCCCGTTACTCCAGACGCCAACCCCTCTACCTCCGGTCATGATACTTCACCGCTTGATATCCTGGACATGGCCTCGGAGCAACGGAAGGACCCATGGATTGTCGCCTTACTCGATTTATTATCCAAGCCTACGGCAGCTTCGACGCCTCGAGCGCTGCGCCGACAGGCACAGCATTTCGCCATACGCGATGGGCTTTTGTACCGCCGCAACTACCACGCCGACGGCCGCACATGGCTGTTAGTAGTCCCACGTCATCTCCGCAAAGATTTGTGCTTCGCGTTTCACTCCGATCCCCAATGTGGTCACGGCGGAGTGCCGAAGACGTACACACGGCTTTGCCTACGCTAATATTGGCGCGGTATGTACAACTTTGTTCATAAATATGTACGCTCCTGCATTGCCTGCCAACGACGAAAATCTGCATCGCACCTCACCACCGCACCTCTTCAGCCGCTTCCCTGCCCAGCTCGTCCATTTGACCGCGTCGGCATTGACTTGTATGGGCCTCTTCCTTCTACCGGCGCTGGGAACCGGTGGATCGTCGTCGCAGTGGACCATCTGACATGGTACGCCAAAACCGCTGCTCTACCTGGTGCAACAGCCAATGACGTCGCCTCGTTCATTCTACACCGCTTAATCTCCGCCACGGCGCACCTCGCGAGCTGCTAAGCGATCGAGGTCGCGTGTTCCTCTCCGATGTTCTCCAGTCACTCCTCTCTGAATGCCGAATTATTCACCGCACCTCGACCGCATACCATCCACAGACCAATGGCTTAACAGAACGATTCAACAGGACTCTTGGTGACATGCTTTCTATGTATATAACGTCAGACCACTCCAACTGGGATCTTGTACTTCCGTTTATCACATACGCATACAACACCAGCAAACAAGCCACTATCGGATTCTCACCTTTCTTCCTGCTTTACGGCCGCGAACCCTCGAATACCATCGACACAATTCTTCCGTACTGTCCTGACCCTGCCGACTGCTCACCTGCAACTGTAGTCGCTCAGCACGCCGAGAAATGCCGACAACTTGCTCGTTCTCTCACATCTGCTCATCAGTGTCGAGAAAAACAGCGTCATGACGTGAAACCGCCTCCCCACCTATTTGCCGTCGACTCCTTGGTGTGGTTATGGGTTCCACCTGTTGCTGCTCCTGGCCTGTCGTCCAAGCTCCTTCCTAAATACCACGGTCCCTACCGTGTCGTTGCGCAAACCAGTCCCGTCAATTATGTCGTCGAACCTATATCGCCCTCTCCCGATCTTCGTCGCCGCGGAAGAGAGACTGTGCACGTTGACCGGCTCAAGCCGTATTACGATCCGCTGACTTCTTTCTAGGTCGCCAGGGTGGCTCCTCTTCAATCCCGGGGGTAACTGTAAGGACGAAGATGAGGACGCATGAAAGCCCTATCGCCATCGTGTGGCTCGTACCAGATTCGCTCGCTGGCTGTGCCCTACGTGCCGACGTGACGATTGTCGCTGCTACTCGACGTCGCCAATAAAGCTCCTTCACACTCATAACAAATTTCTTTTTTTGTGTCAGGAATGCTTGTGTTGTGTCCCTGACAAGCCTCCAGCACTTTCAGGTGCACCGGCAAGTGGCTACATAGCGCAGCACCGCTGCTGCTATTGACCGGTTTCTGGCACCTCTTCGCCGCTGGGCAAATACACAAAAAAAGAGAGAAAAAAGAGGAAAAAACCCGAACAATTGCTTCCCCCCGTCTCCCCTCCCCCTCCTCGCGTGCGGCTGCGTCTCAGTTGAGGGCAGTGAGTAAAGTCACGTGTTTGGGGCTATGCCTGGACTAGGCGTTAGCTACGCTTTTTAAACCACCGTGAATAAAGTGTGGGCACGAGTATTTATATTTTTTGTGCTCAATCACGCGGCCTAACAGGGATCAATGAATGTAAAATGGAAATAGGTATGTCAAACCAATAGGCAACGTCTTGTGCAGCAGTCTTTGCCAAACCAATAGCAATGTCCCACCACTGTCGTCACTTCCTGTAACAAAACTTGCCGTTGTGTGTCGCCACGATTTAAGAAAAAGTCTGCGGAAGGTGATTTCTTCGTTGAAATAGAATTATAAGCACGTTAGTTGTGGTGCTCCCACTCTCGCTGCGGCATCCCCGCATGCTGCAGTTCTAGAATCGGCGATAAAAACAGCATGCTCAATTGGTGTTGCAGGGCCCCTTTAAAGCTGAAGCAATATGTGAATGCGTCTTCCAACTCAGAAATCAGCTTTCTCAGAGTGTGAGCAGGATAGATGAGTCCTCCCCTGTCTATGTACTCTGTGAGGCACGATTCCTCCGAGAGGAAAGCATCTTCTCCTTTCCCAAATGATTGCAAACACCCCTGGCACTTTGTTTGTTTTAGCATCTTCCTGGCCACATACCCACAAACATAATATATGATGTGAGAGTCATCACAGGCACAGGCTGGAGGTACACAAACAGACAGGCAGGAAGCACCATATAAAAATAACTATGTGGACAAAGCATGCCAAGCACAACATCGCACAACACCATGCCGAAAAGCAGCTAGCCATGCGCTCTTAAAAAAAGAGGTAGGCATATTCACCAGGAGATTATTAAGCATATACTACTCCCAAAAACCTACCTTCTTAGTATTTGAAGTTAGTAGAAGTGTAGGTAGTGAAATTCACTACCTGCACTGCACTGCTGACAGTGAAAAGTACTGACTCAAGCTCACCATCTTTTTTAACAAAAAAGTTAATTGAAAGTACTAACTACATGTTAATAGCCCTTCAATACAATATTCGCTATCCTGTTTCAATTTGGTTAGCACATATTGTTTGAAACTGCCATGTCATGCCGCTCCTATTACAAAAGAAAAAAAAAAGACATTACATGGCTGGGCCTCATTATACAAATTAACACTCGCTAATTAGTTGATGCAATTACTATGCTAAATGCACAGCACTATGGTATGTTCAAATAATAATAGAGACCACAACAAGCGATATAGGAGAACAGGCACACATGCGCAGAATAACAAGGTTTCTCTACGACACCTAGTCTAACAGCAACCTCAAAGGTATATATAGCCCACATTTAGGGTAGCACATGTTATACCACTGAGCAGTCATGAATAAAGAGAAATAAAACACATTTTGAATCCAGATTCTCATGGCTTACTCTTCGCTTATATGCTTGTCATGAAGTCGCACAACTCTTATTCAAACATAGTGAACCGATTATAAGAGTAGCTACAAGCAACGGTGGTTCTTAATCAAGTGCAGCCATCTGCAAAGAATTTGGCAACCTAGGAGTGGCTTACTAGTTACCTAGTTAAAAACAGTAAGAAACATCTCCATGTAGTAAATACAGCAAATACTAGTTTCCGAAATCTCCTGGTGTCAAGTTAAAGGGAAAGCCAAAAAAAAAAAAAGCAAGGAAAGCAGCGGGCGCAGAAGAGGTACCCAAAGTCATGCAGCAGCTGGCCGGAGCCTCGGAGGAGGAGGGAGAATTTTGTAGAACGCGTCAGTGAGTCATCTTATCGTACGGAGGCAGACAGAGGAGGCGGAGAGTGCATACTGATGCTCTCTATGCCATGAGAGGGAGAAAGAGGCACCGTCCAAGTGGCGAAGGTTCGGGAAAAATCAAGGATACTCCCTCGGTTTTGCGCGTGCCTAAATCACATGGCCACGGCAAAATTTCGAGAAGGACTGTCGAAGGCAATATAAGGAGTGGACCATGGGCTGTGAGTAGCAGTCGTAGTCGTATGTGACTCAGCGAGGAGAATAAAGGAGACGCTACTCCATGAGCCAGCCAACGGGCCCAGCCTGCAAGCATCAAGTAGAGAAGGCACCTCAAGGGACTTCAGTGAATAGGACGCTTTTGTGTTTTATTCTTTGTTGCAGTGCATGAGCTTGTATGTTGTTGGTTTCGTATAATGTTGTAACCCATCTGTGTTTATATTCTGAAGAGCAGAGTTTGTGCACGTTTTGTGTAACTGCTTCGTTGATGAGAATATACAGTAGAATCTTGATGATACGATTACGGTTGATGCGAATTTTGCGATGACACGAATTTTAATGTTGGTTTAGACAGACTACGTTGTATAACATGCGCCGTCATTCGGTGTTGTACGAACAGTTTCCCCAGCCATTGCGGATCATACGAACACGCGAAATGACCGCTTCACGCGAGCAACTGACTCAGATTTTTGACTGCAGATTGTTTCCGCGAGTTCCTTACCACTTTGGACTGGAAAATGGCAGCGAAAACAGAAAAATTTTGCTTTTCGTAGGCCAGTGTTCGGCCCATCCCAAAGACTGCAACTTCAGCACTGTCGCCGTAAGGTTCCTGCCCGCAAACACCACGAGCTGTCTACAGCCTCTGCATGCAGGAATACCTCATCCGAAATGTGAAGCACCATTTCAAGGGATTGCTTGTGCGGAGGCTTCTGGCGAAAATTGAGCGCAAGGATGAAAACTTGCGGATTAGCCTGCTTGACGCGTTACATTTCTTGGCCATGTCCTGGGATAATGTGACCCAGGACACGATCGCAAACTGCTTTCGCAAGAGTGGAATTTTCGCGGAATCGGATGCGGCTCCGATGGAAGAAAACCAAGAACCCGACGACGATTCGCGCATCGAGGGTTGGGAGAACCTTGAAACTCGAGCTTCGGCGCGAGACTTCGTCACCGCGGATGACAACGTAGCCACCTGTGGGCTGCGGTTCATAGAAGACTTGGTCGACGAGGCACAGGATACCGAGTCTGAGAGTGGCGGGGAAGATACCGGTGAGTGTGATCTCCTACCGTCAATGTCGGAAAACCTTGACGCCCTTGAGGTACTGCGTCGTACCGCAAGCACCGGCAGCGTGAGTGAAGAAACCGCAGCACGGTTTAATTCCTTTCAGGCAGCTTTCTTGAGGGACAGTGAAGTTAAAACAGTTCAAAAGAACATCATGGACTTTTTCAGCAAGAAGTAGTTGACCCCAATAAAGTTCTTGTTCATCTTCATGATCAGCTTTAACTTGTTTCGGCTCATACGAATTCAGGATGATACGAATATATTACGTGCTCCCTACGAATTCGTATTATCGAGATTCTACTGTATTTGTTTTGTTTGATCTCCCTTGGCTCTGACTCGGTCTTTGAACCAATGCTGGCATTTTGCTAGTGTGCCGAAGGGGACGAAAACTTAATTGTCCATGCTTTTGTGAAATCATTTCTGGGGGATTGATACATCGGTCCTTGGAATATTTTCCAGCGGTTGCATCCCGTGTCTTACAGCATGGGATTAGTGACACCTGGTTAGTACAATGTTACTAAGAAGGTAGTAAAGTGCTCGAGAAGTTAATAGAACTAACTTCATTTTTAAGAGTGTAGGTGGCCATTGGCAGCACCACAGGCAGGTATCGCGGGTTCGACGAGTGCGCCACCTACCCCCGTCATGAAATACTAGCGTGCTGTCTCCTCAAGGCGGAACAGCGAGATGCTCACACTAGGCACCATACTCACACCTCCCCCTTCTAGCCACCATAGCTAGGTTGGCTAGAATATGGAGGTGTGAGCATCGACGGAGCAAACATGACCCCAAAGCGCACTGATGCCGCAGGGGGCGCTGTATGCATAGGCATGGGGAATGCAGCAGACGACGTACTGCGAAGCACTCCTCACGCCCTAAGAGCGGCTTGCAGTTTAGGACCGTAAATGTGTTTTTTTTTTTGTTGTTCTTTTTCTCTTATCAAGTGTACCAATGTACAACTCAATCTCATCACACAGGTTGTTGTTTGGTGATGTCCATTAAAGCATCCGCACTAGACAGAATCAGAGCGAAATGTGGTGCATATATGGAGGAAAACTGCATATATGCATCTGATGAAGCCTCTCACTAACACATTCTACACCGTAACAGCTTCTTGAAGCCACTTAAATGTAGCTTTCTTGGGAAACCATTCAGGTGAAAAATGTTGTACACATGCGTCAGTTGTTAAGCCAGTCTGCTTAAGTATGCTCGAATGAAAGCAGGTGGTGAATAAGGGCAAACCTTTTGCTAGATGAGAGAGAGCTTGCGTCGACGTGTAGGTGATTAATGACCTCACATAATATAGCGCCTAGCGTATTACAAAGAATGACATCTCTGTGTCTCCGCCAGTGTTCTCAAAAGTTATTTGTTAAAAGCTGACCCCCGCCCCTTTTTTTTTTTTGGAAAGGAATAGAAGGTGGGCAGGTGGGGTTACATTGTTAAATTTTATCGCATACTCCCACTCACCCTTCCCAAAGCATTAGCTACCCTCTCGGCAGTGTTTTCCATATTGTAACGTATACATTTAATACTCATTTCTCTACTTTTTATTTGGTGCCTGTAGTACTTTTGCGGCTCAGGAACGGCATTTACTTTTCCTCTATAAGCGCACGTACACCATCTTGTCTTCTAAAATACTGATTTTGTAACATGTAGAAATGACGCATGCCTCAAAACCCACATTAGCCATTTCGGCAGTTCTTGACAGTGGGCACACAGCCGTTCCTTTTGTTTCACGATGCAGCATGTGGTTTAGAAGCTGATACAGTTAAACCTCGCTATAACGAACCTCGATATAATGAATTCCTCGACATTACGAAGTTTTTCAATTCTACGCCATAACTCCATAGAATAGCATATATTGATAATCTCTGTATAACAAAGTCTCCCTACAACAACCTACTAATTTCACCCCAAATATCAAATTTTAGCACGAGCAGCGGCCGGAGCAGCTCCCGCGGCTACCCCACCAACGACGAAGCGCGAAGCAATATCATCGCAAATGGCTCACACGCAGCTGTCACGGCAACCTCGGTTCTGCAGAGTGCTGCCAGCGAAACACGAGGTGGGAGGACGCTTGCTCGCGCGGGCCTCACTTCCTTTTAACTCCCCTGCGTCACTCGAGTTGGTGACGCGATCCGTGCCGCCGCGGCTGTGTCGTTTCATCCTCCCTCCAAACCTCGTGTCATTTTCCCAGTGGGTTGCGTAAACGTCCGCTTTTTTTTTATTTAGCCATCACGCCGTTCAATTGGACTCCCGTATCCACCCATTCAGTCACTTGGGTGTGTCAGTGCAAGGACGACTGCCTCAATGGAGACATGGCCCGCCCGTCACACAGGAGCTTGGCTTTCATTGTGCGCGAATACAGCAGTCATGGACTATGTGCAGTTTCACGGTGTTTTTTAAATAATCTTTTACGGGCGATTGTACCGTCCCTACCGAAAAGATGGATGAGGTGCTGGTGGGAAGTGTCCAATATCACGGCGATGGCGACGAATCTTCGGAGGACGATTCGAGCTGTGCCTTCCGTGTTTTTGCCGCGAAATGTGTTCTGGGCTAAGTATACCTCCAGTTGCCCCTTTGCTTCATTTGCATGGCCTTTTTCGAATTTTCATAACGAAAGTGGATATAAGGAAAACCTCTCTATAACGAAAATTTTCGGTCATTTGTCAATATCATTATACCCAGGTTTAACTGTACAAGCAATTTCCTATAATATGCAGACAGTGAAACAACAAATATGGCCATGATACCATTTATTCACGAGTGAGGAAATAATATAAAACTGACGGGAACTTTCGTTATAATACGCAAGGTTTCAATGTTCTTCGCTCAGGTGACAATGCTCAAGGAGGCTGCATATACTAAGTGAACTTTGAGACCTTTGCATACATATTTTCTACAAATAGTTTATTTTATCTCATTCCCCCTGTCCATATCTAATCCTTATTGACCTCCCACTCCATTTTGTGTCAGCTATGAGCTCAGTTACTGCGGTCTTCATATATATTTCCTCAAATGAGCAACCACTACTACAAACTGCCAAGTTCTCCTGCAACACATAGTCAGCCCTTGAGATTGCCCGAGCCCATTTGGCAAACGCTTCTTTGATTCATTGATTGATTTCTGGCATTTTAACCATGCTATGATTGTAAGAGATGCCGTAGTAGAGGGCTCCGGCAATTTCGACCACCTGGGGTTTTTTAACCTGTACTGATACAGGTTGATACAGGGTTGGGTCTCAACATTCCACCTCCATCTAAATGCCACTGCCGCA
This sequence comes from Hyalomma asiaticum, assembly GCA_013339685.2. Lineage (NCBI taxonomy): Eukaryota > Metazoa > Arthropoda > Arachnida > Ixodida > Ixodidae > Hyalomma > Hyalomma asiaticum. The sequence continues at coordinate 204,853,430 of CM023481.1, forward strand.
GCTGGGATTCGATCCCATGACTCTCGGAACAAACGCTTCTTTGCAGGCAGAGGCACAGAAGAGAGAAGCTTTTCCGGATGTTTTTCTGCACCCTGTGTTGCAACCAGACACGAAGCACCAATGTTCAGTCTTCTTTTTCGCTGTAGACTGCATCTCGTCCAGCTCACAGTGGTGGTAGCTGTGGCGAGGCCGGTACTACTGGCGCGGCTGCATCTACCCACTACCCTGCGGGAAGCGGCAGCACCACATTCCCCCTGGTGGCATCGATACGAGGAAGGGTCATGTGCTTCCATAGGCAAGCGCCGCCGGTATTCACACCTCCCCATTCTAGGCACCCTAGCTCAGCTAGGCCCTTTGTCCTTGCTGAAACTGACGTGAGTGCCAAAATACTTGCTTTTCAGACCATTCTTGAACAGTTTGGTCACACGTCTGTAATGTTTGTTGTAATAGAAGGATGCTTTGAAAAATGTTCGTTTATATCTGGGAGCAATTTCAATGGGTCGCATAGGAAAATCGTAAGTGCACCGAGAAATGGTATAACATTACATCTTGGGTCGTTATAAGTGGGTTGGTTTGTACAGGTTTTGAAGGCCAAAATTCAAGTGTTTTCAAGAACTTTCAAAGCTCTGTCAAAGGTTTTTTTTTAAGGATGCAGAGCTGCATTTTGGACAGGAATTTATTGCAACAAAATATTTTCTGAACTCTGCATACAGCTCTAACACACAAAAAATAGAGGGCTTAGATTAAGAAGTCGTCAGTCCTCAATATTTAATTCTTAGGATGCGGTAAAGTTCACATCAATGCAGCTGCATAACATTTCTTGTTATTAACTAGTCACTGATCTTCAGTTCCCCCTTTTGACTTTTTTGAGTCTTTCATAAGCTATTCGACTGTAGTATGGAGGTGCTGTTGTACCATTTGATCCTTGAATATTTGAATATCAAAGATCGGCTGTTTTTGACTTTTGATATAGATTAAATTGAATACGATTTGGAGTCATGTCAGTGAAAAAAATTGCCATAAGAACACTGCACGGGAGCCAAACACCAAGTGTCAGCAGCACAATCATCCGCAATTAGCGATGAGGTCGTATCATTAGCTTCCACAAATTGCTGACGGTTAGTCAGCAATTTGTAGAAGCTAATGATACGACCTTATCCCTTTCTAACATAATCTCTGGTGTGCCACAAGGTACAGTTCTAGGCCCCCTCCTCTTTTTAATTTACATCAATGACTTACCCAATAGTGTTTCATCTAACATCCGCCCATTTCTGACGACTGCGTAATCTACCGACCTATTACTAACATTTCAGATACTATTACTCTCCAGCATGACCTACTAAAACTCGACGAATGGTGTCGCAAATGGCTCATGGCTTTAAATACAGTAGAATTTCGATGATACGAATTCGCAGGAAGCACGTAAAATATTCGTATCATCCTGAATTCGTATTAGCCAAAACAAGTTAAAGCTGATCATGAAGATGAACAAGAACTTTATTTGGGTCAAGTACTTCTTGCTAAAAAAGTCCATGATGTTGTCTTGAGCTTTTTTAACTTCGCTGTCCCTCAAGAAAGCCACCAGAAAGGAATAAAACCGTGCAGCGGTTTCTTCACTCATGGTGCCGGTGCTTACGGTGCGACGTAGTACATCCGAGGGCGTCAAGGTTTTCCGACATTGACGGTAGGAGATCACACTCACCGGCATTTTCACCATCACTCTCAGACTCGGTATCATTTGCCTCGTCGACCAATTCTTCGATGGATCGCAGCCCACAGGTCGCTACGTTGTCGTCCGCGGTGACGAAGTCTCGCGTTGAAGCTCGAGTTTCAAGGTTCTCCCAACCCTCGATGTGCAAATCGTCGTCAGGCTCTTGGCTTCTTCCGTCGGAGCCGCATCCGATTCCGCAAAAAATCCACACTTGCGAAAGCAGTTCGCGATCGTGTCCTGGGTCACATTATCCCAGGACATGGCCAAGAAATGTAACGCGCGTCAAGCAGGCTAATTCGCAAGTTTTCATCCTTGCGCTCAATTTTCGCCAGGAGCCTCCGCAAAAGCAATCCCTTGAAATGGTGCTTCACATCTCGGATTATTCCCGCATCCAGCGGCTGTAGATGGCTCGTGGTGTTTGTGGGCAGGAATCTTACGGCGACATTGCTGAAGTTGCAGTCTTTGGAATGGGCCGAACACTGGTCGACGAAAAGCAAATTTTTTCTGTTTTTCGCTGCCATTTCCCAGTCCAAAGTCGTAAGGAACTCGCGAAAAAAATCTGCAGTCAAAAATCTGAGTCAGTCGCTCGCGTGAAGCGGTCATTTCGCGCGTTCGTATCATCCGCAATGGCTGGGGAAACTGTTCGTATAACACCGAATGACGGCGCATTTATACAACGTAGTCCGTCCAAAACAACATTAAAATTCGTATCATCGCAAAATTCGCATCAACCGTAATCGTATCATCGAGATTCTGCTGTACTAACAAAACTGCACTTGTTTCATTTCACAGACGCCAAAACTTACCCACCGCTAACTATAATATTAATGGCTCCATAGTTCCTTCCCTAAGTTCCATTAAATATATCGGCGTTAACATCTCACAGAATCTAAATTGGTCTTTTCACGTAAGTAAAATAGTTAACAATGCTAACAGATCTCTCGGTTACTTTCGTCATAACTTACATCTTGCCCCTCCATCACTCAAATTACTAGCCTACAAAACACTAATTCGTCCAAAACTAGAGTACGCATCCGCCATTTGGGACCCACCCCAAATTAACCTAAGTAAATCCATCGAACTAGTTCAAAACCGAGCAGTTAGATTCATCTACTCAGATTACTCATATTATACCAGTGTTACTACCCTTAAAAGAATAGCAGATCTACCTAACCTTGACCTACGCCGTAAGATTTCTAGACTATCATTGTATCACAAAATGTATCATACGTTTCATTATAACTCTCCTATTCAACCAGCCCATCGTACTTCCGCCCGCACAAGTCACCACAAGGCCGTATATCCACCTCCTGCTTGCACCACAGCCCACCATCACTCCTTTTTCGCTCAAGCAGCCAGGGACTGGAACGATCTTCCCCCAAGTGTCATCCATCATTGCAACACGGATAAATTTAGAAGTGCCATAGAATCATTGTTTTATTAACCTTGTATTGTTCGCCCACACCCTCATGTAAAGCCCTCTGTTGGAGGGCCTTTGAGGTACGTTAAATAAATAAATAAATAAATAAATAAATAAATATTAGATTAGATCTCCTTACCATCAGTATCTTGCATGCACAAACATTTTTTTCAACTGTGGCTGCATTAGGAGAGTGGGTATTCATTGAGCATCAGTAGCTTCATTGCACGCTACTGCTTGACAAACACAGAGGTGATGAGAGCTGCACAAGAGTGGGTGTGCAAGTCAAGGAGTCAGTAGGGAGATTGATGACAGGAAGAAAAAAAGGAAAAGTCAGAGCAACAGGTGAGAAAATGTAATGAATCATAAGGACGAAAAAAGCAGCATAAACATGAGATGGGGGCTACTGTTGTTACACCAATACCCGTCTCATAACAACCTTCACAGTGTAGTTACGAGTAGCTGTGTGCCATTCATATGAGGTACAAGTTCACTCATGCTGACACATTGCTTCCAAAGTAGATTTTTCGCCAGATGAATAAAAATGGTCAGACCTTTGTAACAATGTCAGATTTTTATAACTACCTAAGGACCACGATATCTGCAAAAATCGAACAATTCAACAAGGATACCCTGTACAAAATTCATTAACATCTGACAGTTTTAAGAAATGTTGCTGCAAAACATTTGAAAAATGGTCTTATGTTGTGCATAAACGTTCAGGTGCTTAAAACTGTGAAACCTTTATGAAATATTGCACAACGTATCTCTGGACAACATGGAATGTTGCCGTCTATACAATACTTTGATATATATTACAGAATTTTTGTTTTGCAATTTGGAATGTGAATAAGGGAAATGTGGAACATACAATGGGCACCTCTGGTTTTCTTTCTTTTTTTTTTTTTTGCAGATGTAGCAAATGTAGTATGTTATTTCCAGATTTTGGGTAGTTTTCGGCACACAGTGGCCCATGTGCAGCAAAATGAGCCATATCTGGATGCTGTGCGAAAATTTTTAATAAGCTGAAGAGTGTGCACAAAAGACCCTATATTTTGTTATCATAGCTGTTCTAACTCAAGAACCATCACAGCTACAATAAAACTAATTGCAGTTTTAAAATCATCATAACAAACTCTACTAGTGACAGATGTTCTAGGTCAAGAAGTAAAGAAAGTCATTTTCGAGGAGCACTCCTTAAGATTGCATTTGCAAGCCGATGGGGCATGTATATTAAAAAGAGCACAAACGCACACTGTCCTGTCACATCCATTCCAGTTGCTGATATGCTTTACTGTAATACATTGCATCTGTTTCACTGCACAACACTTTTGCATTGCGGCGAAGCTAGCTTTTTGTAACTTGTTCAAGGTAACGAGATAACACTGCAGCAGTGGTGGCTCCAATTATTGCAGTTTTGGGCTAGCAATTATAACAAGGAGTCAGAAAAATGGGTTGCTGGAGAGTTTCTGGATATGGAATATCACATGAAATGGCTTTGTGGGGCATATGACAGTGCCGCAAGAACTTCCGTGAAGCGCCCTGCCTTGTTGCTCCATTCTGTGTGCGATCCTAGCGCTGTTTTTGAATTTTCGAATTACAAGGCAGGAATAAAAAATCTGTCATGAGCTGTATTTACCACCGAAAGCTACTCCCACAATCACCACTGGACAGCATTTATCAAGAAATTGAAGGATTTTTAAGGAAAGACTAACATTCTAGGACCTTTAAGGGCCTTGAAAATGCACTTTTCAATTTCAAGGATTTTCAAGGATTTCATGGGCCGGTACACACCCTGATTATAGGCGAGAAAGTTATCTTGACTGGCTAGCCTGCCTTCTTAAAGGGACACTAGAGAGCAAAACGATTCTTCTCCTATGAATAAATCACTGTTTCACAATACCAAAAGCACTGCTCCTGCGACGAGAAAGCACTCAGTGAGAAAACGCACAAAATGGTAATACAGATGGTGACGCCACATTGAAGTTCCTGCACGATCTTGCTGTGACATCATAAATATTGAAGGCACCTGGTGAAACCCAGATAATTATTAACTGATAAAAATGGATTGGATAGTGTTCTAGGTGCCCGACAACTAACATAGCAAACTGCATGAAATTCTATTAGGTCTACGTGGTCAAAATATGAAAAATGAGTTTGAAATCCATGACATCATGCTTGCATTGAGGAGCAGAGGTTTCGACATGAAATAAAAAATTTCTTTGGTACATTGCCATTCAACGATGTATTGAGCTGTGCCAGCTTTCATGGACTTGACAGTGATGATTTGAGCACTGAAGTATCACCGTTTTGCTTTTGACCATGTGCCTGCTTGGATAGGCAGCAGTATAGGCAACCATATCATAATTCCCCCCCCCCCCGCCACCCCACTCCCCCATTATGCCAGTAGCATTTTTGTGCATTTTAGACATGGCGTTTCTGAGCCATCAAGGGCAGAAAAATGCAATGATATGGGCACTATGGACCTTTGGCACGGAAGTTGAGCCTAATAAAGTTTGTGTTTATTGCCATGTCCAAGCTGGCTTGTTTTGGATTACACAAATTTGGGATGATACACGAGTATCTTGTGTGCTCCTGACCAATGCTGACCAGCAATATTTTTGGCGAGCCCCAAGAAAGTAGTTTTCCCTGAGATGCCTCGCTTGACTGATGAATTCTCTGACTTTTCTTAGTTTTCCCAGTTGCTAGAAACCACGGTCAAATTACATATTTTGAGAACCATTTGAAGAGACAGCAAATACAAATGTAAGTATGTCTAGCATATTATACATAATCAGGGTGTCTAGCAAATTGGAGAATTCAATTTCCCTGACTTTTCCAGGTTTTCCCTGACCATTTTAGCTAAAATTCCCTGACCTATACAACAGACACCATTTTGTGGAAATGCTCCATGAAGCATATAAAAAGGGTATACAGAAAACACATTTCATTGTAGAGGAAAACATTTATTGCAACTGTCCTCATAATCAATTAGGGTTTGAGATAGTTTATCTCGTCTTGAAGAATGAAAGCTTCAAGTTGCGCTTCACTGAGCAGCCTTTGCTTTTTTTCTTGTAGCTCTTTAATCAGAGCTGCAGGCGCAGATCCAGCGCTACTGCTAGGCGAGGCGTCCGTCGGGCTCTTAAAAAATGACAACAGCTTTGGCTGGGAAGCACTTTTGAGAAAATTCAATGCAGCAATGTGCTTCTTGTATGACTTGAAAGAGCTCTGCGACCCATGTTGCTCAGCGAAAACGTTTTCCGGCAAACTGTACACATGGCTTCGTGCGGATCATTTTCCACAGGCCTAATCCAACTTGCATAGTCGGAGACACTTGGGTTCACCCAGTCCGCATTAAAGGCACACTTCTTGCCTCCTGACATCTTCGATGAAAAATATTTTGCGGCGCACAACACTGAAACGCAGCACTGATAAGCAGCGCGCGACACTGATACTCGCGTCGGAAATGCTGCAGGTCCGACGGATTTCTTTTCTCCGGAATATGTCGTCACGGAAATATACGGATATGTTCACCTCAAATCACAGAAGCACCTAGTCGCGGACAACGTCGCACACCACAATTCGCACTACGCAGGGACTCTGGGAAAACATCCGCGAAAACGCAAAGCTCACACATCACACAGTTTCAGTCGTAGTTAAGCCTAGTCGCACTGTACAACCACAGGCTGTGGTACAACAAAAGGACGTCACCATGCTGGATTTATTGCGTGCGGCTTGTCGTGGCTCGGCTCGATATGCTACTTTACCCTGCCTCTGCAGCCAGAACGCGCAAACTAATTTTAGTTGAGGTCAGTGCGTACAAACGATGGCTCAAAAATAGGTGACGCCGAGAAAATGCCGTCTTCCACTTCAATTACTTAATTTTGGCTCTTGACGTCGTAAGAAAGCATTGCCTTCAATATTCGCTACCAAAATGCACCGCCTTCAAGATTTGCTACCAAAATGCATTGCCTTCAAGATTCCCTACATAAAAAAAAAAAAAAGCAAACTGAGCGTGGAATTTGGACACCTCCTATCGTCCTTCTATGGAAATTTCATTCCACTGACGCTAGCGTTTCGCCCAAAGCGATCGGTTGTGCGAGTCATTAGTAGTGTGGGCAGGCCCCAAGACTTTTCCCTGATGTGTCTCGCTTGATTGACGAATTCCCTGACAATTTCCTGACTTTTCCCGGTGGCTAAAAATTCCCTGACTTTTCCCGGTTTTCCCAGTCGCTAGACACCCTGCATGATATATTTATTTATTTTATTTATTTAATACATACTGCGGACATGTAGTCCATGCAGTCTTGAGCATACAACTGGAAAAAAAAGCATACAACTGAAAAAGCATACAACTGAAAAAAAAGAAAAAAACCAGGAAACACACTTTTGAGTGAACACCCTAAACAATGCAAGTGTGCACAGTGTTTACATACGTAAGTTATTCCAGTTATTCCAGTGTTTACATACGTAAGTTATAATTGAATAATTACTTCAAATCTGTTTTTCCTACTGATAACGGCATCAATCCTTCATTTTCTGCATGCAGAAATCTGCCTGCTCTTCCTGATCTTGAAGTAAGCTCCTCCAGAGTACATAACCTTATATTAAATCTTGATGTTACGAAAAGCTTTGGCCCAGATGGTATTCCAAATATGTTTCTAAAAAGGTATTCAGAGTGGTGTGCTAAATATCTTACTGTAATATTTAAAAAATCAATAATCTCTGCTACAGTTCCCCAGCTGTGGAAATTAGCAAACGTCGTGCCTGTATTTAAGTCCGGAAACAAGCAAATTATAGGCCAATATCTTTACTTTCTACCAGCTCTAAACTTTTGGAGCATATCATTCATAAATACACTATAGAATACCTAAATGCACACAATATACTTTCCCGATCACAGCACGGCTTTCGTGCTGGCTATTCTACTGTCACACAGTTGCTTGAATTTACGCACGACGTTGCTTCTTCCCTTAACGACAGAGGACAGATTGACGCCATATTTATTGATTATTCTAAGGCCTTTGACTTGGTTTGCCATGCTAAACTTTTAGTTAAACTTCGCACATTTTTTGGCAACAATAAGCTAGTTGACTGGACAGCAGATTACTTGAGGTCGCACAAACAATTTGTTACACTTAACCGCGAGAAGTCATCTGACGTACAAATCACATCAGGGGTGCACCAAGTTTCAGTGCTTGGGCTGCTCTTGTTTATTATCTACATAAATGACATAGCAGAAATTATCGGTGACACTCAAATTAAACTTAGAATATATGCAGACGACTGCATCATCTATAACACCATCTCTAATGTTGAAGATCAGGAAGTGCTGAAGAGTGTTTTTTTATTGTTTTGTAACTGGAGCGAAACCTGGCAAATGTCTATTAATTTCAAAAAGACTGTAGCCATGACCTTTTCAAATAGGAAACAGCCTCTTACTTTTATATATACTACTGATAGTGTCAGTCTAGCTCGTGTCACGGAGTTTAAATACCTTGGTATAACTCTGACAGCAAATTTAAAATGGCACACGCACGTCGAAACAATCTGCAACAAGGCTCTTCGAAAATTTTGGTATCTCCGATGAACGTTAAGCAACTCGATAAAAGAATGCAAGTTGACAGCGTACAAGACCTTGGTCAGGCCCATACTCGAATATGCATCGGTTGTTTGGTCACTTCACGACAAACATGACATAGCTATGTTAGAATCTGTTAAAAAAAAAGCAATGACCGGCGGTTCTCGCCTAGTTCGCATGCGCATGTTTTATCACTGCAGCCTCTCGAACATCAGCACACTTGCGATCGTATCATCCTCCTGCATAAGATAGTTCACACCGTCTTGAGTGTTCTAGCGCCCATTTCTTTCGCTGCAGCTTCTGTATGCCGTACCCGACGATTCAATCCCCTAAATATTATGCCCTTTAGAGCTAGTCTTGATTGTTTTAAGTTTTCCTTTTTTCGTGGACCGTGGATCTATGGAATGAGCTTGACGGGTCTCTGCGCAGACTCGATGCTCAGCAATTTGAAAAAGAGTTGCGAAATCATGCATTTTGTTAAATTGTATTTTTTCATTGTGTTGAACATCTGTATCCACTCCTGCTATGTCTCAATAACTGAGACAGCAGTATTTGTAAATAAAAAAAATATATACATGTCATTATTTGGAATGGCACATAGGTCAATTTCATTGGTTGAGGTTTGATGAACCAGAAATGATGCAGAAACAAAAACAGAAGACATTGATACTCTCCACAAATATGCAAACAGACATAACCTATTTAGAGCTAACGATCTTTTCTAGGTAATACATGATTATTAGTGAATTTGCAACTAATGCAGTACTCAGCCACAAATGTAAGCCATTTTTAGGAGCTTTACCAGATAAGATTTCTCTAACATAAGACTTTACCATTGTAGTCACATAACATATACATATGTTCAATGCTGCCACTTAATTCCAAAATTCAAACAATAATGTTTTGCACTGGTATGGTACGGTAACAACCAACCACCTTCAGCCAAAGGAATACAATCATAACTTAGGGAAAAGATAAATTTTAAAATGATAGTGTTTATGAGCTCATATGCAGCCCTTAACCCTGTTCATCAGTGACACTGACAATTGGCCACAGGTGCTGATCTAAGCTACAGGTGTTAAACAGGCACTGATCTGGTAAACAATCCAGAAGAGTCCTGGTACATTTTTTCTGAAACATCATATTAAGCAGGACATGAAACTAACTAACAATATATACTTGGTGGCAACATACTGGGCATTGTAATGAGAACATGCCTTCTACACATACCACAAAAGCCATCACATAGATTCTTTATGCATTTGTTCATGTTCTGAAGGACACTCAGCTAAGCTTTCAGGCCTGAAAGACATTGTGATCGCTCAGAATTTGTAATGAGCAAAGTCTTTAATATTAAATATGGGAACTGGCCTGCTGGGCCAATGGAAGCAACTGTGTTAAGGACAAAGTTTCATACTTAGGAACCTGTTTGGAAAAAAAAAAGAAAGATGAAGGAAGAAATGTGGACCATTACACAGTCATCATCGCTTTATATCTTCATCCCCATGTCACTTCCAAAAAATGTCTATGATGCTACCAACGACCAGCTATAGCTCCATTCACTTCATCTCTGTCTTAATAAGGTACCTCCAAAACTTTTTTTTGTTCTCAAAATAAGATAACACCAAGCTACTGCTCCAATGAAAAATGCTCTTACATCATCATTGAGAAATTTCGCAAACTAAGAAAGTTTTGACAAAATCTTTGCAGTAACCAGAAAAGCCAGTGCATACATCTATAAAGAGACCGATGCCTACCTGACACAAGTTGTGGTTGCAGGGTGTAGTCACGGGATGGTACACAAGTTCTTGGCAGCATACACATGTAAACAAAGTCTGAACACGATCCAGGAAAGCCACTCGGCCCGCTGAAGTCATTGCCAAGCACTCATCCCACAGCCGCTTGTTGCATTTATCTGCTTCTATTGTCTTGCGCACTGATGCTTCCAGTGCCCAGGAACATCCGTGTTGCCCATTGCTAGTTCGTTGCTTCTTTGGAGTAGCTGTACCTTCACCAGAGCTAGCTGGAAGTTTCAGAAGATAATCCAAAAAAGAACATAAAATATTCACACTTTGCCAAATCGAAATTCATAAAGGGCATATCTATTTTAACTGTCAAAGTAATGCAACCTAATTGCTTCTTCAGAAGCCGTGGCTCGTACATGTTTTGAAGACCGAATTCCAAGGGTATTCAAGGACACAGTGCAGCATCTCGTGCAGGACTTTTTTGCTATAACAATGTCACCAGAACATTATGAACAGTTTCGTTGCGATGAAAATGTAAAACTTAAAACCAACACTTATGAGCCTTCATTACATTACCCTAAGTTGCTAACATGCATACGCCTTCACAACATTAGTGCAACAGGCTGGGACATCTCTTGCACTATTTGCTTGGTAATGCTCTCCAGTCATACTTTTTTCATTAATCGCAAAGTGTTCAGTATAATTATGAAACTAATGTGGTATGACGCTTTAACTTTGCCATAGCAGTGGTATGCTAAAGCAGCCAGAACGGCAATGACTGCGTCAGGTATTTTTTTTTCTCTACTCCACGTTAAAAATTTGATCCCTGAAAATTCTTTTGGCCACCTAGAGCTATCAAGCTTCCCCTTGCTTTAAAGGGAAGCTTGATGCCCACCATACCATAGCAATCTTCTATGATGTTCCAGGAAAGTCTGCTGGCTGTCAAATGAGCGCACATGCTCTAGGATGGCAGAGTTAAAAACACTGATGGCCTGATGAAGCTGCCGCAGATTCCTGTGCGTAGCCGCACGCAAGCAGCCTTTTCCTCGTTGCAGCTGGATATCAAAGCGTGGCCTCCAAGCACTGCGGCAGCTTGGAGATCATGCTAAATGTGCATTCAGACGGCCGGCTGCAGAAGGGTATGCATTTGGGCTGGTTGATTCATGAAGCGTGAATACGAAACAGCACTACATGACAGGATGAGGGAAGAGCACAGACATGAGGGACAAACGTGTAGTGCATTGCTGCCTGCGCGCGGTGGTGAAAAATTAGTGCATCCAATTTTCTGGCTGTGGTCGCCTGCGAACGCTACCGAACGCAGATGCGGCTGGCCGTGGCCTCCGAGAGTGCATCAGCGACATAGCGACTTTGCGAACCACAAGCCAATCAAGCAGGCGCAGCAAAATTCGTTGGCCCACTCATCCTGTGCGTTGTAGTGGCGAAGACAGCAAGCTCGGTAATCTGCCGCGTGCAGCTCGTTCACAACGAGCATAGTTTCACCTCTTACCATTTGACAGCGTCGCCGTTTCTCCGGTTTTGTCATAACGTCGATGAGCCTCGTGCTAAGCGGAGGCGAAAGACAATCGCGACGTGAAAGAATGCGACCTGTTGCTCCGGCTGCCGATTTGCATGGTACTGATGAGTAGTTTTCTTTTTATACTGCTTTTATAAAACTTCATCGCATACGTGGTTTTATAACAGGCCACAGCACTGTCTTATTTGCACGTTAAAATTTTTGCACCTCGATGGTAAATACTGCAGTTAAGGGCAATAATAGTTAAAAATGAAATAATATAACGAAGTTATTCCATGTATTCCTTCAACTTCGTAATAACAAGGTACTACAAGTGTATACCCATTTTACATCTAACCCTGCTCAAAATAAAATATTGAAAATGCGTGATATAGAAAGGGTTCAATATAGGTAATAATTAAACATATCCGTACTCAATACATAGAGTTTCGACTGTACAAGCTATTCCCCTGTGGTCTTTCATTTTGCTTCTGTGTACTATTCCTCATTATTTTCCAGCAGTGCACCTACTCTTTACATTTCATTTCATCATGCTGAAACGGATGTGGGGAATCATAGAAAGAACATGGGCACAGTTCACCGAGTTGTTTTGACAAATGAACAAACTGCACATCCACCCACCACCTGGCCTTGATGGCACTGTGTCACTAGCGCCAGTGAACACTGGTCTGATAACATAATACAGTTAAATCTTCATATAACAAACTTCAGTACAAAGAAATTCTTGATATAACAATGTATTTGGCTATTTACCTCATGCCCATAGAGCATTATGTATTTCTACCTCCATACAACAAAGCATGTTGATTAGGGGTGTACAAATATTGAAATGTAAAAATACAAATCAAGCACAAATAAGGCAAAAAGTTGTCTTCAAATATCAAAGTGAATATGTGGCAATATGGTAATATGGCAAGTATGGCAAGAGGGAACCTGAATGCATGCACCCTTGACACTAGGGCAGGGGGAGATTGGCAGCACGCATGCGACCTGTGCAAACTGCCGCACGTATTGTACTGCGCACTCTACAACCGACATGGTTCCATACCTTTCCTCATTCATGCATCAGTGTCCAATTTGGCGTTTTTGTTATCAGTGAATGTGTACTAAATGCAGTGGGCTCTCGGTTATCTTGCAAGAGATCACGGCTGTTCAGCAAACGGATGTCACTGACGAGGCCCGTATACTGAAAGTAATCTTGACTAGCAAGAACAAAAACGTCTCCACTTTTTTCTCGATGTTGCACGGACCAATTTCCATTATTTCAAACTTGAAAGAAGCTATTCTGGATGTTCTTAAGAATAGGGTGTCATCAGCGTAAGCAGTCGGAACGGATAGGTGCTTCAAAGGCAAATGAGCTTTTTGATCTGTAAGTGCATTGTTGCAACAAGTTTCAAGTAGCTGACATATCTTTCTTTTTAACTGCTCACAATTACACACCGCACAGCAACCACTCCATGAAACTGTGTGGGCACTCAGTGATAAAGGCGACTTAAAGACTTGCGTTAACCAATACATAGCGGCGACTGAGATTTGCGTCGCCATGCCGGCATTCTTCAGACATATGCACGCGATACCGCAACACAATAACGCAGGGGCCACAGTGAACAGAGATCAGCCTTGCTCATGCAGTTTTAGATGGAAGCTTTCTTTCTTCTTTTTGACATGCTACGATTTTCGATGCTGTGTTTTCAAGCTGGCAAATCAGTGAACATAACGCTGGTGTCAGCCTCTCTATCTCAGCTGCACTCCGGTTAATTCTGACGACCTTCGGAGCGCGCTGAGCACGAAGCAAGACAAATGTGCCACATGAAAAAGAGAAAATGGTGTTAGCATCCAACCGAAACGATGTGGCACAGTACGAATCGCCATTGTCATCAACAAAAACCGCATGGGAACGGCAGTAAAGTGTACTAGAATTGTAGTACACTGCAACGACAGGAAAGCCAAAACGCATCATGACCATTGTGACTGTGTTTACTGGCGTGTGCGTCACCAACTGGTTATGTGCCTTCGAAAGAGAGTCACCATCTATTATTAACGACGAAGGGTCCATCCATGGGGCGGCTGCGTTTGTTTTCACAGCGTGTGCGAATTGCACGATAGCATCCATGGCCGTCATATCGCGACTAGCTACGATCAGCATTCTGCCGAGTGTACTAGCTTCCATGTGATAGCTATCTACAATCGCGTTGCTAGTGATGATCATGGTTGTGTCTGCAACAGATTCGATGATTAGTAGTTTCGTTTTCAGTCACTGCACATCTCGTATGAGCTGTGTGGACGCAACCTGCAATTGCATCGTCGGCAATAACAGCCACCGCGGTTTATCGTCTGCAGGTGGTGTGCACCGTTCAGTAGTTTCATTTTGACCAGATGCAATGCACGCAATACCTCAAAGCTCAATGTGGCAGAAGTGGTTGTAGAAGGGCGATTCTACGACAGTCTGCATGCTGGCATCAAACTCACGAACGCTTTATGGACAAACGATCTATTGACGGCAAGTTTACCGGTAGTGAAAACATCATCGTCACACGCGCATGGTGTGCAGCGGTTCCAAAGGAGATGGAGGAGAGGGAGGGTCGCGTTTTGGATTAATTAAAACACGGATGTATTGCACTTCAGTCGCAATGTGAAGGAAGGCATGGTGTGACGCATGCGACAACGTTGATTATTTCGATAATTCTGACATTTGGTCTAGACCTTTTTCACAGGGAGAGGAGGAGTGCTCTGCCAACCCATGTGCCCGCGCCTTCCTCCTTTCCTGGCGTGTGCCAGGCGGTTTGGAGCGCACACACTCATGCTTGGATGTGTGGAGCAGTCGAACAATTTGTGCGTGTTGTGGGCTAACCTGGCAGTTTCTTTCTCTTTTAGTGTCATGCCAGATAATATATAAGGTTGGCAGAAAGCCAGTGTGCAGTTTTCATGGTTGTGCTAATAACTGAAGGAAAAGGAAACTCCTGTCGAAGGAATTATGCGACGTGCATGACCAGACACGGAGAGTTTGCGGCTGGGCACTTTTCAAGTTGCACCCTTTTCCTCTTGACAAGGAGCAGTGGCATTCACAGAGTACATGCTTAAATTGGAAAAGCTCTGTACACCGAGAAGTTCTCGGGAATATCGGAGCCTTATAATTTCTGGGGAACACACCGATGCTCAGCCTCGGCTATAACCGCAAGAAGCCTGCCCGACAAGTCCCGCAATGATATCAGCTCGGCTGAGTAAGAAAAACGGCAAGCACGTACTTTTTTAATGATCGAATGGTGTTTCTTCAACAGCTTCAACTTAGCTTTGCCCATAACAGAGTGCAACAAAGAACAAAAAAACGCACGGCTCACTTTCGAGGCTGATTATGGGTTTGAGCACGCGCTCGCACTGCTTGGTATCGGGTGCTGCGACCTGCCTCACAGAGGGCAGAAACTCCAGCATCTTCCCTGTTAGGTATATAATCATAAAAAAAAAGAAATAAAAAGGGAGGATCACCCTCGTTCCTGCCTCTCCCATTCCTTTCTCGTGACACAAGCACTTGTCCACGCCTGTAAATCGTGTTACTGAGTGAAAGGGGGAAAAAAAAAAACGAGGGAAGAGATGGACAAAAGAAGAAGAAGAAAAACAAGAAAAGCAGAAACTGCACGTGGGATGTAACCAAAACCAGCCACCGCACGCCTACGCACGACGGCATTCACCCCCCCGCCACCCTCCCCTCCCCTTCCCCCTTCCTTTGCAAAAATACAACTAAGGAAAGAAAAAAAGGTACATTGTAACCCCAAAGGGTGCTCCTGCCATGAAAACGTGTGTGCGCTTTGCAAACAGAAAGAGCTTGACATAATAATATGGCACCATGGTACTTTCGCAGTGTCCTCTGTTAAAATCAATGACTATCACAGGCTCAAAACTTGTTAGGATGTTGCACAGACTCATTTTCTATATACAGGGCCCCAATTTAGGTGAACTTGAGCACGCCAGAAGTACAAAAGAAACGACGAAAACTGCATCTGCCCCCAAACCGGCCATGCAAAAGCGAGCGCTTGCACAAGCCAGTGAGTTGCCAGATCGGAGACGGCTCTGCCCGCTAGGCAATATGGCTGTGCCCACAAGAAAACGGTCTATGCAACGAAACGTATTTATCCGTGATTTCGATATGACGAAGTCTCAGTGCAGGAGAGGAATACCATGCCGATAAATTCTAACTTCTGCTGGTGCCAATGGTCAAACAGCTGAGTTGACGCGGTTTTTGCGAACGCATTTTTCAAGCTGTGCGCCGTGCGACAAAGCGAACATTGAGGTGGAGCACCTCTTCCATACACAGTGAGGGGGAACCTGAATGCTTGCCTCCTCGTCAACAGAGTGGGAGGAGCGGGGAGCATGCATGAGAACAGCTTTGCGCACCGTACTGTGCACCTTGTGCATTGTGCACTCCACACCTATGTAGTTACGTATTTCGCATAGTTTCTTACTACTACATGCTAGAGGGGAATCCGGCGCTAGTGTCTATGGTGACTTAGGATGCATGAATGGGTTGCTCTCGCCTGCTGCTCTGTGCAGGGTGGGGACATTGTTTGACGGGATGCTCATCACCTCGACTGGTTCTTCGCGACGGCTGCCGCCATTGCAGATCTCACTTCGCAAGGCGACGGGAGCGAGGAGCGAGCTGTGGCCGCTTAGTCGCTTCCTTTTTTAGCAAAACGACTGGGTGCTGCATGCCCATGGGCACGAACAATTCCAAAAATGGTTGGAAACTCTACCATTTTCCGACAGGGACACGGGTCTTAGAGACGGAAAATCGTGAAAAAAATCGATTTTTTGAAAATGTTATTTTTGGATTCTGCCGCTATTGATGCATAACCTCGCCAATTTTCATACGTCCTAGATCAGTATTTTAGCCGTGAAAGCATTTTATGTGCATCAGCGAGCTAAATTTTCAGCGATGGCCGCGCGAAAAACGGGCTTTTTTTGGGGCCGTGCTCTTGCCGTTCTACGTTCACTACGGCAGCCATCTTGGTGTCATTCGAAAGAGCCGCTCTTTTTCTTGAATATCCCTCCGCGCTCGTTTCTGTGCGCTCAGAATCCACATAGAAAATCCGCGTCAAAAAATGGTCCCACCAAGTGAGCTTATTGGTGCAGTGAGCACACGTACTGAATCACGTGTTCCGATTCGCCGAGCCTCCCGCGCTGTCTGCTGCGCGCAGCAGCTCAGTGCGCACATGCAGCAAGGTCATCACGCGGTGATATGACTAAGTTGCTCTCGTCGGTTTACCCTACCCACGGAGGAAGGAAAAAAAACTGGCCCTACCCTACCCGCGCACTCCAAAGACTGCACGTTGCGGCGGCGTACCGACACGGCGCCACGCGAGCGAGACGAAGTGCGCCGCGGCCGCCGGGAGTGAGCTAGGCCTACGCTCTCGGCCACGTTTTGATCCTTTCATCATGGTGAAGCCATATAGAAAGTTCCGAAGCGCACAAAAATTTGGAAAAAAAAGCGCAAAAGAACCGGGGCAAATCGGGATCACGGCACGGGTGAATCAGAAGCGCACCCAGCGCAGGACGGCGTGGCGGCGGAACGCGACGAAATGTCGGCGATAGGCAGCGTGGCACGAAGGTCCACACTACGTTCCTGACGAGCACCGATCGTGCGCAGCAGAAGAAAAGGACTGCAGATAAGATCTCCCGCTTATCGGCAACTTCCGCGCGCGCGCGCGCCAGCCGCGAACGGTCGCGGCAGCGCGCGCGCGCAGAAGTTACCGATAAGCGGGAGATCCTATCTGCAAAAGAACCCAAATAATAAAGCTACGTTCCTGACGAGCACCGATCGTGCGCAGCAGGAGAAACGGACTGCAGATAAGATCTCCCGCTTATCGGCAACTTCCGCCCGCGCGCAAGCTGCGAACGTTCGCTTCGCGGCAGCGCGCGAGGACTCGGACCAGTCGGCAGCCACCTACGGGATCGCGATGAATAAGCTGCTTGGAAGCACTACAAAGTGCCGGAGGTGCAATGGGGCCGTTTCTATCGAAAAAGGTCTGCATGACTACACTCCCGGTGCCTTCTGAGGCATTTGCGTGCAAACCAAAGCATTTTTAGTTGTGTAGAACTCCGTGAATACAGTTTTGTTTTTTTGCTATTTTCTCACTTTCAATTTTTTGGCCACCTTTCATTCTTCTGAAAAGGGTTTCTCAGCTTTAGCACACTCAATTTTTATTATTTCTGTGTTGCTGAAGAGCTGAATGTTTGCCGAGTGCAACAAAGTATATGTTACTGTAGGAAAGTGTAAATTTTTACAAAAGATAAAATAAGAAATATATGATTTCTCGGTAATCGAATGGTGAACTTTGAAGCTCCATAACTAACATTGTAGAAAACCTAGAACCATAAGATTTGCTTTTGGCACTCTCTGATAACTGTAGAATGCAATTTTTATTCAGCGAGATCCGTACAGCCAATTTATTGAAAAAAAAATGAAATTTTAATTAGTGATTAATTAAAAAATTATTGGTAAGGGGTACTTAATTAAAAATTGAGTGCATATTTGATATGTACACATGTAAATACATGATCACTGAAGTTTTCATCGTCCCTAACTTAAATAAAAAGATGCTTGATGTCAAAGCACCTCTTCCCCCCTTAAATATGAGCCTATTTTGTTTTTTGAAGTTTTCTCAGCATTTCATATTTGGTGTTTTTAAAATTGCAGAAGCAATATCTTGGTCTTCAGGTAACATACAGCCACAATTCTTGTGGTGGCATACAGCTACATGTGTGTGCTACAAAAATGTAGGAACAGATTTTTAATTTAGCCTTTGTAAATTTTTATTCTTGATATTAAAATTGGATCACAAGATAGCGATGTGTGGAGATTGAACTTCAAATTGCTATAAAGTTGGTAATACCTGCCATATTAAAAAAGTAATCCTACATTTTTGTTCATTACACTTCATAGCATCCAGCCATATGTCAATATTATTATTTTGGCCAGGAATCTCCTTCCCATTGTTGTTGTAAACAAAGGATAATTAATTTTAATTATCTCTGCAACCACTCAACCAACTTAAAAAGCAAATATATTTTTGAAATCAGCATGAAAAACTCTGCCAGGGTTGCAATTTTCATTGAATTTGGTCTAGAAATAAAAAAAAATTTCAAAATACCTCTTCCCCCCTTAAAGGGCCCATGACAGCCATTTTTTTGTTGGAGACTTTTATGTTCTAATGAGTAGAACAGTGTCTTGTAATCATGGCATGGAGTGGCAAATTCTCCAGCGTGAAGTCTAATTAGTCACAGCATCGTTAATTTTGTTCAGTTTTAATGAAGCTTCGAAACGCGCGCCAAAAACTGCAAGAAACTAGCGCCGCGGGGCTAGCGCGGCGGCTGTCGGAAGTGAGCGCAGGCACTGATCACGTGAGCTCAAGATTCAGTGACGTTGCGGAGAGCGCGAGCGCCAGACCAGCTCACCACACTCACTTTGCATCATAGCGTGTGTACAATGTACACTTGAGCGACCAACACGGAGAGGAAGCAGAAAAATACGGCTTTTGGCGTGGCCTCCGCGATCGGCTGCGAGAGTCGATCTTGGAGGCCACGCTCGGAGGCCATAGCGCGGCGCGCCCGTGTCTCTTTGTGATGTCACGATATCAACTTACAAAAGTGAAACGTCACAGATGGCCCGCTAACCGCGTCATACTAGTGGCGATGTCACGAGGTGCTGCAAGCTCGGATGAGCATTCCCGCTTACTTTGAAACCATATTAAAATTACTTAGAGGCGACGTTTGCCGCTAATACTTGGTCAAGATTGCCTTCGTATGCAGGAAAACCAATTAACGCAAGCATCTCGCGTTTGAAATTTTTGTGTCATGGGACCTTTAAAAGGAGGCTGCAATGGATTGTGAAGATTAAGCGAGACAAGTGGCAGCCTATGAAGTCTTCATGTGTATGTAGCGCGAGTATCACGACGCATGTTTTTTTCCCGTCAAAAAGATTGATACGTATTTATACAAAGATGTATAAGTGTCTGTGGGTCACTTTCTCGGTGCTGTAAATGCTTCACTTCTAAGTTGCTGTTTTTTTTTTTCTTTTGCTATCTCTAAACGCGCGGCTATGAAAACATGCAGCACGGCCACAGTATTTGAGGCTGTTAGCAATTTTTAGTCAATATAAACAACATAGGCTGCTTATTTGTAAATTGTGTATTCATCAAAATTATTTGTAAATTGCGTATTCATCAAAAGAAGTTTTTTCTTCCAATTATTACAATTCGCAAAATTCATTAAAGGCTGTG
This sequence comes from Hyalomma asiaticum, assembly GCA_013339685.2. Lineage (NCBI taxonomy): Eukaryota > Metazoa > Arthropoda > Arachnida > Ixodida > Ixodidae > Hyalomma > Hyalomma asiaticum. The sequence continues at coordinate 204,873,691 of CM023481.1, forward strand.
TGGTATGCTGTGCCTCTCACATAATTTTTTTCTGTGCTAACCTAAGCGTGCAAATTCATGGTTCACAACGAATGTACAGGCTCACTTTGAAGCAAGTCACTTCGAGCAGCACCGAGCTGACCAGTGGATAAAGCTGAAGCCGAACGCTGTGCCAGCGGTGTTTCCTTTCAGGGGTGAGTTACTGTTTCATTGTGCATCAAAGATTCTGTGTGAACCCAACAGGCAATGACAGTACAAGGCTAGACTAAAATAGTTTCAAAAATTAAGATGATACGTGGAGTTCCTCATTTGGGGATATTAGGAAAAGTCAGGGTACTTGCGACCTGTAATACTCCTAGAAGCCTGTACAGGCCTGTAATTAGAGCTGGCTGCCTTGTAATACTTGCAGCTTGTGACGCTCCTTTTTTTGTACTGCAGACTTGCCTTGCCAAAGAAAGGCGCCAAAGGATAGGACAGGACCTGCTGTGTTGCCGGAAGCATGCCAAGAAACACGTGATGACAGTTCTACGGCCATTATTGTACACCGCTTGCAAGTGAACAGGTAAATACAGATTCACTCACAGATACCACTGATGCGCGGCAACCGCAGACCTGCAGTCTCCAGGTGCCCGATTCAGGAGATCTACCACAGATTATGGAAGGTGAAGAAGTTTTGACCTCTGCCGATGCACCTGACGAGGCATGTGAAAACAGGCAGCTAAATAAGCAGCTCTCCGATATGGGCAGGAAATACAGTCAGCTTCATCAGGTCCATCAGAAAGCCATCTCCACCATTCAAGCACTAAAAAAACAGGTAAAAAATTTGGAAAGCAAAATGGAATTATTCGGACAGCGTTTGAAATTTCTTAATGATGACCAGCTGCAGGCTCTTGGGTGCCAGAGTAATAAGGGAAGCACTTGATCCGCAGAAACGATCAAGCAGGCGCTTCAAATTAAGTTTTCATGCGGTAAAATTGGTTACCAAACACTGAGAAAGCTGGGCTACCCCTTGCCATCTGGAAAAACCCTTGCACGTCACCTTGAGGGCTCAAGTTTCTTCCCAGAATTTTGATGGAAGTCACTGACATTCTCAAAATGAAGGCAGAGAACATGCAGGATATTGAAAAAGACTGTGCCTTGTTCTTGCACAAAATGGAGATTGCTCGTGGCTATGAGCTTGACGGCACTGAGGATGTGGTATTGGGGGGGAAAACTATGCCAGAAAAGCCAGATAAATCTGCACACCACGCGTTAGTGTTCATGGTAGGAGGCCTGAATACCAGGTGGAAGCAAGTCGTCACCTACCACTTCACCGGAAGTCATGTAGAGGGTTCTATCCTCAAGGACTACATCATGGAGGTAGTGCAGCTCTGCACAGAAATCTCTTTAAGAATCTGCGTTGTCACTTGCGACATGGGCGCTTCGAATCGGGCTATGTGGCGCGAGCCCGGATTCTCCAGCCACAGGAATTCAGTTACTGTATGTTCAGTACCTCACCGTTGTCTAGAAGACAAAGAATTGTTTATCACAGCAGATGCTGCACACGTGCTGAAGAATGTCAAGTCACAGTTGCTCACATCAGAAGTGTTCATTCTCAGTGATGGAACAGTATGCCTGCACAACCTGCCATCCGCGCTTTTTCTTCCTTCATGGCACTTTGTTGCGCTCTTCTCGGGCGGCGCATTTCCATTGTGAAGCCTCCTCGCTACGTCAACTGTCTGCCGATTTCCCGGCAGCCGCATTATAACTGGTCTTTCATCTCACGGAGCTGCACAATAAGCGGTATGCATATACATTACGCTCTATGGGAGGGTAAACGGGGGTCCGAAAAAACCGCATTATAGCCGGTCCTGCACCTATAAGCGGTTACGTTATAAATGGTCTCAGCTGTACAATGTACTTAATGCAACTACTTCTCCTGCACCACTTCATTCCTTCTTAGGCACAGCCGTGGACAAATTAAATGCAAACAAGAAATTACAAACTGGAACAGCTTGTGCAACTGATAACTTGAGAGCACAGTCTTGATGCAATTGCAAAAGACTATTTCGGCCTAAGTGTAGAAGGTGAAATCATGCCAACACAAGGTGCACTACCGGCAAACGCAAAAGCAAAGGGACATGCTTTAGTTATCCCTAAATTATTTGTATTGCAAGTGTTCATGGCTGCACATCTCTCTAGGGACTATAGTAAAAGTGGAATTGAAACAAAGCCATCCCACTTCATCATTACACTGATGAAATGTACACACACACACCCACACACACACATACACACACACACACACACAAAGAGGACAGGAAGCCAATAGGCTAACAACCTAACAGCAGACCACTTATAACGTAACTGCTTTTAGTGCGGGACCGGTTATAATGTGGTTTTTTTTTACCACCAATATGTCGCCCATAGAACTCAATGTATAGGCTGACTGTTTGTTGCGTAGGTGCACGAAGGAGAGTACCGGTTATAGCACGGATTTTTTAAGCGCGCGACCATGAAATCGGCGAACGAAGCATGGTTTCGCGGCTTGCCGGCACTTTGGGAGTGGGAGCGAGGGTGCGCGCGTGGAGACCAGCCGCGAAAAGGCAAACAAAGCGGAGGAGAAGGAAGGGTACAGTAGGGAGGGAGACCTTGGAAGAAGAAGGGAGTGTGTTTTCACCACCATGGTGGCGTCCAATCCTGGTGCGCGCTGCGCGGAGTGCGGGACAGAAGCGGTAGTGTGCTTTTTTTTTTTTTTTCGGTCTCCTTCTTTTTCCTTGTTGCATTTGTTGCATGCACTTCATTGTGTCATCTGAGTGCCCTGAGCATGTGTGTTGCCAAGCTCCTATTGCGGTGTGAAAAAAACGCTTCAAGCGGTGTGAAAAAAAGCCGCGCCTTATCGCTGGAGACCAAGGAAAGCGTTATAAGGGACATCAAGAGTGGGCTGAAGAAGGCGTTAGTGGCGGATAAACACGGCGTGTCAACCATCTATAAGAACAAGGACGAAGTGTGACAGCAACTGCAGCAAGATTTGTCTTCCCTGTCACGGAAGAGAATAAGTCTGTCGAAATATGAGGACATGGACGCAGCGCTGTTCAGATGGTTCCGGGAAGCTAGGGCTCAGAGCATCCCAGTAAGTGGCCCCATGTTCCAACAGAAGGCGGTATCCTCAAGGACTACATCATGGAGGTAGTGCAGCTCTGCACAGAAATCTCTTTAAGAATCTGCGTTGTCACGTGCGTCTCTCGGAGCTGTTTTAGGCTACGACAACTTCAACCCATCTAACGGGTGGATCCACCGTTTCAAAGATCGCCATGGCATCAGCTGCAAAGTGGTGTGCAGAGAAAGCGTCGATGTCGACGACAAGTCTATCGAACTCTGGCTTTGCTTAAACTTGCTTGCAGATTATGCTGTCCACTTATACAGAGACGTACATAATGCTGATGAAGGTGGCTTATTTTATAACCCACTGCCCAACCACACAATTGCGCTAAAAGGCGAAGCCTGCTCTTGCTGCAAGGCCTTGAAAAAGCGCATAACAGTATTGTTTTGCGCTAACATGGATGGAAGCAACAAGCGCCTCCTGTTTGTCATTGGCAAATCGGTAATGTCACGAGGGCCCCTAAACAACCCCGAGGTCCAAAATTTGTTTTAAAAATATAACTGCGCTCCTGTGCAATGTGAACATGCTCCCTCAAGAACTTTGCGAATAGGTGCAATAATAAAGAAGTTACACGAGTTTAAGTGGCCGCTTGCGTCGGTTTCATTTTCTCGGTCGGCCTCCCCCCCCTTCTCTGCCGAGGAGAGGGTAGGCGCAGCACGCCGTCGAAACTCCGCCCACTTTTGACACATGACATGACGTGAGCAATTGACGTCATTGACGCTTGCGCTGCAGTTCTGGTTGCTCCTGCGCTCACGCCGGTGGGATGGCCACAGGATCTGACATAGACCTGGTTTCGACCAATCAACGAGCTACAACTGTGCAAAGTTGTTCGCGGAAGAACGTGATGACACCTAGGATGCGAGGGCGACTGGTCAATCGCAGGAAAGAGGCACAGGAATTGTTTTTTGAAATACAGCATCTGTGTGGCGCGCAGCACTGTCATATTCGCAGAATGTGATCGCCGCAACCTTCTCTATGATTGAGTTGGCTTGTTTGGGCGGCGTAAAAAAAAAGTAGGAGCCTGTTTAATGGCCCTTTATGAAGAAAGAGTGCCTGCCAGTGACCTACAAATCCAATAAAAAGGCGTGGATGATGCAGGATTTGTTCACAAGCTGGCTTTGCAAGTTTGATGAGGATATGGTGGCAGAGAAGTGACGCGTCATGCTTATCCTCGACAATTGCATGGCCCACAACATCAAGCCAAAGTTGACTGCAGTCAACTCAAAATTTTTGCCTGCCAACACGACAGCAAAATGTCAACCTCTCAACCAGGGTGTCATTGCAACCGTAAAGGCGTTGTACAAAAAGCGCATTTGCGACAGTGTTTTGCTAAGCATGCAGCAGCAGCCTCTTAAAGTGAATTTAAGGGGTGCAATTGATATGGTGATTGTTTCATGGTGGCAGGTAAAGGCCGATACCATAAGCAAGTGCTTCAAAAGGGCAGGCTTCATGCGCAATGCAGAGGCCCTGGAAGACGGTGAGCAGAGCAGCACTGTCGCCAATGAGGCACTCAACACTGACGTGTGGTCCGGCCTCGTGGAGAGCAACTTTGTTACCGCCACAGACACCTTCCAAGAATTTGTCGACGCCTGGGAGTCAGAGCTTGCTGTCTGCGAGGAAGCGAGCACGGATGACGCGATCATCACAGCGGTGCGCGGTAGTGCGGAGGTTGCAACCGACGACTTGGACGGCAAGGACGATGTCGACCCGACACCAGAACCAGATTTTTCGTGTAAGGACGCATTGGAATACCTCACGAAAGTGAAAGCATACTGTGCGAAGAACAGTTTGAGCAAGAAATCGTTTCAGTGCTTAAGCTTTGTGGAGGACGAAATTGTTCGAAGCGCTGTTCACAAGCACCGCCAGATGAAAATAACAGCGCTCTTACGCTGATGCGGGACTTGAGAACTTGGTTGGTTTCCATGCTGTGTTGTGATTGTGTTGAATGTGTCTGTGAGTGAAAAGTGCAATAAGTTGCATTTAAAAGGTGGGTCACCCGTGTGGCATAGGCGAAGGTCGAAAAAAGCGTGCTTTGGTTATAACGTGGCATAGCTTATAGCACAGATTTTTGTAACACCCATGACTCACTTTATAAGCAGTCTATACTTTGTAAGTAGAGATACTTCTGTACAACTACCATCTCATTTAGGCAAGGCTGTGTCTTTATGTAAGACTTTGTTCATGTTTTCAAAAGAAAAAGATTACCTCTAGATCGTTTCCCTTTCCCTTTAGCAGCTGCAGCATCATTTTCTGCACCAGAATTGTTCGCATCACCATCTTGAGACTCCAGGTAGCCTTCAGGATACTACAAAGGAGAAACATTTAAAAGAAATAGTAAGTAGTAAGTAGAAGGCATGTAAAAAAGTACAAATGAACATAAACAGGTTTTTGTGAGTTTCCACAAAGCGCCCACAATTAACCTGTAGAACTTAAATTATGTCACAGTAAGACTAGATATAAGAAACACACTTAATTACTAACAAGCAAACATCAGGCCATATACAGCTTTATAAAGTGCATTATGCCAATGGTTCACTCAGGACACCTTTGAATCACTGATTAACATTGCATTCATTTATTTCACATTTGATTAATGCCAAGTTGCCTTTGATTCACTTAATGCACCTTTGATTCACTTTATATCTTGGTTCAGTTAATTCACACTTTATTTTGTGCATGATCCACTGCTCCATGTCCTGCGCTGCCCCCAGGGTTGGCCCACCACCGTAACGTTGTTCCACGCATTGTTTTGTCTTTGGGCACAACCAGCCAGAACCTTGCCAAATAGAGCTTTACTGTTAATATTAATTCCCATCAGATGCAGCAAACTCCTCTTTCAAGGTCCTCAACAACTTCAAATTGACATTCGGATTTTCTATTGAAATTTGAAGTATTTTCGCCTGCTCAATATTTTCTGTAGCCTTTCAGAAAATAGCAGTCAGTCATGCAATGTAGGTCCTCTGACCCATGTAGAGGAAGCAAGAGGTTATATACAGTGCACTGTTGAATGCGTGGTGGCACGGAAGGATCTGTCGGCCTGCAACAGCAAACCCAGCTGGTGGGACAGAATCATGGCTGTTCAAGGAGGCCAGCCTGTTTTCGTCGCTTAGGTGCTCTTTTATGGATGTGATGCACAGAAATATTCACATATTCAATTCCACAATATCAAGAAACAGAAGTGACAGGCATTTAGCTGCACTTATATTGTGATACTTTTGGAATAAACTACAGGATCAAAGTGTAAGGCTGATGATGTATGCCATTGCATTGCCACTAATAAGTTTGACAAAGCTCAGTGAGCCTGTCTCGATAATGCATCTGACCTAACAAAAATGCCTTGAAGCTGAGCAGAGATCATGGCCAAGACAAACAAACGAGAACTTATTGGTACTATAAGTAAAGCTATGTTTGGAAATTTACATATGCTGCACAATCTCTAGAAGCAACAGTTGCGCACAGCCTCTTTCTTTACACTTTTGCTCAGCCATTCACTGCAGGATGCAGGCGAAAGGAGCGCACTTATCAGCTTTAACCACAAGTTCGGTTATGACATATTTGAAGCAGGGAGTCACTATTCGTTAATTTCTGTCTATTTGCTTGCTTTCTAATTCTGGAAATTTTAAATATGTGTCAAACCAAATTTGAATACCGTCACATCCATTTGAATATTCACACAGACTGCTGCCTGCAAGTTTCCATGACCCAGTCCCATTCCTCACATACTCTGAGACAATTCCACAACTTTTCCAGATGTGTCCACATTCCAGTTTTCATGATCAGTAGACACCATGCAAACTAATCTGACAGCATTCTGTCCACTATAACAAATTTCAAGAACTGCAGGGAATTACTGTATGTTCATGAAGCGATCTGCTTCTTTGAGACAGCTTCTGAAACTTACCTGCATGCAAAGACCCAGTTTCTCAGCAGCTAACTTGCCAGCTGCCGTCCAAGGAGCAGGACTTTTATCATCTCTTCGAAGCAAGTAGCGCCAGACCAGGAAACCAGATTTTCCCTTTTCAGGCCAGTACTTCACCAGCTACAACCAGAAGATCATGCATGCACAGAAAATCTAAGTAAAACAATGGCTCGTGCTGCACAGAATAAAAGGCTAAATAGCAGACAGCTGTCCACTATTGCCCATGAAAAATGGCTACTTGCAATGTAAACACGTCCTGATCGATAGTGGAAAATGCCAGACTTGGTAGTAATGACATTACTGTAATTAAATTATGGTAATTAGATTAATTTTTGATGTAATGAGTAATGTAATGAATTACATTTGTGGACTGGTAGATTAGTAACAATGAATTACTTCAAGTGAGTAATTTCAAGAAAAATTACTCATTACTTTCCAAAGTACTCTTCACTCATATATAGCACAGCCGCTACTCTTATGGCACAAAATTTTTACCAACAAGGGAACTGAAGACAACACAGACAACTTAACCCGAGTGGCAGGCCCACAGAAATTCAGAAAATTGGTGTAGCATCTGAACTCTAAGCCTTGAATGTAACCATGTTGGAAGGCCATGAGACTCGAAACTCCAGACAAGAGGGGTCGATAATGACTGCACACTTAGCTGACTGTCAGAGAGCTCAGCAACATGCTGCAGGGCTTTTCTTTATGCAAAACTACGATAGGATTTTGGGTTATGATCCCAATCAATTCTGATAGGATTCCAATGTAGTGGAAGTTGGTATTGCAGACTGATTCATGCATGCAGCCCACAATCTTATATGCCATTCAGTGCATTGTATGCAGCATGTAAAATAACCTCTGTTTTTCCTGTAATGTCCTCATGGAAGTACAGGGTCACCTCCACAAAGCCATCTTTAAAAGCTTGAACAGGCTGCCCTGCCGGAAAGCCCAACCAGTGCGTCCTCTTCCTCTTCTTCACCACAGCGGCACTGACAGTCTTGGCAGCAGCCACAATTCAAAGTACAGTTTTGCTCGCGGCATTATCCCCCCCCCCCCCCTTCCAAGAAATCATCGGCTCGATGCAATGCAGGGTTGACAAGAAATGAAGACACTGCAGACACACATACCCGTCTCGTACTAGTTAAAAGGTGTTCGATGGGTCACAAGTGGACTACATGAATCGTCAGCGTGCATGGTATGGTGTCAGCCAGCAAATATGGACAACATCCAACTGCTGCATATGACGAGAGCATTTAGCAGTGTCTTCAGGAATAACTCCGAAGCTGACATCGCTGAGCTGACAAAGTACTCTGTACAGACCGAAATAGCGATGAAGCTACTTTCCCCAAGTGACCATGTTTACGCATGGGAATCCACAGCCATACATGATCACCTGGTTGGTAAATAACTTCATGATGATGAGCGTTGTATTGTTGGGAGTTGATGCACTGCTGGTTCTGAACCCCGTCAATGGCAAGCCTGCAGGCTTTGTCTGTGAGTCGAAGGAATTCATCTGTACCAGTAGGAATGACGTAGTGGTGCCGTAAAAGCATGGCATCCAGTATGGTGGTTGCTTCCCGGCTGTGAAGCAATCGGAAAGAAGTAAATCCAGTTGTCTCCTGAACAGCTGTATTGTATACGAACGCAATGTATGGCAGAATATTGTCCCAGTTCTTATGGTCAGAATCAACAAGCATGGATAGCATATCGGTGATAGTCTTGTCGGTAATAATCCCTCGGTAAGGCCGTGGGTTTGCGGATGGTACGTGGTAGGTTTTTGAAGAGCGGTACCACTGGGCTGCATGACGTCTTGCGTGATCTGGGCAGTAAATGCAGTTCCGCAGTCGTTGATAATGACTGTTGGCACTCCATGGCAGAGGATGATGTTATTCATGAAAAGGTGGGCAATCTTGCTGGCGGTGCCACGTTGAAGAGTCTTTATTCACAGTACCAGGTAAGATAATCAGTGTCACAATCAATGGCACAATACTGATGCGCCAAATTGGTCGGCGCGTCAGTATCTGGTGGGTGTCACACAACTTCCTCTAGTTCATCGCACAGCTGCTAGACACTAGACGCAGACGCTAGATGCGTGAATTTGCGAAAAATGCATTAAATTCAATATTTTCCACTAGTCTCTGGCTGAAATGAAGGTTGTGGAAACAAATTTCAGTACCCAATCTTTCAATTGGATCATTTATCTCGACGGCAAAAGTTTTGTTCAGTATCCCTTTAAGAAATTAAGAAGAAGAAATGGATGTGGGCGGGCCATGTAATGCAAAGACTAAACTGTTGGTCATTAAGGGTAACAGAGTGGATCCAAAATGATGGACTGGTGGGCTAGTTGGTAAAGCATAACTTTTTAAGTAATAGCGTAGAGCAAACATGGACGAAGAAAAGAACGAGATGGGACACAAGCACTCTGTCCCGTCTTGATCTCATTTGTGGGGGTAAACTGGGTACAGTTAGCACAGGACCGGGATAATTGGAGATCTATGGGAGAGGCCTTCGTCCTGCAGTGGGTGTAGACAGGCTGATGATGATGATGAATGCTGACAAATCCTGGCTAAGGTACGCGCAATGCCCAAGTGGCCAGACGCTGAGATGCATGAGTGCATGCGGAAGGCGCAAACCACGGCCTTCAAGATATTCTATAAGCTGTTGAAGTTGTAAGTCGTTACGCTGCTGCTCTACCAAGTCAGACACACTGACAGTGCAAAGGAAGCTGCCATTGAGGTCATCATCTGCTGGCGTCGTTGCAAGGGGAGCACGTGAAAGCCAATCAGCACCAGTGTGCCTCTGACCCGACTTATAGATGAATGTGACGTCGAATTCTTGAAGGCATAGGCTTCACTTGGCGAGACATCCTGAAGAGTCTTTGGCATTGGCCAACCTGTGACGCCCCGAGAGGCATCAGTGGGGCAAGACACGGAAATGCGGGCAGCGGGAATTTTTGGCATTCTGTAATCCTACTTTTCGGCTGCCGCGGCAGTCAGAGAATCACTGAGGCTTTCGTTATCTGTGAGTTAGTGCAAACCGCGCTTCGACGGGAGAGCCGATGCTTTCACGGCGGCTCCAAATGAGCGTGAACTTTAGGCGGTGACTTTAGGGAGGACAGAATGCCAACGTCTCAGGACGCCTTGCACGCCCCTAAGCACGCCTGAACAAAGCCAGCAGAGCATCTTCGGCATGTTTCGATCGCCATGCAGTGCAGTAAGAACTGCTTCTTGGATGCACACACCTGACCAACCACAAAAGAGTGACTGCCAACAGGCGCATCTTGTGACCGGGCACTTCCAGCGTGAGGGTGTCTAGACTGTGCCAAATTGCTTCCACTAGAGTGTTTGGGAATGGAAACGATGAAATAGCAACGCTCGTTGCTGTAACCTGTACACGTGTTGCCGGTTGGGCTGTCCGACGCGTTCTCCGAATGTTGAGTTTTATGTGTGTTTATATTTGGTTGCTATATTTTGGGAGAGGAGCTTGTACTGCACTATACTTACTATAAAGGCAGGCCTCAAACAATAGTGGCATGACGGGTTCGACTGGTGCGTTTTCTACAGGCGACGTTGCCATATGCAGTGATTGGATAGATGCGCTGGTGAGGCGGAGCTGTCAAGGAGGAAAAGTCATCTCGGGGCTGAGAACAGCCCCAGAATTCCTTAGATTCGAGAGACTCGAAGAGATGAGGTGACCTTCTGTCATGTTTCAAATTAAGAAGTATGCCTCGTTTGCGATCCCTCGTGTGAGCCTGGAGAGATGATGTAGTCAATGCGAGAGAATGATGTGAGCAGCAATGATCTACGGCGTCGTTGAGGTCGACACCCGACTTCCTATCCAAGCACTAGTCCACAGGCCAGCGACGAGACCTATGCGCCGATGCAGCCCTCCCAGATAAGCGTTCCTTTAGATGCGATAGAAAGTGTTGGAGACATTGCGCCTTTAGTTTGCAAACTGTTTTACCCTTTGTATCGGTTGTTCACTGATGAGTTCGTTTGCCATGTTGATTCCTGTATTGTACTACAAGCTCATTGATTGCCTTGATCGTTACATTAGCCAGTGACTGTTAAATGTATATTTAATCATGTTCATTTATTAAAATAGCACATGTTTTGTTAAATTTAGAATGCACGTTCTTCCCGGCCCCAGCAAGAATATCCATTTCGGGGTTAAATGGTTGTAGATATGTGTGGCCAAAGGGGGTGAGCGAGTGTAGTTGTGGTGGTTGAGCGATGTTTCATAAGGTGTAGAACCACCTCCCATTTTGTGCGTAGTTGGGACATCTCAAAACAATCATGGTAGTCCATAACGATTCTGAATGGACAGCGATACAGATACGGTCTAAACTTTATTATTGCCCAGACAACGGCTGAACATTCTTCTCAGTGGTGTTGTAGTTTGCTTGTGCAGACGATGAAGTGCAGCTTGCATAAGCAGTGGCACGTTCAACGCTGTCCTGACACTGCACAAGGACTGTACCAAGAGCAATGTTGCTAGCATCTGTGTGAAGTTCTGTGTTGGCATCTTCATCAAAGTGTCCTAGCAAGGGGTGAGTTTGGAGACTCTGCTAAGCTCGGAGCCTCACACAAAGGGAAAGCCCTCTTTCATTAACAAGGTTAGGGTTCTGTTATTTTTTTTTTTAAGTTCTTCACTGTAGTGTGTGCAAAGGCCTAAAAATTGGCGTACTTCATGTTTGTTGGTTGGTGGTGGGAATGCGGCAACAGCCAGGCTCTTTTCTGAGTCCACACAGATACCACTGTGGCTAACAACATGGCCAAGGAACTTAAGTTCAGTACTGTCGCCAAAATGGCATTTTTCAGGTTTTCACGACAGACCTGCCAAGCGAATTGAGGAAAAGATTGATTGAAGTCGCTGAAAGTGTTGGTCAAATGTCTGTGAAAAAATGATGATGTCATCTAAGTAAACAAGGCATGATTCCCACTTGACACCCAACAGCACGGTATCCATCATCCTTTGGAAAGTGGCAGGAGCGGAACATAGACCGAAATAGACTTTTTTACAAGTACGATGGGAGATGCACATAGACTAGCTGAGGGTTGAATTACGTCTTTGTCGAGCATCTACTTTACTTATGAACACATAACTTCTTGTTCCTTCTGTGACACTCTGTAGGCATGCTGTCATACAGGCCGTTTGGTGGGGTCCGTTATGATGTGGTGCTTTACAGTTGGGGTTTGCTTTACTTTTGAAGTTGAGGCAAAACAGCCACTAAACAAGGCTAAGATGCTGCGTATTCTTTCTGTATGTGTACAAGACAGTGCCAGATTCAGATCGACTGCACCAACGACTGTGATGGTGACTATGGCAGCTGTAGAAATCTGAGCGAACATAGAGGGTACTTGGTCATCAAGTAGTCGACTCTCGCTACAACGAAATTGACGGTGCACAGAAAAAATTTCGTTGAAGCGAAAATTTCGTTGTCGTGAAATCAAAAAAATATAACTGACCTGAGCTGGTAGAACAAAAACTTTTATGCCGCAATCTTGCACACGGCATCACGGCGGTAGTCGGAGGGTTCGGAAACCACGTGTACTGAAACCATACCTGCCAAATGTGCAGAAACAGAATCCGGGAGATTCACTCGATTCTACCGCGCCCCCGATTGTAACACGTGCCCGTTTCCCACGACCAAAAAAAAAAGTGAAACATAGATTGTAACGCGCACCCATTCTTCGTGATATGAAAGACAGTCCTCAGTAATCAACCTTCTCACATTCATAAAACCAAATGTCGTGCGCACGTAATGCACGCACTTGCATAATAAACGCACCGCATATTTTGAACCCCTGCAGTCCCTTGAACGGCCGCGCTGTGGCTTTCCCGCTTCACTTGATTTGCGGTGCCTCGAAAACGTTCGGCGCGTTGATTCATAACTCCTGTGTCCCGTAAAACTGCCGCACGTTGGCGGGCGTAGCCGCTTGCAAGCGGTGGTAACATCATTTACTCGCAGTGCCGCATCCCTCTGTGCTATCGCAGTTCCCTCACGCGTGCTGCGCAGGCTGGCGCAGCTAAGCCTAAGCATGATCGGGGCGTGGTCTCTGAGATTGCCATGATGCAATCTTGGACGTCATGCAGCGCGCACGGCTGAGAGGCTCAGGCTCAGCACAGATATGAGGGAGAAATGTGATGAGCCGTTTTGCGTGCGGTGATGAGAAACATCTATTCTCCCGTTACGGTCACCCGTGAACACTTTTTGGCGTTTTCGCAGTCGCCATTGTTCTGTACAAAGTCCAATTCGTTAACACCGCCTCCGCATCATATGTTTTACGCGCGAGTAAAAAGCGCGCTAGTGCTGGGGACGAACGCAGCGGAAGCAGAGATGAAACGACCTGGCCGTCTCCGCCGAACGAAGTGATAAGATCACACCGCGTGGTGTGCGAAGGCTGTTGTCGCTTGCTTCTCAAGCAAAGAGTAAACACCCAGGCCGCCTTTCGTCGGGCGAAGGACCATAAAGGCATCGGTGGGAGTTAGGCGGTCGCGCGCGCTATCTCGACAGACATCGGTAGACGCCATCGGTAGACACCGGTAGTCAATCACACAGTCAACAACGGCTGTTTCTGGTGGTGCAAAAACGCGATTTCGACTTCGTAGACGCATTTTTATCTTCTGACATGCGCGAAAATTTTCGGGATTGTGTTTACTGCACAGCAAATCGAATTTTCGAGCAAGGAATTGCATCGTCAAATTTCGTTCAAGTGAAACGGCACAAAAAAAGTGTTCGTTGTGGCGAGAATATTTATGCATTGAATCCTATGGACTGCTGATGGGGAACCGAGAAGTTTTCGTTGTACCGGAAATTTCTGTTTCTGGTGGTGCAAAAACGCGATTTCGACTTCGTAGACGCATTTTTATCTTCTGACATGCGCGAAAATTTTTGGGATTGTGTTTACTGCACAGCAAATCGAATTTTCGAGCAAGGAATTGCATCGTCAAATTTCGTTGAAGCGAAACGGCACAAAAAAAGTGTTCGTTGTGGCGAGAATATTTATGCATTGAATCCTATGGACTGCTGATGGGGAACCGAGAATTTTTCGTTGTACCGGAAATTTCGTTGAAGCGGCGTTCGTTTTAGCGAGAGTCGACTGTATTGGCACACAGTGCTCAATAGCACAGCGTGCCATGAAGATTTGCCGAGCCAAGAGCACCGACAAGTTCGCTTCAGCTATGCTATACCAAACCGTTATGATCATAGTTGGCCTCTACAGTTACAAACACACTGGTTCTCGGTGGAAGCGTGACGATGTCATCTACAGTATGGAGGGCTGTTTTGTTTTGTGGAGTTCTTTTGATCTGGAGTCATGGTTGTCAAGTCTGTTCTCGAAGGTTAATAACTGCTCCATGCTCGTACAGAAAATCCATCCAGAGTATGACTTTCCAGGAACAGTCACGCCACACGATGAAAAAGGCAATGTATGTTGGCTCACAGATTTGGAGCCTTGCAGTGCATCGCCAAATGGGAGTCAGAATGTGGCCCCCTGCTGTCTGGAGGCTTGGTTCGTGGCCCCAAGGCGTTGTGATCTCTCTCAATATACCAACTAGTTCGGCACTAATCACAGAATAATCAGTGCCAGTATCCATGTGAGCAGTGACCGGATAGTTGTCGACATGCACAGGGATGTTCGCAAAAATGCATTTTTCATTGGCGGCAAGGGATTGCTTAACGGAATCATCGATGCTTCGCAGGTGGGTCGGGGGAGGTCGTTTTAAGGGGGGACGTGGGTCTTTAAATTTTTTTTTTTTATTTTTGAGTCAATGTCAACCAAACTTTACTGTCTTGGCTAGTTTTTCATGCTGATTTCAAAACTGTAATCAGTTTTTTTATATCTGCTCTGGTTCAAAAGATATGGAGGTTTGTAAAAATAAGTAATAGCCAGTTCTTATGGGGTATTTTAGCAATTAAATTGTGTTAAACCAAAAAAAGGAAGAGCATAACCCCATTGTCCAAGACTGGCTCTAGCGGGTGATGCTATTTTTATTCATTTCAAAGCATTCTGTAAGTAAGAAAACAGATTGAATATCTAATGCAATTATTTTTAACATTCTTGCCTCATTATTATGCTTAATTTCAATTTATAAAATGACCTTGGGATAATAAAAATAGCATCACCCCCCCAGATCATTTCAATACGAATAAAATGATACCAACTTTATTATTCTCACTCAAGAATAACTTGGTAAAGAACCCCGTAAGGCTGAGCGTGGGCAGCAAAAACATCAAACTGAGAAAAACGCACTTGAAGTTTAAGACAAATGTAACTTTGGCTAAAGTGCAGCTACAGGACTAGCAATTATATTTTCTTATAGCCTTATTCTTCATGAGAACAACCATACTAAATACAAAACTGTACCTTCATAAAAAACTAGAAAAATCATGTAATAAAGCCAGGTATTATGCCCAGAATGAGCATCAGAAACTACACATCTGGCTGCTCAGAGGTCTGTTTCAGTGCCATGCAAGCTGAATAAATATAAAAATAGTATAATAGTGTGGCCTTCTCATAAAAAAAAAAAGTAAAAGTGCATAAAGTTGGCGTATAAAAAGCACACGGCATATTTATTAATTAAATCCAAAACTGCTGTGTTATAATATGACTCGGAAATGTCAACAGCAGGCAAAGCAAGGGCTGCACTCAGGGTCCACTGATGGCTTCTGCAGTTTTTGTAAGCTTGCTCATAGTAGAACTAATGCCCTAGAGCTCATTTTTCAGCTCTTAATGCCAGGTTTAAAACTCGCCATAGCTGCGAGCACAAACCAATTTACCCGCAGCGCAGCTCGGTCTCATGGCAATTTGCGCGTTGCCTTGTCAGGTCATGTATAAACAGCTGCCGTTGCTCCTTTGTAGATACTATCCATGGCCTTCGCTGCATGCACTTTGACTTCAAAATCGTATAACCCTATCTTAAAGCTATCTTAGCACCCTATCACAAGCGATCTTCGGAGATTGGCAACCCTTTTCGCGCAAGTCACACGCGTACGACAAAGCACACGGGCTTTGAACAGATCCCGTGCCCGCCACTTTCAAGGTCACTTATTGCGCTGAGCTCGAGGCAAAGCACAAGCAAAAGAACATTTTTATCACAACTTCGTCTGCAACAATAAGCTCAGCACCACTTTCTTGCCAGTGCCCACAGTGCCCAACAAATTTTCGCGTTTTTGGTGTAACTTTCGGCTCCCATGGCGTCTTGAAAGTACATTTTAGACTATTTCCCGATCGAAATCAGCCTTAATAATTTGAGGGCAGCTGCTCAAAGGTACATACATTCCTAAAATGCATTTTTCTCAAAATTGATCTTTTGGTCATTTTTTACTTTTCTGAGATCCGCGTCCCCCCTTAAAGGAGTACTGACACGAATTTTTGACATTCTCGTATTGTTGCTGCAAGTGAAAGCACCGGCGGGGAGAACCCCAAAAAAAGTGTCATGGTGCCTCGCAACGCAATGAATATATTTTTAATACGACTCCCTTAAAAGGCCACTTTCAGTTTCGATTTCGAGGGGGCGGTTTCCTAGTGGCGTGTCAAGAGAGTCGGACGTGCGTCTAAGCCACGTAGCGACAGCAATTCGTGATAGCGTCGCTGCAACTGTCGTCTGTGGTCGGTTACACGTGTGGCACGCAAACAACGACAATTTCACGGTCGTCCAGCGACTCTGACGGCGATTTCAGCGAATTTTAAGAGACCGTGCTCATACGTCATCGCAGTGTCCATTGCGCTGGGGCTGGGTTGCAGTGCTGTTCGATGAAAACTTTAAAACCAAACTGAAATATTTTGCACACGTTTCCTGGTTTCCGCGTGCGGAGGGCGTTAACAATACATGACTGGAAAGCGAAAAATGCATATTTCGCGCCGCCGCAAAATCGTGTCAGTACTCCTTTAAATAAGGGTCAACAGCAGGCCCACCCCAAGAGGTTGCACTTCCTACCTAGTTTCCTTGGTGTGTACTTGGGGACATAGCTGATCGTCCTGCAATAGCATTGGCAAACGTGGAGCGTTGGCCAGGTGATATTAAACATCGTGGAGGCAGACAGTGGGACTGCCGTGGGGTCTGCTGTGGCTGGAAAGATGAAATCTGTTGACTTGCTAAGTACCAGATTTACTTGAATCTAACGCGCACCTTCTTTCCGATAAAACGGGTCCAAAAATCGTATGCGCGTTAGAATCGAGTGCAAACAAACGACACCGTTACCATATTGCCGTCGACATCAGAATGGCCGTCTCCTGCAAGGTTCGGGCGCTGTCGAGCGCTCACCGGCGAAAAAACTAACGAGCGGCGCCGCGGTCTTTGGCGAGCATAGTTTCTGTAGTTTCTGTGTCGCCGCCGGTCAAGCGCCGAACGACGCCACGACGCACATGATCCGTATGCTGATGATACTCGCCACACCGGCTTGGCTGTCTTGCGGCCAAACAAAGTCGCTACATCGCCAGTGCAATCTTTGAGACGTCCAGCCGCGCCAGCTTTCGGTAGCGTTTGCGGGTAGCCGTAACGGGAGATGTTTCCCATCACCGCACGCAAAACAGCTCATCATTGCATTTCTCCCTCATATCTGTGTTGAGCCTGAGCCACCTGAGCCTCTCAGTTGTGCGCGCTGCATGACGTCCGAGATTGCATCGTGGCAATCTCGGGGACCACGCCCCGACCATGCTTGGGCTTATCTGCGCCAGCCTGCGCAGCACGCATGGCATGGCAGCACACGGCAGCAGGCGTGAGGGAACTGCGATAGCACGGAGGAATGCAGCACTGCAAGTAAATGTTACGCCGCTTGCATATGGCTACGCCCGGCAACGTGTGGCAGCTTTATCGGGACGCAGGATTTATGAATCGGCGCACCGAACGTGTTCAAGACATCACGGATCGAGTGAAGCAGGAAAGCCATAGCGCGGCCGTTCGAGGTACTGCGCGGGTTCAAAGATCGCGGTGCATTTATTACGCGAGTGCGTTCATTATGCGAGTACGCCATTTGTTTTTATGAATGTGAGAAGGTTGATTAATAAGGACCCTTTTTTTTTTCCGTGTCACGAAAAATGGGAGCGCGTTACAATCGATGTTTCACTTCTTCTATTTTTCTTTTTTGGTCGCGGGAAACAGGTGCGCGTTAGAATCGAGTAAATACGGTACTCTGCAATAGCATGAGGTCGCTCATCATCACGGGGCTGATGAGTACCCGGGAGAAAGCCAGGAAGGCCCATCTGCCGATATATGCACTTGCAATATAGGTGACCTGCCTCGCCGCAATGGCAGCAAAGTGGCCGACTGTCAGGAGCACGAACACACTGGATTTTCGCACATTTAGTCATTAGTCATGATTTAGCATAGCTCGGTGAGGCCGTGAAGTATTGCGTCGGCATCAGCTAGTCAGCTGCCGTGACGGGTACCTGGTGGCCAGTGGAAGAGTGTAATGCTTCCACGTATGTTAAAAATGGGGCCTCGGTCGGAGATGCCACTAACGGCTGTACGAACTGCTGCACCTCATCATTGCCAACATCTGTGAGAGCAATCACACAAGTTCTGTGAGTTCCCCGATGTTCATGGAGTTGGGTGTTGCCATGGGCGATGACACAGCTGAAAGGTTGCTTGGGTGCTCATATTGTGTAGAGCGCTGCCTTAGCATGCGCTCCATCGTTGTGGCTTCATGGAGAAATTCCGCCATGGTATCTGGTGGTTTGCGCACTAGTCCACAATTGCGCTTTAAAGCTCTGCATCAGCAAGCTTACTTTTTTTGTCTTCTGTCACAGCAGGGTCGGCTCGCTGGAATAGCTGTGACATGTCTCCGATGAACATAGCGATGCTCTCTCTCTTTGGTCTCTGGTTTCGGGAGTTAAGAGTGCGTTCTGCTTGCTCTTTCCGATCTGAACTTCCATAAGTGCTCTGCAGCTGGTTACAAAACTTTTGCCAAGTTGTCAGGCTAGGCTCATGGCTTTTGAACCAAGTGCGTGTGGAATCAAGGGCAAAGCAGACATACCCAAGTTTCCAACGGTCATCCCATTCATTGACGTGGGTGACCCAGTTGTAGTGGTCCAGCCAGTCTTTAACGTCCTCGAAGGCATCACCATGAAACAACCTTGAGACTTGCCGGTTGTTGAGGATCCATCGGGCAGATGGGGTGGTTTGTTGAGTCGGTGCTGCCATTGTTGAAGGTGGCAGCCGCAATTTTTGATGGCTCCGCTTTATGTAAGCTGGTTCGTCCGAGGCGTCAGTGTCGACGTTGGGATCTTGGTCGCTGTGCATAGGACGATACAGAGCACCTCCACCAGTAATGTCACGTTATAACACGACCATGAATGTCAGACAGCAGTTCTGGTGCACCAGCAAACGTCAGAATGTACTGCTCCACCTGAAAGCCAAACTAGTTTGTCCTTTTCCTTTTCTTGATCACAGCGGCACAGACAATATAAAATACAATTATGCTCGCAGTAATATGAAAACTGCACATGTACCAGTACAAGACACAGTATAAGAACAGTATGAAAATAAAACATTTTTACTCATGAACCCTAAGACAGTTCTCACACAATTTCAGCTGCTCTCATTCTGTCATTCCCAAGATAAAAAAATGCTTAACACATAGTAACAACATACCTTGTATATTCCATCATAGCGGTAGCCATCTTCAGGACAATACTTGGAATGCTTTCGACCTTTAAAGCTTCTGATCACTCGCACCGGCTTGCCATCTCGCCAGTTCTTTGCTTCAGCACCATTCTTAGCATCTATTGGTGCTGCACAGTTTCGTGCAAGAGACCTGGAAGACAACGATTTCCTTGATTTCACTGTGTTTCAACAGAACTAAGTTTCTTATACGGTTAATACGGTCAGATTGTCAGATGGTCAGATAGCATGCATGCGAACAGCTTACTGCATGGTGTAACTGTATTGCTGCGCTGCGCATCATATTGCGCACCTTGTGCACTCCGCAAGTGGCATGGTTCTACGTATTACGAGACACTTGTGTCACTACACAAGTGTTGTGTAATACGTAGAACCACACCACTGAATGTACTGTTAGCGGCCAAATCCGATCTGGCATTTTGTTATCGCCAAGTTATGGTGGCTGAATAGCCAAGTGTCAAGTGGCAAGCACGTGTAACGCCTTGTGCACTCGGCAAACAGCATGGTTCTGTACTATGTGTCACCCGTGTCATGTGTCAGCAGCTGATTTGGTGTTTTTGTTATCACCGAGTGTCAAGTGAAAAATATGTGCCGCCATAGAAGTGGTTGTAAACGCAGCAGGCTCTTGCTTATCTTGCGAGAGATCATGATCGCACCGATGCCGCCAATGTAGCTTTTATCTTGCAAGTGATCATGACAGGCGACAGAAAAGGCAGCGCTGCTTATTTCTAGATTACACAAGACTCAGTTTTTAGAATTTCTAACGTGAAAGAAGCTTCTTTTCAAGTTTTATAAATAGCAGGGTACATTCGCAGCAAGAGCAATCGGAACTATAATGGGCGATAACAAGGCTGGAACCCTTGTTATCATAATATAACATTCACTTTCCTTCATACCTTGGTTGTTCCGAGGGCCACCAGTGCACCTGACCCCCGTCATGCCCGTAGTTGAGAAGGATGCTACAATGTCTGAGACAACACGACCTGCGCTTAAGGCGGGAAAAATGCAAGTTCCGGAAAGAACAGGTCATGTTTCTCGGGTACTATGCTGACTCAGCAACAGCCTCCGCCCTAAAATCGATAACACTGCAGTGCTGCTCGACACCCCATGACCCACCTTGGTGAATGAACTAAAAGCATTTTTGGGCCTTCTGAATTACTACGGCAAGTTCTTGCCACATGTGTTAACCTTACTGGCACCTTGAACAGATGCAAAGGCCATGAAGTGGGTCTGAGGCAAAGAACAGCAGACTGTTTTTGAACCAGCCAAGAAGGTGGTGCAGAATGCAAAACATTTGGTACATTTTGACTCAAATGAGCCCCTTCGTCTAGGTTTTAATGCATCGGCAGTAGGTCTCGGAGCAGTGTTGTTGCAGAGTCGGCAGCGGTGACAACCCTATCGCATTCAGGTCACGAACCCTAACAAAAACTCAGAAGTACTCCCAGCTGGAGGAGGAGGCCCTCGCTTTCATATTTGGTGTGACCAAGTTCAGAGACTACCTGTGTGGGAACCACTTCGAACTGGTAACTGACCACAAACCATTAACAAGATTTTCCAGCCTCGGCAACGCGATTCCACCAATGGCAAGCGCCCGCATTAAAGGGCCCCAACCACCCCCGACATGTTCTTGAACATTTTATGTTAACACGCGCATCAAGCTGAGAATGGCACCACGATGAACGATGTCAAATGGTGCACCGCAGCCGCACCACTAACTCGAAAAACAATCCTGTGCGCCTTGCCGGCCATTTCCGGCATACCAAAGTTAGCCGCGACGACATTGTGGTTTTTGGTGACGTCAGAAGAGTCCGAGCTCTGCTGATTGGTCGAAGGAGGACTTCGACTTCCAGTTAGTCTACTAGCAAATGCACGCGCTCCCTGCCTGTTTGTTTTCCCTCGTCATGTGTCGTTTGTGTGGTGCTCGCGTGTGCAATTGTAAATTCATAACTGCACTACGCTACGTAAGTGCAAGTCAGGTACAGCCGGCTAGGAACTGCAGCAACTGTCAGAACACGACGGATAGCGCTACAGTCGAGCTCGACTATATCGAACCCGTTTAGATCAAATTATCCCATATATCGAACAATTTCTAAACATGGTAAATTTACATTGAGAATATATAGCAAAAGTTACTGTTACATCGAACGAAAATAGCAACGACAACCGATATATCAAACTCCATGTGCCTCAAAAGTGCCCCAGCAAGTTGGCTTTCCCTCGCGGAGCGGGGAAAACTGCCGGCGCCACCCTAGAAAAAGTGGTTTAGACCCGGCTGTGCACGGGTGAACACCCCCCTGTAAAAAATGATTCTGGCCTGCTCGCAGCGCTTACAGCCAATCAGAGGCCGTTGTGCTTTCTCCAAGGCACGGAGGCGGTACAAGTGAGCGCCATTTTTTCTTTCTTTATGCTTGTGTGCCTGCCGCTGCCTCTTTTCCTCGAGTCCTCATTGAGCGTGGCCCGTGCTGGTGGTGTTGCCTGTTGGCGCTCTGTGAACTTTCTTGGTGCGCTGTCGTCATGGCTTGTGCAAAGAGGCAGAATTTGCCATTCACCGCGAAACTCGAAATCGTAAATCGAGTCGAGCGCGGTGAGAAGTCCGACGTCGCCGCCGTGTACAAGATTCCAAGGAGTACCTTGAGTACTATCCTGAAGAACAAGGCAGACATGACGGCTAAGTCGGACAAAAGGCCAGGTGCCCATCGCGCCCGACGTGTGCGCACTGCTGTGTATGAAGATGTCGAAGCGGCCGTTTACAAATGGTTTGTGGACGTTCGGTCACGAAACATCCCCGTGTCCGGCCCTATGATCGAGCAGAAAGCCAAGGACCCTGCTTTCTTGCTTGGCTGGAACGATTTGCAAGGCGGTTCCGGCTGGCTCCAACGGTTCAAAGCACGGCACGACTTCGTTGGCAAAGCTGTTACGGATGAAAGCAGAGCGGTGGACCTGGAGAGCGTAGACAAATGGCTCGAGGAAAACTGGCGAGATATCACAGCAAGATATCAAGCCCAAGATATCTTCAATGCGGATGAAACCGCTCTATTTTGGCAAATGTTGCCAAACAAGACACTTGCATGTCGGGGCGACAAGACTTGCGGCGGCAAGGCAAACAAAGCCCGTGTGTCCGTGCTGTTGGCAGCTAATTTAGACGGATCAAAAAAGCTTCGACCTCTAGTTATCGGGAAAAGCACGGCACCGCGGTGTTTTCGAAATGCGCTGTCGCTTCCAGTAGTTACCTACCGAGCAAACTCAAAAGCATGGATTACCAGGGAGCTTTCGTCGTGGAACGATGATTTGGTAGGCGAAAATCGCAAGGTGTGCCTGCTCGTGGACAATTGTTCATATCGCACCACTGCAGTACGACCTTCAGCAACACTGAGCTGCGTTTTTTGCTCCCAAACACTACGTCTGTCCTGCAACCACTGGATCAAGGCGTTATAGGCGCACTGAAAGCCGGCTATCGGAAGCGCCTGGTGGAGAGGCTGCTGCAGAACCTTCATGTCGGCAGGGAGCTTAAGATCGACTTGCTCGTAGCTCTTTCTATGCTGTCACGAAGGAGACAATCCAGAACTGCTTTAGGCATGCCGGCTTCCGCATGCCTGGTGATGACACCCCAAATTCCGATGACAGCACTGAAGACACCGCAGATGTTTCCGCCGAAGTTTGGAGTGAGCTGGCAGAGTTCCCGGGTGCTATCGACGGATCGACATTCGACGAGTTCGTCAGTGCGGACGATGATGTCGCCATCATGGGCCAGCTACAAGATGAGGACTACGTTGCAGACGTCGGGCCGACCACGAGCCAAAGCGACAGCAATAAGGAAATTGACGATGGCCCGTTGCCTACATCCTCCGAAGTGATTAGTGCACTTGTGTTGGTCCGGCGCTATTGCATGAATATGGAAGGTTGCGGCCTCAGCTGCTCCGACTCGTTGGACGACGTGGAGGCGTGCGTGCTGTCGCAGGCAGCGAAGTCGTTGAAACAGAAGAAAATCCAGGACTATTTTGTTCCAAAGTAGGGCACGCAAGTAAGCCACCATATTAATAAAGTACTTTTCTTATTGGTATGTGCCTTTGCATCATCAAATCCCATAGTGGGCCTATGTCAAATTATGCCATATATCGAACTAATAAACGTTTTTTGGCGAGTTCGATATACCCGGTTTCGACTGTAGCAGAGAGCGTTGGTACAACACCAACAAAACACTTGTGCAAACGCGGGAGCCCGTAGGAGGCGCGTCAACTGGATGCACGTCATAGGCGATGTATGTCATGTGACATTCGGAGGAACACTCGGCGAGAAGGTGGCCGGTGGAGCGCAGGAGAGAGCGAAACAAGCAAGCGCCACATTTTAACAATCAAACGCATGTAACTCCGCTATTTCGGTACATTTTCGAAAAATTCTTGTGGCTACGTGTTCGTTGCAAACACTGGCACAAAAGCAACATCACAACTAAATTTTGACCTCTGGATGGTTTAGGGGCCCTTTAAACGTTGGGCTCTGCTGCCGGAAGGATATCGTAAGGGATCAAAAAATATGAACACAGATGCCTTCAGTCAACTCCCTATTCCCATGGAACAACCCTAGAAAGAACAAGAAGTGCCCAAGTATGTGTTATACACCGAGACTGAATGCTGTACCCATCAGTGCCAAAGAGTTGATGGCCCCAACTGTTCTGGACCATATGCTACAGCAGGTGTGCAAATGGATCTTGCAGGGCTGGCCTACTCACTTGGCTGAGTCAGAGGAGTGGTTCCAGCCATTTTCCCACAAAAAGTGTGATCTGACTGTTAGTAATGACCTCACTCATTGGGGACATAGAATAGTCATGCCATCAGTGGCTGCTGGAAGTCTCCTGAGGCTACTTCATGAAACACATCCAGGAATAACCGCAATAAAAAACCTTGTGCGAAACTTTTTTTTTTTAATCGGGGGCTGGATGCCGACATCATGGGGATGGCGCGTGAATGCAACACGTGCACAATCCAGTGCAATGCTGCCTGCGCAGACTCCGGCACCGTGGCTAGAAATGGGCTGGAAGTGGTCTCTGTTACAAATTGATTACACAGGCCCAATCAGGGGAAACATGTTACTGGTGGTCATGGATGCTGAGACCAAGTGGCTAGAGGCAATACCGATGTAGAACACGAAATCTGAATCGACTGTGGAAATGCTAAGGGCCATATTTGCCAGGTTTGGACTGCCCCATACTCTACTGTCAGACAATGCGCCGGAATTTCTCTTGGTAGAGTTTAAGAAGGGCGTAAAAATGAAATGGATCAACCATGTCATGACAGCGCCTAACAACTCGCAGTTGAATGGACTGGCTGAATGCGCGCACCTGCAAAGACAAGGATAGCCTTCAAAAACACAAGAGGGCACCGTCGTTGAATGCCTGAGTCATTTTTTATGCCACTAGAGACAACAATCAAGGACGGCAAATATCCATCCGAGCTGCAGTTGGGTTAGCAGCTGCGGACCAGGACAGACTGTTGCCTTCCCAGCACAAGCGGGGTACCACAGTTTGAAGCGCGCTCATATATAGTACCATGCTGCTTTCTGCAGGACAGCTAGTGTGGCTCAGAAGTTTCCACGAATGGCCAAGATGGTTGCCTGAAGTTGTCACAAGCACGCGAGGGGCTTGGATGGACTATTTCCTCACCTACAGCTAGCAATGCCATCATGTGGACCAACTGCCACAGCTCACCCCTAAACAGCCACCGCCACGGGCCAAACATTGTTCAAGCCAGTCAGTATGGTGGATCTCACTCTGGCGGGATCGCCACCCGTTTCTTGCCTTGAGCCACAGTCGCTTCACCAGCCCACCAGGCAACGACAGCCACTCCAAAGGCTCAACTGGTAAAAAGAAGAGATGTGCTGAAACACGCGAGCATTTCATATTTTGCAATGCTGCCTTGAACGATAAGATTGCATATAGGTGTGATGTCACCACAGTAGCATAAAAGCAATGAACACCAAATAAAACCTGCTTGTTGATTGCCACATGTGGCCAAGTCATTCAATCAACACAACAATGTCACTCAATGAAGTTCCTATTGTTACTAAGCAGTGCAAATAAGGATTAGTGCAGTGCTCTACAAAGCGAGAAAGACCACTAGTGTTCATGAAACGCTTGCGCCTGTGTCCCCATAGCCATTTCGCCAGTTTTGCCAACACATTGTAAATAATTTTGTCATTCTACCATCTCCGTCACAATATAACCAAGGTTTTACTGTACCCTGCTGGAGAAGGCTAAGACAGCCTATCTTTCTTTGTATATACCTGCCAGATTCAACCATGTGCCAGAGATAAGTTACACTAACGCGTTCTACAAGAAGTCGGGATGAAACAAGGCTGAAAAATACTCCATCTCAAGGGAAGCAAGAGTGTACACAGGGAAAAGCTTACAAGTTCATGCGGGTCAACTTTTGGTCACAAGACTGCTCTGCAGTGCGCTTGTTTCCAGACAGGTCACGGCCACCACTGCCAGTATACAAGAACTGTTCACCGTCGTCCTGTGGAACAATACAGACAGTACAATTTGATTACATGTTGCAACTAATAATAAAAATACAGCAATTACAAACTCCCTTCTGAGTAATTAGTGTTTTAGTACAGTAAAACCTCGTTATAATGAAGTTGAAGGGGAGCTGTAATTACATATCAATTTCATCTATGGGAACTTCAAGGGGAATTGCAATTGCTTTGTTATATCCGGGGTCATTATAACGAGGTTCTACTGTACTACAAAAGATTATGAAAACTGGCACCTTCCCCGTTCACCTGCAAGTACTCTACAAGTGCTACGGACTGGCACACAACAGTAGATGTCAAGGTAACACCTGAAAACCTGGAGTACTCATGAAAGCAATAACATTTTAAAAAAGCTCAGTGGTAACAAAACAATCAGTTGTGTACATATGAGTGAAGCACATTTACTTTTGACTAGGACACATGCCTCATACCCATTCACTGCAGCAAAAAGTCGTGAGGCCATCACTTCTGTGAATTCGTAAAAGAGATGATGAGAACTGTGGCTGCTTTGCCAACTGCATGCAAAATAGAAATAAGGGTTGCGGATTTTAGAATTTAGAGAAGAATAAAGCACGTGGAAGCATTACACACCCTCTTTTCTTTTTTTGTGAGACATTTGGAAATGTGATACCGTAGTGTGTTGATACAGATATTTTTTTCCAATGCTATAAGACATGAATAAGAGGTTTTACTTCAGAAACCCTCTAAGAACCTTAATCAATAACCAACCTTATGCACATGAACCTCACTACCACAAAGTTGAAGGGAGATCCGAAATTACTTTCTTATATCCATTACTTTGTCATAACTATTGTTACCCTGAACTGCAGTAACTACCATGTGGATACGAAAATTTTCATGTGCGAAGAAGATGGCGTTGTGGCCTGCAGTAATGCTATGCATATGATGAAATTTTATAAAAGCAGTAAAAGGAAACTCTATAATGTCAGCACCATGTGAGTGCACAGGCTGGCGTAGCCCACCACAACGAAACAGACATGAAATGTGGGGAGTCGCGACTGCAATGGTACAGAGGAAGGTAGCAGTGCAAGTAGATGGTGAACGCCGCTCCTTGAATGGGGCAAGATGCGGCGATGTTATCAGGATGCGGGAGTTTCGAATTGCTGTGTAGCACACCATGGAAAGTGATATCATCGACGTAAACACATAGAGATTTCTGGTTCTGGGGACAATTTTAGTTGTATCTATTGGAAGATCAATTTTACTTTCGTAAAATGAGGTTTCAAATGCATGTCAACTGAGATTTTAAGGAAAATTTTACTTATGTCATTAAATCCATCATTTCGTTACACAGTTAAACCTCGATGTGAGCAAGTCGATAAAATTGGACATTTGCTTCTTATGCTGAAACTTCATTGAATTGAAATTCGTCCTTTTATGCTATCTATCGTCACAAGGGGTTCTTATTTACATAGAAATGCTGCGATAATGTACTAATAAGAGCAATAAAAAAAGGCTAGTTTTAATAACATTTACAAAAAGAATTTGTTGCACTAGGGATCCGGGAACCAACTTCATAACGTGCCATAGAAGCCCCCGTCACAGCGGCCGTACGTCGCACACAGAGCCTAAAGAAACGAATGGAACACACTGTGGCAAGAAGTGACAAGCAAAGCTGGTGCGTCCATCCTGCCACCACAGTTTGTTATCAAAGCCTCGGGTGTTCCTCAGGTAGAGAGGGAGACACATGTCATCACGTTCACCGAACTGCTAGCTATCAAGAAGGAAACTTGATAGCTAGTGGTTCCAGAAAGGAGTGATGAGGATAGCTAGCTATACACTGTTTCACTAGTTATGTGCAGCAGAACCAAGGCTACAAGACCATCGAGTGCAGAATTCTTCCGAAGTAAGACTAAATTCCATTGTTTGGACATGCACCTGCGAGCCACTACTGCCAATAGGGACCCCGCTTCATCCTCCCATCCTCCCAGGCTGCAGCTACCACTGCAGCGCCCACCAATGGCAGATGACAAGACGTGGAGGGACATGTTTAAAATGTGTTCACCCTCTGGATTGGCCAAAGAGGCCTGTAGCTTCCGCAGTGCTCCACAGAACTTGTGAAACACACTATTGGCCTTGAAATTGAACAGAGTTGGTGCCTAGCAGCGGACAGGCAAAGCTCCCAAATGTGGATGGCTCCTCGCGTCACCTGCTAGCCACTGCCAGCTTACGTGCACTCGCACATCATGCATAGCCTCCATAATGTTTGTTCGTTGTGCTGTAGCAGTTTTAAATGCTGGCGTATTCTTATCCAAGCATACAAAAGCATTTCTCCTTGCGCCGCAGTCTTCGCTATTTGGTAAGATCACTGAGCGCATGTCAAGAGCATCACATGCCCAGTCCGGTACAATTATTTCAGTTTAGCTCCTGCCGTGTCTTTCAAGCATACGACAAAGTGCAGTTTCCGCTCTTCTGAACAAACTACATGGAAGGCATCAACGTGCAGATGCAGTGCTGTAGTGATAACATTTCGGGATATGTGATTGTATTGTGGCAACACAAATGAGCTGATGTGAGCCGACAGAAATATCTGTCAGTGATAAACAAAAATAATAAGCTGACACATGAATTTATGTCATGGCGTACTTGTTCATTGGCATTCAATAATGTGGCTATCACTTTGCGATTCCGTGAAGGGCCTTAATTGTGCTTAAGACGTCCTTTCATTGCACGGTTTTTGCACATTACGGAGAAAGGATCCGCGTCACAAGTGAACTCTGGCACTTAGGCATTTCAGTTATCCGCCAAAAAGAAATAAACAGCATATTACATGAGGATCATCAATGACATCCCAGCCCGATGTTTAATATAAGTCGAGCGTTACTGTGGCATCATTAGCATGACAAAAATAGTGCACATTTTAAGAGCAAGGCTGTTAAAGCTATTCGTTGCACCGGTCTACGACCAAAGAAAACTCGCCAAGCTCCACGTGACCATCGCAATCATGCCGAGCTAAGTATAGCAAGATAAGCTAGGCGTAGTTGAGGCTAATTAGGCTAATCCAAGCATAATTAAATTAGGACTAATTGCACTAGACCTATTCATGTTGACTTAAAGCCAAGTATAAATAAACCAAGACCAATTAGACTAAGCTTAATTAAGCCAATGTTGATTAAATCAAGTGCAATTAAACTAATAATATTTAATTCATGCATAACTAATCCAAGGCAAATTAAAGCAAGTCTAATTGGCCTAAGACTAATTAAGCCAATTACAATTAACTTGACATGTCTAACTAAACCAACACTAATTAAGGCATGCCTAAATAAAAATAGGCCTACTTGAGGCAAGCCCAATTGAGCTAAGACTGAATAGGCTGACAAGTGAGACCTTGCAAAACCCAGCATGACCTACAAGGTCAAGTAAGACCTAGGAAAACCATGTCAAATCTTGAAATTGGCCATCTTCGCTATGTTCAGCCGCTTGAAGAACGCATGTTTTTACTCCCTAAAATAATTGGAACTTCCTGTGATGGTCACGCAAGTAAACACGCGAAGGAAAGCCTCATTTTTTGCTATGAAAAATTTTACTGAATAAAAGTGTGTGCCAAACATTCTGATGGTGAATAAGCGGTGTTGAAGTCACATAGTTTGGCTAACTGAGCTGCTTAAGTGCCTTGCATTTTATGGAAGATGCAAAAGAGAGAGATGACGATATATGTGCGTATAAGGAGTCATGAAGTGTACACAAGCTGCTACTTCAACTTAATGTGCAGTAACAGCTTTTTTTGCCATCTGCAGCCAACTGCGAAAAACAAGCAAGAGCTCAATACTGAACTACTATATTTCACTCACATACCATCAATCCCAACATTTTAGAAAAAACACAACTTAAGTATGGCCAAAGAAAAAAGAGAGATGGAAACGCCGAGAAAGTCGGACTGTGAGGGCGGGTAATGTCAGTGTCCCGCATGAATGGCAGATTACGTTTCCTTGACATGTAATAGGAATGCTCTGTGTGCTTCAAGCACTAACGGGACATTAAGACACTTCTACATAACTCTCTGACTGCAGTCAAAGCTTTCATTTAGCTTGCAGTTGCCTCAAACCGCTCACTACGTTGCATTGCTGTGTACATTTCAATGCGGGCCACCATCTGCCTATCCACACAAACACAGCCACGGTGCTGCCACCTATAGGTCGATCTCGAGGCCAATAGATAAGTGCTGGTGGCGGCATCCGTTTCCTGAATGATTTGGATCTCTCGTAAAATAAACGACAGTCTGCTGTATTTTAGTGCTACTGCTTTTGCAGCTATACATGCTTGTCGCTTGACACTTCGCAATAACAAAAATTGGGTGCTGACGCACAGCATGTGACGCCATGTTACACGAAATGCGGAACTACATCGGTTGTGGAGTGTGCAAGGTGCAATGCACCAATATGATGCACACTGCCAAAGTTTTTCAATGCTTTTGCGGTCACAAAACCGCCATAACGCCACGGGGAGACCTTGCTATGCTGCACTCGCAGCCGCAGGATGGCACTAGGAGTATGGAAGGGGCGGCCAGACAAGAGCTGCGCCAGCTGCCTGATTGTGGGGTGCCCATGATGGAGGAAGGAAAAAACAAGTGCTGTGACGTCACTTTTTGTGAAGCTGGCTTTAGAGCCTCTGAGATCTGCAATGCACTGGCTTTCCGCCATGTTAATGGGGTGCGGCACATGCACATTGCAGTACCCTATACCAATGCTCAGATTTTCCCGGGAAAAGTTGCGAGTGGTGCTTTGCAGCGATTGCGCCTGTCCAATTCACCATGGCACAAAGAATGCTTTTTATGAGCACGAACACCTATTTTGTTCGTGGTACATGAGGGATCGTCCTATGTTAATGTTAATGGTATAGTACTAAGCTTTTTGTGGTCCTTCGAGGAAAATAAAACATCATACACTGAGCGATCTGGCTGCATGTCGTATCAGGAGGAAGGACTTCACCACTGAAGGAAGGCATTCCTTACTTTTCAAAGTCTCTTAGATGAAGCTGAGGCTTGACAGTGACGTTTAAGTTAAACAACAACAACACAAAAAAGCACTGTGACCTCCCAGACCATTTTCCTGTATGCTTTTTGGTAACAATGAAAGCATTTAAATCGTCCACCGTATTAATTATGGCAATGTCTCCAGCGTTCACGGTTTCCTTTCAAGATATTTGTGAACATTCACTATAGACATGCAAAAATTCTTCATTAGATTCCCTTCACCGAACTTCGGTACCTCGTTAAGCTCTGGCCCTGCCAATAGTTCTCACGAAATGTAGTTACAATAATGTCACTGAACCTGGTTCCAGAAAGCTTGAACACTCCAAAAATAAGGGTTTTAAAAATTCTTCTTAGGTAGCATTTATTCTGCCACAGTATACAAAAAAGGTCAGAAAGGATGATCAGATGCATATGACAAAAAGATATAACGCGCCATGGCTAGGGGCAAAACGAAGAAGAGGAGGGCGACGGATCTTTCTGGTGTGGAGCACGGAACTAGGACTCGTCTGTCTTCTGGACTATCACCTATCATTTGTCGGTAAACACGTCTCGTCTGTAACAGTTTTGTGGTAGAGGCGCTGGGTACTCAACTTAGCAAGACGGTCCTACAAACGCTAGATTTACGACGAAGCCACCGCCTTGCTGAGCTGCTGCCATTACCACAGGCGGTCGAGATTTCTCGCGGTGAAGATGGAATCCAAAATGTACCAGCTCCTGCAGCCGCAGACCTTGCACCAGTTACAATAGTTCCTTCAGCACTGACTTCAAGTGCGGCTGGTCCCTGGCAGCATCAGCACCTGATAGAGCCTCGCACATTCAGAGGCAAATCTGGCGAGGATGTTGACGAGTGGCTCACACACTACAAACGGGTGAGCAACTATTACCGTTGGGATGAGACAACTCAGCTGTCCAATGTCGTGTTTTTCTTGATGGACACGGCCCTTGTTTGGTTTGACAACCATGAGGACACTCTCACTACGTGGGGTCACTTCGTGTCCGAAATAAAGGAGTGTTTCAGAGTCTCCACCACGAGGAGGAAGCAGGCAGAGCAAACATTGCTGCCGAGAGCCCAAGTCCCAGGTGAGACATGCACGATGTATATTGAGGCTGTATTAAAGCTGTGCAAGATCATCAACCCTGGCATGTCAGAGGAGGACAAGGACGGCCACCTATTAAAAGGCATTGCCGAGGATGTATACAACTTCCTCATCGGCAAGGAGAGCCTTAGCACAGTACCCGACATCATACGTCACTGTCGTACTTTTGAGGCGTTGAAGATGCGCCGTATCACGGCCAAATTCGGTCGTCTGCCAAATGTGACTACTGTCACGAGTATCGACGACCACACATCATTTGACCTGGCGTCGACAATATGTGAGATCGTACATGATGAGTCACTCGACACCTGCACTCAACATGTTACGATGCACCGCCAGTACCGATCTCCTCTCCTCATTACGCTTCTGTTGTTGCAACTGCTGTTGAGGACTATAACTACCGTAGCTGCTCACCACCAAGGCCGCAACGTGATCACTACCAAGAGTCGACGTACGAATGCCACTTCAGTTATCCTTGTCAGCCAGCAACTACACACCGGTTACTGAGTGAAGATGCACTCATGCTACAGCCCTGTGATGATATAAGTGCGTAATATTAATATCTGGGGTTTTACGTCCCAAAACCACGATACGTTTATGGGAGACGCCGTAGTGGAGGGCTTTGGAAATTTCAATCACCTGAGGTTCATTAATGTACACTGACATTGCCCGTATGCAAACCTTAATTTGTCTATGAATCTAAACAATTTTTCGTTCTTTTACCCTAATTTCTTTCCTTTGGTTTAACTGTGTAGGTACCTTTAAGTGAAATCGCGGTGTTCTTGTTATTATTTGTGTTTTTGGCTTCTATTTTTCAAATTTATCAACAATTTCATGTGTTCCATTATGAATTTTATGTGTGCTTGTATAAGCATTATAAGAAAGCCAAATACGGTTCCCTCTACGTTTACACATCAGCCACTTACAGAAGTGCTTTCTATCCGCTAAATGTTTTTCCTATTTGCTAAAAAAATGTCCCCACACACTACCACACACTACATTATTGAAGTAGGCATGCATGTTCCAAATTTTCCTTGTGTTTCCGCATCAACTTCCAACTATTCCTGGTGCTTACACCAAATTTTTAAAGGAGTACTGACATGATTTTGCGGCGGCTCAAAATGTACATTTTTCGTTTTCTAGCCATGTATTGTTAACGCCCTCCACATACGGAAGCCAGGAAACACGTACAAAATATTTTAGTTTGGTTTTAAAGTTTTCGTTGCCCAGCACTGCAAGCCAGCCCCAGCGCAATGGACACTACGATGATATATGAGCAGTCTATTAAAAATTGCCGAAATCGCTGTCAGAGTCACTGGACGACCGTGAAATTGTCGTTTGCATGCCCCACGTGTAATTGACCACAGATGACACAGTTGCAGCGACGCTATCACGAATTGCTATCCGTACGTCCGACTACGTTGACACATCACTAGGAAACCGCCCCCTCGAAATCGAAACCGAAAGTGGGCTTTTAAGGAAGCCGTATTAAAAATATATTCATTGCCTTGCAAGGCACCATGATACTCTTTTTTGGGGTTCTCCACGCCAGTGCTTTCACTTAAGCAATACTGTATTTTCCGGTGTATAAGACGCGGTTTTTTTCCAAAATTTTCGGAGGTGCGTCTTATACGACGGTGCATCTTATACGTTCTTTTTTGTAGTTCTTTTGGGAGAAACTCGTGTTGATGCTGATGAGTCTTTTTTTTTACGACTAGAGCAGTCCGACGCGAATGATGCATCATTATTATAATAACGAAGACTCAACGTGCCGGTATACAGTTCAACAACAAAACCAATGTACATAAAACGGAAAAATAAAAAAGGAAGTATGTCGTTGTGCGAGTTCTCAGCTCACTGAAGCTGCGCGAGTTTCGGAGGCTGCACCATAGTGAGCTGTACTCAGTTAGTGAAATCGGCGTAAGATGGCGATAGGTGCGTGACGGGATCGGCTCGGCTTCGGCCGCCACGCCGGCCACGCTGTCATTCAGCGAGTTGGGCTAGTTGCCATTTGCAAATTCATTTGTTCGGTTGGTCCGCACTGAGCGTATTTCCCTAACATATCAGGAGAGCCTTGAAACTGCGGTTCACTGAGATGTCCAACGGCTGAAGCATTTTCGTCATCCCGCCTGGGATAACCGCAGCGGTGCAGTTTTTTGCCTTGATGCACTTCAAAGTGAGCTCCGTTATATGCGCCTGCATGCTATCCAAGACCAGGAGGCCCTTATTTGCATGAAAAAAACCGTCTGGTTGCTTAGAAAAGCATTTTTTCGAGCCACTTGCCCATCATCTCTTCGTCCATCCAGCCTTTCACGTTCGTTTCTATGACGACGCCAGGTGGGAAGGGCTCTTTCGGCATCGTCTTCCGTTTGAATATTATCATTGGCGGAAGTTTTTGCCCGTCGGCGCAACATGCGAGCACAACCAACGTTACTAAGCACAACCGTGAAGTGCGCTTTTTCGTGGCCGGGTAGTTTTGATGGTGACGGACTTGTCACCTTTATGTGCCACACTCCTTTCCATCGGAATGTCACACGTAAGTGGCACCTCGTCCATATTTATTATATGGCTGTTGCTGAGGCCATCGTCTTCAATGGCTTTCTTAACGAAAGCCTGGAATCTCTCAAGCTTGTCCTTGAAGCCTGCTGGCAGATTCTGGCACATGCTTGTGCAAAAATACCCGTCGTGGATGTCCGACGGTGAGCATAGCTATACCGCAACTGGACGCATGAGGCGTGCTTCGTTTTGCAAGGTCGCTAAGTGGGTGCGCAAAGCCTGGTGTGCGCTGTCACAGGCCACCGTAACTGCAGGGTTCCGCAAGGCAGGCCTGCAAGCATCCTCAGCCCCTGACCTCGATGACGACAGCAGCAGCAGTAATTCCGAAGAGGAAGCAGAGGAAGTCCCAGCATTGCTGAACTATTCCAAATCCAAAGCGTGTCGGAGGACGAGGACTTTGAGGGCTTCAACGAATGAAATGTTTTTCCTGCAGTCATGCGGAACGTTTCAGTGGGTGTGCATTATTTTTTTCTCGCAAGTTTGGTGTAGCAGAAGTTTTCTTACAGACTAGTGCTCAGAAACGTAAGTACGGCATTTTACAATGCTCGCTCAACCCCACGTTATGAAGCTTCTTTGCAGGAAGTGAGTCAATATAGGTGCGTCTTATACACCGGTGCGTCTTATATATTAATTTTTGCATGAAAACTTGCAAAAACTGGGGGTGCGTCTTATACGCCGGAAAATACGGTAATACAAGAATGTCAGAAATTCATGTCAGTACTCCTTTAAGGTGCCCTTTAATGCTGAATGCCAGACAGAGTCAGTCAGGGAACGCGTGCTTGATTAAAGCGAGTTCATTATAATGAGAGGTTACTGTACTTATAACTTACGCATGGAATCAGTTACACGCATACACGGTAAAATACCGTATTTACTCGATTCTAAAGCGCCCTCGATTTTAACGCGCACCCGTTTCCCGCGACCCCCCCAAAAAAAGTGAAACATCGATTGTAACGCGCTCCCATTTTTCGTGACACGGAAAAAAAGGTCCTTACTAATCAACCTTCTCACGTTTATAAAAACAAATGCCGTACTCGCGTAATGAATGCACTCACATAATAAACGCACCGCCAACTTTGAACCCCCGCAGTCCCTCGAACAGCCGCGCTATGGCTTTCCCGCTTCACTCGATCCGCGGTGTCTCGAACACGTTCGGCGCTCCGATTCATAACTCCTGCGCCCCGATAAAACTGCCAAACGTTGACGGGCGCAGCCGCAGTGCTGCCATGCGTGCTGCACAGGCTGGCACAGATAAACGGGGCGTGGTCTCCGAGATTGCCGCGACGCAATCTCGGACGTCATGCAGCGCGCACGACTGAGAGGCTCATGTGGCTCAGGCTCGGCACAGATATGAGGGAGAAATGCGATGATGAGCCGTTTTGCGTGCGGTGATGAGAAACGTCTCCCGTTATGGTTACACGCGAACGCCACCGAAAGCTGTGCGGCGGAGATTGCACCGGCGGCGTAGCGATTTTGTTTAGCTGCAAGACAGCCAAGCCAGCGCGGCGACTATCATCGGCCTACGCATCATGTGCGTCGTTCAGCGCGGGACCGGCGGCGATGTATAAACTACAGAAACTATGCGCGCCAAAGACCGCCGCGGCGCTAGTTCGTTTTTTAGCCGGTGACCGTTCGACAGCGCCTGAACCTCGTAGGAGGCGGCTATTTTGAAGCCGACGGTGATATGGTGACGGTGTCGTTCGTTCGCACTCGATTCTAGCGCGCATGCGGTTTTTGGACCCGTTTTATCGGAAAAAAGGTGCGCATTAGATTCGAGTAAATACGGCATGTTGTGAGCCACAAAAGCTAGTGGCCCTTTCATAAACTGAGTACACTTCACCACTTACACTGCTGTTTGGCGGTAAAGCTAGATTTGCATGCACTGCAGTATGACATTATTGCGACTTTCTCGTTGAGATAAAGATAACGGTGCCAAACAGCAAGTCACAAAGGTCATGCACAAATGTGGTGCCCTCCCTCCCCTTTCTTTACATCAATGGCTAGAGGAGAAGGTGCTGCAACAAAATGTGAGGCACCTTAAGGGCAGAAACTTTTAAAAGCGCAATCCTTTTTAATTATCTTTTTACGGTGGGGTCAAGGCCATTTATCGGAAGGTTTACGGCTATTGTCACAGTACTGGGAGGACTGGTTAGAAATCCGGAGTCTCCTGTTTCCAGACAGCTGAAATGGCTGTCCATGGAGGAAAAGGCGAAGCCATCATATCACTGCTGTGTTGCAGTGAAGCAATACAGCAATGATATGAGGGTCGTGTTTCACGTGCTTCTTGCAGCATCAGAGCATCACTATGTACCCATTCGTCCATTCTTTCTTGGAAAAGTAACAAAAAATAATAATGCAATAATAATAATAATAATAATCTTAGTGCCCAAGTTGATGAAGCAACAGCAAGTCTGAGGCCCACATACATCGCGAGTTCCATCTGACTGGCCTTAAAGGGACACTGAACCACTTTAAAAAAAAACGAGATTATGGTGTCATCATACGTAATTTCGTGCGGCGAACTCGAAAATCAAGTCGGAAATTTGCATAAACCAACGCAAATAACTTTATTTTGCCGAAAACAAGCAGCAGGCGCCGCGGCCGCCATCGCGAGTCTCGCCGCCGCTGTGATTGGTCGAAGCTCCATGACATCATTGTCAGGAAGGTGAGGACAGCTGACTGCGCTCGCCGGCAGGCAATGCCGTGTTTATCTGTTGAAATCGGGTAGTTGCTGTTAGTATGGCGAACTGTGAAAGTCGGAACGAGTTCTCTGTACATCCGTACATGTTCGAGCCGGTCGCCACTGTAAAGGCGACCACTGAAGCGGCACAGGAAAGCGAGTCCCAACCAGCCACCTTCAACCGCCTCAGAAACAGACTGGCACGTATAAGATGCATGTCAGTGCTTAATTTCACTGTAGTAAACTGTTACAAATGATACGTTCATCCGTGGATATCAAATTTGATAAGAAACAGCAGCATCGGCACTCGCTTTTAGCTGCGTATTGGCACGGTCCGCGCTACGCGCGGGCATCGTGCAGAAACATCAGCTGTTCGTGGATTTCACAGCTCAGAGTGCAGCGTTGTTAATGCAGTCAGTATCATACTTCGCAGCGGGCAAGGCGCACGCGATGAGTCAGTATGCTACCGCGAGGAAAAAAAAAAAAAAAAAAGCCAGACGGGTGCCGCTCTCGCCGCAGTGGTGACATGTGCTCTGAACTGCGCTGAAAAATTGCGCAAGGATAGTTTGGCTCATATATTGCAGTTCTGTTTTTTTAAAATACCGTCGCTTTTTCTAAATTTCGCCCAGTACTACAGTGATGGTGTGTTAAAATGCAAACAGTATATTAGCTGCGTTAGAAGCATGCGACTGTCGTGTAGAGTAGCTGATTTCGATGCTGCGTGCTGATATCTGTGTACACGTGTTTTCGCCATAGGTGCTCATGCGCTCACTGCGTGCAAATGGGGAAAGAGGAGGACTGCTGCTGCTGCCTCGAAATTCGGCAGATTCGCGACCGCCAGAAACATCCGAGGTGCATCACAACAACAAAAAAATTTAAGAAATTTAAAATTCACGAAGGCAAGTCGTGGTGGCGGCGAGGGCCCCTTCAGGTGCGGAAACACAGAAGGAACCGCGTCGCTGTTCAGTCGCACACTCTTGATCGTCAATCCCAGCGACTGCATGAGAGCCGGGTTTCGTACGTAGTCGCTGTCACGAAAGTGCTTGGAGCGCAGCACGCTTGATCTCATAGGCTTGAAGTCTTTTCTTTTAACTGCAGCGAACCATTTTGCAGCCATCTTCTGATCCCGAGGAAACTTGTGAAAAGCGACCTCATCGCGACTGTAAGTGCTGCGGCAGCCATATGCCGCGCAGTAACTCGGCATCGCGAGTCCACTTCAACCTTGCACAAACACAAGTAGTGAATGTCGGATGGCGAAAATCTTCAATCAGAAGAGAACGGTGCAATGGCAAGAAATCCCTACGAACTGGCAGAACTGATGTTTCGCTAGGCAGCAGATCGCAGCAGAAACAAGCTGAGCTGACTGAGCAACGCAGGCGGCCCGGCAGCTC
Organism: Hyalomma asiaticum; assembly: GCA_013339685.2. Classification (NCBI taxonomy): domain Eukaryota; kingdom Metazoa; phylum Arthropoda; class Arachnida; order Ixodida; family Ixodidae; genus Hyalomma; species Hyalomma asiaticum. Next base: position 204,912,609 of record CM023481.1, read on the forward strand.
GACCCTGACGATGACGTCACCTCCCCACGTGTCTATCTCTCCCAAGCTCCGCCCCTGCGCGCGCGCGCGCCGAGGGGGGCGTTCCCTCGGTCAAAGTTTGCTCGCTTATAGCGCCGTTGTTTAATCGAACATCGCGAAAAAAACCTCCGTAGGCATGTTGTAAGAGGTCGCGGATACCGAATTCGCAATAAATTCGCGAATTCAAAACCTGTTCAGTGTCCCTTTAAAGGGACAGACAACTGGCCAGAACATGCAGATGGACCTTTGTGCACTTGGAAAGACTGTGATTTTTAGTGATGAAATTAAACACCATTCCACAATTTAAGTAGCATTTGTATTTCTAAATTGAGTTCGAAAATAGTGGTAACAGCAACATGGCATTGCCTGGTGGTGAAGCCTTGGTATTGGTGGTTTGGAGTCTTTAGCTTGCGCTACATCGCCTGCTGCTTTTCATATAACCATAACTCAGGCTTAATCATGCCGAGAAACAACACAACAGTGCAGCCGGCCGTTTCAGTTCATTTTGCAAGACAGAATATAAAAACGCATCCCGGCGTTTACTTTTACTCAGTAAAAGGAGTTGATGCTGAGAAGCACTGCTGCGTTCGCAGCAACCAACACCTGCATTTCACCATGGTGCATGCGCACTGGCACAAATGCACCAAATGGCTGTCGGTCGCTGTATGCAACATGTATTGTGTATAAGACTCCATAGGCAAAAAATTCCGATCAAAAATGTTTCATGGCACTGTCCCTGTTTTCAGTGTATGATTGCACACTCTGACCAGTAAGCTTTCCAAGAAAAAAAAAAAAAAACAGGACCTTAAAAATTGGTTCTCGGTGCCTTTAATCATTTTTTGTCTTTTCCCGAAAACAAAGGAGAAATGGTTGCACCACGATGCACTGATGCTGCGAGGAGCATGTGACACGCTTCCCACATATCAGTGCTTCATTGAAGCGAAGCGAAGCAGGCACACATCTCAGTTGTGCTCGAGGCTTTTCTTTCTTTCTTCCTCATCCTTTTTCTTTTTTTTTTTTTGCTCTGGCAACAACAAGGCTGGCTGTTTCATCTATTAAAAATCAACATCACTCTACAGCATTGCCTTGTGGCTCCACATAGTCATAATTTTCCCCAACGTTGCAGCAAAGTCGGGATCAGGAATTCACCACAGAGGCCCCACAATGAGGCACTGGCCACCTTTTCGAATTATTCAGTGAAATTTACTTGAGAAGACACGGGACCACAGAAATCCTTCAAACTAAGTGTAATGTAGAAATAACCAGTTGAAATTATTAGATGAAGATGAAGAGACGTAGGTGATGATGAAGTAGAAGTGCCTAATGATTACCCACAATATAAATTATTGTTTTCTGAATACGAGCCCGGAGAAAGTAATGAAAGAAGTTACCTGGTCATCCTCATAGCCTCCTGAAAGAACAATTGAATAGGCTCCATCTGACTCCCTGCCATGAATTCCTCCAACTGGTGGTCGATGGCAGCCCGATTCTGACACCTGCAGGCAAAAACCAATAAACAGTTCTTTCTGAATGGCACACCATAGCTTCCCACACATAGTTGTTTACAACAGAGAAAAATTATAACTGGATTACATGTACTGCTCACCATAGTCATCAACGTCCCTTTATGGCAGAAATTAAGGAGTAGTGTTGGCTTCTCCGGTCCATTTCTTGCTATAGGCAGCTTTATAAATTTTAACACTGTAACAAAGTCGCTGTTATGACGTGCTCAGTCCAGGTGCCTCACTCACTACTTTTCTGATCATGCCTTAATGACACATTTGATGATGAGGGTAAACAGAACAGGCACAACATATGGAAAACCTGCTGGTATTTCCATTCATTTCCCCTGCTGTTTCTTTCACGGCATAAAAGCATTTTCTACATGCATTGCCTTTACACTTTGTGATGATTGAAGTGTGCACCATTAGAAGCAGAGTGGAAGATGACGAAGAGCACGGGGCAAAATAATAGGACCAAGAAAATAAAGGCCAGTCTGAGAAAACAATGGAGATCATTTGGGGCAGTGAAAAGAGGAGCTATGTTGGGTGAAAAGAAGAGCCATGGTGCCCACCTGAGAGACCTGATTGACCTGCTGACTACCATGTGATTGGGGCCATGCGTCTTTGACATGCTGCTGTTGTGACAATCCCGTGCTGTTCCCATGGGAAGGCTGGAACTGTTGAGCAATAGGCGCGAGCTAGGGCATGGCTGTCTAGTCGTGACACGCCTTTGACATCACACGTAGGGAGTCTGCACCCTCCCATCAGTCTTTGTGCCTCCAGACACATGCGGCATTCCTCACCAGCTACTGTGCTGTCTTTCAAGGCCTGCTCATTAGCAATGACAATCGCTTGTGCGACCTCTTCCCTCTGCAATCGGCTATAGTTAACGCTTTTCCTTACCATGGAGAAATTAGCCATTTTTGTAGGTTCGAGTTAAGGATTTTTGCTTGAACAACTGCTGGGTTCACATTGACATGCAATACACAATATTTACCCAAATCTTGGCTGGCCTCAATTTTAAGTAAACCCCTGAAGTTAGTAAGACCAAAAAATAGAAAGGGAAAACACAAACTTATCCCAAATGCAGGCCAGACGAAAAAAAAAAAAAAATGACAAGGCTTTTTTTATCAACAGAAAAGCATGCATTTGATTACATAAGTGCACATATTGTAAGCATGTATAAAGTTCACTTGTCGTTATAGTCATCCGTGGCACTGCTGTCCTCTTTGTTGCTCTGTTCTCCCTAAAGGCTTCGGTGTAGTGATACCACTTTGTTGGTGCCACTACTAAGGCTGCCTTGACACATGTGCACATCAAGGCAACCTAGCCATCGCTTCTCAAGTACAGGCACTTTGTGAGCACACGGCTACAGTGCAACACTTGGAAAACACAACTGCTCCAAATGATCACTTCCAGAAGAGAGAGATTCTTGGATTAAAAAGAAGAGAAAAGCACAGGATAATAACTCACTCATTGAGGACACCTCAACCATCCTGAGCGGCAGATAGAGAAGGAGGATCGTAGAGAAAGAAAGAAAATGAATAACAGTGAGAGAAAGGAGACACAGGCAAAAAGACCATACTATACAGGGCACGAAACAGCTGCACAGCCGGCCACGTGATGTGAGGAGAAGTGGTGTCCAAAGTGGGTTCATTAAGTGAGTAAATACAGTATTGAAACAATTCCCATATTTGAAAATTTGGTATAAAATATTTTTTCCAGAGATATTTGTTGAAGTTTCAAAAAATTTGTTAAAATTTTTGTTTACAGATTTTTTTAGGAAACTTCTTTATGCATTATCCACCCAGCATGCTTTACCAGCAGCCCAGCAATGATGTGATACATCCCACCCTCGCCACCTTGAAAACTTGCCAGCCCTCACTGCATGAACGTGGGACCGCAAAATTTTATGCACATCTACATGCACAGAAAAAACCACAGACAGAACAATCGCATTATGAAGCAGATGGCAAGGTGCGCCTGTAGCCGTGGCAACCACTCCTCCATCACTAAGAGGTTCCTGGTTCGATTCCGCCGTCGGAAGCATTTATCCGAATTATTTTTCTTTGGGACTTTTATATATATATACATCCTTATACATATACGGTTCTTGACGGCGGCGACGGGGACGGCAAAAACCAGCCGAGACTGTCCATATAATTGCTATCGCAATAAAAAAAATTCCGAAAGTTGTGTCCGAAGTGGGGAATCGAACCAGGGACCCCTCACTTCTGAACGCGCGGCGCTAGCCACTACGCCACGAAGCGCACATGGACACATGCACCACGATGACACTAAATACCCAACATTAACGAAAGACTGCCCGTTTCTAACGCGTCTGTGCTAGCGCGTTACGGCCCGTGTAAGAGGCTGGTATAAGACGCTGTGGCCTCTCCGCCTTATACTCTCTCAGCAATCATGTGATGGCATCGGCAAACACGGTGCGCGTTCCGGCCTGTGTAAGGGGCTGCGTAAGACGCTGTGGCCTCTCCCCCTTACTAGAGTGTACTGCACGTTTCTAATGCGTTTGTGCTAGCGTCCCCTTAAACGCGAGATTCCAGCGTTCGAATACAGTGTTTCTCACGTCTTTATATGATGATCGACTGGGCGAATTACACGGAAGATTCACGGTTTACAGATGATTCCCTCCGGAGCTTCGCCCACTCATCATCATTCACCCCGTGGATATGCTGTGATTTTTTTTTAGCCTTTATGTTTTTTTAAGTGGTGGTTGTGGCCAGACTATTGTACTCGAACCTCAGCTGACCCCTACCTTTGTACACCTTTTTTTCTAAAAAAGCATCAGCCTATGATGATACAGTAGAACCCCGTTCATATGTTTTTCAGCGGACAGGGGGAAAAAAACGTAACAGCCGGGAAAACGCAAGAGTGAGGAAAGCTCCCAAAATGAATGAGAACAGGGCCGATTTGATTTCAAACAATTTATTTCAGCAAGGTGAGCCATCTAGGTCGCCGACCGATAATCCGGACAGCCGCGCGGTACCGCTAGTGCCAACATAGGCTTATTGTGTTAAAACCAGCCGATATTTCAGACGGTTTCTAGCTCTAAATTCGATAATTCAGACTCCGTTCGCGGCTGTCGAGCGCAGTGAATGGGCCGCCATTATAGCCTTCGGCGTCCCGATGAGAGAAAGTATGGCCTCAGAGATTGCAATCAAAACTGTGATCATTGAGGTTTAGTTCCAGCTTGACACGCCAATATTGGAGGCAAGTCGACCCGTCACTGCGATCGCCGCATCCTGTTCCGGCACCCCAAGCGTGGTTTGTGATTGCGAGTACGGCTGGTCGGCTGGTCGCGTCGGGTCCACGATCGCTCGATAGTGCTTTCACGTTCCGTCTTCAGTGCTTGTTTCCCGTATTTACCCGCATAATTTGCGCCCTCGCATAATTTGCGCACCCCTGACATTTAGCCAGCAATACAAAAAAAGAAAATTCCTCGTATATTTTGCGCTCGCCGTCCAGCCCGAACCAGCTCGCCGGCGAGCGCACGGACAGACTTTGGACAGCCGCGCGGGCGAGCAGAGTCATACGCAAAAGGGGCTGTGAGTACGGTGCTCCTTTTTCCGATTCTTTTCTCCGGAAGCTCCCAGAGCCCAAAGTACGGTCGCTAGAATAAAAGCACTCAAGTGGGGGCGACGAAAACGGCTGAAACAGAGATCAAACGTGCCCGGCCCATCTCCGTCGCTCAGAGGCGATAACATCACCCCTATGGGATCGCCTGCCATCGAAGCGGGGAGGAAACGCCCCGCCCGTCTTTTAACGAGCATGAAAAGACGCAAAGGCGGGAGGGGGGGGGGGGGTGATGGCTGCCGAGATAGCGCTGGCGCTATCAACCACCTGTTGAAGCGGGTTCTGCTTTGCTACGACAGTGGAAAGCAATACCACATCGATCTGCTTGGTGCGATCTGTTTAATTGCCTTTGCCTGGAAGGAGTTGGAGTCAAAGGTGATCAGGCGCTGTTTTGAACATGCCGGGTTCCGCAAACAAGGTGGCGAAGATCTTGATGAAGATTGCAGCTCGTCCGGCCTAGACGACGAGGGAGACTCGATGTGCGCCCGGATCACCGACTCCGGCGACGGCGAAAGACTAGGCTTCGTGGAGTATTCCAGTGTTGAGGCGGGGGTCCAAACATCGTACGCTGATGTACACGAGGACGTCGTCGACACTGGGCTAGACGGCGATGATGGTGACGATAACGAGCCCGCCCGCGCACCCGCTTTGGCTTCAGTTGTCGATGCCGTGAACACCTTCCGCAGCTTTGTCGAGTGCAGCGGTGGTGACAGTGAAATGCTGAGTATTGTGAGCAGGTTTGAGAACATGGCACTTGGGGCGGTGAACTACCGCAATAAGCAGTCCAATATCACCGATTATTTCAAATAACCTTTTTCTCGCAAAGAAAATAAATGTGATTTCATCTTGTAGCGCTTGTTTGCTTTTTTTTTCTTCATTTTGGTTAATTTGAAAATTCGCTTAATTCGAAGAATTTTCGCGGTCCGGCGGCCTTCGAATTATCGAGGTTTTACTGTATGTTACTTAAATGTAGAAGTCGTTTTTGTTGATGGTGTTTGAACAGTGCCAGGTTAATAAAGTCTGCTATAACTTCTTGAAGTTGACAGCGAAGCATAAAGTGGCCAACGCACACTGCATATGCAAGGCCAGCATAATTGAAAATTGCAAATGTGTTGCAGTGATTGTGCTTTGCATTAAAAACGCCAACTAGTCGTCATCAAATGACCGTGTTTACAAACATGGGGTCGGCCGTTATCCAAGTCCGAAACACCAAGAAAGAAGCTTGATAAGGAAACTATTGAGTATATAAACATAACAGCTGTTTCTGCTATATGCTTTTAATCAGTGGTGGCATATGCTTCGCCCACACGGTCTTTCTACCAGTCGTCCTTTTGTAACATGCCTATAGCAGTCGTGACAATGTACAGTAAAATATGCAATGTCCAATGCAATCTTTACGCGCTGGACATGGTATGGTTCATCCAAGTCGAGGCCCAGTTCTCCCTGGCGCTCATCACACAATATCGCACGCGCTACGATTACGTCATCACCCACCTGGACGCCCGCTATGCCAGCGAGGTCCGGGATATTCTTGCCAACCCACTAATAGCCAACCTTTACGAACACCTGCAGACCGAACTTATCCGCCGCCTGTCAACCTTGGAAGACCAGAAGGTGTGACAACTTCAGTCCGCGGAACTTGCTGAGCGCAAGCCTTCTCAGTTCCTGCACGGGCACTCTCGCGGGCAACATGGAAATCCAGGATTCTTTCCTGCGAGTGCTTTGGCTCCAGCTTCCGCTACACATCCAGGCAATTCTGCAGGCACAGGTTAGGCTACCTCTCGACCAACTTGCTGACATCGCTGATAGCACCATCGAGGTCTCCTCACCGCAGTTGTCGCCCACCATCCAGGCTGTCGCCACACCGCTGAACACCTCGGAGCTTGCACATCGTATTGATGATATCGATCAACAGCTCACCTCCATTCATCGATGCCTGGATGAATGTCTTACGATGCGCTAACGCTGCCACTCGCAAAGCCGTGACCCTAACACCACTTCGTTGCAGCAGCCTGATGACAACAGCTGGTGTTACTACTGTAGTGAAGAAGCCGGATCGCGAATGCTGCACTAGTGGGGCGTGAGCTGAACATGATTTGCTGCTCTAGTTAGTTAAGCCTAGACTCCATCGTGTCTGCCAGTTGGTGCCGACCCCGTCATCCATAACTGCGGTTCGGTTGAACTTCCTTATCACAATTGGTGGAGGATTGCTGGGTTTCCTATCATCCTGGAACTGCGCAGCCGGACTCTCCGTCCCACCATGGCTACCGGCACCGATTCGAGCTCAACACCAGGTTCTCCCCAGACCAGCGCCTGCCATGGAGCGACCCGTCAGCGGGACCCTCCGATATTCAGTGGCACCGACGACCACGACGTTGATGACTGGCTCTCTACCTACGAACGCGTGAGTGTCCACAATAAATGGGACGACGTCGCGAAACTAGCCACGGTATCTTTTTACCTCACCGGAATTGCCCACTTGTGGTTTCGGAACCACGAAACAGACGTCCCCAGCTGGACAGCCTTCAAAACAAGGTTCAGCGAAGTATTCGGGCGTCCGGCAGTTCGAAAGCTTCGCGCAGAACAACGCCTTCAATCCCGATCTCAGCAGCCCGGTGAGAATTTTACCAGCTACCTGGAAGATGTGATCGATTTGTGTAAGCGTGTCGATCCAGCAATGACCGAGGGAGATAAAATCAGGCACATACTCAAGGGTATTGATGAGGATGCTTTCCAAATGCTGATTTCCAAGAGCCCCTCAACTGTCACCCAGGTCATCAATCTATGTCAAAGCTACGACGAGCTTCGCCGACAACGCCTTGTGACTCGCCGCCCTGTACCACATCAGGAGTCGTTGTCAGCCTTGGTACCGAGTTTTGAAGACCCCGCCTTTCTCTCGCAGATCAAGGCTTTCGTCGGTGATGGGCATTTCGACGGTGACGCAGTTCTTGCCTCGGGAACTGCGTAACTTAGTTTTCCGGTTATTGGCAGGTGCCTATGGCCTCAGATGACAAACCTAAAACTGCCTTTATTACACCAGATGGCCTATACGAATTCAATGTGATGCCTTTTGGCCTTTGCAACGCGCCCGCCACGTTCGAGCGCATGATGGACGCCATTTTGCGAGGCCTCAAATGGAACACGTGTTTGTGCTACTTGGATGACGTAGTTGTATTTGCACCTGATTTTCCGACTCATCTTCATCGCCTGGAGCAGGTGTTACGCTGCCTCACCACCGCTGGCCTACAACTCAACTTAAAGAAATGTCACTTTGGGGCACGAAAGCTGACTATTCTCGGGCACGTCGTGTCGAAGGACGGCATTCTCCCCGATGTTGCAAAGCTGCGGGCTGTCCAAGAATTCCCAAGGCCAAAGAATCTAAAAGAGTTGCGTAGTTTTATTGGCCTTTGCTCGTACTTTCGCCGCTTCGTTCGCAATTTTGCTTCGATTATGGCACCACTCACAGACCTCCTTCGCGGAGACGCCAACCTTTCTGCGTGGTCGCCGGCTTGCGATCGTGCCTTTGTGACCCTACGCAAACTTCTCACAACGCCTCCGATACTTCGCCATTTTGACCCTACTGCTGCCACGGAACTCCACACGGATGCCAGCGGTGTCGGTCTCGGTGCTGTCCTCGCGCAGCGAAAGCCCGGTTACCAAGAATATGTTGTTGCCTACGCAAGCCGTACTCTCACGAAGGCTGAAGCGAATTATTCAGTCGCCGAAAAAGAATGTCTTGCGATCATTTGGGCCATTACAAAATTTCGGCCATACCTGCATGGCCGGCCTTTCGATGTCGTTACTGATCACCACGCTCTTTGCTGGTTGTCGACCCTCAAAGATCCGTCTGGTCGTCTCGCCCGATGGGCTCTGCGCCTGCAAGAGTACGACATCCGTGTCGTCTACCGATCAGGAAAGAAGCACAGCGATGCCGACGCTCTTTCTCGGTCGCCAGTCGACAGCGTCGTTGCCAGCCTCTCCGCCATCGACAGCTCATTTTCGCTATCTACTTCCATCGACATGTCTTTGGAGCAGCGCAAGGATCCTTGGACTGAATCATTGATACGCTACCTGTCTGATCCTTCAGCAAGGCCTCCATCTCGAGCTCTACGCAGACAAGCTTCCCATTTCGCCATCAGGGATGGAATCCTTTATCGCCGCAATTACGAACCAGATGGACGCAAATGGCTTCTCGTCATACCGAGACAGCTACGCGCAACTATATGCGCCGCTTTCCATTCTGATCCTCAGTGCGCACACACTGGTCTCTTCAAAACTTACGCCAGACTGCGCCTCAGATTTTATTGGCGCGGCATGTACACCTTTGTGCAAAAGTACATTCGATCCTGCACAGAGTGCCAGCGCCGCAAGCCTGGTCCTTGCCGCCCTTCTGCGCCAATGCAGCCTTTGCCGTGCCCATCACGACCATTTGACCGGATTGGCATAGACCTATACGGACCCCTGCCATACACTGCTGCCGGCAATCGATGGGTTATTGTGGCTATCGACCACCTCACGAGGTACGCGGAAACTGCTGCTCTCCCATCCGCGACCTCTCGTGACGTTGCTTCTTTCCTTCTCCGCCGCTTCGTTCTTCGCCACGGCGCTCCGCGCGAACTCCTGAGCGACCGAGGCCGCGTCTTTCTCGCCGATGTTATCGAAAAGCTACTTGCTGAATGCCGTATTATTCACCGCTGCACCACCGCCTATCACCCACAAACAAACGGGCTGACCGAGCGCTTTAACAGAACTCTTGGCGACATGATTTCGATGTATGTCGCCTCCAACCACATCGACTGGGACGTCATTCTCCCATATGTAACGTACGCCTACAATACGGCGCCTCAAACGACTACCGGCTTTTCCCCTTTCTTCTTGCTTTATGGCCGAGAACCGTCATCGCCGATCGACACTATCCTGCCTTACCATCCTGACTCATCCGAGGCGACCCCGGTTTCCGAAGCCGCCCGATATGCAGAAGAATGTCGCCAACTAGCTCGCTCCCACACCACCCAACAACAAGCATTGCAGAAGTTTCGCCGCCACGATGGCCTGCCAGACCGGCAGTTCCCGCCTGGCGCTCTCGTTTGGCTGTGGGTGCCCTCCACTTCTACGCCAGGTCTCACCCCGAAGTTTGCGTCGAAGTATCACGGCCCTTACAGGGTCCTGCGGCAAACTTCTCCCGTCAACTACCTCGTCGAACCAGTCACACCCACCACGGACATGCGCCGTCGCGGCCGCGAGACTGTGCACATAGATCGCCTCAATCAATACCATGAACCGCTAGTTCTCACGGCGCCTTAGCCCACCGGAGTGGCTCCGTCTCCAGGGAGGGGGAAAGATGTAGTGAAGAAGCCGGATCGCGAATGCTGCACTAGTGGGGCGTGAGCTGAACATGATTTGCTGCTCTAGTTAGTTAAGCCTAGACGCCATCGTGTCTGCCAGTTGGTGCCGACCCCGTCATCCATAACTGCGGTTCGGTTGAACTTCCTTATCACACTACCATCAACGCTTTGGGGACAGAGCCTGGCAACGTCGACCGCCCTGCTCCGCTGGGCATGAGGGAAGCACCAACAGCAGCTCATAGAGATGGCCGCAAGCTCCCAACCTGTAGGCCATCGCACCTTCATCACCGACCAAATCATAAAGCAGCGGTTCCTTGTTGACAGCGGTTCCGATAATTGCTACTACCCACGAGCCCACCTTCAAAGTCCTCCTCCACCTACATCTTTCAAGCTCAGTGCAGCGAACCGGTCTGCAATCAAGATCTACGGTTCCCTCTGCCTGTTCCAGTTTAAAAACCTATGGCATGACCTTTATCGGAATTTCGTCATCGCCGACGTCACCGAGCCAATCATCGGCTGAGACTATATGACAAACTACAACCTCCTTCTGGACTGCCGTAACGACCACCTCATCGATGCGACAACGGGACAATCTTCGCCAGGCCAGCAAACGACCACCCACCAGCCAAGAGTCAAGGTGCTTAGTGTCGAAACCCTTTCGCCGTACCATGACATCCTTGCCGAATTTCCTAGTTTGATGCGCCGAGGGCTGCCATGCAACGTGCAGCACACCACCGTACACTATATCTGAACCGCTTCAGGACCCCAATTTTCTGCTGTGCCTATCGCCTTGCTCCGGACCGCATTCACACAGCTAAAGCAGAGTTCGAGGCCATGCTCCATTAAGGAATCACCCACCGCTCCGATGGCCCATAGGCCTCGCCACTTCACCTTGTCCTAAAGAACACCGAAGGCTGGTGGCCCTCCCTATCCCCTTTAGCTTGTTCGAGTTTCCCTTTATGAGCTTTGGCCTAAGGAACGCCGGCCAAACTTTTCAGCGCTTTATCGACGAAGTCGTCTGGGGCCTCATTTTCTGCTTCGTCTACCTCGACAATATATTGGTCTTTTCCCATAATGCCGAAGAACATCACCGGCACCTCCGCCTACTGTTGCAACGCCTAGATGACCATGGCCTGCTCGTCAATGTGCAAAAGAGCATGCTCAGCGCTTCCACCGTCCATTTCCTTGGCCACGAAGTTTCATCAGATGGAACTCGACCCTTGGCTCAACGCGTCTCAAACTTGCAGAACTACCCTCAGCTCACCACAGCTAAAGACCTTTGCCATTTCCTCGGCATGTTTAAGTTTTAGAGGTGTTTCTTGCTGCACGCCACCGACTACCAGACTCCCCTCCATGATGCCTTGGCTGGTCTACGAGGAAACCAGCCCGTCACATGGACACTGATTTTAGCACAAACTTTCGAAGAATGCAAAGCTGCTCTCAGCACCGCCACACTTCACTCCCATCCCATGCCAGACGCTCCCTTGAGACTCTTCATGGATGCCTCTAGCTTCACCGTCGGCGCTGCCCTCATGCAACGTGTAGACAACACCTGGCAGCCCTTGGCGTTCTTCTCCAAGAAACTCTCAGTTCAGAAAACGACCCCTTCAACGGCCAGTTCCACTGACGAAACCACGACCCCTGCCCTGACAAGTTTGCCAGCTTACTGCAGGAAACTTTTGGCGATATACGAAGCAGTTCAACACTTTCAAAACACTCTCAAAGCGCAGCACTGCACTATCTATACCGACCACAAACCTCTGACCTATGCCTTCTCTCAACCCCGCAACAAACTCCCGCTGGTTAAGCAGAACCAGCTCTCATTCATTGCCCAGGTTACCACCATCAAACACGTAAGCAAGAAAGACGATGTGGTCACTGACGCTCTTTCACGTGTGGCAGCTATCACCTCTTCACAGATAACAGGTGACGTCATTGCTGAGGCTCAGGCTATGGATGCCGAACTGCAGGAACTTCTTAAGTGCGGGTCCTCACTACAGCTGGAACAAGTCCCAATGCCTGGGTCGACAACCACATTCTGCTGCGACATGTCGACAGAACAAAGCAGGCCCTACGCGATCCTGTCTCATCGCTGTGGCCTCTTCAAAGAGCTTCACAAACTCAGCCATCCTGGCATGCGCGCCTCTACACGCCTCTTGGCTGACCAGTATGTCTGGCCCTCCATGCAGCAGAACTGCCGCACCTCGGCGTGCCCTTGCACTCAATGCCAACGCCCTAAAGTCACCAGGCACATCATTTCACCGCTCGGAGCATTCTCTCAGCCCTTTGGTCAGTTTCAGCATGTCCACCTCGACATCATATGAACCTTCTCCCCCAGCTGGACCTTATCGCTACTGCCTCAACGCGATCGATTGGTTTACTCGATGGACCGAGGCATGGCCCCTTGAGAAAATCACAGCGAAAGACGTCGCCTTGGCCTTCTTCACCGGCTGGATTGCTCATTTTAGCGCCCCTCGCCACATCACCACCGACCAAGGAAGATGACAGTTCAATCGCACCTTTTCAGGCTCTTCGGGCTGACCATCAGGTTTGAGTGCTTGAGGACCTCCAGTTACCATACCTGTGCCAACGGGATGACCGAACATTTCCACTGGCAGTTCAAAGCTGCCATCATGTGCCACCCGGACTCAAGCTGGCTTGAGGCCATCCCAGCGATCGTCCTAGGCCTCCGTGTCACCTTTAAGCCAGACATCCAGGCTACACCCACGAAGCTAGTCTACAGGAAACCACTCGGTCTGCCAGGCAAGTTTCTTGCTGCATTGCCATCCAGCACCGCGACGTCAGACCCCACCGACTTCGTTGCCCGGCTCCAACACACCATCGCTGCTCTATGCCCGTCACCCACATCTCACCAATGTAAGTTTGTACCTTTCATCTTCAAGAAGCTAGCAACATGCCCACATGCTTTGCTTTGTAACGACACCATCCGCAGGCCTTTCCAGCCACCCTACAGTGAACCCTACCTCGTTGTCCATCGCCACGACAAGAACTTCACTGTGCCCATGAATGGGAATGACATCCATTTTCCCACTGACTGGCTAAAGCCTGCGTACATTGCCTGCAAAGAACCAGGAAGTACCAGTGCACCCACAGGTGCCCATCTACAACTCTTGACATCACAGCCTGCTTCTGTCACTACACAGCATGAACATCACATACGCCCTACTGATCTTTGCTAGGCCTGAGGGCTCTTCTCTCCGCGGAGGGAAGGGGGCGCTGTGGCAACACACACTGCGCATAAACGCCGCGCAGCCGCCACCTCACTATCATTTGGTCCGGCGTGATAAGACTACACGCTGCACTGCAATAAGCCACAGTGCCACCGCAGCGTCTCCCGAGGTTATGTCACTGACGGTGGCCACAAAACCAAGCTGCCAAGCTTGGTAGACGATCAGTCCTTCGCAACCCGGACGAGTTTAGCATCAGTACGCTCGTCCCACAGGTGCTACTCAGTCAATAAATAGTTGTTTCGTTTACATGTTGTGATCCGTCCTTCCATCGACCAGGCAATTTCACACAGTCAACAGCCTGTATTCTAGATCATTCCCCTGGCAATTCAGTGAAAGCATTCTTGGTTGTTGCATCAACTTGCAAAATGACACGCCGATCTCAGGGCCTCTTCTTACCCATTCACTATATCACACACGGTGGCACGATCCGTGCTAGCCTTTTTTTTTTTTTTTATGTTACCAAGTTTTACTGGCCGCCCCCTACAGGACATTGCTGCATGTCCGCGGAAACTTCAGAGCTGGTTCCCCATGGGCCTTTCCACTGGAGCCCTCTTGGGCGCCGCCATACGGTACCATTAGTAGCGGTGGTGCCACCTTGGGCTGTTTTGCTCTCTGGGCTCTACGGCCAGATGCGTGCATTCATTGTGTGTGCCAGCAACATCTTGCTTTCACTCTGAAATTTTTTCCAGTCCCGACATTGTGCAATCGTTAGGTACAGTGATCCCTCGTTACAACCAAATCGTTTTACCAGAAAGATTGCTTTATTTGCAATTTTTTTTCTGGTCCTGATCCAAACGCATGCATTTTAACCCGCATTACTTGAAGCGTGTCAATAGTTTGCTCCGCTTAGAGCAAACTAGCGTGGCACGGCCATGCAGCTCCGCAGCGGCGCGGCACTGTGGAGGAGACCCATCCCATTGCTATGGTCTTGGTGCCACAGTCTTGGTGGTCTTGCAGACGTTCCGTTAACTTCATATGTGCCAAAATCGGTATAGCAAGAGAACAATGCCGATCCATTTTACGTTCCTGATGTGTGCTTCACATTTCCTTGATTCCCACTGTATGTCAGATCTGCCAATTTATTAATTAATTATTAATTGAATTTATTTCTCCTGTTTACAACAGAAAGGAAGCAGAAGCTAAAGGTCATGTGGCCCAACAGAGGCTTCTGCTGCTACAACAGTTTGGCACGCAGGCCGTATGTAGCACTAAAATGATACAAAATACGTCGTACATACGGATTCAACTGAAAGAGTCGCAAAAAGAAAAGGTCATGTCTGCACAACGCCTCCTAGAAAAACAATGCCTGGAACGTGAGCCGCAAAAGCGCTGCCCTACCCTCTGATTTCACCCTCCCCCACCGGTACAGAGGCGAGCGCCACTGGCGGTTGCTCCTTGTAAACACGCCGACGCGCGGCCGCCGGGAGCCGAGCGGCTGCTTCTCGCGAGCAGACACCTTGCCGACCGCGGGTTGTCAGCGCTGCTGCATGCAGACGCTTTTTTTATCGCTGTTGCGAGGTAACAAATTGCCATATGAAATAAAGTACAGTTAAACCTGCTTATAACGAACCTCCATATAACGAATTCCTGGATATAACGAAGTTTTTCTATTCCCCGCCGTTACTCCATAGAAGTACATGTATTTGAAACCTCTACGTAACGAAGTGGCAGCGGAAGAACCCCTCGAAATAACGAATTTTCTCCGCCGACAGCCTGAGATTTTGCCCCAAATTTTGTCACTTTTGCGCGAGCAACAACTGGAAGCACCTCCTCCGCCGCAACGGAATGCGAAGCGGCGGTGTCGCGCTTGGCGCGCTCAGACACGGCGACTGCGAGGCGAGAGCGAGTGCACGTGTGCGTGCTTGCGAGCATGCCTGAGGAGGGCCTCCATCCCTCGAATCCCGCTGCGGGGGTGTCCTTTCCCCCTCACTTCAAACCTGCTCCCGCCGCTTTCTGCAGCTGGCCTAGCCTGCCAAGCCGCCACCCTCCTTTTCCAGTTGATGTTACCGAGTCGCGCCGGTTTAAGAGAGAAATAAAAGAAACGAGTTTTTTTTTTGTTTTTTTTTAACATGCTAGCAGCGCGGCTCTTTGGTTGCTGCGCCAGTCTGCACTTCGCTAACCTGACAGTAGGTGAGAGCGCTTGTTAGGCCTAGCTCGCGGGGTCACAGGCGGCGCGCCTCAAGGGAAGTTTGCCCTTGACAACACAGGGATCGGGTGCACAGGAAATCCCGGGGTGATTCAAGGGCAGCGCGCGTGAAATGGTAAAAAAAAAATGAAATGGAGACAAACAGCGGTAAACTGGAGGACACGGGTGCGCGTTCCATGCGTAGTGTTCGCGGCTGACAAACGGCTGTAGTGGCATTCTCCGTCGCCTTGGAAATCCTATCCTCAGAGGGCGCACCGCTCATTGTTAATTCGTTCCGCGCTCCTTCCTCCTCCACGGTGATTCGCTGCGCTTTTTTCGGGCTGTGCACTTCCTTTGTGAAGCCTGCCCCCTACCTCGATTGTCTGCAATTTCCCGGCAGCCGCATTATAACCGGTCCTTTGTATCGGGAAGGGGGGGGAGGGGGGCTGCACATTAAGGGGTATGCGGGGGTTCAGAAAAAACTGGGGGTGGGGGGTTAGAAAAAACGGCATTATTGCCGGACCTGTACTATAAGCGGCCACATAAGTGTTCTCAGCTGTAAATGTTTTCTCACCCAAAATAATTGTTTTGGGCCAGCTCTGCGGTCTGTAACCGTTTTGCTTACTTAAGCGTTTATTTTTCGAATTTTCGTGCCGAACCTGCATATAACGAAATCTTCTTTATAACGAAGTTTTCCAGGAATTTCTCAATTTAGTTATATACAGGTTTAACTGTACATTTGTACATGTACTGTACATGTACATAAAGGTTTACACGAATGATGGTAATTTCGTCTGCTTAACGCAGCAGATTTACGTTGGTTTGCGTGATGTTTTTCGCCGTCTGTCTTTGCGGAGCCAGTTCTCCATTTCATTTGAATGGCAGTGCGTTGCTGTTGTGTGCCGTGCTGCTCGTCGAGTTTCCGATGGAAACAACCGGTTGTGTCTTTTCATGAAGTGCCAGCAGAGATCTCCTTGCGTGAGAAGTGGCTGCACGCAATATTAGGCGCTTTTCCCAGTGCTACAATCAAGGAACACTGCATCGTATGTAGTCTCCACTTCCATGCGAGTGACTTTTTGAAGAGACTTCACCAGAACGTCTTGAGTGCCAGTGTGTCCACCGAGCACGAGAGGACCAACAGTACACGGCGAACTGTTTCCGCGGCTTGTTAAACCAGACAGGTTGCCGGACAGCTTGCTGTGCCTGAATAACTACATCATGCGAGTAACATCACTGGTTATTTTGGCGCTGGTCGGTTTGTTTTACTAGAACATTTTGCTGCAGAGAGCAGGTACGTTTCAACGCGCGCGTTTCAAGGCGGCGGCGTCTGCTATCAAACTACCGCTGCACGCTCTCGACGGTGGTCCGGACAGCGCGCAGGCTGCGCAGGCCGGCTGCTCCCAGCTACGCGATTGGCTACGCCTGTGATTTCAGGTGACCAGGCGGTCCGGAGGCGAGCGCTCTCGCACGGCGCATGGTCGAAACACGCGGCAGGGAGCTCCCTATGGGAAAGCAAGCGACATTCCAGGCATTGATTTCTAGGAGGCGTTGCTCTGCAGGAAGGCTTTAAATAATGCAACAGAATACAATTTAAAAATGTTTTGGCTTAAACAACAACTAAAACATGAAATTGAAACAAAGAATATGATAATATACACTGTAGTTCTAATCAAACTCAATATTGTGAGAAATTAGAAAAGTTTTGCATTATTCATTCAAACCTTCCATAACTTCGTCATCAAAGTCATGTAGTCGATTAAGTAGTGAAGGTACCTGGCAACTAAGTAAATGTTTCCCATTGTGTTTGGTGTTCGCATATGATGTTGTCAAAGGCTGTAGTGTGGATTGGTGGGTATATTCATAATATACTGTGTTCTGTTTCGTTTGATAAGTTGCATGAGCTCATAGTAGTGTACTTGATTTGCCTTTAACATAGAATATTTTATTTAAAAAAAGGTTTGATTCTGAAGAGAATGAAACCTTTTGTAAAATTCCACGACTGGAAGTTGGATTGGAATTTGGATTGGAATTTGGAAACGTTTTGCAAAGTTCCACGATAACCCTCGAATTCATGTAGGACTCTTTTGAGCAGTACTATAAGCTTATTATAATTTTTTTATGTAATGGTGCCCCAAATTAATATGCAATAAGTTAATCTGGAGTAAAATAGTATATAGTACAATGAGATTTTCAACCATGGAGGAACCAGGATACCCAGCCTATATAAACAACCAACAGTTTACTTAATAATAATTCTGTTGAACTTTTGTCCACAAGTATGTTCCAAGCCAAATCTTCCTGGAACCACACTCCAAAAAATTTTTACTTTTTACCTTCTCTATTATTCTACCCCCAAAACAATACTTGAGTTGCAGGTGTACGGTTTATTAGTAGGGGTAAATATCATATACAGTATAATCCCATTGCAACAGATCTACTTACAACAGACATTTGGATACAACATACCAAACTGTGGTGTTGTGCTGATTTTCCTATCTCTTCCATTGATTGAACTTTTACAATGGATTCTGATACAGCATACATTCGGATATAAGGGCTAAATTACGAGACCAGCTAGCTCGTCACCATTCCTTTACAGCAGACTTATGTACAGCAGACATTCCAAATTCAATAACTTCCAACTCCAAACGTTGTTTACTGCACCTGTGTGATCAACACAGTGAGGTACTATGGTGGCAGATAACGTCAACAGCCTTGTAATGATAGAAACATGCATAGTGTCCAAACTATTCATTGGGCAGCACAGTTAAAGTTGACAAGCTTCTGGCAGAAAAGTTAGAGAAGAATAAATCCTTTCCTCGACCATGTCTGTGACCTGTAATTCACTCCGCTTATAACAGACTCGTTCACTGTCTAAATAAAAGTATGTCTTAACAGTATTTGTATTCTACATACTCCTGTTACAACACACCAAAATCTTATTCATTATCAAGGTCTGTTGTAATGAGATTAAACTGTATTTTGTTTGGGAAGTATTCATTTATAACTTGTTCTGTCATAACCACCAAGAGAGCTGCTCATATAGGTGTTAACTTTTAACTCGAGGTCTGTTATAGTAGAAGCTGTAAAGAAAATGTTAGCATCATCTGCATACATAACTAATTGCGGAGACTCAGGGATGTCGCACAGGTCGTTTATATACAGTGAACTCCCGTTAAAACGAACTTGGTTAAGACAAATTCTTGGATATAACAAACAACATAGGTATGTTTGTTTGGTTTCCCATAGACTAAATGCAGAAGAAGTCCTCTTAAGATGAACCCCCTCACAGGTAACGTTCTGTTAAGAGGAACTTTCGAAGTGCTGGGGACAGCCACCCCTAGGTTAGTGTAGGAGGCCCCAAGGGCTGGGCACCTAGGTTCTTTTGTAGTTTCCCTGCCAAGGAGAGTACAAAAGAACCAAAGACTAAGTAAGCAAAGCCACTTAGGTGCCAGCAATAAAACTCTGTGCAGAATTTTATTGTTGGGGACCCCAAGTGCTAGGGGCCCCCTGCCTTCTTGAACCTTTTTGTTCTTTTCACCTGGGGTTCTTTTATTGTCTCCCCACCTCCCGTTCAGCACCTACAGGGAGAGTACAAAGGAACACAAGGCAAAAGAATCCAAGAGGGCTTACACAGAGGCTCTGGGAACTTGAATAAAATTGCCCCCTCCCCCCCCTGCCCCCCAACTAGTAGAGAAGTGGTAAAGCAAAGTGGAAGAAAAAAAAAGGGGGAAGACAGGGGCTCCCACAAAGGGGCAAGAAAAAGGGGACAGATAAAAAAAAGGTGAATGGTGCTTTTTATCTACAACAACAAAGTGTACACATTAGACCTTTTGGCTGATCAGCACCTCCTGGGGCAAGTGCAGGAAAAGTGCCCTGAAGAAAGACAGGCCTAGTTTTGAGTCTGGGCAGTAAAGGTGTCTTTACGGACATGAATGTGTATGTGAGTATCCTCAAAGATGCACCACAATGCCTAACACATTGACTGGCAGCACAACTGACATGATCACTGAAGAAGTGCTTGAAGTGCTTTCGAGGAATACGGAGGTAGCTTGTGCCTGCTTAAGTTCTCTAATGAACAACCTTTCCCAGCAGCATGGAGATACTGGAGCATACTCAAAATCATTAGATGAAATGTTATTTATGGCTGCTTGCCAGTGCTTGAAGACAGTTTTCAAGTTGGATAAAAATAAGGTTTCATTTGTAATTTTGTAAGATTCGAGTAAATACGGTAATACCTCATCACAACAATGTTGCTTAACTTATATTCCCATTTTAATTGAAGCTTCTGCAAGTCCAGACGCAAGTGCATCTAATTTAACCTTCATGACTCAAAGTGCGTAAATAGGTTGCTCCGCTTAGAGCAAAGTAGTCCCATTCAGCACCGAAACTTTCTAGCAGCATCACCAGCGCACACGAAGGACGAAACAGAGGGAACCTAAGGTGGCTGCGTTTCCACGAAGCCACGCTTGGCTTCGTGAAAACGCCGCCACAGGACACACATGCTGTACCAAGAACTGTTACAATGGATGAGCCCACAATCAAAGCCCATAGCCGTCTACATTTGAATCAGTCCACGAGGGGAGCACCCGGCACTGGCATTGCACATGCAAACCTGAGGTGCCCCTGTGTATAAATAAGTCACTCCAGATGCCAAAACAAATGTTTTCCTGAAAATATTCTTTCGTTTCTTTTATTCCCCCTATATTAAACGCCAGCCGTGTGAGCAATAAAATCACCGAACAATTTTGTACATTTCAAACTGGGATTTTCAGAGACATCGAAAGCAGAGAGGTGCAAACAAACGAGCACTACGGAACTTTCACATGTAAAATGAGCCTAGTAATATTCATGTTCATTTTTCATGTACAAGATAGCTTGTTTTGGGTCATACAAATTCAGGATGACAAGAACATTTTACGTGCCCCCGAGGAAGTTGCATCATCTAGATTTCATGACATGAGTAAGGCCAGAAATGGCACCCAATAATTTGGTGATGGTAAAAATAAAGAAGTATTAAAAAAAGGGGAGATCTAAGATGCACCCATGAGATTTAGTTGCACAACTCACCTGAAGCCGAAATTTCCACATGGAACCAACGGGCACATTAGGAAGAGGCCCAAAGTGGTTGGCTGGCACCAAGGTGCACTCCCGCGTACGTCCCACACAGGCCATGCCACGACCCCAGTCACGTTTGCCTTCACCAACAACCGAGGGCAGCCGGGACTTGCGCCGGGATTCTTTCAATGCTTCCCCAGGCTGAACAACCTCCGTTGGATCACGTTTGCAGTCTGGGCAGAACCTGGAAAAATGCACAGTGGTAGTCATCAAGATATTCAAAAAAAAAAAAAAGGAAGAAGATCATATGTCAGTTTAACAAAATTTGACTAGAGAAAATTTTATCAGCAAAACTGTTTAAGCTAGCCAAACTTTGTCCTGTCACGACATATTACCCTGACATGACCTTGCCTCAGCCATGCCCAGCTATATGCCACCAGTACTACAAGCATTACCCTGCACACCTAGGATCCCCTTGCAACACCTGGATATACTAATTAATGTAACTAAACTCAGACCTAATCAAGCTAATTAAACAATCACGAGGCCATCATATGTTCCCGCCAAGTGATCACCATGACATGTTCCCACCAAAATCCCGTAATGCAATATATGCAGGAACATGTCACATAATAGCCATGTGATATTTTGATAGGAACATATCACATTACATTGCATTACGTGATTTTGTTGGGAAGATGTCATGTGATCACTTGGCAGGAACATATATATGGGTCATTCCACGCCAACTGTCCCAGCTGTGGCGCTCGTCAAAAATTAACTTCTTTCAAAAAATTCCAAAAAATTACACGGAAGTCAGCCTTACCTCCACAGCACTTTCCGGAAATATTTTGAGCAGAAAAAATTTTTTGAGCTCGTGAGGGTCATTTGAATTTCGCGAAACGGCGGAAAACAAGGCACCATAAAAAAAATTCCTGAACATCAACCAATGTGCCAATCGTTTTCAAATATGCATTTTTGCATTCTCATAGCATGTACCTTCACTTATAAAAATCTTTGACAAATTATTTTCATGTTCCTCACTGCTTAGGACCGAGGTGAAAATGGTGAAATTGCAGCGTTTTTGGGAATTTTTTCCTGAAAAACGGTTTTGCAAGAGAACCTGCAAATATTTTTGTATAACTGGCCATAAGAGGTACAACAGTATAAAAAATAATTTTTGCCCATGTCTTCTGCAAAGACTCTGAAATAAATCTCTAAACTTGACAAAAACACCATTTTCTCCTATGTTTAGGCGTTAATTGCACCCTAAGGTGGTCCATGAAAAAATAATCAGAACAGGGCAGGTAGTTGAGCAATGTAATCGCTTTCGAAAGAGCAAGTTTCATTGAGGTAATTTTTGTATACCATGAGAAAAAAATTTTTGAAGTTGAGTCCCACTACTCTCCTTCTAGTGCTCCGTGATTCGCCTTCTCCTTATGGCTTGCTGGTGGGAAACACAAACCACCTTGCCTTGCCGCGTAAAATAAAAGGTAGCGCGTGAGCAGCTTGTGGTTTTTCTGTCTTCTCGTTCCTACCTCAACTTCCGTTTCCTATATAAAAACCGATAACAACAGAGGGACACATTTAACTGTACCCTTGGCTCAGGACATGGTGAGTCGAGCATGGTGAGTCGTCTTGCAACCGCAAAAATCCTGATGTGAAGAAAAACTTAGTGGTTTCCGTACGTGAGGGTCACCGACGAAGTACAGGTAGTGTGAGCTCAACATACGACTGGCTCTTCTTCATCTCTGCACATCATCATCACTTGTACATTTCCCCCCATCAACATCGATCATCATCAGCTGCTTGGCTCGCTCTCCATCTTGGTCGCCATAGATCAAGGCTCGCCTAGAATAAAAGTAGTTGCTCACAAGTGGTGGAGGTGCTTTCCGTTCCCGAAGACCTCTCGCACGTTCTCACTGGAGCTCCGCTCGGGCCGCCGTCTACCACCTACAGCCATGCAAGGTTCAGAGAACCACGGCGATTCCCATCCCAGCGCCTCACCACAGCCTGCGCAGCCCTTACTCGCCATCAACACCCGCCTGCGCGACCCGCCAATCTTCGCTGGTCTGCGAGGCGATGACGTCGAGGACTGGCTTCAAAACTACGACCTTGTCAGCGACTATAACAGGTGGGATAATTCGCACAAGTTACGCAACGTCCCCTTTTACTTGTCCGACGTCGCCAAGACTTGGTATTGGAACCACGAACCTGACATTCCTGATTGGGCCACGTTCACGCAACAGCTGCGCCAAATTTTCGGTGCTCCATCCGTTCGTGCTGAGGTAGCGAAGAAAAAGCTCAGTGAGCGTACTCAGGCCCACGGTGAATCGTACACCTCGTACATCGAGGATGTGCTTGCACTGTGCAAGCGTGTGGACGCCTCCATGTCCCAAGCAGACCGCATACGCCACATTATGAAAGGCATAAACACCATCGCCTTTAATGCTCTCGCCTCACAAAACCCGGCAAGCATTCAGGAGGTTATAACCACTTGCCAGCGTCTCCAAGAACTTCAGTCGCTCAGGTTATACACCGATACACCTGACCTTCGTCTCCCTTCGGTCATGGACTTGCGCACCCTGATCCGCGACATCGTTCGTGAAGAACTTCACGGCCAGTCCTCGTCATGTGCTCCAGCGTGTAGTGTTCCTTCCGGGTCCACCACGTTAAGAGACGTCATCAAGGAAGAAATAGCGTCAGCGTCGCGTCTTACGTGCTCTGACAATTCCTGCGTTCATCAGACGCCGACCTATGCCAACGTCGCGGCGCTCTCTCCGGCGAACCCTGCCTCTTTTCCAATGCCAGAAGAACGTGCCCCTGTGGCTTCCTTGTCACCGCCGGTACGTCCACAGCCTTATTGCAACGCTTCACGTCCTGCTCGACCGACTTGTTTCTACTGCGGATATCGAGGGCACATCTCCCGCTTTTGCCGCCGACGTCAATACGACGAGCAACGAGGGTACGTTCCAGACGAACGCACAGGCGCTCGCCCAGCAAGGAGCTACCAGCGGACCTACTACCGCTCTTCCTTTGACCGCTCACCATCACCGCCCTACCCTACTGATATGTCCGCCAATCCTCGAAACTCTCGTCGTAGGTCGCCGTCTCCGCGCCGTCGTTCAGTGTCGCCTCTCAGGCCTGCTTCCAACGTCACCAACGCCCACTCGGAAAACTCCCCGATGCAGTTTTAGGAGGGGAAACTGCATCCACCGGACAGCCAAAAATTCCTCCGGACAGACCGTCGAACTTGGTAGTAGTGTTTGCTGAAGGTATCCGCGCAGAGGCTCTCGTGGACACAGGTGCT
Source organism: Hyalomma asiaticum (assembly GCA_013339685.2). NCBI lineage: Eukaryota > Metazoa > Arthropoda > Arachnida > Ixodida > Ixodidae > Hyalomma > Hyalomma asiaticum. The sequence goes on from CM023481.1 coordinate 204,936,812, forward strand.
GCTATTTCCATTATTCGTGCCGAATTTTGTTGCCGCCTCCGGAAAGTGACTACGCCATACTGTGGACCTCCTCTGCGCGGAGCGACCAACGCTATCATTCGCCCAACTGCACAGTGCACTGTTCGTGTCTTGATTGATGGGATACGTCACCACATAGTTTTTGCAGTTTTTCGGGAGTGCACACATGACCTCATTCTCGGGTGGGACTTCTTGTCTTCTGCATCCGCATCTATTTATTGTCGTCAGCGTCTTATGCACTTGAATCTCACCGGCTCCTCCCTTCCTCAGTATGAAGAAAAAGTCCGGCTCGTTGCCTCCTATGACTACGTGCTTTGGCCATCTAGAGAAGCAATTATAGGCGTTAACTGCAGTACTATTACAGATGGCGACGTGCTTATTTCACCCTACGGACGTACTCTTTCTCGAGGAATTGTGATTACTCCTGGCCTCATTCGCTTCTCTGAGGGCTGCGCATTTCTTACCGCCCTGAATCAAACACCCGAACCTCAATTGCTGCCACGAGGGTCTACTATCACTTGTACCGTCGATACCAATCCCATCGGGATTGTTGCCCTTTCGACCATACCACCCGAGTCCAAGTCGTCTCCACTCACTGCCTCTTCAGCACCATTCTCGGCAACCATAAGTGCTGACCTTACACCTGCCCAGAGACAAGATCTGCTCGACGTATTGAGTAAGCACCATTCCCTGTTTGACGTAAATTCACCCGTGCTCAGTATGACCACAGCCACGACTCATCGTATACAGACTGGCGACTCCGCTATTGTTCACCGGCGTCCATATCGAGTATCTCACTCGGAGCGCAAAGTCATCGAGGAGAACGTATCCGACATGCTTCGACGGAATATCATACGTCCCTCTTCAAGTCCTTGGTCCTCACCAGTTGTTCTAGTGCAGAAAAAAGATGGTTCAGTGCGTTTTTGCGTCGATTACCGCGCACTGAACAAAATCACACGCAAGGATGTTTACCCTCTGCCAAGAATTGACGACGCACTAGACTCGTTACACGGCGCCGAATATTTTTCTAGCCTTGACCTTAGATCAGGCTATTGGCAGATACCGATGTGCGAATCTGACAAAGAAAAAACCGCTTTTGCCACTCCAGATGGGCTTTACGAGTTTAACGTGATGCCTTTTGGGCTTTGTAATGCGCCTGCCACATTTGAACGCATGATCGATAATGTCTTGCGCGGATTGAAGTGGAAGACGTGTCTGTGCTACCTTGATGACATAGTCGTGTTTTCAACCACGTTCTCGCAACACCTCGAACGCCTTGACCAAGTGCTCGCCTGCCTCGCACGCGCTGGGCTACAGCTCAACACCAAAAAGTGCACTTTCGCGAGCAAGACCATCAAGATCCTGGGGCACTTAGTCAGCAAAGAAGGAATTCGACCGGATCCTGAGAAGCTTGCCGCCGTTCTGAAGTTTCCCCGTCCTATGTGTCAAAAAGACCTCCGTAGTTTTCTCGGACTTGCTTCTTACTTCCGGCGATTCATACGCAACTTTGCTACGCTTGCTTCTCCCCTCCATCAGCTCCTTGCACGTGAAGCCCCATTCCTTTGGTCTGGAGATTGTCAAAGTGCTTTCGTGGCTTTGAAAAATGCCCTGACGTCCGACCCGGTGTTATGCCACTTTGATCCGAGCGCACCCACCATTCTCCACACAGACGCCAGCAGTCATGGTCTCGGTGCCATTCTCCTGCAATGTGACAACAGCTCTCGTGAACGAGTTGTCGCTTACGCTAGTCGCACTCTGACCCCTGCGGAGAGGAATTACACCATCACCGAGATGGAGTGCCTTGCTGTTGTATGGGCCGCGCAAAAATTTCGCCCATATCTCCACGGTCGTCACTTCACTGTCGTAACCGACCACAACGCTCTGTGCTGGCTTTCATCGCTAAAGAACTTATCGGGTCGCCTTGGGCGCTGGGTCCTTCGTTTACAGGAGTACGACTTCGAGGTAACCTACAGGTCCGGAAAAAACACCAGGATGCCGATGCTCTCTCTCGCTACCCCTTGGCCAAGAACGACGAATCACCATCGACTCTCCATACTAAAGTACAGCACGCGTCACCTTCGTCGGCTTCAGCCATCTCGACGCTCGATTGGCTGAAGCCAGAACAGTCATCTGTACTTGTGTCTCACCAACGTGTTGACCCCTACTGCAGAACCATTGTAGGACGTCTCCAAGGTTCTTCTTTACCTCCCAACGCCCGACTCCGTCGACAACTTACACAGTTCAGGCTTCACGATGGGGCTTTACAACGCTACATTTATCATGTCGATGGTAACAAATGGGTCCCGGTCGTACCTCGTTCCTTACAACGCGAGGAGCTCGCAGCTTTTCACGATGATCCGACTGCAGGTCATCTAGGCTACCACAAGACTTACGACAGAATCCGAAGTCGCTGTTCCTGGCCTGGCCTCTCCACAGCCGTTTCCAAGTACGTCGCATCCTGTGTCCGTTGCCAGAGCCGCAAGCGACCAACTACTGCTCCTTCGGGCCTCTTGCAGCCTATTCCTTGCCCGGCGTCGCCTTTCGAAGTCGTTGGCGTAGACTTGTACGGCCCTCTTCCGAAGACCCCTACTGGCAACCGCTGGATTGTCACGGCCGTTGACCATCTCACGCGCTACGCTGAGACAGCCTGTCTGCAAACTGGCACTGCCGCGGAAGTCGCGGATTTCTTCCTACGCAACATCTTTTTGCGTCACGGCGCTCCGCATGTTCTCCTCAGTGACCGTGGCAAAGCTTTTCTCTCGTCCGTTCTTGCTGAAGTCCTGCGTGCCTCAGGCACCATTCACAAGACCACGTCGAGTTATCACCCGCAGACCAACGGCCTGACAGAGCGTTTCCACCGTACTCTGTCGGACATGCTCGCAATGTACATCGCCCCCGACCACACGAACTGGGATGCAATCCTCCCGTTCGTAACATTTGCCTACAATACGGCCACGCAACGCACCACTGGCTTTTCTCCATTCTTCCTCGTCTATGGTCGCGCACCAAGTTTCGCTCTGGACGTGTCATTCCTGTCGGCTTCTATACCCTCAGCAGCTCCTTTCTCTGAAGAATTTCTCTCTCGGCTTGCGGACTGCCGTCACCGCGCCCGTATTAACACCGACATTTCCCAGGAGGTACGGAAGTGCCGCTACGACTCTGGTCACCGTGCTGTGACTTTTTCTCCTGGCGATGAGGTGCTTCTTTGGACTCCCGCGCGCGCTACAGGCTTATGTGCAAAATTAACCAGTCGTTTTATTGGACCATACACAGTCATTGAACAGACATCCCCAGTGAATTACCGCGTCTCGCCCCTTACGTCCCCATCTGACCACCGTTGCCGAGGGACAGAAATCGTGCACGTTTCTCGCTTGAAACCATATATTCGGCGAGTTTCGTAATTCCTCAGCGCGGCCAGGCGGCCGCTTCCATCGCGGGAGGGAATTAGTGTGAGCTAAACATACGACTGGCTCTTCTTCATCTCTGCACATCATCATCACTTGTACATTTCCCCCCATCAACATCGATCATCATCAGCTGCTTGGCTCGCTCTCCATCTTGGTCGCCATAGATCGAGGCTCGCCTAGAATAAAAGTAGTTGCTCACAGTAGCATGAATACGCGGCGGGTCATCACGTGCTGCGCTGTCTATCGAGGCAAGGACTTGTGTTTTCGTGGTTTGGATTCACTATTAGAGGCTACGCTGACGTCCTGCTTTTCTTCTTCGTTTCCTGTTCAGCGAGCTGCTTGTCAAAGCAGCACGCTAAATGTACCGCTGTTATTAAAGGGGCATCGCGGTTTCTAAGCCAAGCATGTGATTAAATGTTGTCCTTTGATATTGCCTTTTATATAAGAACAGAATGTTGACGTAGGAACGAAAAGATTCCAAAGCCATAAGCTGCGGACACGCGATCTCTTATTTTACACGGCCTGGTAAATTTATTTGTATTGCCCGACAACATACTGTTAGGAGATATCAAATTGCGGAGCAAAAAGAAGAAACAAACAACCAGTTTGGAAATGTTTTTCTTAATGCAAACACAAATTACGCTGATAAAAGTTGCTGTTTTGAAAGTTCTTATGCTTGGCAAGTACATACGCTTTAGTGTTAATTATTTCTCATTGTCAGAGCAGCACGCAAAAGGTACCGTTGTTTGTTATGGAGACATGGTGGTTCCTGAGCCAAGGGTACAGTTAAATGTGTCCCTGTGTTGTTATCGGTTTTTATATAGGAAACGGAAGTTGAGGTAGGAACGAGAAGACAGAAAAACCACAAGCTGCTCACGCGCTACCTTTTATTTTACGCGGCAAGGCAAGGTGGTTTGTGTTTCCCACCAGCAAGCCATAAGGAGAAGGCGAATCACAGAGCACTAGAAGGAGAGTAGTGGGACTCAACTTCAAAAATTTTTTTCTCAAGGTATACAAAAATTACCTCAATGAAACTTGCTTTTTCGAAAGCGATTACATTGCTAAACTACCTGCCCTGTTCTGATTATTTTTTCATGGACCACCTTAGGGTGCAATTAACGCCTAAACATAGGAGAAACTGGTGTTTTTGTCAAGTTTAGACATTTATTTCAGAGTCTTTGCAGAAGACATGGGCAAAAATTATTTTTTATACTGTTGTACCTCTTATGGCCAGTTATACAAAAATATTTGCAGGTTCTCTTGCAAAACCGTTTTTCAGGAAAAAATTCCCCAAAACGCTGCAATTTCACCATTTTCACCTCGGTCCTAAGCAGTGAGGAACATGAAAATAATTTGTCAAAGATTTTATAAGTGAAGGTACATGCTATGAGAATGCAAAAATGCATATTTGAAAACGATTGGCACATTGGTTGATTTCCAGGAATGTTTTTTCTGGTGCCTTGTTTTCCGCCGTTTCGCGAAATTCAAATGACCCTCACGAGCTCAAAAATTTTTTTCTGCTCAAAATAGTTCCGGAAAGTGCTGTGGAGGTAAGGCTGACTTCTGTGTAATTTTTTGGAATTTTTTGAAAGAAGTTTATTTTTGTCGAGCGCCACAGCTGGGACAGTTGGCGTGGAATGACCCATATATATATATATATATATAACGAAAGCGAAGGGGGTCAAGGGCTCGCTTTGTTAGAAACAAGTTAATGAAACAACAAACATTGAAGCCTAGGAAACATACATACATACATATATATATATATATATATATATATATATATATATATATATATATATCACAGAACTATCATTGCAGACCTGTTTCAGTAAACTGTTGGTCAGCTTTGCTGTAATCTCGCCTTGCGAAACCTCACGGAAGTTGCGTACAATTTTTTTATTGAACTTTATTTGAAAGAACTTTTCAACTAAAGAGCAATGCATTAGTACTAATTTTCAATTTCTTCCCTTTTTTAAATTTACTGAAGCAATGTTGAACAGAAACTTTAAATAATGAAGCCTTCGCACATAAAACATGCTTGGACTTGACAGCAGGTATACAGCAGTGATACATGACTGCTGCAGGATATGAAAGCCTTGTGCTGCAGACATACCATTCTGTGTGGATGGATTATCAAGAATACATAACCAGAATAAACTTAAGCTATCAGTTGAGAAAAGCTGAATTAGCAGAGACTGTTCAGTAAACTACCATGGCCAAAACACATTGGCATTATCCGTTTCACACATAACAGCCGACATCAAGACACTTTTTTTCCCTGCTAGCATGCAGAATCAAAGAAAAGTGTACTACATATGAAAAAAAAAAAAGTAGTTGCGCACGATAAAATTGGACAGAACACTGAGCCCTGCACATTTTTCTAACAATATAAGTAATTGAATGAAAGGCACTACAGACCTGAACATAGTTCTTATTGAAGCACACAAATACATTTATGCAACAACAGCACCTACAACAAGTGCTTGTAAACATAGCACAGTATGCTTTGATATTGGAAGTACAAAGGTGAATTTTCACTAATGTCTAGTTTCACATCCACATGTTCCAATATGTGAAGAAGTCCATCGAAAATGTCAAAGGTAAAACACAATTGCATCACAACAAATGATAAAGAATATTACCATGACCAAGAGGTGCCACAGTAGTTCCACCTCAGTAGAAAACAGAGAATAACACCTAGTGGGTGCAAAATGCTTGAATACTCTAGTATTCGTTCTGAATACACATTCACTATTTGAAATACAGTTGAACCCCTCAATAACGAAATCCACAGGAGAAACGAAAAAATTTGCTGTTGCAAGAATTTTGATGTAAAATAAGGCAGTGCAAAAAGAAAATTACTGAAAAGCGAAGAATTACTGTAAATATTTTGTTAGCCTGCTTTGGTGAGCCTTGCCCTAGACTATTCAGAGCTTCACTGTCGACAGCAAGTTTAGTAAATCATAGTTGGGATGAGTCCACGATTTAGTCTCCATGCGTAGAGTGGCAGGTATTGCTTTTATCCTGCGAGGGTCACCAAATTTTGAGAATCTAACATATGCTGCGGGCATATGTTCAAGGTCCGAGTATTTTCCCGTTTCCAGCCCACAGAATCTCTCCCTAGCAAACCTACATGACCGCATGCGGGCTCCCTAACTTTCCCAATCGCTATTTGTGTTACTTACAGGCCTTGGGCATGCACAGAAGATGCGATGCAGCTACCTTTATAGCGAAAAATGACTTTCCTGTGACGAGAGCTTGATAGTAAGTGCAGTGTCCCACCATGTGAACTTAATTGAGGACAGATACGACGCACAGTGATTGAGTCGAGCGCAAGGCGAACCACCACAAACTTGTCGCCAATGTCCTCCGTCCATAGAGAACGCTCCATCACCATGTTGAGATGGTGACGACACCGCATCTGAGCGTTCTGATGGGGAGTTCTTGCCAACATCACCAACGTGGTTTTGGTTTCGTACTCAATTCAAACGCACAGGCAGCTTTCCGAAGAAAGGTATGGCTATAGATTTCGAGCAAATATGACAACTGTGCTCCACAACTCACATCATGGCAAGGAGAGGTTGCGATTACGGCAGGAATGCAGCGATGCCAGATATCGAGCTGCATGGTGGCATACACGATGATGGCAGCCAACAAACGTGCTGGTATAACTTATCGCCAGCAAGCCTATAGTGACAATCTGATCAGCAGCAGCAGTCTTGTGCAGTAACTGGTTACTAGTAACACATCATCGGTAGCTAGTTACTTTTTAGTAACTTATAACTGTAACTAGTTAGTTTTAATTTGGAGGCACCTGCAACTGGAAATACCATTACAGTTACTTCCTTTTTCAGAAAAAAAATGTCCACCAGGGACACTCCTTAAAAGCAGAGCTGGGCAGTATCACGATACAAGAATATCACGATGCTTCTCAAATACTTTTCACTATCTGTATCTCTGTACCAAGATACATTTGCAAGATGCACTTGTATCTCACTAATGAAATACATTTACGATGTATTACTCGTATCGCGATGCTGCGTATGACACGGACATCTCTTCCCTTTTTTTTCCATCAGAATTGGGCTGATGTGTTTCCAGGGTGAAATAAAGGCTTTTCTTCCTATGAAGCCAAGCAAAGCACTGCCGGTTGACAACACAAAAGGGCGGTGGAATGTTCTCCCTGCTCACATGCAGAGAAAGGTGTGTGACATAGTAGGATGGTCAGCCTAAGTGACGAAAGACGCTTTGTTCAGAGGCCAGTGCAGCATCCTCAATTTCTTTCGTTAGGACAGCCATTTCTTCGTGACAAGCTGTGTGGAAACCACCCAGAAACAGATGCTTTGCAATGCCTCGCACACAGTTCTCAAAGCGGCGGTACTTCCAAAATACACCTCCCAAAGTGGCAGCGGCAATGTGGCTCAAGAGGGCCTATCTTCTGTCACACCTCAGGATGAGCTCCTATTTCATTTACAAGCATGCAGCAGTCTTTTGTGGCACCAGGCTATCCCAATTGTTTTTATAAATAAATTTCCAACAATCAATAAAAAAGTTGTTACAGCAAAATGAGGCGTACACAATTGCTGGTGTTGGGCTTTTGAGTGAGCCCCTTTCCATTCCTTTTATCTGGCGTTTTACCCCAAGCAACTTTGTCTAACCGCATGCGTTCATATGTTCCCGTTAAAAAACTGTATAATCTGGTTTGCAATATATTACTTAGTCCTGTACAGTAATGGAAAAGTAACGGCGTTGCGAATTTAAACGAGCGGAAGGTGCGTTTGAGTTACTTTTCTGGCTTGGATAACTGTAACTGTAACACTGTTACTTTTTACTGGTAACGTGCCCATGACTAGGCGGCAGTATGTGTCATGTGTAGCGCCGTCGTAACACACATTGATAACCCAAAAGCGCCGAGTCACCGTGTTACTTTTTACTGGTAACGTGCCCATGACTGGGAGGCAGTATGTGTCATGTGTAGCGCCGTCGTAACACATCGATAACCCAAAAGCGCCTAGTCACCATTCACTGCGCATGAGAGCTAATGGCATAAAAGCGCACACTTGGCCATGCACCATTACAGGGCACGCCCAGCCGTGCTTCAATGCACACTACTAAGCTGCACACCACAGTTGTTTGCATTATGCACAAATAATGCGAACCAGCAAACTATTTTCATTCACCACACGTGTACTGTGGAGAACAACAGATGCACCATGATCAGCCAACAACCATGACGTTTTCAATATGGCGGTTCCCATGCAAGTGTTCTGTGGCATTATTTTGCGAACTTAAGCGGGCGGAAGGTGCGTTTGAGTAGATTCCTCAGCCTTAGTCGAAGTCACCATGGTGTCTAATGGTCCCGCAAACTTCGTTATTGCAGGATTGCAGTTTCGTGACATTTCGTTATCGAGAGATATGAAATGCATTGAATCCTATGGGCTTTGGCCGGGAATTGTGAAATCTTTCGATGTTGCAAGAATTTCATTATTGAGGGGTTCAGCTGTACCACTGAACACCAATGTAACAAGCTACAGTATAACAAATTCTTGATATAACAATGTATTTGATTTTTACAACCTGGTGTGCGTAGAACACCATATACATCCCAATTTCAGTATCCTCTCCTAGCTTTATCCCTTCCTCTGTGCCAAGAAACTGGCGAACAAAACTACTGATATGATGATGACAGTACACTGATAAGGTTTTCACTTCCGTGACATGATAATTTTAAGCAAAAATTTGTATATCTGGAGGTCATATAGCCTCTATAGTCTGGTAAAAGGTTAAGCTACATGCATCATTAGTTCAATTATGAAAAATATAGCCCTTCGCAATTACATTTCCTTCCTTTGTATTCTCATCGGCGCTAAGTATTCGCCAACTATTGAAAAATATTTGGCTTTCCGAATAAGCATAGTTCAATTCGTTACTCGGAATTTTGTTCAAACATTCGCACGGCCATATTATTTCTCGATAACGCACGGCTCACTTCACAATTCCTAACCCAAAAAGAAGTTGTTTTTTTACTTCCTTAAGGACAGGATACATTCTCAGCGAAAGCATTTGGAAGTAATAGACACTCTTACCACTTTTTTTTTTTTGCTGAGTGCATTGCTGACAGCATCCAAAGCTGTCGCATTGCAACTACAGAACTGCGTGGATGCCACCTACAATCACCATTCTGCCGATTTTAGTTGACTTCCATGCAGTCGCTACCTGCGATAGCATTGCTAGTGACTGTCGAGCATGTTGAGTGAGTGAATGACACAGCAGCTGAGTCTCCAGGTGGGCAAGTGCCCTGTAGGGTTTATCACAGCCCTTTTTTATAGCCTTGGATGCTGTCGTGCCATCCAGCGGCACTGCCACACACTACAGTGACCACAGTTGAGTCCACAGCGGATGCAGCACCCAGCCAGTAGTTTTGTTTTTACTCCACGCACGTGCCTTCAGAAATGCGCGAATGTCCTGTGATTGCATCTGTGATCACATCACTACCAGCCGTGGTTGCACCCGCAGCGGATTCAACGATCAGTACTTTTGTTTTCAGTCACCGTGACTGTCTTTTGAACTACGTGGACGCTGCAGCCACAACTGCTCAATGAAAAAAAAGGAAAAAAGAAAAAGTGCTACAACTGTGATTACGTCACTGACAATGACCACCGGGGTTTATTCAGGTCCCGCGTCCGGTAGTTTCGTTTTGACCCAGTGAAATGCACGCCATGCATCAGTTCAATATGGAGGAAGCTGTTGTAAACAGGGTGTCAAACTGAAAAAAATACGGGTTCGGGTTTGGGTTCAGGTTCGACATGCACTATTTCGCTCCGGTTCAGAAAAATAAAGCTTTGAACCAGTTCACTAACCAGTTAAGCGCAGTAAACTTCATTGACTGTGGGAGCACTGGTTATGCTAGTCTGAAACACTCAAGGCTTCATTGCTCAAGTGGCAGCATGAGAAGTTGATCAGGACTGGAACTCTCTCTCTCTCTCTCACACACACACACACACACGTCACACTAGAGTTGTCCATCACAGAAAATGCCGGGGAATATCCTACCACACTATAAATGTAAGACAATCACACAGTGTCAAGGACGACTCAAGTACATTAAATGGACACTGAAGTGAAACAGTAAATCATTTTATACTGATCCTCCTTTAAGAACTCTACTATCGTTTCGTTCGCCATCCTGAGTTGAATATTAGGACAAAAAGTGAAGGCCATAGTTCTTTTTTTTTTTTTGCACTGAAACCTGAGCACCTAAACGCAAGCATGACATCACGGATTTCAAGCTCTTTTTTTCGTGCTTCGGCCTTATAGGCTCAACAGAATTTCATAAAACTCGTTAAGTTATTTCGCTGGTCACCCAAGAACACAATGCGATTCATTTTTAATGGTTGACAATTATGTGGGTCTTAGCAGGCGCCTTTCAAATATATGATGTCAAAGCGAATTGGTGCGAGAACTTCAAGACGGTGTCGCCACCTGTCTTAGATTTTCGCGCGTTTTCTCGTTTGCCGAGCACTTCTTCCCAACAAGAGTGGTGCTTTGAAAAGTGGTGCTTGCGAAAAAGTGATTTACTCATAAGAGAAAAATCGCTTTGCTCTTTAATGTCACTTTTGGGGCCTGTCTATATAGCACTAACATTTTGTAATTTTCCATTTAATTCCACCTTCATTTCCGATCGTATATGCTGCTCCACACTGTGGACACCCAAGGTTTTTCATACAGTGGAAGGCCCGCTAGCACATTCAAAACAGCTAGCGATGTTTTCACATAAATCAGTGAAACTTAGTAAAAATAGCTAGAGCAGGCATAGTGAGAAACAAGGCCGTGTTACGAGTATTGCACTACATGGCAAGCCTTTGCGGACCTCAGACACACTGATCCTTAAGTTCTCCTTTGCACATCTTTATTTCTATTGGTATTAATAAAGGAATCGAGTTAAACAGCGGAAATTTATATGAATGTTCGAAGGGCTAAACTTTCGAGCCGCGTCAGATAACAGTGTTAGACAAAAACAACCATTCAATATTGAGTACAACCAATTTAAATGAAATGTTTAGTAGAGTCTACTAGCCTATAAAACAGATGCCCTACATAACTTGACCCATGCACACCACGACAGGATTGCATCTGGAGATTCAGATTCACTTTGAAATTAGTGATAAAAGTGGAGCAGTTATACAGCATAATTGCGTCTTTTGTGGAGTACATCTCGTTGGAGGACTCACAATCATGAATGAATGCAAACATGCAGAAAATAGCAACAGAATAATCAGCTTCGTCTAAATTAACACAGAGAGTTTATTGGTTGCATACATGGAAGACTTGTTTGCTCACAAATTTCTTAAAGGGTGCGGTCAAGTATTGGAAGCTCCAGAAGTCTCGACCGCCTGAGGTTGTAAAAGTACAAGGCCGTTAGCATTTCACTGCCATCAAAATGCGAGTGCGCCACCAGACCACTGCAGCGGGAAAGAAGGGACAATCGTACGACGAAAATTATTCAAATAAATAAACCAATAAAAGTCAACAGACAAAAAGGCCGGAATCAATCATAGCGACGAGATGCTGCAGGCAGACTGCGGCACTGTAACTATTCTAGGCGCTTTGTTCCAAACCGATAACCAATGTAATTTTTTTTTGTCCGTTTCAGGTTCGGTTCGGGTTCAAGCACATTCAGAGAATGCCAGTTCGGGTTCAGTTCCGGCCAAAATTGCGGTTCGGGTACGGTTCGACACCCTGGATGAGCGATTCTGCCACCGACGGTATGCTGGCATCAAACTCGTGCACGCTTTATGGACAAACACTTTATTAGCGGCTAGTTTACCGGCAGCGGAAGAAATTACAGCCACCCATGCATGGTGGTGGCGGCTGTAAGGAAGGGGAAGGTTGCAGTTCAGGTGAATGAAGACATGGAGCTCTTGCACCGCAGTCGCATTGTTAAGGAAGTCACAACATCATGCAATTGATGGCTTTTATGCTGCTTTTAAGCAAAATAAGAAGACAAATTGTGTTCTTATTCAGAAAATAAAAGTCCACCAATGTAGTGCACATTTGTTAATTGTTTTGTCTATACTCTGTAATTCACACTTTCTATTAATTCACACCCTTTTGACCAGTGAAATCTGAATTAACGAGGTCTGCCATATTTTCAGAAAGCACTTGAAGTTTTTCCGCAATAGCGCAATCAATCGCTTGGACCTTCAGTACTTTTTACCTCGCATTTTTTGAAGACTGTTTGATTTCACAGTGTACATGACATCATGTGCTGTCTCAGCTTTCTTAGCATAATTGTCTGCAGCTACCATGAGCTCAGAAATAGTCTCTTCTAGTTTTTTTTCTTGTGTCTGCTGCTCTCAATTTCCTCTTCAATAAGGCCTCTCTTCAAATGCCTCAGCCAAGGTGTCAGAAAGAAATGTTCTTCGTTCACGTTTTCATTTCATTCCACTTATAAAAGTTCTATTCCCATTTGCAACCGTTTTTTATTGCATAAAAAGACTGGGAAGAAAACTGGCGATTAAAACATTATTTTCCCTAATAAGTGAACTATGAATTCTGAGATAACTCTGAGCAATTTGGTCAAGGGACTCAGCATGACCTCAGACAAAGCATGTGATCGAGTATACTTCCGAAACGTTGCACTCCTGTTCCGAGAATACGAACTTCAGTGCCGTGGATGCCTTCTCCATGCTGACCACCATGAAAAGGAGTAGTTGCACTAGTGTGCACATTTGCCACTCCCCTTTATCTTTTCATTTAATTTGTAAAGGGCATAGCTCTTTGTCAACCATTTCCAGCAAACATGCACCTCCGAAGTTAGGATAGCCATGGTTTTTGGAAAACAGCTGCATAACTGCTTTTGCTGAAAGCCTGTCATTGTCATACTTGAATTATCATGATTTGTTCCATGATGTCACGTTTGGGCAACTGCAAACTTTGGCGCTCAAGACTACCACAGAATAGAAAGAAGCTATGTCCACCTTGCTAAGGAAAATGGCTATAAGAAGATGCTTTTACCAGAAATAAAATAACTGAAATAAGTGTTTTTGGTAAGTACACTGCTCACTCCAACAAAAATTGTGTAGCTGACCGATTTTTCAGAGCTCCTTGCACACACCTGTGGCACCACTGCCTACTTTATAAAGTCATGTGGGCGCTCTGTGACAAAAACGACTCACAAGACTTCTGTTTAAGGGGGGACGTGGCAATGGGAATGCTCAATTTGGTCAAAATCTTTCATTTTTCAATTAATTTTTTTTCATGATCCTCGGACCTTCTTTTACCATGTGGTGGAATATTATAATGAAACACGCGGTAGTAGTAGGGAAAATGTCACTTTATCTATGTGTTGTCATCTAAAACCGCAAGAAAATTGGGCTTCTGAAAGTGCCGCCATCTTGGAATCATCGTAAAAAGGAGAGATCGAACCTGAGGATAGTCACACCATCGTGTTTCTTCAACAAAAAATACAACCAGCAAAATCGAGCAAGAACTTGGCTGCTCAAAGTTAACATTTGAGTGCTTTCATGAAGTAAAACTTTGAGCTCCGTTTTCTCAGCTTCCATTTTTTGAGCAGTTGCTGTCAGTCATCCCAGTGCCATTTCATAACTAGTGAAGCTAAATTCATTCTGTTTTTTTCACTTAGATCCTGAAACATTAGTGAGCGCTGTAAAGCTATTCATTTCTAGCTGCACGTCACACTAAGTTTTATAATTGTATTTATGCAAAAGTTGTTAGTAAGAAAATATGTTGAGGACATTTCAAAAATTTTTTCTGTACTCATTTGGACATAAAAAAAAATCAACGAACAGCTTTACGGCACACAGTGGGCCTTAGTGTATATGCTTAAGTAAAAATGGTACTGAAATTTTGTCTAATTAACCGATTAATTAGGGGGTGATTGTAAGGGTCTATAAAGTGATGTAACTCAGAAACTATGATAGGTAGCTTAACGATTTCATTTAAGTACCACCATAACAAACTACATCAGTGTGCCAAATTTAATCAGTTTACACCCGTAAATAACAAAGATAGTTTTCATTGCCACGTCCCCCCTTAACCACTCCACAACAGTGAATGCCTTAAAGTGCTATTAAATTCTTCAGACATAATGCATGCGCAGTAACAGGAAATTATCCACGGAAGCACCGAGAGACATCCATATAGTATGCACGAGTGCACATGGAATTCGATTATCTCTGGGAGCTTTGAAAAGGGCAGGAGATGTTATGGCACTGTTCACATAGGGCGGTGACAAACGCTATCTACCGGCTGCAGCCTCCAAGGTTATGTGGGCCTGCTTTTGCTGTTCCATACAACCTTTAAGGCCATGTTTTGGAGCAGCACTGGAGAAGTTTATCTCATTTCTAGCACAGATGTAGCAGGTTTAATGAAGTGTGGCACATTGCAGTAATCGTAGCAGCATTCCCATCACTGAATCCCCCCTCAGCATACAGCAAGCTCCTGGACGAACCCTGTAGAGACGAATTCTCAGATACATCAAACAGTTTCAACGAACAGCTTCAATGATTCAAAGAAAAGCAATCTGGTTTGGTTATAATTGCTACACTTCCTTTACATCACCGAGCAAACTGCTAAATAAAGCTGACTTAGATGCATTGCAGACAAGACGACAGCATGATCAATTGAACTACATGTTTCTACTTAACCACAACAAGCTGCACATAAACAAGGATGCATACATAGAATCAGTTCATCACCTATCATCTCATTCCAAGCATCCAAAAAACTGAAGGAGTATTCTTGTAAGACAAAGGCTTTTAAAATTTCATTTTTTCCGCACACCATCACTGACTGGAATGCTCTTTCTGCGGATCTGATGAACTGCAAAACTGTTCAATCGTTTATGGCAAAACTCAAACAACAACAACCTACTTGACTTTCATATTTCTTTTAAGCTTCGCTCCTTATTATTCCACCTTGCATGCATAACAGGCTTCAATTTACATTGCGCTTTCTAGCACTTTTAATATTTTCGTGGCATTCATTGCAATTATGCGTGTCATCAATGCGTTGTATTTTGAAATGTTGCTGATCTTTGCCCCCTTTATATGATGATTGCTTTTTAGATGTTACTGAATTAACAGATGTTTATGAACAGATTTTTTTCATAATTTTTTAATGTTGTTTTCTTGTCCTTTTTTCTGTGCGTGTATGCGGGAAACTTAAGAAATGTATAAGTGCTGGTGTTTCACTTTGACGCACTAATTCTCAGTGGTGAAGTTCTGCATGATATGTTTTTTCTGTTGTAGTTCCATATCTGTTCCTTTCGTGTATCACCCACACCTGCCTAAGGCCTCATTGAGAGGCTGGCAGTACTTCTGAAATAAATAAACAATGTGTGAGCATTTGGTTGGTTTTTATAGACTCAATATAAATAAAAGCCTGCTTATTAGGAAAAAAATCTGCTGCTTTGTGGTTAAGACGAACATTTGTAGTGACCATTACCGGTAGGCCCTTCTTATTTCTGCACTTCTGACAACCAGATGGAAAATTAGGTATAGTTCCAACCCTGACAGGCAATAATGTAGTAGTCATGTGTGCTGGAACCATGATAAGTTCCTAGAAGCTGCCGGACTAATAACACTGGACAAATTGTCTTGACACTTTACATATGATTCAAAGGACACTCAAGTAAAAAAAAAAATATTAGTAGTATTCTCGTTTTAGTAGGTTGTTCTTTCACAATGCTATGAACACCACTGTAGTGGAGAGAAGACCCTCGGTAAGCTAGAGATGTGCAAAAATAAAATAGAGGTGGCGACGCCGCTTTTCAGTTCCAGCACGAATACACATGACGTCGCAGATCTTTGACAGCTTCTGCTAAGGCCTACATAAATATTTACCGATAAGAAAGACATACACTGCATTCTCAGGAAGCCCTAAACTTAACACAGGGACTTCAGAACATTTGATCGAGCAAATTTGGCAAGAATATGAAAAAAAGAAATTTGGCCTTTGCGTTTGGTCATTTTCTGTTTTATTAATGAATACAAAATTGTGAAATTAACAGTCTAAACCACTTCACCTTTTTGCTTCAGTGTCCCTTTAATTAACAATGGTATGTTGGTTGTACAACAGTGAAACACTACTACCAATGGATAAAGCCATGCAAGAATGCTTGAAGCCGCCATTTTCTATTTTCGGAGGCAAAATAAGCACTCCATTTACAATTAGCTTCCCATTTTAAACCTACTCCTTCTTTTGCAATAAGCGTGAGACATATTGGAGAAGGGTGATACATGAGTGCTACTTTCAACAATGCTTTATTAGAAGCCTGATCACATAAATTTGTTATCTGGCTTTGAATAAAGTATTGTTGAAAGTTAGCGCTTGTGTGTGTGTGTTCCGTTCCTGTCCCATCCCCTTTCAAACGTCCCGTACTTAAAAACTGTGAGTATGTCGCAACAAGGTCAGACTCCTTTCAGAGTTTTAAATGGAGCGACAACCAATTTTTAAGGTACCCGTTTTATTTATACCAATGAAAAGCCAATGAAAAGCCAATGAAAAGTGGTCAGAGTGTCCAATCATGTACTGGCAAAGGGGGAAGCGCCGTGAAGCATTTTTACAGCGAAGCTGTTAGAAACTCGCTTGAATGTCTTGCTCGGCGTGGACAGGCTTTGCCAAGAGCATCACCATGGCAGGTTTTGCCAAGATAGCATCACATGGCATAGTGCGGTGGGGAGGAGGAGAGGCGCACAGCCAGGGTTGACGGCGCGCAACGCATGCGCACAAGTGACATGATGTCATCCAGCACAGCGCATGTTCACATCATCCGGCACACACATGCAGGGGGTCTACCAAGTTGACAATGCTAAATTCCCTGAGATTTCCAGGTTTTCCCCGAGTATTTTTGCGAAATTCCCTGAGTGGCACATAACTTTCTTTCATGTCGATGCGGGCAGGCACCATGTCACCCAATGTCATCGCTAATAAGGATGTTCAGCTCTTTGAGGGTCAAATAAAGAAAAACGAAAAAAAAAACGAACAATAGGAAATAAGCTTTCCCAGACGGTCAATCTGTGAAATTGCGGATTTTGAATGTACGAAGTGCGTAAGGTCGGAAAAGCATTGTTTTTTTAAAAAAGAATCATGCAGGAGCTGTATTTTGCTGTCAGCATCACTTATAACGTATTTATTCTAATCTAATGCACACTTTTTTTTTTTCGATAAAACGGGTCCAAAAATCGTATGCGCGTTACAATCGAGTGCAAACGAACGACACCGTTACCATACCGAGGCGCGTAGGAAAAGGGCCACCTCCTACGCGCTTCGGGCGCTGCCGAACAGTTACTGCCGAAAAAACGAACTAGCGGCGCGTCGTTTTTTGGCGCGTGTAGTTTTTGTAGTTTCTATGTCGGCGCCGGTCCCATCGCACGCAACGATGCCACGACGCACACGACGCGTAGGCCGATGATAATCGCCGCGTCAGCTTGGCCGTTTTGTGGCCAACCGAAGTCCGAGATGCCCAGCGGCGTGGACTTTCAATAGCGTTTGCGGGTGGCCGTAACGAAAGAAAATTTCCGATCGCCTTACGCAAAACGGCTCATCATCGCATTCCTCCCTCATATCCGTGCTGAGGCAGCCTCTCAGCCGTGCGCGCGGCTTGACGTCCGAGATAGCCGCGATGCAACCTTGGAGATCACGCTCCGACCATGCTTAGGCTTATCTGCACGAGCCTGCGCAGCGCGCATGGCAGCACGCGGTAGCAGGCGTGAAGGAACTGCGATTGCACGGAGGAATGCACCACTGCGAGTAAATGATGTTACCGCCGCTTGCACGCGCGGCTACGTCCGGCAACGTGCGGAAGTTTCATCGAGACGCAGGAGCTATGAATCGGCGCGCCGAACGTCTCCCGGGATGCCGCGGATCAACTACTGCAGTGGTTTAAAGTTGTGCTTTTATTATGCGAGTGCGTTCATTACGCAAGTACGGCATCTGGTTTTATTAATGTGAGAAGTTTGATTACTAAGGTCTCCCTTTTTCCTATGTCCCGAAAAATGGGTGTGCACTACAATCGATGTTTCTTTTTCTTTTTTGTCGCGGGAAACTGGTGCGCATTACAATCGAGGGCGTGGCATAATCGAGCAAATGCTGCAAATTGTTCAATAGTATTTTAGAACGCGGTATTCCTTGAAAAACGGGTCTACGCACAGCGCCTTACCGCAGTCTGCGCACATAAAACGCATCTCTGTTCTATCTTGGAGCAACCAGCTGTGTTGGCACACACACGGTGTCTTCTCTGCGTGTGGCTGCCTTGGGCAGAGTAAACTCAGTAATCAAGAACAGCAAGAATCCGTCGTAAGCGTCGATAATTGATTGATTTGTAGGGTTTTACGTCACAAAACCAGCTATGATTATGAGAGGCCGTAGTGGAGGACTCCGTAAATTTTGACCTCCCGTGGTTCTCTGACATCGCACAGTACACGGGCCTCAAACATTTCGCCTCCATCGAAATGCAGCCGCCGCGGCCGTGATTCGATCCCGCGACCCTCGGATCATAAGCGTCGATAATAAACAAGCTGAAAGCTACGCCAGTAAAGATGAAAATCAACTTCCGCCGCCTCCACAAAGGTGTGCCATGCCGATGAAGATAAACATCAAGTTTCACGCGCCTCCGTTGCAATCACGCTGAGAAACCGAAACCACGAAATGGCGTTGCCCAGCGGCGTTGCCACAGACCGCACGGCGCGCCCACGCTAGAAATAAGTTCTGTTTATCTCCGCAAGAAAGCAAAGCCCAAACCACGGTGTTAGAATAGGTTAGGTGTACCGACGCTCGGCCTCCGCCGCGCAGCCTCCCCGCCGAACACGGAGACGCGTTTCGCATTTTTTCCGACAGGAAGCGCTGGGTGTATCGAGGCTTCAGGTCAGCCGCTTCAACGGGGGCCGCGTCGCTTACAAAGCTGCATTTGCGACAATTCTTCAACTGCTGGCCGTTCGTTTTTTATCAGGGTAACCACACATATCACTCTGATTTGAAAGTAAATGCACAACATCAAGAAAATTCAGTGGCGGTAGCCAACAGATGGAAACACATAAGAAATATAGCTTCTGCGAACAGCGATAATGAGTGTGCAGGTGAACACGAATTTCAAAAATATTTTAGCTCGTGCACAAATAATTCCACCGTGGCAAATTGGGTGAGGCCGCCGTGACGAACTGGCTTAGTAATCACTGGGTTAGCAGCCGAGCACCTTAGCAACTGATCCACCGTGGCGGACCCGAACTGGGTTAGTCAAATAGACAAAGATATTCACTGAAAAAGAAAGCGCTGTTGTGTGTGTGTGTGTGGGGGGGGTTGACGTTTCACTAAATGATGGTTGTCAGAAGGAAGGAACACTCTTGACAATGGTAGGTTAGAAATTCCTCTCATGGGTTGTCGTTGTGCATGCCCCATATCGGATTATGCTTGGCACGTGTAAACTTCAGTTTACACGCGCTGGCTGGCGCGTGGTAATGAAGGTTGACGTACGCATTTCAGGAATCTGCTCCTCTAGAGTCGCGTCTGGAGGGACTGAAACAGAAACTAGACGGCTTAGTGGAAGAAGAAGCTGAGTGTGAGAATGTCTTTTCGGATATATCCTCGTCAGATAATGTGACCGACTGTATAATTTATTATGTGGTAGGATTTTTGTGCAGGAAGATATTGAAGAACACCAGTTGTCAACAATGTCGCAATGGCTTGGCAGCTACAACTAATGCAGCGTCGAAGCCTGAAGCTGTATTAGTAGCCTGCAAGACGCGAGGGGGACTGGTACACCCGAACACTTGCCTGTTTATGTTCTTAAAGGAAGTTGAAGCAATATTTTGCAAACATGCTGGAGAAAAGCACGCATATGACATGACAATAGACTATGTAGTAGAAAATTCCATGTTATCATTTCCCTGTCATGAGCACAAGGTGGATGTTATGTCGAAAGTGCTTCATTATTATGTTGGAGTCAGGATGAGGCAATACTGTAAGCAACTGCGGAAGGTTGAAGCAGACAAGACGCAGAAGCTACGAAAGCTTTCGAAGCTTGTCTAGTGTGTTGTGGCTTTTATCCTGTCAATGCATGTTGTGCTGGTACAGATGATGCACTGTCGAATGAATAAAGTGTTTTTTTCTTTTTACTACCACCTTGAGTACCATCCTACATTCTTTCGTATCATTTAGCCGCACCACACAGTACTCGAGCTAAAGCCGCTTTTTCAGGCAAAAATATGTAAAATTCGTAGATCGTGCCAATACTGTGATAAAATTCTTGGCGCACCGTAACCTATATATCTTGCAGTCTGTTTATTTTGAATATAACAAAGAGCGGCCATCGGTCACAAGCTGTCGCCCACTTTATTGCATTCGCTTTCAATCCTGCATTTTCGACCTGGGAGCGGCGCGTCACGTGCTAATGCACGCCTTGAAAGACCTAAATAGAGTTATTCTATTCCATTGCATTAAAGCATTCGTTTTCTCGCAGATGTTTACGGAATTTGCAAATAATCGGTTCGTAATAAAAGATTCTGTAGGGTCACTTGATCTCATATGCGAAATGCCCCTTACGCATGATACCTGCTCTTTATATGATGCTGACCGCAAATACACCAATTATTCTTTCGAGGGCAAATGAAGGGTGAATTCAACACGCGCCACGCAACTGCATATTTACTTTTGTAGACAAAATGCGGGAACGATCGCCTAGGCCACGGTGTTGCCGAGGCCGAATGTGGTGTTTATGAGCTTCACGCCGCATGCCGAACCGTCATGCGTAAAACACTACGAAGTCTTTATATTTAACATATGATATTACACTGCCACATAATCCTCACAGGGCCTTGCGATATCGCTAAACACGCTAAAACACCGAATGTTAGAAGCGTCAGGTATGCGCTGGGTATAGCCAGGCGGCCTCCGTCCCGCGCGCGCCTCCTTCCGGCAAGAAAGGGAAAGAGGTCCCCGATTTCTCCTCACTCCAATGCGCCGTCGCTCCACCTAAACTATTCTAACACCGTGGCCCAAACCCACTGCCCTAACCAGACGTACGCGGTACAACGCGTCACCGCGTGGCGTGTAGAATCGGCGCCGCGTCCTCTCCCTATGGAGAGGGCGCGCAGCTTCGTGTAGCCGCGCGTCCTCTACCTCCACGCAGTCTTTTCCACAATATTTGTGGAAAAGACTGCGTGCAAGCAAACGCACACGCTCGGCGCACACACGGGCTGTGTGTGCGCCGTAGCGCGTCCAGACACATACATCGGACTTTATATAGAACAAGACGCGACAAGCAATTAAAGCCAATAATAAAAAAAGCAGCCGATTCGCGCGACGGAGAGCGATGAGGAAGGGGGGGGGGAGGGGCACTCATCCCTTCAGTTACTGCGAATTGCGCTATAAACTCAATCTCAAGGTGCGTTGTTAGAGCCAGCGTTACCGCGACTTTCGTACTTGAGCTGATTTTCCCTGAGAGAAGCCCAAATTCCCTGAGTTTTCCCTGAGATTTTCCAGACTAATCATATTCCCTGAGATTTCCCAGTTTTCCCGGTCGGTAGACACGCTGACATGCTCGCTTCTAAGGGGACGTGCTGCAGTGTCACATCATGCACTCCAATAAAAACCTTGCTTTGCCAGCTCTCTCTCTCTTGCAGTACCATGAACAGAGACATGACATTTCCTTAGCAATGGCAAACACCAGGACTCTCTACTGGAGCATTGTCACGAAGCTAAGCGTGGTAAAATCATGCTTGCGGTAATACATAATCACGTTCAACATAGATGTGCTTGATGAATGTGAACAAGCATAAATGAAAGTGAAGATTAGTTTAGGATTTCATTGAAAAATAAAATGCTTAGATTCTTACATGCCCAATTTCTGAATTATTGTGACTTTGCTAGGAGAGAAATTGCTAACTTTAGCATTTCAATGTGCATTGCCATGTCAGAAAAAATTATGCGTGGTTCTACTATCGCAAATGCTAAAGACCATCCAAGTTATGGCAAGCACAGCAAAAGCTCAACTTCGCTGATCTTTGGCATTTGCGATATCAGAGCCACGCGTAATTTTTTTTATTAGAATTTTTTGCCTATGGCGTCTTATAAACAACACATGTACAAACAGTGGCTGACAGCTGGTGAGTGTGTTTGCGCCAGGTTCTGCCGCAATAAAGCAGACGTGTGCCATGCCTGGGAGACGCCCATGCACATGCGCACCGGTTAAAAACAGGTTTTTGGATGCCGCGAAGGCAGGGCCGCTTCTCAGTGTAGACTCCTTTTACTGCATAGAAAGCAAATAATAGCGTGGTGAGGCGTTTTTTTGTACCGACTGCAATTTTAAGCCCAAGTTATGGTTGTATGAACAGCAGCAGGCGACGCATAGCAGTTTAAAGACTCCAGAAACTCCACCTGGTTATGCCACGTTACAGTTGCCACGATTTTCAAGCTCAATTAAAAAATTCAGATCCTATTGACATCGTGAAAGAGTGCTCGATTCTATCACTACAATTCAGGTTCTTTCCAAAAGGACAAAGACCCATTCACACATTACGGCCAGCTGTCAGTCTCTTTAAGTAACAGATACTTGATGCACCATTCGTCTTGTCACTTCTTTTTTTTTTTTTTGGCACATTTCATAACATGAACAAGTCATCATGAACCCTTCAAGTTCATAGCCTACTGCAAATTCTCCGTAACATTCATCATAGTAGGTGGGCTCAACTGTACCTACTCTTATACATACATGCTTTTACATTGTTAAAAAAAAAAAAGAGCATTCAGCAGGTGGGGGACACAAGCTGTAAATCCAGTTGGCATCTCCCTTCCATTACTTACCAGTGTTCTTCCTCAGGCAGTGATTTTAAAGGAGGCTCCAGGCAGCTCAAGTGGAACGCCCGGTCACATTCATCACAAAGCAACTGCCGTTCGGGCTCCTTTTTACTTCCACATCGACAGCACGCACAGTGACGGCAGAGGCGTTCTGGCCGATCACCACAGTGTGTGCATTCAGGCTGCCGTCGACCTGAGAACATAGCATAACAAGCAGAGTTATAACATCAAAGTTATATGATGGATGACATGTTTGTCAGCTGGTTAATGTTTATTGCCATCACCTAGCCATCTTTGCATTGCCAATCAAAATATGCATATTAAGCCTTTCAAAAGGCCCTCAAACACTTTTCAAGCCACCATTCTTTGTTGCAATTCGCATAGATGGGCTGTTACAGAGATAAATACAAGTACAGCACCAATAGATGCCCATGGTCCAAAGTTATTCAGCCAAGAAGATAAAAAATGTAATAAAAAAGAAGTAGTACATACTGCCAACTCACAGAGTGTGGACTGCTGTTCCAATTCTCTCACCTACTGAAACAACCTCTCCACGACATTGGCTACTGGCCATTGCAGGGTTATTGGCAAATGCATACAGGGGCATCCTTATTTTTGCTTGCCATTGGCCATTGGTTGGCCAATGACAAGCAAAAATAAGGATGCCCCTGTATGCATTTGGTGAATGGCTGAGTTCCCATTATCCAAATGGAATAAATGGCCAAATGCAAAATGAACTGCTTTAAGAGGCCCTGCAACACCTTTTAGAACTAGTCAGAAAACTATGCCGATCAGTCAAGGAGGCTCCTCTGAAAATGTGAGCAAAATATTATTGCATTGTGTGCGCTACAGAACATGCAGTTTGGCTTCAAAAGCAGCTGGGGAGCACATCTTCCTCTTTCAAAAAATGACGTCACTTGGGCCGCTGACTATGCCACTTGAGATGAAATAGTATTGGTTGAACTCATGACCATGGAAAGATTGTCATTCTGAGTTGAATAAAGACACTGTATGTATCTATCTTTAAGAAGACCAAGAAAAGCCAAGTAGCCTAGTCGGCACTGCCAGCGTTGTCATTTGTTGAAAGATGAGCAGGTGATTCCCAGCTGTATTTCAAACCAAACTGAAAATCCCCTGGTGCACACAGAACAAAAATATTTGGCTCACATTTTCATAGGAGCCTCCGCAACTGATGCACACCATTTTCTGACTATGTTAAAGTGTTGCAGAGCCCCTTTAGAGGCCAACTCCGGCAATTTTTCGAGTTCATGGATCTCAACGAAATGCGCTGGGTACTCCCGGAAAACTCCTGGAAAGCTCCAGTCGTTTATGAAGGGTGTAGGTTTGTGCAGTGCACAGATTGCTCACAAATAAATTTTACCAATTACAGTGGAACCCCGCTGTTACGTTCCTCACTGAAGCATTTTCCCGGCTGTTACGTTGTTTTTCATCGGTCCCGGCAGAGCTCCCATAGGATACCATGTATGTGAACCCCGCTGTTACGCCGCAACTGTGGGCCCGTTCCCGCATGGTGTATCGCAACCTGGCAATCTGTACCCGCCCGGGCACCGCTATTTTGATTTGACTTTTGACAGTCTTGGTCACGCTTGCGGGAATCACCGCCAGCTGATGGCTGCCAAGATAGTGCGAGCACCAGCGCTATCTCGGCAGCCAAGCGACCCCCCCCCCCCCCCGGCCTTTGCATCTTTTCATGCCCGTTAAAGACGTGCGGGGCATTTCCTCCCCGCTTCGACTGCAAGCGTCCCGATAGCGATATGTAATTGCCTCCGAGCGACGGAGATGGGCTGGGCCCCGTTTGATCTCTGTTTCAGCCGTTTTCGTCGGCCCCACTCGCATGCTTTTATTCTAGTGACCGTACTTTGGGCTCCGGGGGCTTCCGAAGAATTGGAAAAAGGGACATCGCACTCGCAGCCCCTTTTGCATATGACTGCGCTAGCCTGCGCAGCGAGGGGCGCGGCCGCGCGGCTGTCCGAAGTCTGTCCGTGCGCTCGCCGGCGAGCTGACTCGGGCTGGACGGCGAGCACAAAATATGAGAGAGAGAGAGAGAAATAAACTTTATTGTTGAGCAGACGACGATGGTCGCCCTCAGGTGGGCGGCGTCCTCAGTTCACGATGCCATGGTCCCTTGCTGCCCGTCTCGTTCTGTCCACCAGGCGAACCTGGTCTTCAGGGCTTGACTTGGTCAGCTGGTCCTCCCACTGCTCTAGAGTCGGCGGTTGAGGGAACGGAGGCAGTGTTGAATTACCCATACACTCCCATACCATATGGTAGAGAGTGCAGGGCACTGAGCATTTCTTGCACGCGTACTCGTAGGTAGTGGGGTGGATAGCGTGCAACAGTGTTCCGTGCGGAAACGTGTTTGTCTGCAGTTGTCGCCATGCAACGGCGTCCTCCCTCGTCAATTTGAGGTGCGGTGGTGGATATTTTCTCCTAACAAGTCGGTAATGCGTCACGATGTTGTTGAATCGTGTGGGCACACTTTCGTCAGGACACTCCACGACGCGGACCGCTGACGGGTTAGCCCGGAGAGTGTGTTCTCGGGCTGCGGCGTGTGCCGTCGCGTTCCCCGCCAGAGATTCATGCCCTGGTGTCCAGACTATGAAGAGGTCTGGGAGTTCCTTCGTCCGCTTTAGGATGTCTAATGCTGGAGCACTTATCCGGCCTAGTTGGTAATGCCTACAGGCTGCCTGTGAGTCCGTAAGGATGACTAGCTGCTCGTTACCCCTCGCTGTGGTAGCCGCGAGGGCGATTGCGGCTTCTTCGGCCAAGTCCGTATCCCGGGTGAGAACCGACGCGGCCGCGAGCTCTTCTCCCTTGCCGTTTGTCACGCTGACTGCATGCGCTTCCATCCCTCTGTATTTAGCGGCGTCTGCGTAGCGGACACCCTCGTCATTGCCATAGGCTTTACTCAGTGCTTTGACCCATGCGATTCTCCGTCCCTTGTGATGTTCGGGATGCATGTTGCGAGGCAGTGCCGCGACGTTGATGTAGTTGTGTAACTGGAGCGATGTATGTTTCTTGGCTCTTTCGTCGTCCTCGACATGGTATCCCAGACGTCGCAAAGTGTCCCTTCCTGGCTTGGTAAGCTTCAGCCTCTCGATTTGGCTCGTTCAATGAGCCTCCGCCAACTCTTCCCACGTGTTGTGGATACCCAGGCTTAGTAGCTTTTCCGTAGAAGTCGTCTGGGGTAACCCCAACGCCATCTTGTGTGCCTTTCTTATCAGTGTGTTGAGCTTGTCTCGCTCGCTGTTTTTGAGCACAAGGTAAGGCGTGCCGTACGTCACCCTGCTGGTAACCAGGGCTTGCACTATTCTAAGCGTGTCTTGTTCTTTAAGACCGTGCCTGCGATGCGCTACTCTCTGTATCAATTGGACGACCTGTGCAGCCGTCTTCTTCAGTTGGTTGATCATAGCCATGCCCGCGCCATCTTTTTGCAGAGTGAGCCCCAGTACTCGCAGCGTGCTCACCGTGGGTATTCGGACGCCGTTGAGCGTCAATTTGGGGTCTGGTGTCTCCAGCGGAGGACGCCCTCTCGCCCTTCCCCGCATCACTAGCAGTTCAGACTTTTCCGGGGAGCAAGCGAGGTCGCAGCCACGCAGGTAGCTCTCGGTCTTGTCGACGGCCTCCTGCAACGCGTCCTGCTGCTGGCCTGCGGAAAGTGCTGGCTTTGTCCAGATGGTTATATCGTCTGCGTATAACGCATGTTCAATACCGTCAATTCCTCTCAGGAGCGTCGGCAAGCCCCTCATCGCAACATTGAAGAGCAGTGGGGAGATTACCGAACCCTGAGGGGTTCCTTTTGGAGGGGCTCCGAGCTGTTCCGTTCTCAAGTGGGCCAGCCCCACCGTGACTGTGCGGTCCGTCAGAAAGTCTCGGACGTAGTTGTAAACTTTGGGGCCACAATCCGTGTTGTTTAGGCTCCGAAGGATAGCGCAGTGAGAGACGTTGTCGAACGCTCCCTTTTGTCCGGTTTTGGACCTCATCTTTCGGCGCAGGACAAAATATGAGAGGATTTTTTTTTTTTTTGTAAAGTTGGCTAAATATCAGGGGTGCGCAAATTATGCAAGGGCGCAAATTATGCGGGTAAATACGGTAAACAAGCACTGAAGACGGAAAGTGAAAGCGCTATCGAGCGATCGCGGACCCGACGCGACCAGCCGTACTCGCAATCACAAACCGTGCGGGGTGTCAGAACAGGATGCGGTGATCGCAGTGACGGGGCGACTTGCCTCCAATGTTGGCGCGTCACGCTGGGCCTCAATGATCACAGTTTTGATTGCGATCTCTGAGGCCATACTTTCTCTCTTATGGGCGCCGGAGGCTATAATGGCGGCCCATTCACTGCGCTCAATAGCCGCGAACGGAGTACGAATTATCGAATTTAGAGCTGGAAACCGTTCGAAATATCGGTCGTCTTAACACATTAAGTCTATGGGGGCACTGGCGGTACCGCGCGGCTGTCCAAATTATCGGTCGGCGACCCAGATGGCTCACCTTGCTGAAATAAATTGTTTGAAGTCATAGCGGCCCAGTTTCAGAGCTTTCCTCACTCTTGCGTTTTCCCGGCTGTTACGTTTTTTTTCCCCCGGTCCGCTGAAAGACGTATGAACGTGGTTCCACTGTACCTCAAACCGCCCACCTGGATTCCCACAATCATATGATGTTAGCATAGGCAAAGCAACGGAAGTGCATGGGTACCATACCATGGCTTTCGACATGTGCCCGCACTATCTGGCAGCGTACTAAGTCTCAAAGGAGGCCATCATTATACCAAAGTGCTTTGTGACCATACTATCAGGGGAAGGGCACTTGCCCCATTGCAAAGGATGATTGGCTCACTTCACATCATGAAAAGACAGCACTTCAAATGGATTTCAGTTTTGGTTTGATACTTTTCTGCTTATGAAAAAATAATTTCGAGTTCGCTGAGTATTTCTACTATCAAGTGCATCTCAGGAACATAAAATCACCATTACCTTGACATGGTGAAAAAAATCAATGGAGGTGGCCTTTGATACACGCTTAAATAAAACTGCCACCCTAACTTTTATTTAGTATGTCATACTGAACCTTAAAAAGTTCAGTATGACATACTAAAGAAAAAAAAGGCACCTCATTTTGTTATAAAGAAGGATCTCGGTTCAAGCATGGCATAATACTAACAAAAAAAGTCGTCATGACACAGCAAGTAGCAGTAATGCTCTCTTAGCAACGGTGTAATACTTGAGGTGTCACTGCAGTCTACTTACACGGAAACACCAGCCACCAGGCCCGCAGCCAGGTACCTTTTCTTTGGGGGGGGGGGGGGGCACTTGCTAAAGGCCTAGACTATTTGAGAACATCATCTATTTTCATTATTTATTTTTGGTAAAAATTACAGTATGTACATTAACTGAACATTAACTGACTTTTTAAATGCAACATTATTCATGGGCTTAAATTTAATGTTATTAGTACTGCACTATGTTATTAACACTACTAGCCAGCCAAAATTTTGGGAGGGGCCCGGGCCCCTCTCTGGTTACGGGCCTGCCAGTCACACTAGTGAGAGTAAACACAACTGATTTTTTTATGGAACGTCTGCTGGGCACAACTACTGCTTAGCAATACTATGCCCATGTAACCCAGAATGCAATAGTGTGAACACACAGGATCACTATGCAACATGCCTAAACTAATGAGCTGCATTTGCTCATCATTTATGTTTGCTAAAATCTGACATTTTAGATATTCTAGTACTTACGTTTAGTAGGAGAGTTCTCAAGATTTTGACGCTCTGTAGCGTTGCTAGCTGGATGTGGCTCAATGGCAAAAAGTTCATCACAAAACATGAGACGGCAGTTTTCCAAAGGTGTCTGTGATGCCCTGCAGTAAAACAGAGTGTGCAAAAGCAACAAAAGCAGCCTGTAGCTTTGCCATAATGCAGGAATACACCAGCATGAAGCCAATTGCACACATAATCTTTCATGTTCCCCCAAGGCCTGCTTTCATGACAGTGGTGTAATTTAGAAGCAAGCTTTTCAGGTCAAAAGTCTGCAAAACAAACTGCAGGGTTTTTATAAGGATCAACCCCAAGCAAACCTTGTCATGATTGCAACATATGACTGGTAAACGAGGGTTGTGAATAGCACAATTTTACATCTGCCCAACATGTGTTCCCTCTGCCGGTACTAGAGTGACTACAATGCATGTGCATCACTAACAAGCCATCTGAATAATGAAAGTGAATGAATACAAACAAGGATTTGTAAGTTGGTTCCTCCTTGTTATGTTTGCTAAAAGTAGGGGTGTGTGAACACCAAATTTGTCAAATACGAGTATCCAGCTTTGAATATTAAATCAAATATTGCGTATGGAAACGAATGCACCTTCAGTAATATTGTAATCAACATATAACTATGTAAGAAAACATGATAATAAGCCCTCAATGCAACATATATTATTATTATGAGCAAACTGGCTAGACTAGCTCATCAGACAGTAACAACTGATAAAATGCCACAACACAATGTAATTGATAACAAATACTAAAGGCTATCATGAAGGACTATATAGTATCCGGTTCCACACATCAAGGCACAAGGACACGTGTGAGAACGGTAGGGTACCATGTTTTTGTTGCCTGTTAATATTAACTATTGTTAACAATATTAACACACACTGTTAACACATATTGTAACAATATGTTAACACATAGTTGATGATGCCTATCTTGATAGCGAATATCGGCGGCGATATCATAGGTACTTGTGCACGCATCGTTGACCACCATCATGGCCCTGTGCACTGCCAATTCTTATCAGAATGGGCATCGCCAGTCTTGGCACCTAGCATAAATGCAGAAAACTTCCAGACATTCGAATACCTCGACTATTAAAAAATTCCGAATACCCAAATTTTAAATCAAATAGGAATACAGTGTAACCCACTTATGGGGATGGTGCACTTGTAACTCTCCGCCGACCGGAGCGCCGTCGCGGCGGCACGCCCGTCGTTGGGGTGATAGAGGCTCCGGTCGCAGGGCTGGCGGTAGCTTTAGAACCGAGTTACTCGCGTTTCCTGCGGTTTTTCGTTTCTTCCAAAGGTTGTCGTACTACGGCTCGGTGATCAGCAACAAGATTTGTTTGTCCTCGGCCGTAACAATACTTATGTCAGATCACCAGGGACAAATATTTATAGCCTCCAGAAAGCTCAATGCTAAAGGAGAAGCGAGGTCGCTCGCGCGCGCGCGTTCCGTTGACACTCTCTACTCAGCAGACGACATGTGTTGCTAGTTTGCAATGTAACGAGCATTCTGTCCCCCGGCATTCTGCGTGGAGTACGTGAAAGGTGGGTTGTCAAAGGGGGTGCGCGCGTTCCGGGACATGTGTTGTCGATTTGCAATGGTTCGCGCTGTTTTTAACAAGCCGCTTGTGTGGGCTACCAGGCTGCGACATGCATAGCCGTGTGGACTTAGGCGCTGCATACATTTCGTTCGCGGCCTGCGCTGCTGCCCTTTTCCTCTTTTTTCTTCTTTTTTTTCTTTTTGTCCTAGAGCCCCCTCACGCATTTGACTGGTTTGGTCTTTCCTTTCGTTGGTACTACGACCAGAACAAGGATCGCCGCCTACTGGAGTGCCTCTTGCAAAAAAAAAAAAAAAAAAAGAAGGAAGGAAAGAAAGAAGAAAAACTCGTTAAATACGGACTGTGTGCCTCTTGCATGCGCCTGCCGGCCTAGACGCCGCACGAAGGCACTGAGGCACCGGATAACAAAAGCCACTGAGAGGCGTCCTGCTGTTTTCTTTCCTGTCGTGTTTCTCTTTCTTTCTTTCTTTTTGGTTTCTAACAGAATTTTTGAAAACGAGTTAGAACCGTATTGCTTAGTTCAGCTTTCATTATTTAGAAATAAATAAATGGACGTACATTGTCGACGCTTCCTGGCACCGGCCCCGTGTTTTCTCCCTTAGTATAAGTAAGATTAACGGAAATAAACAGATGAGGTCTTGCAGTCCGTGGCTTCACAGCTTCTCTTTCCAACACGCGCACACAAGCACTGTGCTCACACGTGATAGATACAGCTACAGACTTTCACTGCCTTATTGTGGTGCCTTTTATGGGACTAATATATTGATAACCATGTATACATACCGATAAAAATAATTACAAATTAACAAGGATCCCAATAAAAATCACTTTTGCTTTCCAGCCTGGCAATCTTAGAACTTTCGTAGTATTTTGACTCCCGCGTTTGGGAGACACATCGGCTGGTCATCACGCTTCCGTCCACAGACACACTTTCTGTAACTTGATGCACATGGCCTGCCTCGTATAAAAGTTTTCCTTTAGCAATATTACCCCTACGGAAGAAATTTTCCAAACCTTCTACGGTCTTAAAACTAGTAAGAAGCTGCGGCGGAACACAAGCAGACGACGCCACCCCCGCACAAGTAGGTGCGCACGCGGTGCGGGAGGGAGCCTTATCACCCCAACGATGCTGGAGCACCCGCATTGGCGCTGAACGCAGGGGGCGACGGTGGAGCCGCCTGGCCTTGTGCACCATCCCCATACTAACAATATCGAAGTGCCATGGAAACTACACTGTCATAACCAATAATTGTTATAACAGGGTTGCATGAAAAAAAAAAAAAAAGACGCTATATAAGGAGACTTCAGAGCTGTTGTGTGGGTGTGTGAGTAGGTGGGGGAAGGAATGACTAAAGGACCCATCCCACACTCTGTATGCTTCACAGCATGACAATGAGCACAACAATGGCCAAAGATAATGCCCTGAACCAACCCTAAGTTGCAACACTCCACACCAACCCCCTTCCACACCCCCCTCCCCAACACTCCCTGCATCAGTGCTATTTCTTTTATCCACACCCTTCCCTTCAGTGGCCAAAGAGGATAGTACTGCAGCCTTTATGGGAAAGCTAGTTGCAGTTTCTCAATGCCAGTTTTGAAACCACTCAAATTCCAAAGCTATTACTTTCTTTTCAGGATGGGGCTCAAGCTTGGGAGTGCTGCAGAATGGAAGAGGGAAAAGAGGCCCCAGAAGAAAAGGTGGTTTCGCGGCTTCTATTGCATGACAGTGAAGCAATCTTTTGGAGGGGAGAACAGCAAGCACACAGTGGCCAAAGTTTTTCTTTTCACGCATTTCACATTCTATTACTACTTGGCACCAACACAGGGCACATCCAACAACCAGGCTTCATTGTTATAACCAATAATGGAGTGCAGGCGCATTGTTGTAAGAGAATTATACTTGGGGAAAACTTTCTGTGGCAATGAAGCAAAGGATACAGTGCCGGAGCACTTGCATGCATGTGCTATTGTATACAGAGCAGAACTTGAACTGAAGTTTTGCGAAAAAGTAAAGGCCTCCGGCATTTCAGAAGCATATGAAGGCCTGTATTCTCAATCAGAAGGCAAGGTATATATAGTATTTCTCAACTAGCAAACTCGCTCAAATCTTTCCGAAGCAGTCATAATAAACGTCTTTCCAAGAACACAGTCAGCACCTCCTGGCTGCTACATGTTGATATGTGCATGTATGTTGTGCATATCCTACAGGGTGTTTGCTCCTTTGTGTTAGTGCAGTGTTAGATGTTTCTGTGTATTCTTATCCAAGTTGTAGACACAAGCATTTCACGTTGTGGTGCTGTATTTGCACTTCAAATCACGGACGCATGTGCCAGTCTACTTGCGCACTAACACAACAGCGATAGCTCTGCCCCCATAGCCTTCTGTTCACTGCCACAGAAGTTTGTCCCCAAGTATAGTTCACCATAGAGACCATGCAATGATAGTGCAGCAGCTCAACATCGTTATAACCGACATGTTGTTAAAATTGGTATTGTTATATGTGGGTTCAACACAGAAATGTAATACATAAAATTGGAAACACACACACAGAATTAGAAACATAATGCATAAAAGCTCATTAATTTGACTCTCGTTAATTTGGAAAATCAGATAATTTGGACTTGTTCTCTGGTCTCTACAAGAATATGCACTGTTCATGGCATGAAACACGTGGTAATTCCGCTATATTCGGCCGCGCTCTGGTTAATTCGGATGATTGTCGAAGCGTGCCAAGCCGGAATCGCTGCAAATCTGCGACGCGAAAAAGCAAAATCAGCGCGAGTGTTCAACCGAAACAAAGCAGCACAGTCCAAACCACCATCGTGATCAGCATGAACCACGCAGATTAGTGGTCAGTGGCAGGAACGACTGAAAATTTATCATGCGCTTCATGAAATTTGTGTTTACCAAAACCCATGACTAGAGTTGGTCATGTGCTTTCATAAAAGCATGGTCGCCATCCATGATCGCATTGTTAGCGACGAAAGGTTCACCCATGGCGGCTGTGGCAAACTAGTTTCGTTTTCACTTGGTCGATCGCTGCCGATGGCGGCTGCAGCAGCTGCGGCAAAAAGCACTGTCGTGCTTACCTTCTGCCTCCAGAACTGCATACTAGCCATCCATGACTGCGTAGCAACGAGCTGCGTTTATTCAGCAGCGGCTGCGGCGAGCAGTTTTGACTCTGTGCATGTGCTGCTATGGGGAAGCTGTCCATAATCGCATCTCTAGCAGCCACGGTACTTGTGGTGTGTGTAGACGGGATTCGTCTGCCACGGATGCGGCATTCAGTAACTCGGTGTGCTCAGGACGTGCACGTGCCTTCAGAAATGCGTGGACGTTACCTACAATCGAGTCGACAGCAACTGCAGTCACGCAGTGTATGCAGTGGATTCGGCGCTCACTAGTTTCGTATTGACTCTGTGCTGGCCACAAGTGTTTTCGGACTTGCGTCGCCACTACATTAAAGGGCCTATAAGCCACCCAGTGGTCAAAATTTAGTTTCGATGTTGCAGTTGTACATGAGTCAGCAGTGAATACGCAGCCACAAGAATTTTTCGAAACGGTGAAGTAATAGCGGAGTTACACGGTTTTATGGTTGAAAACTGGTCCCCACTCATATCGCTCTTTCCTTCGCTATGCGCCGTCTGACCGAAGCCGTCCTTTCCTCGCCGAGTACTCCTTCAAATGTTACGTGACAGGCTATTGCCAATGAGCTCTATTGCTTTATGCTGGCCTGTAGTCCTGCGAAGGGTGCAGCTAATGGACTTGCTAATACAATAGAACCGTTTGGTGACTGGCTGTGTTGAAGAGCCGCGGTGACCGGTGACCCTTCTGTCAGCGTTTCTGTTCTTTGCCCCCATTGGCTGCCTGCAATGGTACAGCGAGCAACACGACGAGGAAGAGGGAGCGTGCGTAACTTCTTGCAGATCTTGCCAGCAGTCGTTCCACCAGTGACAGCACCAGACAGTTGTGACATCATCAGAGATGCCTGGTGACGTCAGGATGAGCTGGGGAGCATAGAAAATGCCCAGAGAGCGAACGGGGTAGTTTTCATCTGTATTGTGGCTCTCCCGAGGCACGTAGCATTGCCGTGTTTGGCAATGATGATTGTGACGGCGTTCTCATGTCGATGCGCTTGCTTACGTGAAATGTTAAAAAATATCAGGGGTGGTTTAGGGGTCCTTTAATGATGACATCGCTAGCAGCCACTGTTTCGGCCGCAGCAATAGTTTCATTCTCAAAGGAAATATTCTTTCTTGGGCTAACTAAACGCGAAAAACTTTGTCCGTCTGTCACTCGATTCAACCGCTCTGCCAAGACCAAGTGAGCTACTAACACTGGCGGCACTGGATAATACATGTCAACACTATAAGGCACGAAGGAAACCTCATACCTGCTTGAAGGCAAAATATATGTACATAACCGTGATATGCAGCGTTCATTTAATTAAGAATACACACTGGACTGGCTTTTACGTTAGTAAATGAAAAATCAATGGACAAGGAATAACGTTGAAGAAATGTTATACCCTAAAAAAGTCACAGTTTCGCTGCAAGGGCGAAGCAATGAATGTAATAGCAAAAAAACTGTAATGCTATACGAAGTGAGGCTCGCAGCTTCAGGAGCAATATTAATTGTAGCAAACATGCACTTGCTAAGTGAGCGCCTCCCGTGGGCAGCGCGTGCTGTACGAAGGGCTTTATACGTTGTGTGTCACAAGGCTACACATACAAAGCTAGGCGAGTCCGCTAAATGAACAAACAGAAGATGAGCGCGAACTATCAAGTGAAGCACGCATGAAACGAAAGCACAGATATACACTGAACGAGTGCGAATAAGCTGTCACAATGGATACTCTCAGTTTGAACAGCGCTCCTGTTGCAAAGGCGGTCGAAGCAGCGAAGGAAACTAGCGTGCTTCAAGTGTTGAGCTGTGACACTTGATAGTTCGCGCTCATCTTCTGTTTGTTCGTTTAGCAGCGTCCCTTGAGCTCGAGTGACTTTCGTACGCTCCCCTAACATCAGCGCAGACACCACGGTGAAAGCTCGAAACATCCCTCTTCTCACCACGAGACAACGTGCGAGCAGACAGAGGAAGGGCATCTCCCTGCGCAAATATTAGAAGAAACGAGCAAGCTGGCCTACGACTTTTAAATGCGACCGTTGCGCTCCTCGCACCATCTCGCTGGTAATGAAGAAACGCTTATAAGCGCCTGCCGTCTCTGAGTCCTGCCAGCGGTAAAGGGTATGTATATAAGGCTCGCCATTAGCTCACTGAATGATCGGCTCTTTGTGGCGTAATGGTTAGCGCCATGCGCTGCGGAGTGAGAGGTTCCTGGTTCGATTCCGCGCTTCGGAAGCATTTATCTGAATTATTTTTCTTTGGGACATTTATATATATATATATATATACAGTAGAATCTCGATGATACAATTACGGATGATTCGAATTTCGCGACGATACAAATTTGAGTGTTGTTTTAGATGGACTACGTTGTATAAAATGTGCCGTCATTCTGTGTTATACGAACAGTTTCCCCAGCCATTGCGGATGATACAAACGTGCGAAATGACCACTTCACGTGAGCGACTGACTCCGATTTCTGACTGCAGATTTTTTCCGCGAGTTCCTTACGACTTTGCACTGGAAAATGGCAGCGACAGACAGACAGACAGACAATGAACTTTAATAAGACAATGAACTTTAATACGGCAGCGAAAAACAGAAAAATTTTGCTTTTCGTCGACCATTGTTCGGCCCATCCCAAAGACTGCAACTTCAGCAATGTCGCCGTAAGGTTCCTGCCCGCAAACACCACGAGACGTCTACAGCCGCTGGATGCGGGAATAATCCGAAATGCGAAAAACCATTTCAAGGGATTGCTTGTGCGGAGGCTCTCAGCGAAAATTGAGCGCAAGGACGAAAACTTGCAGATTCGCCTGCTTGATGTGTTACATTTCTTGGCCATGTCCTGGGATAATGTGACCCAGGACACGATTGCGAACTGCTTTCACAAGTGTGGATTTTTCGCGGAATCGGATGTGGCTCCGACGGAAGAAAACCAAGAGCCTGAGCACGATTTGCACATTGAGGGTTGGGAGAACCTTGAAACTCGAGCTTCGGTGCAAGACTTCGTCACCACGGACGACAACGTAGCCACCGGTGGGCTGCGATCCATCGTTGAATTGGTCGACGAGGCACAGGATACAAAGTCTGAGAGTGATGGTGAAGATGCCGGTGAGTGTGATCTCCTACCGTCAATGTCGGAAAACCTTGACGCCCTCGATGTACTGCGTCGCACCGTAAACACCGGCAGCGTGAACTAAGAAACCGCAGCACGGTTTTATTCCTTTCAGGCGGCTTTCTTGAGAGACAGTGAAGTTAAAAAAGTTCAAAAGAACATCATGGAATTTTTCAGCAAGAAGTAGTTGACCCCAATAAAGTTCTTCTTCATCTTCATGATCAGCTTTAACTTGTTTTGGCTCATACGAATTCGGTATGATACGAATATTATACATGCTCCCTACTAATTCGTATCATCGGGATTCTACTGTACATACTTATACATATACGGTTAATGACGGCGGCGACGGGGACAGCAAAAACCAGCCGAGACTGTCCATATAATTGCTATCGCAATAACAAGCCGTCAGAAGCCGCGGCTCTGTAGCCGGCTTTAAGCCAACAGTAATAACAGGCCCCAACATGGCCCCAACAGATACAGCAAAAGCAGGGCGAAAGCAGGAAATTTTAATTGAATTCAGCAAAACCTCCATTGCACCTATCATGAAAGGAGTGAGAAGGGAGGGAAAGAGCGTAAGGGGTGGGAAGGGGAAGAAGAGAGGGTTGTTACGTATTAGGGGCAGCAAAAGACTATAGTCCTTCGGCGTCACTTGCAGCAAAGCAAGGAGACTCTCTCTCTCTCTTTTTTCTTTTTACTCAGTACAGCATGCAATACAGTTTCTTACCATTACCTAGAGGAAAAACTAGAATGCTGTTGTATGCATGGGTATGCTGGGATGTTGTGGATTCGGACTGGCGTCGTCTACTAACAGCTCCGGGCGTCGAACTGCACTTTTCGGTTCAATTAAGAGACAGGAGTTTTTTGCCGCTGATGCTACAAGACACAAGTCAGATGATGATGACAATGGCATCTTTTAGACAGCTTTTATGCAAAAATAAGAAGAGGATTTGCTTATTCATTCATAAAATAAAAGTGCAGCAATGTAGCATGGATTTGTTTACTGTTTTCTTGGTGCTCTCGATAATTCGGAAATTTTTTTCAGTCACGTGAAATCTGAATTAACGAGCTTTTACTGTATTCGACAAATATTCAAAACATTCTAATATTTGCACACACCTAGTTAAAAGGTAAAACACTGCAAGGAACAGTGCTAACTTGTTTATACATAAAATGTAACACCCGGAAATAAAAAATAGCTTGTTAAAAACCTTCTTACAGATACCTAGACTTATAAGTATGAAGGATAAAAGGGGTAGGTGGTACCATTTTTTCCGCAGGAAAAGCGTGATCATTCCATTCATGTCACTGGTACAACACACTGTAATGTCTCTGCCATTAGCATTTTGACGCACTTGTTTGAACAAGTCGATAGGATTAGGTGTAGACAGGCTTTGCATCGTTTTTCCCTTCTGCATCAGCAGATACTTGTGCATGAGTGCCATATCCTACATTGTCAAAATGAAATGGAGTGTGAAGTTAAAGGAGCTAAGGTAAATGCACTGCTTTGCCCCTGGCTGCACATGTCTAAGTACGCATCATCGAGGAAGCCTGGTCAGTGTATATCATTGTGTTCGGTGTCAACAGATCCCGTAGGCTTTGAAATCCACCAGTGACAAACCTTGGTACTGACAAACCCCCAACGAGAACTCAGCCCCGAGTGTGCTCCACTTTGATTGTACACCACATTGTGCATAAGATCAATGACAACATGGTTCAGATGCTGTGTAATTGATTTGTGCTAATGAATGCTGCAGCTCTGAATGTCTAATTTCCCATGGACTCCTTCAAGAAAGTACTGCAGAAGAGGACGTCCAAAACACCGACTTAGAGCCTGGCTGCAAAGCTCTTGCATTGTGAAGTGCCCCTTCCTGTGACAACATACCTGACGTGCAACGTGAACACCTGACTTTTCGATGATGCTTGGTATTCAAAAGTGTGGATTACCATGTGTGTACTGATCCAGACACCAGATTACTGGGGCTGAAAATGCTGCAGCTTTCGTAGTGTGTGCTCTAGATCATCAAAACCTGTACTATGAGAGCATTGTTCTAGTGAAAAGTGGCTGCACCAATCATGCACGAATCGTGCACTAGTGTCAAGGGTACAGATGTGATACTGGTTGAAGAGGTTCTTAGGCAAGTGGACTACTACCCTGTGGGGAGGTTTTGGAACACGAGAAAAGCTTGAAGCTAATCTAGAGCAGCAAGAGGAGACCTGTGGCAGTAAAGTGCTCAGTATGTGCTGCCCTACAATCGCTTAGGCACCTGGAAAAGCTTGTCTCCACAATATAAACACTTGAGAGAGTTTCCCCTTTATCACACTTCCCTACAAAAGCAGACCAGACACTCAGATAGGGCCATTTTTATACTAGTACAATATAACCTCATTACAACAGATCTGCTTACAACAGACATGTGGAAAAAACAACATACCATACTGCGGTGTTGCGCTGACCTTCTTATCTTTTCCATTGATTAAACTTCTTTTACAATGGATTCTGATAGAACATACATGCAGATATAAGACTAAATTATAAGGCCAGCTGGCTGGTCACCATTCCTTTACAACAGATTTGTGTACAGAGGAAATCCCAAATTCAATGACATCCAACTTCACACATTGCTTTACAGCACCTGTGCGATCAACACAGTGAGGTACTATGGTGGCAGATGTCAACAGCCTTGTAATGACAGAGAAATGCATAGTATCCAAACGGTTCATTGGACAGCACAGTTAAAGCTGACAACCTTTTGTCAGAAAAATTAAAGAATAAATCCCTTCGTCGACTTTGTCCGACTTGTAATTCACTCTGCTTATAACAGACTCATTCAATGTCTACATAAAAAGTCTTTTTAAACAGTATTTGTATTCTACATACTTCTTTTACAACAGACCAGAATCTTCTTCACTATAAAGGTCTGTTGTAATGAGATTAAACTGTATACGCTCAAGCTCTGAAGAACGCATTTGCAGTGAAATAAGCTCAGATTCATTCATCTGAAGTCTCACATCGTGCCAATGAAGCTGCGAAATTTCAAAATGGACGCTCCTGCACTTCAGGGTGCAATCAAGTCTCTGCCAATGAAGTAGCAACAGCAAGCCTCATTGCAGCATGTTTGATCATCACAGTATACTTAGCATGCTGTAATGAGGAAGGGCACAAAGGGGTTGAAATATGAAAGTGAATGGGCACTGCAGTGTTATACATGTGCATGAAGAGTTCTCAGCTCCCTGTGCACATCTTTAAACACAAAATGACAATGCCTTCTTCTTGTACATGCATATGATACTACATACATGAAAAAGTACAGGAGCGGGTTTGGTTTGGGTGAGAGAAATTTTGCTACTGTTGCAGAAAAAACAAAATCTATGAATGCCTTGTACTGTTAAGGTGAACTTCTCATTTATTAGATGAAACTGTCAGAAAACTTTAATTTGGCATCAAATGGAAGAATTAAGGCAGTTTGAACTGAATGCCAAACAGTCGATGCTCCCTAACATGCAATCATGGCGTCAGTGTGGTGTTCCAACCTTTCATGGAATGTGGCACCAGATTGTTGGTAATAATAGCGCATTGGTAATAATAACGTGCCAAAACTACAATCATTGAGGCACACTGTACCAGAGGGCTCCTGAAATTTGGACAACCTGAGATTCTTTAAGGGGAGAAGCTCCTCGAAGAAGGTTTTTCTTTAATCCTTGGCCTAGAACACTGAAATTTTTGGCACAAATAGACTTTGTGATGCTGATTTCAAAACTGCAATTAGTTTTATTGTAGCTGTAACAGTTCTTGAGTTAGATCACTGTGATAAGAAGATATGAGGTCTTTTGTGCACACTTTTTAACTTATTAAAAATTTTCACACAGCATCTCAGTATGGCTCATTCTGCTGCACAGGTGCGGTAGTGTACAGAAAACTACCTAAAATGCAGAGATAACGTGCTATGCTTGCAATTACAAATTACAAACAAAAAATTCTGTAAAAGATAATCAAAATTCTGTATAGATGTCAACACTCCATGCTGTCCAGAGATACTGTGTACAAAATTTCTTTAATGTCTGACAACTCTAAGTGCCTGAAAGATTGTACAGAACATATAAAAATCGTCTGGATGTTGTGCACAAGCTTTCAGGCATTTAATATTGGCAAGTCCTTACAAAATTTTGCACAAAGTATCTCCAGACAACATGGAATGTTGATGTTTATACAGAATTTTGATTATGCATTACAGAATTTTTGTTTTGTAATTTGAAATACATGTAAGGGACATCTGCAGTATACAACAGGCACCTCTGGTTTCTTGTTGGAAATGGAGCAAGCGCAGCATGTTATCTCCACGTTCTAGGTAGTTTTCTGTACACTACCGCCCCTTTGCAGCAGAATGAGCCATATTTAGATGCTGTGTGAAAATTTTTAATAAGCTAAAAAGTGTGCACAAACGACCTCATATCTTGTTATCACTGCTATTCTAACTCAGGAACCATTACAGCTACAATAAAACTAATTGCTGTTTTGAAATCAGCATCACAAAGTCTACTTGTGCCAAAAATTTCAGAGTTCTAGGCCAAGGATTAAAGAAACTCATTTTCGAGTAGCATCGCCCCTTAAGGTGGTGGTTCCACAGCTGCCATCTTGAAGCATTTAAAATTTTGCCACCAGGCAACGCCACTGACACAGGGTAGCAGAGAACAGAGAAAAAATTGGCAGATCCCATGTGCAGAGGGAATCAAGGAAATGCAAAGCACGCATCAGGAACGTAAAATATATCTGCACTGTTCTCTCGTTATACCGATTTTGGCACATATAAAGTTAGCGAAACGACCACAAGAGCACCAAGACTGTGGCATGTAGACCATGCTGCTCATGACACGCATGTCATGATTCTAATGTTATAACCTGTCATTTTACATTCGTCATGCAGTCGTGTTGTGCCATAGCAATTTTGGTATACATTCCATTAACGAAACGCGTGGCACGTAAATCATGCCGCTCATGACATGCATGTCACGATTTTCATGTTCTTAGAACATGTCACGCATGGTCGTCACACATTGTTGTCTCGCCATACCAATTTTGGTGTATATCAAGCTAACGAAACGCCCAGGAGAGCACCAGACCGTGGCACGTAAATCACGCCGCTCATGACATGCATGTCATGCAGTCATGTTGTGGCATACCAATTTTCGTATACATCCCATTAACGAAATGGCCAGGAGAGCACAAAGTTGTAGGCAGCTAGATAGATATGCTCAAAGTTGCCGAAGTTTGCTAAGAAATGCTTTGCATTTAAAATTCGGGCTGGCTCTGGGTCAGGAGGAGACAAAGGTCTGCAACATTCATACCAGCTGGTGACAGTGGGGGAAGAACAGGACACAAGAAAAGGGAGGGGGTGTGCAAACTACAATGCTTTGGCTTTTCCCCTGGTTAGGGTGGCTAGAATCCCACCCTACCCAGGCTTCTTGTATTCTGTCCTTTGTGTTCCCACAATGAGCAAGTAGTTACTGTTTTTAGTCACACTGGCAGTCGTGGGTGTTGCAGCTGTTGTGACCATCCGCACGTATGACTTTCCTTTGAGTTGTCTGTGCTTGCATGTGTTTCCGTTTTTTTGTTGTTGTTGTTGTTGTTGTTTCCCTCTTCGGTTCTTGGAGTCTGTCATTTTTCATTCAGGTTTAAGGGCCACTGCCGCGATGGTCACTGCGCGTGAATGCTGAGCTTGGCTAAGCTCACCTCCAAGCCTGCACAGTCGGTGCCTTTTTAATCACACCTGCAGCCACCTCTCTACAAAATCAGGGTTCGTGGCACAGATATCTTTAGCATGAAAACTAACTCCCCTTTGACAAGAACTTAAAAATAAATGCGGCATGTCACCATATGAACTTAAATAAGAACAGATGTGACACACACTAACCGCAGTCAAGTGTGAAACGAATTCTGCAAGTTCGCAGCAAATGTGCTCTGTCACAATTTTGTGATGGCAATTACAATGCAGATAACCGATCTGGCAAGAGGTGCTTACCATCACAGCAAACGTGGTTTTGGTCTCGTACTTGACTGTGACACGCAAACAGCTTTTGGGATCATTTTACTGGGGAAAAGTACAAGTTGTATCAGAGTAAATATGCTAAGTTGGCTTCATAATCATGACCTGTGGTGTGGCCAGCACCACATATGTGATACAACAGAGCTGCCTTTGCGGTGAAGGCAGACACCGTTCAACCAGATCCTGATTTCAGCAAGAATGCAGCGATGCTGGATGCTGAGCTGCGTGAAAGCATACAGGATGACAGCAACCGACAAATGTATTGATACAACTTATCTCCAGCAACCCTACCATGGCAATCTGTTCGGCGGTGCAGTACGCGTCCCAGCAGTGCGTGTGATGTAGCACTGCCGTGACATGTACTGCGCACTTTTAATACAGTAGAACCTCGTTATAATGAACCCGGATATAACGAAGCCACCACAATTCCCTTTGAAATTCCCATAAATGAAATGGATATTGGCTATAACGAGCTAATGGTTATAACGAACTTATTACGGCTCCCCGTTCAACTTTGTTATAACGAGGTTTAACTGTATGTGATAACTCAAAAGCAGCACAGTGGCGTTAGTGGCTTTTGGTGTTTTGGGACAGCTTTTGTAGCATGAAAAATATTTGGTACAGGAAAATTTTCGGCTCGTAGCAAGAAAACTATGATTTCAGCAGTCCAACTACATTGCTGGAGGCGTAAATTTGTTCATGGAATGAACAAAAAAAGAAAACCTGCAAATGACTGTGCTCCATTGTGAATAGGGCCCTGGACGCTAGCGTACTAGAAAGATGTTACAAGAAACACGACCTTCAGTCAACGTCACGACCTGGCGACTGACTTAGCAGCGACAATTAGTGGTTCACCTCCGAGCCACATGGCTTGTCCCTTCAACACAAAAGACCGCCCAATGTAAAACGTCTCTTTTCTTTTAAAAAGTGAATGTTTTGCAAGCAGTTGCAATCCACAACCATAATCACCGCCTGCTTCATGCATCTTGCGTCAGCGCAGCACTTCTGATACTTCCTGGTCACTTACGGCATATGTGCTGTCATGCAACATGGCATTCTTGACTGAATTGTTCTGAGTGCCAGGTTTTCATGAAGGAAACATAAGCAAAGCAACTGACATTCTTGGTGGACAAAAATACCACCGAAGCACTTGCTTTTTTTTTTTTTAGAGCGTGTAATGTATCTTGCCATCTCAAATATCCATACTCCGTTGGAATGATGCCACGCCATGTAATAGCACACTGTGAGCAGCGAATAGGTAAGTTAAACTGAGGTGATACAAGGCGCAACACCATTACACACTTCTCAGACAAGGTGGTTAATTTTGGGTGTTTTACGTCCCAAGACTATGATGTGGTTGAGAGGCGCCGTATAGTGGAGGGGAGCACCGTAATATACTACATGAGGTTGTTTACCGTGCACAGACATGGTGCAGCACACGGACCTCCAGCATTTCACCCCCATCAAAATGCAGCAGCCACAGCCAGGATTCGATCCCGCCACCTTCAGATCAACAGCTGAGTGTCATAGCCACTAGGCCACCATGGTGGGGCACCTTTTGGATTAGGTGCCCAAAATAAGCATATATTTGTTTGTGCATAACTGCTAGTAGATTTGCATAACCACATTTGATATGGTACAGCCACTTTTGGAAAACTGAGAACCTTATTTTTAGTGAGCAGATAAGTTTAAAAAAAATCACCAATTAAGAAAGCGGCTCGTCGAACTGTGTCATCATTTGCGAATATCGAACACGAAATGGCACAGGTGCTACTTCCTGGGCATGTCAACGGAACAGCACTGGTGCTGCCAGGTTGCTTGGCGTCAGCCCCTTGCATTTGCATGCATTGTGAGGAGACCGCCACATGTCGTGAAGTGAATATGAGCAAAAGAGAGTGCTGTTATTCTGCAGTCACTTTTTAGTTAAATATCATCT
Organism: Hyalomma asiaticum; assembly: GCA_013339685.2. Lineage (NCBI taxonomy): Eukaryota > Metazoa > Arthropoda > Arachnida > Ixodida > Ixodidae > Hyalomma > Hyalomma asiaticum. The sequence goes on from CM023481.1 coordinate 204,981,640, forward strand.
GTTCCACTTTTCTATTTTCATCCTTTGGTACTGAGCTTGACAAACTAATGATAAAAGGTATGATTTGCAATTAGTGTGGTGATTTATTTATTATTTATTTGTTACATACTGCTGGCCTTCAATGAAGGCCATAGGCAGGAGTGGGGCAAAACATGAAGTAATATTCTGCGAAGCAACAACTTTGTTAAGATATGTAAAAGAAAGAAAGGGGACAAATTCTATGGCAGTCAGTACTCACATAGTACAAAGTACTCACAAGTACTACTCACATTGTACTTACATAGCACAAAAAGTTACATAGTGCAAAAACTTGTTACCACTTACTCGAACACGGCAAAGTGGGAACTGGTTAGCAATAATTTGCTATGTGTGTCAGTGAAAGCACGAAGTTAACGGTAAAGGGCAACATATTGTGAAGCTTTGGACAAAGGAAATGCTACCTGAGACTCGCACAGTTAATATTTCCGACCATTGCATTCATATCCAAGAACACGAAGTTGGCGACCTGGAGTACGCAATTAGCAGGGCGCTTTGCAAGAGCACTTTTGTTCTCACTATAGTTTGCTAAGCCACAACAGTTAGTGAATCGGCACGTTTCCCAATCTTTGGCTATTGTCACACCTCAATGAAGCAATAACTGGGTACACAGAGATGCCAGCACCACGCCACCACAAAAGGCCGTGCGTATAATCCCACGCCCCTAGCAGCGGCTGAAAATTGGCTTAACTTGGCAGCTTATAACAGTGCAGTTTCGGTTTCGAACACATTACAATTCCACCTGGAGTGAACCTGCGCAGGTTCCACCAATGAAGGCCACTCCAGTTGGCCTCTGCGCAGCCATGATGCAATATGCCAGAAAAACAGCTGTTTGGCACAATGTACCAGCATTTCTCTCTTGGTGCAGTTTGGTGCAATTGGCACAGCATGCCACTGTTCGCTGCGCGACAACATAAATGGCGTAAAACCAGTAAAAGCACACAGTTCGTGATGTACCGCCACAGGACACGCCTGACCACGTTTCAATGCACGCTACTAAGCCACGCAGAATAGTGATTCACATTATGCACAAATAATGTGAACCCACAAATAATTTTTGTTCTCCATGCGCTTACCGATATTAAACGATGACAATGCGGCAATCAATAATAGATGCAACATGAGCACTGGGCAGTCAACAAACAAGACGGCAGCCATGACATTTCCAATATGATGGAATCTATGCAAGCATTTTGTGGCATTATTTTGCGAATTTAAGTGGGCAGAAGGTGCATTTGAGCACATTTCTTGAACTTAGTTGAGGTCATCATGGGATCTAACGTTGCAGGAAATTTCATTAATACGGGATTGCAGTATAGCAATGTTGTCGAGAGATACAAAATGCATTGAATCCTATGGGGATTTGCCAGGGGCTGTGATATGTTTCGTTCTCGGAAGAATTTCATTGTCACGGGATTTCGTTATCACAGGGTTGGACTGCAGTACGTTTACCCATGCCATCGCCCACTATTTGTTGCCAAACTCACTGGCTCCGCACCCTCAGATGTGGGCACCACAAGGAGGAAAAGCAGTTGCTGCAGTGGGCATTTGCTTCGATTTGGTGTGAGGTGGTGATGGGAATGAAAAGGGTCGCCTCCTGTGTAGGGCCACGCAGCAATGCCTCGCTAGGTCACTGCAAGCAGCGCAAGCTACTGACACACTGAGTAATGTGGGTTAAAATGCATGCATTTAGGTCAGAACTGAAAAAAGCTTCAATTAAAGTGGGAATTTGGCTCAAGCGAATCAGTTATAACGAGGAATTGCCGTAGTATGTGACAGCCAATCTGGGGTTTCATTACGTGATAACATGGCATTTGTGCTATGATTCTGTTGAAGGACTTTTTGGGATCATTTTACAATTGTCTGTTTTGATGACCATCGCACTACGACTTAGTTCTTGGTGTCTTTTTATACAGTGGGCTTTATGAATTTGGCGAGACTATCCATTCAAGGCAGCATCTTCTCAGGACTATTGAAAATCCATAAGGCCAAAACACACATGCGCGAACGTGCATGCGATCAGCGGATGAGCGACAAAACGGGCCGTTCATGCAATGTGTCACACAGTCAAAATCGATGGAGATCGCTCACCAAAGTTGTTAACTTTGATGAGTGATCTGCAACGATCTCCAGAAAGCTAACTTCTCGGAGCACTGCGCTGCGTGATGTTCGGTATATGAAGTGTTCTGGTAATCTTTTGGTCGATGTAGCCGTAAATTTTCCCATAAATCAACATGTGCGAAAATGGCTTGATATAAAGGATACTGTGATTGATGCTGCACTGCACTGCCAGAAAAAATAGACGACTCAAATTTTGCTTCATGAATTTCATGCTACAACCATACCTCTTTCATGGCCCATGATAAGCTCATGCAGTCTGACCTTTGTGTGAAGTAGTGTTGGTCTTCAGGTACAATTTTTAATAGGCCACAAATAGTGTGTACAATGATGCACCTTTACTGGGTATGTTTTGTGTCCCTGTCTTTTGATCTCAAGTTTCGAAGGCAAGCATGCCATCTGATACACGACGAGAATGTTTAGTGGGAGCAGTAGTACACCTGCAGTGGTGACAGCTAAACTTATAAGGCCAGAAAATTAAGCGCTTTATAGATGAAGCGTAAGAATATTCATAAGATTTTAGTTAGCCTGTGCCTGCCATCATTACACCTGGCATATGCATTTTTATTAAAAAATCACCGAAGCAGGCAGAAATCTCTACCCCTCAGTGTAGAGAGCAAAACTCGAATAAACAAAACTGCCTTTCGTAAATGCAAACTGGCAGAGATTGTTACTAATGTTATGACAGTGACACAGCCGCAGATAGTGGGCACCATATTATCAGTAGTAGCACTACCCAAGCAAGACTTGAAAAAGGTGGGAGGCCTGCATTCTCTATTGGTGCCGCCCCCTCTTCTGGCCACCACGCTTAAAAGACAGTAACAAATACAACTCATACAAGCGACATTACTCACCCAATAAATATGGTGGCCCACAACTCTTTCTGGGTGGGAGTTGACTTCTTGGAAGTCACGAGGCAATCATACCAAAAGCCCAATTCGGATGGCTCTTCAACATTGAAATTGACCATGAGCTGATCACCAATGCTCACATCAGTGAAGGGAATCACTTTCTTGGCTCGTGGGCGGACACAGTTCAAGCTTAGTGCTGCCACTTCATCTTGATAGCTGTGTGTGCAAAAATTTTTTAAAATTCATTAGTATAGACATGTAAAGCAATAATACTCCCAATGGGATAGACCTATAGACAATACAGAAACTCAAAGGCTACTTTAATGTAAATATATCACAAACATCCACAAGTAGCCTTTTTTACTGCCCCCAAATACAGCTGAACCCACATATAACAATAAAGCTTTTGACAATATTGTTACGTGGCGATTAAGGACGCTGACCTGCAGTGGGGTGTACGGTTACAGGGATCTGAAAGACAGCCAAGAAAGAAGACAATGATGTATCTTGGGTGAGGGTGGTGTGACTTGGGTGAGGGTGGGTAACGGCGAGCAGGTCTACGGAAGAGACTGGAATACGTGGCGAACTGGTTAGGCAATGTATACAGCCACTGGCTGCGACAATAAGCAGCTATGTGTCCTGCGCAGCCACAGCGGAAGCAGATGGGCTTATCGTCTGCTGTTCGCCACTCGGACGGATTCCTGGAACGAACAGCAGGGTACTGACGGCGTCGAGGAGCGTCCGACGAAGCGAACGGGGTATCCGAATTGTTTACGGTGCAGACAGAAGGAAGCAGACCAAGGTTGGTGAATTCTTGGCGAACAACGGCCTGGATCAATGACACGGTTGGGGCCGGTGCGTCGGAAAACATGTTCTTGTTCACAGCAGGGCATGCGGCCTCGAGTTCACGCCGGACGATTCGTGTGACATGTCCAGATGCAGACTGTTCATAAGGAACTGTCTCGCACGAAGACGTTGGAGCCGTGTTCGGTAGGCGCTCAAACTGGTGTGATATGCGCCGGCTTTTCGCTTACTCTAAGCGGCGACACTCCTTAATCACATCGTCGACGGTCGCCACGTTTTTGAATACAAGCAGATTGAATGCTTCATACACAATGCCCTTGAGTATGTGACAGACTTTTTCAGTCTCGGGCATTCTCTCATCGGCTTTTCGGCACAAGGTCAGCACGTCCTGGATATAGGACAAGTATGGCTCCATTGACGTCTGGGTACGTACCGCCAGTTGTTTCTTAGCAGCGAGCTGCCGCCCAGATGGGTTCCCGAAAAGGTCGCGGAGCTGTTCTTTAAAGGTATCCCAGCTGGTAATATCTCGCTCGTGGGTCTAAAACCGGACGCGAGGAGTCTTGTCTAGGTAGAATATCACGTTCGCCAGCATGACGGTTGGATCCCAGCCGTAGGTCTTGCGGACACGCTCATACATCCCAAGCCACTGACCCACGTCAACGTTGTTTGCGCCGGCAAAGATACCGGGATCACGGGGTTGTGATAGAGCGACGTACTGAGTTGTGATCGCTGGTGGTGACGTAGCTGAAGTGGACGGAGGCGTGTCATTGCCCGGAGCCATGCTTGTAGACTCGAGGTGGTGGTCATAGAAGACTGAAGGGTGCCCAGCACCTCCACGAAAAATGAAACAGGACAGAACAAACGGTGGAAGTACATACAACGCTTGTATTTCAGACCGACCGAGCTGGGAGTCGCACCACACTCACCCAAGATACATCATCGTCTTCTTTCTTGGCTGTCTTTCAGATCCCTGTAACTGTACACCCCAATGCAGGTCAGCGTCCTTAATCGCCACGTAACAATATATATTGGTTATAGCAATCGCAGGAGTGGGACTGCCCAAAGTCATTTTGGAGCAATTTTTGGTGCAGGTAAAAAATGTATTATGGAGCGGTTTTGAGCAGAAAAACATTGCAATTTAGAGCATTTTGGCACCAAAAATATTGTAGTTTGGAACAGTTTGGCACAGGCAGAATCGCCTTTGGGAGCAGCATGGAGCAAAATAGATTTCTATTTGGAACAGACAAAACTTCGTTCTGAGGCAATTTAGAGCATATGATCTGAATTCCAGTGGAATAATGGTCTATTGAAGCAAAATTCCAATTTACAACAAAACAGAATAAAGAAAAAGGATTGCTGCATAGCAGTTATCTCAATGAACGTTTGAAGCTGAATTTTGAGGATTACTGTGGCACAGAAAGCGCCTAACATTGATTCCGACTTCAGCACGAGTGCTGCAATGCCTTCACAAATAAGCACCTATTAGCCCCGAGAACTTGGCGTGGCGCCGCCAGGCGGGAGAGCGGGGATGGCGTCACGGCAAGGACTCGTGCGCTTCGATTCTCTCCTCCCGCCGTGGCGTGCCTGGGGAGCACACGTTCGTGTCGTCTCATTAACGTTTTACAGTGTTTGTGTTCGTGGTTTGTTGCTTGCCTCAAGCTGCTAGTGAATAAGAAAAAGCAGCAGCAAAAGTTACTCAGTTTAAGAGCTACAATATATTTGTGCATACAATCGCTATCCACACCCACGCTCCTTCGTGCGTACTTTGAAACGGTTATCACGTGTTGTTGTGTCGCGCTGCAATAAGCTCGAGAATTCAGGTAATTTTACTTGTCGCTGCGCATCTACATAGCCCTGAGCAAAATCAAAGAGCACCCGTGTACTCCGATTGAAGGAGACGTAAGGAACTTATGCGAGGCAGATTTTATCTGCGGTCCCCCACCACATCGCACTTCATAATTGTGTCACGGTTTTGACATGTAGAACGCCATAATTACATTATAATGCTGCGTTGTTCTCAGCCGAACCCTCATATTTTGTTTACATTAGACGCATCCGCAGACAGCCTTTCTGTCATGTCTGCCATCTACGCCCGGTCACAAAAGCGTCACGTAGTGTCGTGTTTCGCAAAATATCTCTTAAAGGTTCGCCCTAAAATAGTGTCCCAGTTGTCACGTTAGTATGGCATACGTTCTCATTCAGTCGCCGTATTGTTTAGTTTCACGTGCTCCTCTCACTTTTTCTTGCAATATGTAATGTTGGTGTTTCTGTTCAGTACAAAACGCAAAATGCTAGCTAAATGCTTAACCTACTTTCCGTCAGGTTGCCTCTTCGTGCAGCATTGTATCAGCGATGCTGTCGGGCTCACACATGCCAGTTTAGATAAAACGACATGCATGTTCTAGTTGCCTGCAGTTGTATTACGCCTGAGCAGTATCAACCGGTATGCGAACGAGGTGCTAGAAGGCGAGTGGCGCGCATCACTGCAGCGGAGAAGGTGGGCTGCGCCGTTCAGTCCTCCATCGAAACCGTTCAGAAGTAAGGAACGGTCATTTTAACTTTCTGGCGTTTGTTTTGCAAATGGCTGCTATCAGTAGCTTTCCACATGAAGGGAGAGATTGCTGTTTGCGATGCTGCGATAGATTAAACAAGCTGTTAGTGCAAAGCGCGGCACGAGCACGTAATCACTGGCGACTGTCGCAAAGAAACCTGTACACGCCCAAAGTACAGTGAACTGCCCGAAGTACCAATCTTTTAGTATTTCCGAAAACGCAGCTATGAAACTGGCATCATTCATTTGCCTATATTTCTCATGTATCGCAGTGATTGCTTGTGACACACATATTCAGCTAAAGTATCCTGCAACACATAGCGCGAATGCGTGAAATCTCAGATTAATTGCAGGTCACACGCAAGTCGTCTGAAAATCCACAAATTAGTCAACACCGAAAATTGACTAATTTTATCTTCCGAACACACATCAATTGTCTAGTCCAAGCGAATTCTGCGGTGAAGGCTTAACCGCTTAACAAATATTTTCGCAGCACCGATTTCTTGGAAAACACGCTGAACACATGAACATTTATACATGCGACGAACTGTCTTGCAGTTCTGATTAAGCAACACCTTTCCGAAGTTGCAGCTTTTATTGTTTTGGGTGGCAGTTTGTCCTTCCAAAATCAGACCTTTCGTCAGTATAGTTGGTTTTGGATAGCATTGAAAATCTACACCGTCTACCTTTCGAGGTGCTTATTGGAGAACTTAGTTGTATAATAGCCATCGTGTCACAAAGGGACCGGGTATAAATATCGTAACAAACAAATTGAAGTTGTGGTCCAATTTAAGTACATGCAAACAGACATAGCGGTTTAAAGGGATACGAAACAACTATTTGCTCTCATCATCGGCGAAATGGCTCCGCGCCTGAGGGCTCCTCCTGCGCACCCACACGTGTCCGCGCAGGATGAGGCGATCGCCGGCTGCGGAGCAGGCGAGTGCGGGTAGTCCTTACCGTGACGTCACATCGGCGCGACCACAGCGACGCTCGTGTTCGTTCTCGGGGCTAATAGTGAGATGATGGCCAGCTCTCAGCATACCTGTACGGCACAGCCATGTCACAAGGAGAAAAGGAACTACTGTATCTGCTTGGCAGCGTGCAGAACGCAGCGGTTTTTAATTGTGTGGTTTTATGAAGCAGCAATACAAACTAGTGCACCACCTTACGGTGCCGCTTCCTTTTGCACGACCCCTGTGTACCGTTGCTTACAGAAACGAAAGCCGTTCGGCATCGCATATACTTGCCGCACTTGTGAGAGGTGTGAATGACCACAAGATAAGCATAGCCGAAGAACAATCAGATAAGCAAGCGAACATGGCACAGCAAGTGCCCCTGCAGTTACGGCATGAGTACGCGATGCACTGCATGGAGCTACGTAGGGAGGGTTGGCTCTACGTGGCAGCTAGCACTGCCGCTTCGTGGAACGTTATCACAGATCACTGCACAGACTTGCACACTGCAGAACGTCAGACAATTTGTCCATCCGTTCTGGCGCCGTTTCAGCTGTTGTGTTATGGTAACAGTTTTACCAATCAAAGTTTTGAAAGTTCTTTGGCACCACACGCTAAAGCACGGTTGTGCGAAATGGATCACAATTTACCATTCGCAAAAATCTGTAAGTTGGTTTTCCTGCAAGGATGTTTTCCAACCAAAACTCTTGTCCACAGATTGTTTTCCTGCTCTAAGCACATTCAAACCTGCACATTCATTCCATCATTCATCCCTTTCAGCATCCATCCCTGCCTTTCCTTTCATTCTCTTCTGTCATTCTTTTGCAAATTGTAGAACTATGAGACCGCACACTACTCAAAAAATTACTGAAAAGCTTTTGTGGTGTTCATGCACCTTTACTGGAATGTACAGGTGTGAACGCGCTTAGTGCAGGAAAGTAATCTGTGGACAAGAGTTCTTGGTTGGAAAACATCATTGAATAAAAGCTGACTAATAAACATTTTTTCAAATGGTCAATTTCTTCCTCACATCGGTGGAGTACACTTAGTGAGTCGAACAAAGGAGATTTCTGTGCTAACGTGACTCTAGAGCGAGGACCATCCCTCAACAGCATACATCGCTCTGACTGCCAGTGAGAAGACTTTTCTTGCTGGAACCCAATGAAACAGTGATGCAGTCAAAGCACTGTTGTAGTGGCAGCACTGAGTATGTTTCCCTGTAAAATTGCAAAACATCCCTGACACCACAATACCACCGCGGGAAATATTCGCATGATACACACTCCAGTCAACATGGTAAAATGATTTCTGGGTCAATTTTATGATGCCACAGATCAAGAGGGCCACAATTTACACAATTTACCATGGGCTGGTTAACGTGAAAACAGTCAATCCAAACTGCCTTTATTACAAATCTGCAAGTGGCCCATCACATCAGCATGGCCACCAGCCATGTAAAGCTAAAAGGAGTGCACACAGTTTCCCAATAAGAATGTATGTGGCAGCACACACCTTGTCTAATTTTATATGAACCATACTAATGCCCACTTCACTCTCAGCACCTTCAGCCGCATTTTCGCTATTTTCTATGAAGCACTGCTTTGCTCAGCCCGCTCACCTTGCCATGACCATCGATGATCAACAGCAGTGAGTTTTCGTGCACTCATACTGACCACTTCTCAGAATACGCGATGCGCAGCGCCTATAGGGGCGCCACTGAAAGCCGCGTAGCGGCGGCTGTTGGAACCGCTGATGGGTCGCGTAGCAGACGCCTCATTTCACTGCAAGCATGACGGAAGTGCGCGCGTGCGATTTGCCGCTTGTGCGCGTCCCAGAAAATTTTTGCGGTGACAGTGTGCGCAAAGGAGTTGCACATTATAATAGTGGGCATGTGTCCGAGGTCACAGCTGTGTGGAACAACAATGTCACCATACCCGCCAAGTGTTTGCCGCAGACAAGCGTCAGCAAGCTCCCCTACGAAGTGGAGCTCATCGCACCGCTTTCTTTATAACGTCCCGATCACTAATGCCTGCATGCGTTGACGCGTGAACCAACGTTTTTTCTCCACACAGTAGCTTCGTTTACGTCCCATGTGTTTATATAGTAGATTTTGAGGGATCGCTGTTGCACCGGTCGCTGTTGCACCATGGATTTCACGGGTGCGGCCACGCGAAGGGTCAGCGTTGGTAAAACTTTGAAACCAGCACGATAAACTTGTGAAAATATATCTCGGCAGCTTGCGCTAGTGGCGTGAGACTTAGTCACTGCGGAGCTGGTGGTCACCTAGCTTGTCATAGCAGCTTGGCTACGTATTTGCTAGGTTTTTTGCAAGCTATTACCAAGTGTTGCAAAATGGCGTTAGATTCTACATGATCGTCAAAGCCTTCAATGGGCACAGGTGTCATGTTTTACTGCCAATATGCATATAGTTGAGGCGAGCGCACAGCGAACATTCTGCACCGGTGATCGCATTCCAGTGCCATCAATACGTAGAATGCAGCCGATTTCGTGCAGCACACGTGTGATTCCACGGCGCTTTTGTAAAGGAGCCGTCACCTGCCCCACATTCTCTGGCATTGCGCTTCGCACCATTCGTTTTTAAAGAGAGCCTAGGCATCGCGTCTTATCAGTAATAACAACCTCATGTGCATTGTAGCATCTACGATGCAGACTAGGTGACCAAGTGTAAACGTAGTAGCATTCGCTGAAGACGTAGCGACATAAATGGAGAAATAAAAACACGGCAATCGTTCTAACACTGCCGTAAACAAAGCGCGATTCTTTACCTTCTGCGTTGTACAGCCGCAACCCACCGCCGCTGCCGCTCTCGCTCATGAAATAGCACTGGAAACCTGTATAAGTGCGTTCCTGGCGATTTTTTGTGCGTGTGTGAGCAGCCGACAACGCAGCAATTATTTTTCGACATCGCTGAAGCCCGACAGAGTCGTCAAATCATGATGAAAACACATCCATCCGTGCACTCGCGTACACGCTCGCGGGAACACTGCTCGCCCGGACCCACCAACGCTTCCGCGCCGTGGCGGCAGATGGCGTCGTCGGCGCTTTGCGCATCGCCTATAGCTGAAAAGTGCAATGTTGTACCGAAAGTGCTGCCAGGCAGTAGGCAGAACGTCAACTGCTGCACTTTCTTTCCAGAGAACAAACCGTCTCAAGCCGTTTCGGCACTGCATGACGCAAATTCAGTTACTTTTACATGTCTGGAGCAGGAATGCACGCTTGTATCAAAATGGCACAATTGATGCAGGAGTCCCACCCCTGCAATCATGAGGAGCTGCACCATCAACTTTTCAATATTTCCTATGGTGAACTAACCCTCTTTCAACAGTGACCCCATGCCCCATTATTGTGTGAATGAAGTCTGGCTTGGCTACTGGGTGTGCCCTGCATAGGTTCGGAGAGGTAATAGAATGTGATATCTTTGAAAAAAAAAAAAAAAAAACTGGCTAGTGCACACCTGCTGTGTCCCCTTACAAAAGGCTGCCCACTACCGTACATTAGAAACCAGCCTTTCCTCTGGGGTCTGGTGTTGCTCTTATACTCTGCCAGCTCCCAAACATGACCCCCACTCTGAAAAAAAAAAGGTCATAGGGGGGGTACAGTGGTTCCAAAGCTGGCCTTGAAGAACTGCAACTAGTTTTCCCAGAAAGGCCTCAGTGCTATCCCCTCTGGCCACTATGAAAATGGTGTGGATTTAAATAGCACTGACACAGTGAAGGCTCTGTCAGTGCAGCTTAAGGTTGGTTCAGGGCTTTATCTTTGGCCATTGTTGTGCTCACTGTCATGCTGTGGAGCATACAGGGTGTGGGATGGGGCTTTCAGCCATTCCTCCCCACCCTTCCCCCCCTCAAACACACACACACACACACACACACACACAACAGCAGCAGCAGCAGCAGCAGCAGTTCTGGGGTCCCCTTACTTAGTTTTATTTGTTTGTTTTTCGTGTCAGTTATAACAATTATCCATTATAACATTTATCTGTTATAACAATGCAATTTCCGTGGCGCTTGTTACCACATTTTCACCGGTTAAATTAGTTGTACAGGTAAAATTCAGCGTCAGCGGTGTGCACATGCAATAGTATTTTACTGCTTTGTAGATAAGCATCAGCACACTTGCTGTCAACAGAACTCGCAGTGGCAATAGTGGCATTGGAAGAGCAGCAAGATCGCACAAACGGAGAAGCAAAGGTGCACTAGACACAACGCTTAATGTGCAAGATGCCAACGTGTGATGCGTGCTCACAAGATTCTACGTAAAGCCGGGAATGCTTTATGTAAAGCTGCCTGGAACATTATTTAACTATGCTTTAACCATCTGTGTTAAACTTGCATCACGTGATGTGCACCACCATGGCGGCTGCTACCAACAAATATGTGGGTGTGAGAGTGCCTAAAAAACAATGCACTACTTGCAAACACAAGCCTCCTCAGTGAAAAAATGTTACTGAATGTACCCATTATAAGGACTTCTTATTACCAAAGTGTGGTAAAAAAATTGCTTCTTTCACATGCACAACTGAATGCCACATGTGATCATTTCGAAACTACATATGACAGGGAATACACACAGGGGCAGACAGGCATGGCGGCAGAGGGGACAGACAACTCATCTGATCCTCCCTGATGCCCAGGTAGCTTCAAGCGAAATGCTCTACCTGCTGTAGCACAGAGCCAACAATTTCTAGCTACTTGCATGCAGCGTGTCACCTATTAAAGGAGTACTGACACAAATTTTATACATTTTCATATTGTTGCTTTAAATAAAAGCACCGGTGTGGAGAACTCTAAAAAGAGTAGCATGGTGTCTCAGAACTCAATAAGCATATTTTTAATGCAGCTGCCTTCAAAACCCGCCTTTAGTTTCGATTTCGAGGAGGCAGTTTTGTAGTTGAGTGGCAACATAGCCAACGTACGTCTAAGTCACATGGCGACAGTGAATCGTGGCCGAGTTGCAGCAACTATGTTGGCTGCTGTCAGTTGCACATGGCACATGCAAACAACAATTATTTAATTCAGCAATTTTTGGGTAACTGGGTTCACACATCATGGTACTGCCCATTGCAATGACGCTGGCTTGCAGATGCTGGGTGACTGGAACTTGAAAATCAAATTAAGATACTTTAAACGTGTTTCCCGGATCCGGTGTGTGGAGGTTGTTAACAATGCATGCTGAGAATTTGAAAAATGTCTCTTTTGTGCCATCTCAGAACCGTGTCAGTACTCCTTTAAGGGTACTACACTGGTACTAGAGGGCTCAGTTCCGCAATTCTAAAGGACTGGTTCCTCTTCGACAGAGCCACTGTGCATAGCCTTTGACGCTTGCACATGCTGGCGTGTTACATCTTCGAGGCCATGCGTTGTATTCAGTGGTTCGCATTTTTCTGATGCAGGCGATGCCGTATCGTTTCGTTAGTAGCTCACTTTTATTGAATCACAACTGACTCGCCCTTTTTAAAGAGCAGCTTTGAAGAGCCAAGTCACCTAGGAGGAGCTACCCACCTCTTGGCCCAAACCCTTTAAGGGCAAAGTAATAGATTGCGGTAATGATAACGAGAATGTTACGATCCAATTTTACCTTATAAATGAGTGCCATCAGAAGGTTTCAACGTGCTTTTGAGCGGATTATTTAGCTTTTTATAGGTGCGCCAGAGACACACATTAGCATATACAACGCAGCACAGGTGGCACCATGCTGTGACATTGATATTAGCAACAGCATGCAGGAAAAATATTGTAATGGCAAAGCGGTACCATTCTGCTAGTGCAAAAGCATCAGCATTAACATTTATTTGCCTATACTTGCTGTTATTTTTTGCCCCTCTGTAACAACACTACGCAATACAAATGTTTATTAGTGTCATATAGCTGATTAGTGTTATATAGCTGTTATATAGCATCAGAAGATGTCACTACTAGTGTTCTAATATGGCAAAACTGTCCATACGAAGTGCAACTACAGTTGGCAAGGAAAAGTTACAATGGGAAAACAGCTTCCACTAGTGGAGAATCAAAAATTGAAAGTTGCACAAGTCCTCAACGGGTGAGTAAAATGCAAAACAGTATGCCTTTTGTTTTCCATTTTATTCTGGTTTTTGTAAATTTTAAGCTTTTGTCTGCCCACATAAACTTTGTAGTTCTTTGTAGTTCTTTTTACAGTCAGCTTGGGTGAAATGCAAAGAAGGCATTGTGATGCACAGTTATGTAACAAGACCCCTTTCAACTTCCAGTGATGGAAATGGCCAGAAGCATTTTGGAGATCTTGTAGAAGGAAAGATGACTATTTGTAGCAGCTGCTATCAGTTTATCAGAGATAGAAAGATGCAATTTGGGATTCAAGTAAGTGCTATATTTTATGTATAATTTGACCTTGTTGGACTCGAACCCGCGACCTTCGCAAAATATGGAGGGTCCACTTTGAGTTTCCCTCTCTCAGGAGTGAATGGAGATAGAAAGATGCAATTTGGGATTCAAGTAGGTGCTATGTATCTGCGTATAATTTGACCTTGTTGGACTCGAACCCGTGACCTTCGCAAAATATGGGGGTCCACATTGAGTTGCCCTCTCTCAGGAATAAATGGAGATAGAAAGATGCCATTTGGGATTCAAGTAGGGCCTATGTTTCGACGTATAAATTCACAACTTCTTGCCCTCGAACCTGCGACTTTCGCAAGATATATGGGGTAACCTTTGAGTTGCCCTATCTCAGGAGTGAATCGAGATAGAAAGGTGACGTTTGGGATTCAAGTACCGTTACTCGAATCTAACGCGCACCTTTTTTCCAATAAAACGGGTCCAAAAATTGTATGCAAGTTAGAATCGAGTGCGAATGAACGACACCGTTACCATATCGCTGTCGGAATCAAAATGGCCACCTCCTACAAGGTTCGGGCGCTGTCGAACGGTCACCAGCGAAAAAACGAACTATTGGGGCGGTGGTCTTTGGCGCGCACAGTTTCTGTAGTTTCTATGTGGCCGCCGGTCCCGTGCTGAACAACGGCACAATGTACATGATGCGTAGGCCGATGATACACGCTGCGCCGGCTTGGCTGTCTTGCGGCCAACCAAAGTCGCTACGTCGCCGATGCAATCTCTGAGACGCCCAGCTGCACCAGCTTTCAATATCGTTCACGGGTAGCCGTAACGGGAGATGTTTCCCATCACCACACGCAAAATGGCTCATCATCGCATTTCTCCCTCATATCTGTGCGGAGCCTCGGGCAATCTCGGAGACCGTGCCACGCAATCGCGGCAATCTCGGGGACCATGCCCCGACCATGCTTAGGCTTATCTGCCCCAGCCTGTGCAGCAGGCATGGCAGCACGCGGCAGCGGGCGTGAGGGAACTGCGATAGCACAGAGGAATGCAGCACTGCAAGTAAATGAAGTCATCGCCGCTTGCACACAACTATGCCTGGCAATGTTTGGAATATTTATCGGGACACAGGAGCTATGAATCGGCGTGCTGAACGTGTTCGAGACTCCGCAGATCAAGTGAAGCGGGAAAGTCATAGCGCCGCCATTCGAGGGACTGCGGGGGTTCAAAGTTGGCGGTGCACTTATGCGAGCACATTCATTACGCGAGCATGGCATTTGTTTTTATGGATGTGATAAGGCTGATTACTAAGGACCATTTTTTTCTGTGTTACAAAAAATGGAAGCGCATTACAATCGATGTTTCACCTTTTGTTTGTTTGTTTGTCTGGTCGCGGGAAACGAGTGCACATTAGAGTCGAGTAAGTTCAGTAGGTCCTATGTTTCGACTCATAATTTAACAACTTGTTGTACCCAAACAGGCGACCTTCGCAAAATATGGGGGGTCCACTTTGAGTTGCCCTCTCTCAGCAGTGAATGGAGATAGAAAGATGCCATTTGGGATTCAAGTAGGTGCTATTTTTCTACATATAATTTCACAACTTGCTGGACTTCAAGCCGCGACCTTCGCAAAGTATGGGGGGTCCACGTTGAGCTGCCCTCTCTCAGGAGTGAATAGAGAAAGATGCAATTTGCGATTGAAGTAGGTGCTATGTTTTATACATAATTTGACCTCGTTGGACTCGAACCCGCCACCTCCGTCAGATATGGGGGGTCCACTTTGAGTTGCCCTCTCTCAGGAGTGAATAGAGATAGAAAGATGCAATTTGGGATTGAAGTAGGTGCTATGTTTTATGTATAATTTGACCTTGTTGGACTCGAACCCGCTACCTTCGTAAAATATGGGGGGTCCACTTTGAGTTGCCCTCTCTCAGGAGTGAATGGAGATTGAAAGATGCAATTTGGGATTCAAGCAGAGCCTATGTTTCGAAGTATAATTCCACAAGTTGCTGGACTCGAACCCGCAACCTTCGCAAAATATGATGGGTGCCCTTTGAATTGCCCTACCTGAAGTGTGAATAGATATAAAGGCGCTGTTATGTTGCCGCTCATAAGGCGATCGTGCAGAAGAGACGGCATAGCACCGTACGCTATACAAAGCTTCTTTCTCGGCTCTCTCTCTGCATGGTCTTTGACAGCAATTATCAATGGAAAGCAAACTGCTCCCATTGAGCGGCTGGTCTCCCACGCTGGCCCCCAGGGGTTCCTGGTACGAGACCCTTCCCTTTCGCTGAACGTCGCTCGGGGGGGTCGCGGCTGCGCGACCGTGCTTGTCCCCTCAGTGGCCGTTTCGGGGAAGAGCAGCTCGGACGCGTAGGAAGGAATGCATGAGAAGTGCGCCGTCGCTCGAAGCGACAATGCGCTTGGCCCAACCAATTCTTTAACGACCGGCATGCGCTCTCGGCGCGCCGACTGGAACAAAGGGTTGAGTCGCAGCAGTGCAAGGTCCGAACTGCGGGAAAGGCGAAGACACGCTGTGTTTCCTGGAACGACAGGGTTCGACTGGATGAGCGTGGGAGATGGCCCGAATGCCGCAGGGCTGCTACGATACCGATATTTCGATTGTGAGAATATCTGAGAGCGTGGGATAAGGAGAGGGAGAGCCATGATGGGAAAGAATGCCAAAATGCCTGTTTAAACTGCAAAGACGCTGCTGTCGGGATTAGGGACAGCCCACTAGGGAGTGGCTTAATCTGAGGGTAAACAGATTGGATAACAGAAGGTTGAGGCGGACCAGCAGTGGCCACCTCCCCTCTTTCTTTGTTACCGTAAGGTACTAAAGACTGGACGGGATTCGTTTCCCTTCAGTCTAGGCTGTAATCACTTAACTGATCGATCAGTAAGACTCCGTACGATGCAACTTCTGTCTGGGCCGTAACCACTCGGTGGTCGAACAGTGAGACTAAGTTCGTTGTATGTAGTAACAGTGTTCTAGGCTCTAACTTAAGAAAAGTTAAGTAGAAGAGTAAGACGCTGTTGATGTCTATGTTATCATCAGTGTGCTTCGGCAAGATGTACATATGACTGTAAATATTTCGCTGCAATATACCTTCAAGTTCATTACCTCCAACCTGCCTCCTGCTTCATCGACGTCGATCATCTCCTTGACGGGACTTCAATCCACATCAAGGAGAAAACGAACAAGGAAAACATAACTGGCGCAGTTTGGGATTCAAATCGGTGCTATTTTGATGCACAATTTCACAACTGGTTGGACTCGAACACACAACCTTCGCAAAATATGTGGTGTAACCTTTGAGTTGCCCTATCTCAAGAGTGAATCGAGATAGGAAGATGCCGTTTGGGATTCAAGTAGGGTCTATGTTTCGACGTCTAATTTCACAAGTTGCTGGACTCGAACCTGCGACCTTACCAAAATATGTGGGGTCCACCTTGAGTTTCCCTCTTTCAGGAGTGAATGCAGATAGTAAGACGCCGTTTAGGATTCAAGTGGGTGCTATGTTTCGACGCATAATTTCACGACTTGTTCGACTCGAACCCGCGACTTTCGCAAAATATAGGGGGTCCATTTTGAGTTGGCATCTCTCAGGAGTGAATGGAGATAGAAAGATGCCGTTTGGGACTCAAGTAGGTGCTATGTTTCTACGTATAATTTGACAACTTGTTGGACCCGAACTGGCGACCTTCAAAAAATATGGGGGGTCTGTTATGTTCAGCTGTAGATCGGCGGGAAAGAGCAGGCGACGGCGGCCGAGCGCATGGCTTTTCCCGTAGAAACGTTGTGGTATGCACTCGGTACGCAGTAGAAGTGACGGCTTTGTTCCCGCGACGCACGCGGTCAGTAATTGCTGTGACGGACATAGCTGCACAGCATAGGGTTGACATGACGGTTGACAGGTCTCTTCACGGCGGCATTGTTATTTGTAGGACATTTCGGAAGAGCATCCGAGAAAGGAACAACAGGGGGGGAGTCGCTTGCAAAGACAGCGGGAGCTTGCTGTCAAAGTAATCCTTTGACCTTCCTGCTCGGTTGAATTGTCGTCAAGGGGTTGCCCCTTCGGAAGAAATGACCCCACCGTGGAAATGTACGGAAGTGCTTTTGGGTACAATAGACCTGGCTGGGTTGCATGCCTCCGGGTAAACAGAGTGGCAATGTAGGCCTGCTGCAGAGTCCTGCTAACTGATCACGTGATTAGTGGATGATATCTTTCGGTGAAGCTCGGTGCAGCAAGCGGGTCGAAAGGTGGGACCGCGAGGGCGTAACCGAAGGCTCTCATGGAGAGGGTGAACATGTACAGTCGCACCCAATATGAGTTGCAACATGTTGTCCGAGCTCAAAGTGAGGCCAGCACTGCAAAGCAGCGTCAACATAGCCAAATTTGCTGGAGCATACACTGCTTCTGCTACTGGTATTCTCTAAACCAATTTAACGTTTACCAGCATAACTGTTCAGACTTGGGGCCCCTTAAACCATGGTCAATGTGTTGCAAGTCATACTGAGCGCGACTGTACGTGATTGGTAAAGTGCTGCATATGGGTTGGTCCCAGTAGGCGGTCGCAGAAGCGATCAAGTGTATTTAACGGAGAAAAGAGAATCGGAGAGGAGAGAGGAGCGCTAACGGGGGTCGCAGGCGCGGCAAGGTGGTCGGAGGTCGAGCTTGGCGCTGTCTCTGACGAGTTATGATGAGGGTTGAAAGCTTAGTGCTTGTTCACGTTTAAGTGCAAACGTTAAGGGCTTGGGATGAACCGCTTGGTGTGGTTTGAGCCCAGTTGTGTTTTGATGTCTGTGACAGTACTGGCCGCCCCGGCCGAGTTTTGTAAATAATGTAAATAAACCTGAGTGTTTTGCTGTGAGGACATCTTGCTCCCGATTCCGTCCTTCAACGTGTCGCCGCGGACATCGGAACCATCGATCAAGAAGCGAAGAACAACACTCGAATTTAACTGGGTCCACTTTGATTTGCCCTCTCGCAGCAGTGAATGGAGATAGCAAGATGCTGTTTGGGATTCAAGCAGGGCCTATGTTTTGAAGTATAATTTCACAAGTTGCTGGACTCGAACCCGCGACCTTTGCAAAATATGGGGGGGTCCACACTCTGATTTGCCCTCTCTCAGGAGTGAATGGAGATGGAGAGATGCCGTTTGGGATTCAAGTAGGTGCTATGTTTCAACCTATAATTTCACGACTGGTTGGACTCGAACCATCGAGCTTCACAAACTATGGGGGGTGCCTTATGAGTGGAGTGGCCCTATCTGAGGTGTGAATTCATGTATATCATCTGCAGTCGACTGTTGCCTCCAGACGGCACAAGTGATCTAGCAGACAGAGTTGTCATCAGACAATCTGCAGAACTGTCGACTGCAGACGATATAATGAAGCTCTTGCAGCAGAGGGGAATTTGTCATCTGTTTTGCAGGCAGACAGTTTTCTGGCAGACGACAAATTTTCTAGCAGCAGAACAGACGACCAAGTTTTATTTGGAGTAAGAGCGTCGCAACAGTTGATTGCAGACAATTGCAAAACTTGCGCTTACGCGCTGCGCATTCTGTGCTCTTTGAAGCAACTTCTCGTTGTGGTTGCTGGCCCGTTTGCTAGCTAGTTCCTGAGGGAAGCTAGCTAGTTCCTGAGGGAAGGGATTCTCATCGTGGAGCTCGCGATGAAAGAATACACACATTGCAAATCACAGCAATGACAGGCAGGTCCACGCATACAGTAAACTGAATTGTGAAAGCCTACAGAGAAGAAAAGCACATCTGCGACGTGCCCCACGAACGCCGCCCTTGAGCTACGACAGAACAAAAGGATGAAGTTCTCATGGCTGTGGCATATGCCAACCCATTCAGGACCGCGAAAGAAATGGGTGAGTTCAGCGGAATAGATGTGAGTGTATCGACACTTAAGCGAAGACTTGCCGAACAAGGTATAAACAGTCACATAGCGGCACAAAAACCAAAGCTTTCAGAGCAAAACAAGCTATCCAGAATGGCATTTACAATGAAACATGAGGCATGGAGTTGCCGACTGGAATGGTGTCATATTTTCCGACGAATCTACAGTTTCGACGGTGTGGGACAAGAAATGCTGTGTGTGGCGCCCGGATTGTGCCAGGTACGACACATGCTACATTCAGGAAGCAGCATCAAGTGGGCGTACCATCGTGAATATGTGAGGTGCCATGTCCCACAACGGACTCTGTGCTTCACCGCATCAACGGAAACTTGATTGCAGAAAAGTACGAGGACATCATGGACTTTGCGCTGATACCTTACGTGCTTGAAGGATCGTTTCCCGATGGGTTTTACCTCTTTCAGCACAATCTTTCACCAGTGCACACAGAAAAGCGGGTTAGCAGCTCCCGCCAGCGCAGTGTGCGGCTGCTCGAATGGCCGCCAAAAGGCGCCGATTTGAACATCATTGAGCACATGTGGGCATGCCTGAAAAAGCGGCATTCCAAGATATCACTCAACAGCGCTTCTCCTGATGCCCTTTGGAATGCGGTGGAGACAGAATGGAAGTGCCTCAAGGAGGACAAAGCTTTCGTTGGAGCACTCTATTCGTCGATGCCATACCGCATAGAAGCTGTGACTGCCGCCGAAAGAGGCATGGCCAGGTATTGACATGTCCATTGCCATACAGCCGTCTATGGCCTGAATGAGCTTTTGCAAAGTGCTGTGAAAGTTCACGGACAGCTCATTCCTGACGAACAAGTTCATGAGGGCGACGACTGTGCCAAACACTCTTTGAAAATAAGTGCTAAAGGTAACGCACATCCGGACTATTTAGACAATACTTTTGTT
This sequence comes from Hyalomma asiaticum, assembly GCA_013339685.2. Taxonomy (NCBI): domain Eukaryota; kingdom Metazoa; phylum Arthropoda; class Arachnida; order Ixodida; family Ixodidae; genus Hyalomma; species Hyalomma asiaticum. The sequence goes on from CM023481.1 coordinate 205,002,109, forward strand.
CAATAAAAGTGAGCATGCAGCACTCATGCGTGCGACAATGCCGACGTCTTTGTCTTCTTTTATTATATTCATGCAAACAAATGAAATAGTCACAGCAAAAATACACGCTAAAAATAAATAAGAAGACATTGCTAACATACCAATAAGTGGTAAGCAAGGACGATGAATGTGGCAATGATCGCTTATTTCGAGTGAATGCTCGCGGGAAGGATACGTTAGTTTTTCCGATATCATGTTTGCTGTTACAACAGCGTTGCAGATTCGAGTGCCGACGTTATATCGGTGCGTTCCGAGGCTACATTAAAAGGAGCTTTGAAAGCCGAATGTGCATTTGTTCCTCTCTTATAAAATCGTTCGACATCACATAATTAAAGAATTGCTGAATATGAGTGTATTCACTTCAGCTGTCCATGCGCACGGGATGCGTAATCATACGTTAGGACAGCCAGCGCCCACAGTGCGGAATCTTTTCAAAATAATAGTCACCGACGTGAGCTATGCATTACCTTTCTTGGAATTCCGTTACTTGACCAATAAGAAAAATGATTTAGTGAAAGCTCTCTAGCAAGCCCCGCCAAGGTGGTCAAGAGACTATGCAATCTGGTGCTGATCTGAAGGTCGGGGTCTGAAGGTTGCAGGTTCGAGTCCTAACAGTTATACAATTATGCCACGAAACACAGCACCTACTTTAATCCCAAACGGCAGCTCTCTATCTCAATTCACACCAAAGATAGGGGAACTCAAAGGTGACCCCCCCCCCCCCTCCACTCCTACCCCTATACATTACAAAATTCGCAGATTCGAGTCCAATAAATTAGGTATTTGTGCATCAAAACTCAAAACAGAGCACCTACATGACTCCCAAGCGGTGTCTTTCTATCTCCATTCACACCTTAGATAGGGCCACTCAAAGTGGACCCCCCATATTGTTCAAAGGTCGCGAGTTCGAGTCCAACCAGTGGTGAAATTATAAGTCGAAACATAGCACCTACTTGCATCCCAAACAGCCATCTCTCTATCTTGATTCACTCCTGAGAGAGGGCAACTAAAAGTGGAACCCCATATTTTGCGAAGGTCTCGGGTTCGAGTCTGACAAATCAAATTACACGTAGAAACATAGCACCTAATTGAATCCCAAATTGCATCTTTCTATCAATATTCACTCCTGAGATAGGGCAACTCGAAGACACATATATTTTGCGATGGTCACGGCTTCAAGTCCAGCAAGTTGGGAAATTATATGTAGAAACATAGCACCTACTTGAATCCCAAATGGCATCTTTCTATCTGCATTCACTCCTGAAAGAGGGCAACTGAAAGTGGACCCCCCATATTTTGCGAATGTCGCGGGTTCAAGTCCAGGAATTTGTGAAATTATGCATCAGAACATAGCACCAACTTGAATCCCAAACGGCATCTTTCTATCTCCATTCATTCCTGAGATAGGGCAACTAAAGGTTACCCCATATATTTTGCGAAGGTCGCGGGTTCGAGTCCAACCAGTTGTGAAATTATACGTCGAAACACAGACACTACTTGAATCCCAAACAGCATCTTTCTATCTCTATTCACTCCTGAGGCCGGGCAACTCCAAAGGGACCCATCATATTTTGCGAATGTCGTGGGTTCGAGGCCAACTTGTTATGAACCGTATTTTCTCGAATATAACCCGCACCAAAAATTGAAAAAAATCGCCTGAAAAGTGGGGGTGCGGGTTATCTGCAAATAATCCGGAAGCAGAGGTCGGCTTCACGGCAATGCATGGCCTGCCGTGCAGTCCGCATCCCCATCGGCATCGTCTGGTGCAAAGCCAATAAAAGCCAACACAGGCCATAGACAGATCCCCTCCGTAACGTGTTTATTCACTTTTTGCATGCTTTGTTTGATTTGGTCAACAGCGTCACAACAGCGATTTGACAGCGCCCGTCTCCGAGTCAGGTGTGCCCAGTTTGCACCGTTGGTCAGCCTTGTCTGGTGAGGCACCATGAGTGGGTCTCGGAGGCAATCTTTCACCGCGAAAGAAAAACTCAAGATTATAGCTGCTGCGGAAGAAATCGGCAACAGAGCTGCTGCGAGGAGGCACGACGTCGACGAGTCCTGCATTCGCGACTGGCGAAAAAAAAAGGCTTCTCTCGAAAGTGCACACAAGGGGAAGCGAGCATTTCGCGGCCCGAAGACTGGTGCATACCCCCTTCTTGAGACGCAGCTTGTCAAATTTATTGAGGAGCGGAGGAGTCGCAGCCACGCTGTGTCAACGGAGATGGCGCAAATGGAAGCGGTGAGGTTGGCCCGCGAGATGAACATCTCACGCGAGTTTCGTGCGAGCCGTGGATGGCTCCAGCGATTAATAGCCAGGCACGGATTTTCGATGCGGCGAGCCTCGGATGGCAGCAGCGACAGCGGCGAGTCGGGCGATGATTGAAGGAACGGGAATCGGCGCCGTCAACGTTGCGGCGATCGCTTCGAAATAAAGTTCTTTTGTAAACGAGATTGTGACTGTGCAGTTGTGACTTCCCAAAACAGTTTTTTTTAAGCTAAGCATGCGGGTTATGCGCGAGGTTTTTTTTTTTTTTCGGGGAGTTCAAAGTTAGGGGTGCGGGTTATATGCGAGGGCGGGTTATACAGTAAAACCTCGTTATAACGAAGTTGAAGGTGGAGTGGCAATTACTTCGTTATAACCATTAGTTTATTATAACCAATATCAATTTCATCTATAGGAATTTCAAGGGGAATTGCGATTGCTTCGTTATATACGATAGTTCGTTATATCCGGGTTCGTTATAACGAGGTTCTACTGTATGCGAGAAAATACGGAAATTATAAGTCGAAGCATCTGTTCTATTTCAATCGCAAACGGAATATCTTCATTTACAGCAGAACTAGGGCAACTCAAATGCGAACCACGCCATCCAATGTGCGAAGGTCGCAGGTTCAAATCCAACTGGTTATGAAAGTTGGCGTCTAAATGCAAGATAAAATTCATTTTAACTAAGCTTTAATATCACTGTCAACTAAGCAATCATGGTCCCCTTTTGCCGTGCACTAAGACCATTTGTACCATTTTCGAGTTGTAATTTTTTCCCGTATTTACATATATCGGTGGTTCCAGCACGGAGTCAGCAGAGGTCGACCACAATACTATTATGGGTGACAGCAAATGATGGAACAGCTCCTCGCTCTGGAAATAAGGGTAATTGGGGGTCGTTATCAATCCTGGATCCCACTCGGCCACGCGACCTGGCGTTCCAAGTCATATTGAGCGCAACTGTACATTGTTGCTGCATCTGCAAAGGTCACTGGTGTAATAAATTGAAACTACTGTGGGCACCAGTTGTCAAATGATTTAAACTGCTGGACATGTGGTTTTTACAAACGCATCCATTATATTGCACCCCGCCAGGGGGTGGCAGCCGGCACTGCTGGAATACAATGGCAATGGTATGAAGCCTAAGGCCTTCTTGGTTCTCTTGCAAGCAATTTTTGTAAGAAAAAATAAATAAAAAAGGATGTCACATCACCAGGAAAGCTCGCACTTTGCAAGCAATCTATATAGGCAAGAAATAAGATACAGCCACTTCTTTTGAGATACCACAAAGTCGAAAAAAGCTATCTTCAACGTGCTTAAGAAAATGACTAAGCAGATGTTTTTATCCCAAATAAAAGCATCGAGTGCACTGCTCTCGCAACAAGTTTTGGACATGAATAGCCGAATAATAATTTTGGAGCCCTTTGCAGTAACCTACACAACCCCAACTCCCAAGACTGCTCTTTAACCAATGCATAATGACAACTGCGGTACAGAGTGTTGCACAATTCTTTTGGCTTAATCTGTGCGCAGTGTGTGATGGCCAGGTAAAAATCAGCAGCTACGCTACACTCCTACAATGGCCACACCGCCAGTACATAACCTCTAAGCTGGCAAGTGACAAGAAAAGCTTGCTTGCAATCTCAGGGACCATGTCTTAGAGCAGCACTGGGGCACTTTCACTCATTTGTAGCATGGACGTATAGTAGAATTCACAAAATGTAGCAGGTTGGGGCAATTGTAGCACCATTCCCATCAGTGAAATCCCCATACTGACACTCAAACCATGTCACCAAGCAATTGACGTGCGGACTTGTTTTGGTTTCTTCACGGTGATCCCCTTTATCACTTTCTCATGATGTGCAGTGCAGGCCGGGCTTATCTTGAATGCTGCTTTGCGAATGGTGTCAACTGTTCTAGAAACTTTGCATGTCTGACATGCATATTTGAGTGCCTTCCAGAACATCAGCGAACACCAGAACTCAATGTAACGAACATATAAAAGCTGACAGATGTCACCACCAGTCAGTTTTTATCATTGACTGACGACTGTTCTCGCCGCTATCTTGTTTGATGTGCACAGCTTGGCTAAATAAACAGCTCAACTGCGAACATTTTGAATTCCAAGAGAGCCGCCGATTTTCCATGCATCATGTCAGGATCCAGAAACAGGGCTTGAGTCACGCAAGAGGACTGCAGCCTTCAACTGTTGCAACCTCAACGACAAATTGTGTTTCATGTACTTCGTATTGGAAGACAGCGCCAGGTCCCGTTCGAGAACAGAGCCCACCATGACAACGTAGGACATCTTCTGGACCAGCTGCATTTACAAGTATCATTTACAAGGAAAGGGCTGCCCTTTGCTCGAAACACGGGTGCAGCTTCTTAACGAAAGCGTTAGCATCTTCACAGAATAGATCTCTGAGCTTTCCTGCCACGTCGTTGCTGACATGACCAAAGAAAAGAAAGTTTGTCTACTTACGCATAGGGTAAAGCAGAAGCTGTTCATGGGACTCATCCCAAACCCACCCAAAACCACTGAAGAATTCCTGTTGAAAGCGATGGCAATTGAGAAGACGCTGGACATGCACAACCAGCAATACAATTGCTGTTCCATGCCACACTACTGACATCCAAGGGCTATGGTTGGAAGACTTGCATGATACAATAAGAGCTATTGTGTAAGAGCTATTGTGTGAGTGGAACTGTGCTGCATGTTCCCGTCCTCACATCATCCAGTGAATTCCATCACCAACATTGTTCACAGGGAAGTCTGGCAATTGTTGAAACTTCGCAAACCATCGTAGCTTAACCCAGAAGCAATGAGCTACACCACTGTTGCATGCCACACCATCACCAGTACCTGCATCGGGACACCAGTGCCTACATAGGGACACTACGGTGCCGTAATTCCATTACCAGGCACCATCATCGCAGTCACCGTTTTGCCCGCCAGTTGGTCAGCGCTTCACCCTGAGAAAAACGGACATTTGAAGCAGTCCTGCCTACTCTGCTACCACGGAGGAGAGGCCAGACCGCAAACTGGGGACTGCATGGATTCGCCGTGAATGTGCTGTGTCCTCAGCCAGGTAAGCGACCATGTGAAGTCACCAACTACCTCGCTGGAGCACAATGGCAACCACGACAGCCATCCCACTTGCCATTGCCTACGCTACATCTCACCGCATCAATGCCATGACACTACACTGGTCCAACCCAGGGCTGATCTTCCAGCCCTCATCCAGGAAACTAAAAGCAACAATCGATGCAAGTGCAGTTGCTGCACGCCACAAGGCTGGAGATCCTCACCTTGTGAGGAGCTCTCAGCACGCCGCCTGGCCAGAGCCTTCACTACAGCACTTCGCCACCGAAAGATTTGCCGACACAATGTAGCAGCAGTGAAGCAAGCCGACCCGGCTGTGATCCGACAGCCCAACCTAACCGCAATGCCAGACGACCTCGAGATTACCACGGTGTCACTGCCTTAGTCAACACTGGAGCAGACTACTCCACCGCCAGTGATCTTTTCACCGCCAAGTTGAAGAAAGTAAAGACTGCCTGGAAAGGACCAGATATCTTGACAGCAGGGGGCCACCTCATACTGGCAACACTGACTGGAATCTGCATGGAAAGAGTCAATATTGATAGTCAGACTTATTCAGTGAGTTTTAAGGTTCTACAGAACTGCTTGAAGGACGTCATCCAAGGCATGGATTTCCTGGACCAACACGATGCAGTGTTCGACGTAAGATCCAGGTCCACGCTTTCCACGAACAATGCAGTGCTGCCAGACAGCAACGCCGCTTACCATGCGTAGAATGTCATAAAAGAGCAGGTCACCAATCAGCACTCTCCAGTGGCAGAGCAGTGACGGTGGAGTTTCATTGCTCTCCAACGGCAGACCAGTGAAGCGAACGCAATGGTAACAAACTTCAGCAAGGAATAGAGGTGCCTGAACATAGATACGATGGTTACTTACATAGAAAGTTCAATAGGACATGTCCATTGTACCTGGCCAGAGCAGCATCTGCAGAGAAGCATGTCTTCTCTGCAGGCACACATTTCAGCTGCCTGCGAGATGTAGCTTTTTTTTTTCGGGACGTATCTTTTCTGTGTGCCGACATCAATGAAGCTGAGGTGCTTCAGCTATGAATCATCGACATGCTCGCTACAGTGGAACCCCACTGTTATGTTCCTCACTGCTGCGTTTTCCCAGCTGTTACGTTGTTTTTCATCGGTCCCGGAATAGCTCCCATAGGGTCCCATGTATTGCGAACCCCGCCGTTACGTCGCAACTGCAGGCCTGTTCCCGCATGGTGCGTCGCAACCTGGCACGCCGTACCCACCCGGGCACCGCTATTTTGATTTGACTTTTGACAGTCTTGGTCACGCTTGCGGGAATCGCTGCCCGCTGATGACTGCCGAGATAGCGCGAGCGCCAGCGCTATCTCGGCAGCCATGCGATCGCTCGGCAGCCAAGCGACACTCCCCCCCGCCTTAGCGTCTTTTCATGCTCGTTAAAGACGGGCGGGGCATTTCCTCCCCGCTTCGACGGCAGGCGTCCCGATAGGGGTGATGTTATCGCCTGCGAGCAACGGAGATGGGCCGGGCGCGTTTGATCTCTGCTTCAGCCGTTTTCGTCGCCCCCACTCGCGCGCTTTTATTCTAGCGACTGTACTTTGGGCTCCGGGGGCTTCCGGAGAAAAGAATCGGAAAAAGGGACATCGCACTCGCAGCCCCTTTTGCGTATGACTGCGCTCGCCTGCGCAGCGAGGGGTGCGGCTGCGCGGCTGTCCAAAGTCTGCCCGTGTGTGCGCCGGTGGGCTGGTTCGGGCCGGACAGCGAGCGCAAAATATGCGAAGATTTTTTTTTTTTTGTAAAGCTGGCTAAATATCAGGGGTGCACAAATTATGCGAGGGCGCAAATTATGCGGGTAAATACGGTAAACAAGCACTGAAGACGGAACGTGAAAGCACTATCGAGCGATCGCGGACCCGATGCGACCAGCCGACTAACCGTACTCACAATCACAAACCATGCACAGGGTGCCGGAACAGGATGTGGTGATCGCAGTGACGGAGCGACTTGCCTCCAAAATTGGTGCGTCACGCTTTAACTAAGCCTCAATGATCACAGTTTTTATTGCGATCTCTGAGGCCATACTTTCTCTCATCGGGGAGCCGGAGGCTATAATGGCCGCCCATTCACTGCGCTCGACAGCCGCGAACGGAGTCCGAATTATCGAATTTAGAGCTAGAAACCGTCCGAAATATCGGTCGTCTCAACACATGGCGTCTGTGGGGGCACTGGCGGTACCGCGGCGGCTGTCCGAATTATCGGTCGGCGACCTAGATGGCTCACCTTGCTGAAATAAATTGTTTGAAGTCAAAGCGGCCCTGTTCTCATTCACTTTCGGAGCTTTCCTCACTCTTGCGTTTTTCTGGCTGTTACGTTTTTTCCCCCCGGTCCGCTGAAAAACGTATGAGCGGGGTTCCACTGTATGTGGTATTGCCTTGTGGCTCCAAAGGGCAGTTGTTTACTCAGGTCAGTGGCAAAATCAGGATGGGGTATTGTTCAAAAGCATCACCCATGAAGTTCTAAACTACCAAACATGGCAAACCAGCACCTCTAATTACTTTCAGTAACCCAGTGTTCCCTAGATCTCATTTTTTGACATGTTCTGTACATTGCAAAACCTTAATTTGAAGGCTTATCGCCCTCCCACTAACTTTGAACTAATGTTTTACTGTACACTAGCACCTTCAGGTACAAACTGCAGCCTGTGTCACTATGATATAATTTGTTCAGTGCTCATCTTATAATCGAACAGCCAAGGACATGCTGATAAGGCACAATGACACAAACTTGTCTTAACAGAAAGATAGCTGCTGCCACCTATGCATTGGCACAAATTGATATCAACCTGCAACCTATCACAACAAAACCTCCAATCAACAAAAGAGAACAGAAACTTACTCATCATACTGAACATGGTAAAGCAAGCCATCATTTACAATAGCGTCCACTGCAGATGCTCTTTGCAATTCCTGAGATGGTTCATTTGCTGCAGAGCAAGTAGGAGGCTGCAACTTTGCTGTTGATTTTGGATTTGATGACTCCAACACACTTGGTCTCTCATGGCCATTCACAACATCAGTTTGCTCTCCAATGTCAGGGGATGTAGACATGTCCTTTGACTGAGTAATTCTGACAATTTTGGCCTCAAACCAAGCTCCATTGGTTGAGTCTCGAGCATCCACCACATCGCCCACCTGCATGTCAGCATGTGTCACCATATTACAAGCTGTTGTGTTAACACAAAAGCATGCATACTCATCGTGGATGGCTAGAAAACATTTCAAACTAACACTGAGCTATTACTAAAAAGTAACTCAAAATATTCAGTTTTGCAGCTGCCACTTATATGTATTCTGGCTGAAAACACTAAAGCCCAAGTTTTTATTCTTTTCATTAGTAACAAAGACGCACTCTGTCAGCATTGTCTCCCACCGTCTGTGGGACCTCAAACACTGCACCCTCCAGCACATCTCTCTCACAACTAAAGCAACTGCTCTGCCTTTTTTTTAACAAACGTTCAGCAGAGTACTTACATGTAGCAGGGTAAACATGTACCAGGGTATGACTCGAACTATTCAAAGTTTGTCATTAAGGGACAAAATGTGCTATGACCCATGACAAGTGGGCCATTCCCACATGCAGTATGCTTCTCTGCATAGCACTTAAGCACTGCGGTGGAGTTCACACTAGCGCACTATGGTGAAGCGAACACCTGTGTACAGCCAATTCTTAGATGTAGTATGCTTACTAAAAGGGTAGCTTGCATGAGTTGGTTGCACAGCGTAGAAAAAACAAGGGCAGAGACCAGAAGACACAACACTGTGTTGTGTCTCCATCCTTGTTCTTTTTTTTTTCAGTTGTACAGAAAATATGATGCTAAACATGGGCAAGGAAACTAGTTTACTGGACTACTAGTGTATTCCCACAATGTTCCTTTACAAAAGAATAGTGCAGTCTTACAAAACAGTCCAGCAGTGAGCTGTGCAGATGCAAAAGTTAACTTTGCCATAACACAGAAGTGTTAGCTTTGCCACAGTACATAAGTGTTGGCTTCACCTCAGTGCCCTGATGTAAACTTTGCCTCACTACATGAATGCTATGTGGTTAAGCATACTAAATCAGCATAGTGCATAGCGCAGAAAAAACAAGGACGGAGACAAAAGACACAACACTGTGTTGTGTCTTCTTGACAAAATAATGACATGTTATTCAAAACATATTCAATTCAATTTGCACTCAAACATTAATATTCAGATTCGCTTTACACCCAGAATTCTGCTATTCACCTACCTCTACTTTTAACCACTGAGAAGGTATTTATCCATTAAACCACCTTACATGGTCAGTGAATAAAAAAGAATTAGCAGAACAAACTTGTCTATTAGCACTTCATAACAGCATAATGAGATAGCTACAAATTCATTCTACATGCCAATCTGTTACTGTGCAAAGGCTGAATATTTCACAAAAATAAAAGAAGTATGTGGATTAGAATCATTACTTCTAACTGCAGGTATACAATGCTCATCTTTAAAATGGGAACAACTTCTTTTAAAAAAAAAAAAAGAGACAGCATGCTGTTTCAATGTTTCATATATGTAAACCTTACTGTATAAAAAAACAGCAAAGAATGTTATATATTTTCCTAAATACAGTTTAAAGCAAGCTTACACTACACTTTCATAACAGCCGTTCCTTATTCCTTACCAATAAGAAACATACTGACCTTGTAATACAGACTTTCTGTGGGGCAAGGAGGTGCATCCGGAACGCTTGGTTCCTAAAGAACGCCATAATGTTACTCAATTATAACTGCACCGAAAGCATATTGACTTTTAAAATATCCTTGAAATAACTTCTGGACATAGCTAGTGACACAGCTCATCATCAGCCACTAATAACATGAATATCTCAGTTAAATAACTCCGGTATCCACAATAGAAAGGATACACAGTGATCTCTCTTTCCGTCTACTTTATAAAATGCCCATTTTCTCCACTTTTTGTACGTGCGATTTTTGTACATGCTCCTATACAGTTAAATCACGATCACAAAGCCAGATATCCCATGACATCATGACTAAGCAGTGCCTCTAGCCGGGGAGAAGACAAACATGTAGGCTGAGGATGGCAGCACTGCAAGTCCTATACAAGTACCTGCAGAAAGGCTGAGAAAGATAAGTCATGGAAAACTAGGACATGAGAAAACAAGCAAGCTACACAGCCACTCCCAGGATCATTGTCTTCACAAGGCTGGGCTGTTCATTCAACTGTGGCAGAAGTTTTCTCTTCAATCAACTTCCACAGCACCGTCAGTAGGTAATCACAATACCACTGAGCAAATATGTCAAGGGCTATGCCAACCACAAATCTAAAACCATGATCGACAAAGAATGATTGGACTTCATTTCACATAGGCCCAGCAATGTTGCTTAAAGCACTGCATGGACAATAAAAGAAGTGGATGGCCATGAGAATGTGACATCAGCATAAAAATGCTGACAGTACAGTATTTGTGTATTTGCACAAATACACAGTGCATTGAAGAACTTTTCCCTAGGAAATAATTGTAGCAGACAACTCATGTATTGTAACAAATGGAAGTGGGTGTAATGAGATAGAGATATCTGTGTATCTTATGTATAAGTGGCCACTTTTCATGGAAGATTTTTTTTTTTTTCTGTAATGATAGAAACGGTGTCTGCATGACTTTACACAATTTATCAAAAAGCTGCATCATAAAGCAGATGTTTATGCAAGGCCACACTGCAGGCAAAAACACATGATGAAAACATCCTACAAAATACAGGCCATTTTGTTAGAGGAAACGAGTTGTGAGGAACAAGTGAAGGGTAAGACACTAAAAATAACAGAGAGTAACCAAGCATCAATACTATTCTATAAAAATAATGGTCCAATTTGACTCATTACAATAATTAGTGGACAGTTCTTATTATTCATCCTCTGCCATAGTAATTAACCTAGTAATTATGCTATGAAGCCTTACTGCCTCAAGAGATCAAAAGATAACAGAGTTAGATTAGCTTTTTCTTTAATGCGACTAGTTCGATACAAACACAAAATATTGCAGCTTCAGGCATGAAGCAAGTTAGTCTTGCGATCATGAGGCCCAAAATGGCCTAGTGTAGTGACCAGAAAGGGCACATTGCGGCCTTTCTGGTCACTACATTGCCTGAATGCATCCCTGAATGCCCTAGTTTTTGTCAAATCAGTGAGGCTAACTGCTTTATTCTCAGCAAATACTTAAACACTGGCACCAATGGACAAATCGCAAAGTACGATTTAGAACAGGGAATGTCGCAGGAGCCAACGTTTCGACAAGCGGACTTGTCTTCGTCAGGGCGGTAACTGCCTTCTCCAGCGTTCGTTTATGTATGCCTTTGCACTCTCCCCTGTCCTCAGAAAGAGAGGAGAAGAAGAGCAGCATGTGCGAACAAAAAAAAGGGGGGGGGGAGGGTTGGGTGCAGGGGTATTTGGGTGACAGGTGTTAGCATGACTAATATAAATGGCAAGAGCGAAAGCTTCCAAAGAATCCGCTCCTTGTACATATCTTGCAAATGCATTGTGTGCGCAGCGCTAGAAAGCAGGATGAAAAAAGGAACACACGCTCGGAACAGAAGTTGCTCCTATGGAATGTGTCCCCCCCTCCACCCCACACCACCTGCGCAGCACCAACAATGCATTTCACCAAAAGCTTGTGGCTGAAAAAAGTAACTACACTGTTTAACCCCGTTGTTCTCATCAAACTGGATGGAGGCTCCGCACCTGAAAGTAGACTTTCTGGGAGAAACATCGTTAGCTTGTGCATACCTCAACCTTTTGTTGTCTTTGTTAACCCTCTACCGTATCTAATGGAATCAAGGGTTCCCTTTGAAAGGTTTATGCCTGTAGGCTGGAGAGTATTGAACCTGTATATGAGATATGATTCCCTGTATTTTCTGTCCCTCGGCGAGCGGAAGTTTCCTTGAAGTATGTAGAGTTTCAGTTCATCGAAGTTATGACCTGTCCTATTAAAATGCTGCGCAACTGCCTTCGGCAGGTTATTCGCGGTGTCCGCGCGGTGCCCGTTTAATCTAACATTAATTGGTTGACCAGTTTCGCCGATGTACTGCTTGTGACAGAGTGAACATTCCAACATGTAAATAACGTTTGAACTAGTGCAAGTGAAACTTGATTTTACATGATGGACATAGTCACTTCCCGTGCTTTTAACTTTAAGATCATTTTGAATATGCTTGCAAGTCTTACATCTGGGACGGGAGCAAGTTATTACGCAGGCGGTGCGCTGAGGGTTTACTTTGGCATGTACAAACAAGTCCTTAAAGTTTCTATTACGGCGGTAGGTGACTCTTGGTATTTCTGGAAACGCTTTTCTAAGGCGATCGTTGCTTGTTAGTATTGGATAGTATTTCCGAAGAATATTATTTATGTTTGGGAAGCGCATTGGAGTATTTCGTTATGAATGCTAGCGGCTGGTTGGCCTGCGCATTAGGGGCTTTCTTTTCTAGTGCTGGTGTCCTATCTAGTTTAAGCGCGTCATTGTATGCCTTGTTGAGAGCGTCGTGCGGGTGATTTCGTTCAGCTAAGGTTGCCTTTAAATTGCTTAAGTGGTGAACGTAATCTGCATCGTTGCTACAAATCCTTCTTATGCGCCTTGCCTGTCCTATAAATATCCCCTGTTCGCAGTGTCGCGGGTGATGACTATTATAATCTAGATATTGCTGGCTGTCCGTTGGCTTTCTGTAAAGCGTCGTCTTTAGTTTTCCTTTTTCGATGGATACTGTCGTGTCGAGAAAATCAATTTTACTAGACGAGTGGTGCCCCTGCACCCAACCCCCCTCCCCCCCCCTTTTTTTTGTTCGCACGTGCTGCTCTTCTCCTCTCTTTCTGAGGACGGGGGAGAGTGTGCAAAGGCGTACATAAACGAACGCTGGAGAAGGCAGTTGCCGCCCTGACGAAGACAAGTCCGCTTGTCGAAACGTTGGCTCCCATGACATTCCCCGTTCTAAATCGTACTTTGTGATTTGTTCATCGATTCAAGCATCTATCTTCCCCTGAGCTTCTCTTCTAGTTTGGATTTAAACACTGGCAGTGTTTTATATGCCAGAATCATATGGTTATGAGACATTCTGTATCATCATCATCATCATCATCATCAGCCTATCTTATGTCCACTGCAGGACGAAGGCCTCTCCCAATCCTTGCCATCCTTGCCTGTCCTGCGCGAGCCGATTCCATTTGACACCTGCGAATTTCTTGATTTTGTCCCTCCATCTTACTCCCTGCACCCACAGCTGCCCTTAACCCCTCTTGGTATCCAACTGTCCATCGGTTATGTAGCCTTCTCATCACGTGGCCTGCCCATGTCTATTTATGGAGGGCATAAAAAATTTCAACCACCTAGGGTTCTTTAACGTGCACTTAAGTCTAAGTACACGAGCCTCAACATTTCGCCTCCACTCAAATGCGATTTCTGTGACCGGGTTTTGGATCAACAGCTGAGCACTTTAACCACTGTACCAATATGGCATCTTACAAGCACTTAGAGTTCATAGTGGGTTTTGTGAAAAAATAATAATTCAAGACTTCATGGACATCTTAAGCTTTCAAGGAACACTTTTAGGAAATTAAGGAACATGTCTAGATTACAGTTCCAAAGCAAAAATGCCTTCTTTAGCACACAAAGATATTTGTTGCATACAAACAAAAATTATGGCAGAACCCATCTATAAATGATTGTCAAAGTTCACACATATGACAATTCAACACCATGCACTACAAATTCAATACACACAAAAGTTTATTTATGTTGTTGTTTTGTGGGGTTTAACGTCCCAAAACCAGTTCTGATTATGAGAGACGCCGTAGTGGAGGGCTCCGGAAATTTCGACCACCTGGGGTTCTTTAACGTGCACTGACATCGCACAGCACACGGGCCTCAACATTTCGCCTCCATCGAAATGCAGCCGCCGCGGCCGGGATTCGATCCCGCGACCCTCGGATCTGCAGCCGAGTACCTTAGCCACTAGACCACCGTGGCGGGGCAAAAAAAAAAAAAAAAAGTTTATTTATGGCAATGAAATTATACCCCTGACACACGGGCATGCTAAAGTACTTTAGGTAAGGGGGCATCTACCGGAAAGGTGTTCATGCCCAGTGACACACAACAAAAGAGTATCTCCTCTCCGGCAAAGTTCCTTTGCAGAAAGGTAGATCGGCGATCTACTTTTCAAGCGCAAAGGGCGTACTCTCGCCGACAGCGTACACGAGCCGTAAACGGGAGAGAACTTTTCACGAAATTACAACACCCTGCAAATATTTTCTTGCCTGGCGTATAAGCTTTATTAGCCATAATGAGATTTTTCAGGCCGTAAAGATTTATTTTTACCGCACTCTCGAACACTCACATCGCCGCCATGCGGGATTCCAGCAATGGCATTTGCTTCTTCGTTGTGGCAGGGATTGCGTGTGAAACGAACAATCAGCATTATAAGCCATCAGCAATAAAAACGATATTTTTACATTCTGCAATCGCTAAAGGTAATTAAATGTCGAACTCTTTAAAAAGTGTTCACTACCTTGCTGCTTTAACAAGCAGCACCATTTTCTTGCAGCGTAACAAGCAGCACCAGTTCATTTGAGAGTAGAAAAAGGGGTTCACTACAAAGGACTTTACTTTTGCCCATCTGTCAGGGGTATTACACACGAGTTAGATAGTACTGGTGACATTATATAAACATGTTCACTACCACTGCATCGTTATTCTACAGCGCTCATGACAGCAAATATTGGATGGTAGAAACTGAAGAAGGATGCATATCCGAACATTTTCAAGTTTCCAGAGCTCAGGTGAAATGAGACTCGGGGCACCGATGGCTCTTGCAGTAACCGTGAAATCCATGTTGCAAAGCAATGCTTGATGTCTCGCTTATTTTAAAGGGAACTGCGATTGCTGTCATGAAGAACATGAACCAGCTAGACTGTTCCAACTACGATGCTCTCATTCAGTCCTAGACCACACATGCAAAAATAACTCGCACCTGGTCTACGACACTGCTTTAGGGGCACCTAGTCCTGTAGATGTCCAAACAACACCTCCTTGATATTAGTTATAGTTTGCTTGCTTTGATGACGGCATCACCACTGCAGATGCATCAGCATGCCAAAGTATCTATTATTTCATGATTGTCATAGTCACTAATTTTTTTACATTGGCTGCCTCAGCACAAAGGACTATGATTATCACATCACTACTGGAGTAAGCAGGCTTTAAGTTATATCTAAGGGGTGTTAATTTTATATCTGTTCGGTTAGTCCAAGTGGCAGAGAGGTAGTAAAGCAATGCTATATGCATTTTAAAAATGCGCATGAAAACAGTAATTGCGCAAAACACAAGCCATCAAAACAAGAAAGCAGGGTGGCTCTCTAATGTAACTTTGCAGAATAGTTCGTTTACATCAAGCTGGGGGTGAACAAACTAAGTAATGTCTACTATACTCTCATTTGATACGTTACAGGTAGTTCTACAAAGACTAGCAATACTTCTCTAACTGCTTACATTATGAAAAAAAGAAAGATACATTACACGAAAGAAATGTAATAAGTTGACGTAAAATTAGGCTGTCATATTTTTATGATGCAGAACATGACTATTAGACAAAAGGTGTTAGAGATCTGCACCGTGTTTACCACTGAATCAGTAAAGAGAAACATTTCTGTAACCAGCAGCCCCAGCTCACTATTTCTGGCTAAAAAAACACAGAAACTGAGTCTGTCCGAAGCACAATTGAAGAAAAAATATGTGAATAGAGGAAGTGCACATCCAGAAGTTGTAGGTATGATCCATAAAAGTTTCTCCATGCAAATGTGTCACAGACCAACACCGTAAAACATGAGTGGTCGGACTTCAATGACTACCCTTCCATAGCACTGGCCAAGTATAAAACGTAGTACAATATAAACAAAACATTATGAAATTGAAAACTGGTTCCTTATTACTTTGTTATAACCAATACTACCATCTAATAGTTGTTTGCCACAATGGCCAACATTGGTCACCATAGGTGTTGAGAGGCAGTTAACATCTGGTAAGCTGTGGCCCAGTCCAGATGTTAACTGCCTGAACAGTGTCAAAGCATCACATAAAGAGTATCCCATGTGCCAACTTATTCTTTAGACATACATGCACAATAATAGCAAATCAGAGAAGCACATACGTACGACACAGCTGCAGTTGTAAGGATTCACAGCAAAATAAGCTCATAACAGTTTTCAGTGGCAAAAAAAAAAAAAGAAATTGCCACTAGTCTTTATCGTGAATAAAAAAACCTGTTATATCCACTTTCCACTCAGTTACGGGATAATGCTCCTCGAAGGCACCTTTTGTTCTAGAGCAATGAAAGTCTGGCTGTATGCATAGCTTCCTCCACCATTTTTAAATATGTAAATAGCTGGCAAATTAGTTCTGTGGAATTCTGCAAAGGTGGAGTAACGAATATGAAAAGGAAAATTGGCATCCACCTGTTTGTAGCACAAACCTACACAGAAGCAGCTTTCATTTCTGAGAAATTCATATGGATTACCTTGCAGTTTTGTGCACAGAACAAGTGGATGCAAACCGATTAATTTCTGCGGTTTTGTGTCCCAAAACCACGATACATTTATGAGAGATGCCGTAGTAAAAGGGTCCAGAAATTTCGACCATCTAGGGTTCACTAACGTGCCCCGACATCGCACAGTACCCGGGCCTCAACATTTCACTTCCATCGAAACGCAGCCGCCTTGGCCAGAATTCGATCCCACAATGGATGCTAATTTCCCCTGTCTTACACAGTTACTTCTACAGTGAATTGCATAGTTTTCATTTTATAAAAAATGACAATGTGCAAAATGTGGGTCTTTTGTCCCTGTATTTCCTATAATTAAATTTCCATAAGTATGCACCATTAATGACTGATATTTCTCCAAAAACTTTCTAAAAAGTGCATATAAAGCATGCTAATTAAGGTAAATTATTAAAGCCTGTGAAATCTTAAAATACTCGGACCCCAGCAATTTTTCCTTAAATGAGCCCTGCAACACTTTTTTTTATTGTTTTCTAGAGCACTGGAGTGTGTGTAGCATTGAATACTGAGATGAATACAAAGAGAGTGATAAGAATTGGTGCACTAGAACAGACTAGAACTGAAGTTATTAGCCCTTAGAGTTCACAATATGAGCAGACAGCCCGAAAAACCATTCCCTTTTGTATTTCGCTCTCCCACTAGTGTCGATGGTTGCTTCCAATCAGCACGCGTCTCTTTATATAAAGATACCTGACACTTCACCTCAAGGTGGCCTGTACAAATTGCTTTGCCACCACTCTTTTTGACGAAGCTGTCATCATGGTTACAACAGGGATTATGGACAATGAACAACATGTGTCATTCAGGACAGGCAGTTGTTTTTAAAATATGATACTTAAAACTGATTTCTTTTTTGAGTGTCAGGAATGCTCCTGTTGTGTCCCTGATGAGCCTTTCAACAGCACCGGCACATCGCTACACTGCACTACGTAATGGCACTGCTGCTACTCTCGACTGGTTCATGGTGCCCCTTTCCCATTGGATACAACAAAAGAAAAAAAAATTCCCCCATTCAAGAATATGTCTAGTGGGACTACCACGTGCATTTATGGGCCAAGGACACCTTCGGACGTAAGTTTCTATGTTTTTTGTGCTCAACAGCATGGCCTAGCTAGGATCAGCGAATG
This sequence comes from Hyalomma asiaticum, assembly GCA_013339685.2. NCBI lineage: Eukaryota > Metazoa > Arthropoda > Arachnida > Ixodida > Ixodidae > Hyalomma > Hyalomma asiaticum. Next base: position 205,020,263 of record CM023481.1, read on the forward strand.
TAAAATGTGACTTTGCATGTGAAGCCAATCGCAATGCACAGCTACTGTCATTAATGCCATGTAATGAAACATCATTTCCTGTAACGAAATTCACTGTTGTATGTCACCGTGGTTCAAGCAGAACTCAATGAAATAAAATTATAACCACTTAACTTTTGGCACTTCCACTCGCTGCGATATTTCAGCATGCCACAGTTCCAGTATAAGCGATAAAAAGAGCATGCTCATTTGGTGCTGCAGGGCCTAAGACTCATTGTGCGTGCGTGCATACATGTGTGAGGATAATGGCACACAGAGTAAAAGATGTGCGCAAAAACAAGATAGCCAAATTCACAAAGTTGCAGTAAGTTATATTCCAGAAAAATGCATTTTAAAGGTAAGATTAAGTTTATCTACAAGGCACAGATGCATCTCTTCGGTTAAGTAATTCTTAGCCTCATGGGAGCTCAGGCAGCCGGAGTTATGAGAATGTGGCTTTGCTGAACTCCTTGTACTAACGTAATGGCAAGCAGTCACATTGTGTTTACCCGTGGGACTCGAGACAGTGCAGACTTGTTTGGTTTTAGCAGCCACCTTATACAAATAAATGCAATTTTAAGCTATACCCAAATTAAATTAAGCTTTGATTTTATTGTCAAAAAACAAAGAAACTTGGCAAAACAAATTAAGTCAGAAAGTTGGCAATTTGAAAAAAATAATAAAAGGAAATAAATAGAGAAGCATCTCCCAGAGGCCAACTCTGGGGATTTCCTGGTGTCAATGGATGTCAATGAAACTTGCTGGATACATTCCTTGGCACACTTCCATCATTTGTGCAAGGTTACACGCTAGAAAGATGCACAAATTGTTTACAAATCAAGTTTTACTGATTACCTCAAACTGCCCACCTGGCTTCATACAATTGACCATTTGCAAAATTTTGCAAGTTGGCTCTCCCACAGGAATGTCTTCCAGCCAAAACCTCTCATCCACAGATTGCTTTCCTACTCTAATAAAGCACATCCACACCTGCAAATTCACTCAACCATTCATCCAGTTCAGCACCCTTCCATGCCTTTACTTTGTTTTGCTTCTGCCCCTCTTTCGTACCTCATATAACTCCCTACGAGATGGCACACTCCCCGGAAATTTTTTGAAAATTTTGTAGTTAACACCAGACAGTAGTCTGGTCCCAAATAAGACAGGGGTGGAGAATAGAGTAGATTTGCCTACTCAGATGACAATAGGTCATGATGTCCTGGTATGTGGTGAGGCCCTCGTTGAGCACATTGGACTTAGAGAGTCCTGCTGCTCAGTTCATGAAACCTAAAGCAGTGAGGTAGGCTGTCTCATTTCCCAGATTGCCCACATGGCCCAGAACATGCACCAATTCAAGGAGGGACACAGGGTAGGTGAAGCCACCGTGCCACGAAGGTAGTCAATCATGGCCTGCTTACAGTCGCTAACAACTACATTGATTTGTGGATTTTGTGTCGTGAGAGCGATGGCTGCTTCGGATGTTGTTGCCAATATGGTTACTGAGGTAGTGGTTCACCCAGAGCCGCCCACTGCGTAGACCACAAAGTGAGAGTGGGTAGAAGATGGTGTATAGCAAGCAGAATCCGTATAGAGGACATCTGGGTAACCATATTAACAATCATGCGGAGTCCGCACGAACCCTACACCTGGCATCGTGGAGCCCTCTAAACACGTTCTTAGGGAGTGGTTTTGCAGTGCTCTTGGCCCTGACCAGAGGTGGAACGTATGCATTTCTCGTGTGAGCGGAGCGAGGTTGTGTGCCCAGTTTGGCAAGAATGTTTCTACCTGTCATTGTAAGCGCTAGGCAGTGTTGCTGCACTGTTCATACAGATGGTGTATAAAATGTTACATGACCACAGAAAGTCCATAAGTGTGCCTTAGGATGGCTAGGCACATATATATGACATATATATTATTGATTACCAGATATCATGACATGAACAATTGTGAGCACATTTAATTGTTCTCAGGGTCATCGCTCCATGCAGCTATACACAACATGATCGGGGATCCGAAAGCAGGTTAGCAAAAGCATTATTAATGGAAAATGTCACAAGCTCTGACCTTTACGTCAGCTCAGGCAACCACACAAGGACACTTAGGGATTTCTGGACGTCTGCAAAGTTTTTCCAAATATTCTATTCAACAGTTATTTCTTATGCCTAAAGAATATCAAAAACCATGGCCCCATTTTGATATTCAAGCACTTCCAAGGGTTTGAAGGACTGTAATGAAAGATGTAATGAATGAAAAACAGTAGTTGCACTCCTGATGCTTGCCATGGTGTCTTTCACTCTCTCAACTCAAAACAGCCTTACACAAAACGACTGCAATTTTCAGCTGTATGCACTCCATTACACACTGGTGATTCACAGGCCCCTAGAAAGCCCAATTCCAAACCTTTCCTGCAGTTCCCTAAAGGGGTTGCAGGAAAGTCTTAAGTTAGACCTGCTACTAAGACAATTTGAGTATCACACCATTACTCACCTTCAAATTCTCTTTAAGTGAAGTTGAAGAGCTCGCACGAGCTTCGCTTAACTCTGATGGAACAACCCTGACTAGCAGCTGAACAATATCATTCAATCCAACATTATAATCAAACAAGGTATATCCATCTTCCAGCTGAAACAAAGGTAGACCAATCACAGCAATGCAGTTTAACCTTATGACAAGTAGGCTTATCACTGACAATGGCGGCAAGAAAGGTTAAATGTAATAATAAATACTGTATCCAATACACAGAAACTTTTTTTTATGCTGAAGTCACACGTTATTTTGCTATACTGCTTGTAAACTGAAGAGGCAAGTACAAATGCGGGGTAAACAGAATTATTCTGATCAATATCTAAATATAAGCAATGACACTCCAAGCTTTGCTGGCTACTTCATAACCAAAAGCATAGCAGTTTGGGCGAGTTGGCATGTCACGACTTGTGAACATGTAGCACTGTTCAAGACGAGCGAAAAGGAAGGAAGGGGTAATCAAGAGGACAGGACAACAGGGTGAACGCTAGCTTCAAGCTGATAGTTTATTGCATCACCAATACGACCATTTGGTGAAGTTTAAAAACCCAAGGCACTGTGCTGACCAAAGCATGTTTAATACACACACAAACAAAAGAGATGTTTTGGCTCCCCCACAGGAGCCTTGTATGCAAGTAAGATTTTACTTGCGAACAAAGCTCCCGTGTGGGGTGCCTTAGGTTTTTAACCTTCACCATGTATCATCCCAACCAGATGGGCTTCCGTCAAACGTTAGACCTCAATACGACCATTTGTACACTCTGTGAACCTGAGTCAAAAACCAACAAAACAACAAACCTAAAACAGGAACACAGAAAACAACCAGATGGCAATATAATCAGGTGGCATTTGGCTGAAATTCGAGATATATCAATTCATTTCTTGATAGTGATAATAAAGGAGAGCTTACATATGAATCACCAAGACTCAAGATAGTTTTCACTTCAATGACTTCTTTTGTGACCTGCTTATGGCTATGAGCTGAAATGACACTTTTTTAAACATGGCTTGCAACCACATGACTTGCAGTGCTGCATAAGAAATCCACTGGCTGTTATGCAGTTTTTAGCATTGTAGCAATGCTCGCATAGCCCAACATTTAGGCAATGGAAACATAGGGCATGTATCAGTGGCCACTCACTTATTCAGTCAGAAAACTCGGGCCTATGAGTCTTATCGCAGATGGGGAGAGCCTCCTTGTTTGTATTAGTGAGCTCGCAAATACTCACGAGCTTGTTAGGGGCAGAAAAAGAAACACACAAGGATATTTGGTCGTTTAGCTATCTTCTAAGACTGTGTGAAACAGTGTGGATATACAGAATAATGCTTGTCTTGTTATGAGCTGTAGGGTCACGTCCGTGCTGATAAGTCACTCCTGAAATCTCTCAGAATGCCACCAGCAATTGACACTTGCAGGGCCACGGAATAACACAGGACACGCAATAGAACTACAAGATGTAAGTTAGCGCTCACCCTGTTGTCCCATCCTCTTGATTACCCCTTCCTTCTTTTTTCGTTCGTCTTCAACAGTGCTATACGCTGACAAGTCACTACTTTGTAATCGGCAATGAATTCCAAATGCAACACATAGCAACTGCTACACCGAAATGAGTTGTCTAAATTATATAAAAATCTTAACGGGCAACAGCCACGTATAGCAAGGTAAAAAAAAAAAAAAGAAAAGAACAGCCTCCACGACCGAAAGAAAAGGGTAAACGATCGTTATAGAGGCACTACTCGGGCATGTCAGAAATCTAATATGCACACAGGCTTTTGATGTTCATGCCTAACTCGCACTGAAATCAGACCACGCAGCTTAGTTGTGCCGCTCAGCGAAAAATATTGTAAGGCCCCTTGCACGTCAGCGAAAGCATACCGATGATACATACAGATTTGTGGTATAGAGACAATCTGCATGCGATAAATAAAGGAACAAGAGTGCACTTATGCAGCAAAGTACTAAAAGCAAAACGTACAATCATTTATAGACGAAGCCTACAGCACTTGCGCATCCAGTCCAGACCCCGGTTCCACTTGCAGAGGATACTCACCTGCTTGCCTCGATAGAAGAGCCTCTGCAAACTTGTTTCGACATCAAATTCTTCGCGAACACGAAGCCGTAGATCATCTACCTTAGTAAGCTTCGAGAGGCCGTCAATGCGCACCGACTTCGCGCCGTCCATGGTCCGCACTTGGATCCACATCGTCGCAAACACAGCTCCTGCTTGCACGGCTGTTCTGAACAAGCTATTTATGTTGAGTAATCTGAGTGACAATGGCGCTGGGGGGTTAGGCGGAGAAAGAAAAAGAACTCCGATCTCTTGTTGGCAGAGCTATGACGTGCTTACAGCACGCGATCACTCCCAAAGCGACTGCTATGTTTGAAGGTTTTTACGATTTGGCGGGAAAAGCAGCGTGGCCGCGTACTGGCTTCAGATGGATACAAAGCGGCTACAGGGGCTAGAGTTGCGATGTGGGCTTGTTGGTGGTTCATATTAAAAGCTTTGATGTAGCGCAAAAACAACACACGGACACGAGAAGGCACATATGGACACCACACAAAGCGCTGTGTGGTGTCCATATGTGCCTTCTCGTGTCCGTGTGTTGTTTTTGCGCTACATCAAAGCTACAGGGGCACTGTTTCATGTTGTTTCATTTCATCCACGAATGCTTTCATTTCATCCATAAAGTTGTAATTGTAAGAAACTCTATGGCTTCGTCATACAACTCAAGTGCAGTAACAAAGCTCTGCAGTGAAGCCCCTCCCACACCCTTATAACCACGGCAGCCACTGTACCTACGCGAAGCTTCAAATAGCTCCTGCTTTGAACTTTCCATGTTACCAAAATAAAGCGGTGGTGGAAATAATAATGGACAGGTGCATAAATTGTTATGTCTTAATTCGTTTATTAGAGTGGAACATGGAAAGGATAATTCTCTACTGAGCTGAAATCAAGCGCTTGCAATGCAAAAGCCCGGTGCGTCGCAAACTCCGCCACCCGAGTTTTTCAACTCAGTTCGGTGAAGTTTCACGCATAAAACGGGCCCGGAAGCGAATTTAACTGCACCGCGACCTTTGGGAGACGGAAACGCTGCGACTCTACACATTTTTGTCTATGCTTCCCGAGCGCATCATGGCTTATGCCACAGTCCTATTGAAGGACTCTGCCTATGCCGAGGTAAAGGACTCTGAAAGGACTGAAGAAAGCAGACGTTCCGTAGGTACCGAAGACGTAAACACGGCGCCATTTTGAAAAGGTCGCATGACGGCCATTTCGTTTGCTTCTGTGATTGGTTGGCGGAGTTAGAGTGTACTAGTACCAAGGAGGTTCCATTAATATATAACCTCCTTGACTAGTACACTCTAGCGGAGTAACAGAAACGCCGATGATGATGATCTTGATGGTCTTTCCCTTTGTAACGGGTCGCCGTAGCTCAGTAAACCAAAGCGGCGTGACCGCAGAAAGCACACAAGAAGATAGATAAAGTGAATAAACAAACAAAAAAGAAAGAAACGCCACAAGCAATAGAAGAAGGAAAAAAAAGTTTTTCGAGGGGACACCAAAAGACACGCACAGTCACAGTTTCTGGCACGTTCACTGCGGGCACGACTTATTTGCGCAGCGCTCCGCCTTGCCACCAGAACGCGAGGCGTCTCTTGGTGGTCTCCACCGCCTGCCACACATTTCTCCCCTCTTCTGGCCGAAAACCAAGCGCGGTAGTCAGCGCTGTTGTACCGGCTGGCGGGAGAACACGGCCACACTCCAGGGTCACGTGACGGAGCGTCTTGTCCGCGTTTCCACAGATGGCGCGTGTTGCCACGATTCCCTCCGTGAAACGGGCCCTCCAGAGGCGCGTCCGCAGCACACCAGCTCTCGCCTCTGCCAGCAAAGCGCTACCTTTAAGGGGCGCCCACACTACCGGCAAAGCAGCTTGCCGTTCGCCGTTCTGAACTCGCCGGGCGACGGCGATAGTCCTCAAAAACGGTCAGTATTCCTCGCCGGAGAGCTTGCCGGAGAATTTGGTGCCGAGACCCAAATTGTCCGGCGGCCGGTGCCGGCCGCCGGCGGCGATGTGACCAATCGGCGAGCGAGGATTGGTTGCTATGACCATACTCGCGAGCCGCCGAGACGGCGTCGTCAGCCTAGCAGCGGTTCGCATTTTTTTTTTCTTTTCTTCGTACCCGATCCTCGACTTCGCAAAAGAAAATTCCACACGACGAGTGTTTCAGAGACGTTTGTACCCGTTTTATTAGGATAAAATAAACCCAGATTACAAATATATAGACACATAAATAATCCCAGGTGAAAATGTGCAGCTGGGAATTAACTGGTTTCAACAGGAAGTAACTGGAATCAACTGGTCCCAGTTCAAAGCCAACTGGTCCCAGTTCAAAGCCAACTGGTCCCATTTGGAAGCTAAATGGGAAGCAAGTGGTCCCAGTTACAGGTGAACTGGGGAGCAGCTGGCCCCAGTTGGGACCACTTCAACTGGGGACAACTCCAAGTGGTCCCAGTTGCCGGCCAAATGGTACCAGTCAGAAACGAAGTGAGGGCCAACTGGTTTCCGCTGCGCCCATCTGGACACCAACAGGAACCATAACCAGTTCTACTGGAACCAGTTGCCTTGACGGTCATTATTAGTTTCGTATCTCATTTGTTCGAAGAAAATAGAGTAAACAATTAAGAAATGCATGCGCGAAAGATATTAAAAAAAAACTAATTTCCGCAAATACCGCAATATTTATTGACAACAAGAAGCTGCATAACAGAAAATTCAGAAGCGCCTGTGCGCAAGTTTCGTAGAGCACATGTGGATGAGCCACGGCGAGGCATAGGTGCGGTGCGGGCCGCTGTGCTGAGGCACATGTGATGTTTTGCGCCGAGGAACGTGTGGATGTTCGTTGCTTGTGTACTTAATTTGTGCTCAGTTATTGTTGGACGTGGCACGTGTGGAAAAGATGACACTTCGGACGAGCGCATGACAACTGTTTTCGCCCGTGACAACACGCTTGTGGATCGATTGTGTGCAAACGACTTGGCGCTGCTTTCCTTGGTGCCGATGCTAGCATTTGAAGGTGAGAGATGCCTCCATGTATGAATTTTTACATTGAAAAGTGCTTCGAAGTTACTGCATTGAGTTGAACTCTTAGTATCAGCCAGCGGCTGTTTGATGTTTGGCCTTTTTGGTAGGGTTGCATGTTGATAGTGTAACGAAGAAACGCGCTGTGCACAGCCCCGCGCCAGTGAATCGCAAGTTGGGCTTGGGCTGGATGTTGTTACGATTCCACCAATTATAATAAAGAAGTCCGACGTAGTCGTGGACGCATCGTATGGCGCTAACGTAAGACGACACAGCGTAGGCCTCGCGGCCGAGATCGTAACAACATCCAGCCCAAGCCCCACTTACGATTCACTGGTGCGGGGCTGTGCACAGCGCGCTTCTTCTTTACAATAGCAGTGATTTTCTTTTAACTTTGCTAACAGCGCGGAAATATGATTGCTTTCAGGTGATAAAATACGTTCACGGCCCATGAAACATCCAAGGGTTTGCCGCGTCTCCAAGAAAGCATTCAAGAAGATTCGCAGCCAGACCACAAGCTGCAATATTTCTAATAAATGTCTCGTTTCAGCACTGAGCTCTTCTGCTGTATGATCGACTTGATCTACAGATTTCGCGGCCAGCAGTTATCAGCTCGGTCACATATGCGATGGCAACGAGCGATCTTATGTATGGTTCCAGCTGAGTATAGTTCACAATCTCTGTTACGCATATGTAACAGGGGCAAAAGTTTCACGCCGCTGCTACTGGCCTCGCATAGGCTAGGTGAGTAGCAGCGGGGCCAATTGGAACCAGTAGCAATGGGGACCAGTTGGGGCCAGTTCAAGTGGTTTATGGTCAAATTCCCAGTGGGGACCAGTAGCAATGGGGCCCAGTTGGGACCAGTCCAAGTGGTTTATGGTCGAATTCCCAGTGGGGACCAGTTGCCAGTGGGTCCCATCTGGGACCCATTGCAACGGGTCCCCACTGGGAATTTGACCATAAACCACTTGAACTGGTCCCAGTTGTTTCCAGTTGCAATATTTTCACCTGGGATGTTGATCAAGAATTTATTTACACGAAAAGTACATGCACATTGTAACATTGGAATTGCCCGTGCCGCGATATTGTGCTCGGGGTGCTGGAAACAGTATTTGCTGTACGTCACCATGCTATTACGAAATTCAGAAGAGCAAGTGATCGGCGGCGTAAAATTAGATTTGAAGACGATCGGACCACAAGAAGCGGCCACCGGTGTGGCGCCGGCAAAAAAAGCAAACTGGTCGCTCTAGCCCGCAAGAGACAGCATGCTAGGAGACAGCGCACTAGCCCGTGTGGCACTTACCTTTCAGTGCGCAATCGTGGCTCACACAGACCTACAATACGACACGAACACACAGATGCACGTGGTTTTGTTTTTGCGATCAGCACTTTCCTGCATGTATAGAACACACCGCTTGACAACACCACTTACTGCACGCACAGCGCTGTTTTTCAATCAAGTCGAGCAGCAGAGCTAAACTTGAACGGTCGTCGATGTGTCGATATATCCAGCTTGGTTCCATTTCAAACATTCGGTGTCGTGCCTAAGGAGTACGCCGATGTCGTAGTATGAGGCAGCACACCAGGTGATTACATCCACCGTCGTTACGATATATCCGTGTTCGTGCTGTCATCAGGCGCCACAGCTTCACAATTTGTCACACAAAAAAAGCAGCCCCGACTAAGTTCGCGGCGTCGACGCATAGAGAACGCAAAGCGAGTGAAACGTCGCCTCCACACGATCATGCAGCGACTGTGCGAGACTCGAAGCGCGCACAACGTCGCCGTGCGTTCGTGTCACGTGACTGCCGCGCCGGTGAAACGCGCCGGTGTGCAGTGTGGACAGCGCTCGCTCGGCTGCCGTCTCCAACCTCCGGAGGCCGGCGCGCCGTTACGGCGAGCTTGCCGGTAGTGTGGGCGCCCCTTTAGAGTTGTCATAAAATGGCTCTGTGCGGGTGTCCAGTTTCTCGCTGCGGTACAACGAGAGGGACGATTTTGTTTCGGACGGCCTCTGCCACGTGTCTGTTTCCTTCTCTCGTACTCTTTGCCGTACTCCCTCGCCCGGTCTTGTCCTCTTTGCCTCTTACGCTTTCTCCAGACACACCGGTGGAAGCTCGAAACGCCGGCGTAGTGCCGCAGTCCGCCTCGTTCATCTCGTAGATCTACCGGCGAAAATATATGGACGAGCATCCTGCATCCCAGGCAGCACAGATGCTCGGGCCAATATTGTTTTTTTGTTGGCTTACGGAGGTCCAATGAAGGCCCTGTGATACCACTCATAAGCCAGCATTGGAAATTCCATCTATTAAGGCCTCCAACAATGGCCCATCGTAACCATTCAATTTGCAATATTGGTTCCTCCATCCTGTAAAAAAGGCAAATGTGGGCCATAGTTGCCACTCAGCATACATTATTGGTGCGTCCAGTGCACAAGGATGGTAATGATGGGTCAGTTTCTACATAGTCCTATCAATATTGGTTATGTAATGGCGGCAGGCTGTATATATTGTCCAATCAATCTCACTGTATAGCCAATGCTGGACTTCCAATGTTCTGTGTCGGACAATATTGTCCGCACACAAGAGTTGTAGCATCAATGTTGGTAACATTTGCAAGTACACATGATATATCGGGAGGCAGGTACACATGGTGGCAAGTACACATGATTCTTTTCCTGTTTTACCAATATGAAGGGACCACTAGCTCCACTCGGTGCCGCAAATGAGTTCAGAAAAATCATTGTGTATGTATTCAGTGCAGCAGGAAAAATTATCTCTATAATTTACGTAATTTTTTATTTGCGCAAGTTCTAGCTAAGTGTGTGTGAAGTAGACTTGCACATTGGAAGTTGAGCAAACTACATTCTACAACGCCATCATATGGTCCAAAATGCCCAGCAGCATGTTAGTGGCTTCCGAGCCCACGTGCATGGCCTAACAGGTCACTTTATCTGTTGTCATTGCAATATTTCCAAAATAATAGAAGTAGGCTGTGTATACTGTCCAGACATTCTGTCTGGTTTCTTCAATACAGGACAGCCAATGCTGCTTGCGAGACAATATAGTCCAGACGTAAATGCTGTCGTGCCTATGTTGTTCACATTGGGAAGTACATGACATATTAGAATCAATGATCTCTTTTTCATTTGAAACAACGTTAATATATATGTACGTACCATGTGCACTCGCATAATTAGCCCCCACGCGTAATTTCTGCACTCCCAACTTTATGTACGGTTTACGCAAAAATATTACTTGCATGCTCTCCCCATGACACCCAGTGCCACGTGGCGCAGGCTAGTGTTGTCCTTTTTCGGTACTGAGTGTTCGGTAGCCCAGGCTTCGCCATAGCCGGTCGCATTTTGATTGTTTAATAGCGACGTATTGGCGATTCCTATAAAACAAATTCAACATAGTGTTTGCCGATTAACTGAGAACCGTTCCGCCACGATAATTTTGCCACGTGAACACGAGTCGCTCTTGATACTAGAGTTTAGAGATGCTGCTGACAGCACCAGTGACGACGATTCCGAGTCGCACATCCGCTAATGCTTGAATGTAGCCCACGAATGCATTTGGCTCTTAAGGTACGCGTTGTGTTGAGTGAAAGCTGAATTCGTTTTTGTGATACATTTCATTTCACGCATCTCAGATCAGCACGCGTAAAGATTCCTTACGCGATATTCCGAAAGTATTTGCGAAATTCGCATGTAATTTACGCACCTTTTGGAACTCCTAGATGCATGGAGAAAAAAAAAACACGAGTTACGTGGTATTTGCGAGTAAGCACGGTATAAGTTATGCATGAGCAAATACGGCATATGCAAAACGTTGGAAGGTAAAGAAAAGCCTTTGTTATCTTTCTACCTCGAGCAGGGGGCACAGGAGCCCGCCGAACATGGAAGCGTACCACGGCAGGGGGGGGGGGGGGGGGGGGGGCGGCAGGGGGAAGCTGCGTGGGCGGCACTAATCCGTTTTGCTTCGCATACCTGTTTGACATGTTTTGCGGCAGTGAGCTGGGGGTGAGGCAGGCGAAGCGGCTTTCACTCTGCAGAGGTTTTTCGGACGCACAGGTTGTGTCGCACGGGCATCGTGTATCTGCTGAAACTGGCGAGTTTACGAAGTCAGAACACCTGAGTAATCTACAGACACGGAACTTGCGGCTGCAAACTTCTGCATAGTGAAAAAGTGGCAGCCCTGCGCTTCTTTGGACCGGACATTTTAAGTGAACTGAACAGATGAGCCTCGACGTGTTGCGAGAGTTCTAAAGGTTTTCCTGAAAGCTTCGTACCGATTTTAGCCATTCGTTTATTTTACTCATTGCGTATACTGTAGTGCTCGCACCCTCATTTTGGCGTGTGCCGGGTTTATTATAGCATATATTACCGCGTATTTTCTTTATATTTGTCTATTTGTAAATACACACGTGGTGGGCTTCGTTGTATACGTCGCCGCAGATGAAGTAATCGGTTCTAGCAAAGCTGTTTTGGTTCGTGTGACTTTCATGTTTGTGTTTTTGTCTTGCGTGAAACTGTGTTTTCCCTGTGCTCTTTAACGGTCATTTCTTGTTCCTGGTTTTTTTGTTCTTTCGAAGTCGTCGGTTTGTCCCCACATAGCCTCCGTTCCGGATTCTGCATGCAGAAACATATCACCATATCCTAACATTCACTTATGCTGTGTTACTTAAGGAAGGGTTAAAGTTCTACAATTCAGCTGTTTCGTGGAATTATTTCAGGAACCTTTCAAGCTTCAGCTGCGCCGCGTAAACACGTAAACCAAAACGTGTCGCATAGGTTTAGGCGTATGTTTTCTTGTGCCTCTTCTTTTTGCTTATGGTGCTTATGCGTTTAGTTTTCTCGATGCTGATTATATACAATGGACTTCAAACTTAGAGTGAATATTGATTTGTTGATTTTATCGGAACTTTCTTTTCAATCCCTTCTCATGTCTCTTATACTCACGAATAAAATGTGTCACAAGAAGATATTTTGCTTATTTGTATGTGTGTATGTGTTCGAAAGATATGTTTCGCAATTAACATATGAGTGCATAGACCATTTATGTCTGTTTTATGCTATCGTCATAACCACGAATCGTGAACATAACCAAGTTCATTTCCCAAGCCGGCAATACATACATGCATACTAAGTACAAAATAAAGCTATTGTTGCTCCCATAATTTACTGGATATTCTTGCTTTTTGCCTAGAGCCAGAAGCCTCGGCAAAACAAACTTAAGCGCATGCATGATAGCCAATAAAAAAGGTGGGGAAAATATAGAATCAGCCAATAAAGTAGGCTGGCAAGAAATGCTGCCTCATCCAACGATGAATGCTGGCAAAAAATGATGGACAGCCATCAATAAAGGCTGGAAAGAACGGTTAGAGCTTCCATTGTTTATACAAGCTTACCAATATTGAAAATACAAACGATGGACAATGTTGGCCAAAGCCATTCTTTCCCAATTTTTCCAACATTATACGACTGGTATCCAACATTGGACTAATCTAGTCAAAAGTGTAGCATGGGACCCGAAATCCAATGTAGTTCCAATATTGTATCCAATGTTTTCCAACGTTGCGCGAAGGTCGGTCCAATGTTGTTGTGCTGCCTGGGATGCGATGCTCTGCTCGGAGAGTCTCAGTAGCCGGTTTTCATACGCTACCTTGGCGGTCGCCTCTCTCGCCATGAAAGAGGACCACCCAATTTCCCCTTGGACCGCTTCCACCGGTGTGTGTTTGTGCACCCCTAAGGCCAGCCTGCCTATCTCCCTCTGACGCCTCTCCAAATATTCCCGGGTGCCCGACGAAAGGCAGAGAACGGCGTTCGCATAGGTGAGGCCCGGCACCGCCACCATCTTCCATAGCGCCCTGATCACCTCATAGCGGTTGTATGACCACAGTGCGCTTCGGCAAAGTAGCCCCCTGTACTTGGCTGTTCTCACTCTCAAATCCTTCTCATACGCCGAGAGGTAGTCTGCGCCGGTCGTCAGCCGAACTCCCAGATATTTCGTCGAGGCACTCGGAGGGATTTCACTGCCCTGCAATCTCCACATCTCGCTTGGCCGTATGTCTGATGCCCCCCACACCACCACGACACACTTCGTTGGGCTGAAACGCAGAACGCAGCCGGATTCGTCCCTCCTTTCCACATATGTCCAACAGTTCCTGGAACTCCTCTGCAGACTCGGCAAGCACCGCAAAGTCATCGGCATAGACTAGCGTCGGGGTATGGCTCACCACCGGCTGGCCATTCTCATTATACGTCAGAGTATATCCACAGCCGGAGTGCTCTAGGTGCTGCACCACGCCGGCTACATATACCATAAACAGCATCGGTGACAGTGGACAACCCTGGCGTAGCCCTCTGGGCATGGTCACCTCCTTGGTTCTCAAGCCCTCCCATTCCGCCACCGCCATTACATCACTGTAAATGGCCTGTAGCAGCTTGAGATCGTCTCCCTCCATACCGAGTTCTTTAAGTATTTCCCAGAGGATATCCCGGTCAACGCAGTCATACGCCTTTGCGATGTCCAGAAATGCAACATATAGTGGCCTTCCTGACTGGCGTGCCATTTCAATACCCTGGGTGAGCACCAAGAGGTTGTCTTCAATCCGGCGCCCCTGCCGGAAACCAGTCTGCAGCTCGCCAAGTACCCCAGTGGCTTCTACCCACCGCTGGAGCCTTGCCTTTACTATCTGCACGGCCAGTCGATACAGCACCAGAGTTATACTTATAGGCCTGTAGTTAGTCAGCTCTTGTTGTGCACCAGAGCCTTTATACAGGGGCCTGATCTTGCTCAACTTCCAGTCATCTGGTATCTTGGCCCTGACCAAAGCCTCTGTCACACATTCTTCTACCTTCTCTCTTGCTCTAGGTCCCAAAGCCTTGATGAGGCTCATAGGCAACCCATCACAACCAGAAGCAGTCCTTGCATCCACTCTTTTCACAGCTCTTTTGAATTCCCTTTCCGTTGGCGCCTCTCTCAGGTCAGCTGCAGCCTCTTCTCCGCTTGTGGGCAATGTGTATGGGCCAACCACGTCTTCCGACAGGATTCCCAAGTAAACCTGCTGCTGTGCCTGCATCCACTGCTCCAGCAATGGGATACATTCATCACCTTTCACTTCCTCCCCATCCGATGGCCTACGTAGTGCAGGCAGCACGCCAACACAGGACTGATGTAGGCGTGAAGTCGGCCAAAGTCGGCAGCGATATCGGGCCTAAGTCGGCAAATCGCGCTCGCGCTACTTTCACCCACATCTGCCCGATGACGGCCAGCCAGAATGGCTCCACTGTGGCGAAGCCACCATGGGTCGAACTTGGCCAGCCAGAGTGGGAGAAATTTGGCCAGCCAGCGTGGGCGAAATTTGGCCAGCCAGAATGGGTCGAATTTGGCTAGGTAGCATTGGCCGATGTTGCGGGCATTCAGGCTTTTTTGGCGTGTTGTCGGCCCCGTCGACATGGGGAAACCCCTTGCGCGACCGTTCACAGCCATTATGGTGTTTCTAGTGTTTACCCCACGTGTATCGCACCGTTTAGATGGCAAAATTTCTTATTTTTGTGTTTTCACATTTTCGAAGGGCTATGAAGGCATTTTCGAAGGCACTATGAAATGGACCAACAGCTAGTAGTTTGTGTAAATGTGCCTCATGCATACGCGAAAGCTCTATTAACACAGTAAGAAGTGGGGCTAAGTGGATCCTCTGTACTTTTTATTAATGCGCTCTAAACAAACCAAATAACAGAACAAGAGAGGTTTATAGAGAAAAGCACTATTTCATTTATTTTCTGGACTTTGAATTGATAATATGCTATTCTCGTGTTGCACCGTCGTAGTGGAAAAGTTTCGGCAAGGATGTAACCTGCGGGAAAAGGCATGAAAAGTTAGCACAGCTTTGGAGCACATCAGCACAATACTATCACTGTATGCATGATTGATTTGATTTATGGGGTTTAACGTCCCAAAACCAGCTCTGATTATGAGAGACGCCGTAGTGGAGGTCTCCGGAAATTTCGACCACCTGGGGTTCTTTAACGTGCGCTGACATCGCACAGCACACGGGCCTCAACATTTCGCCTCCATCGAAATGCAGCCGCCGCGGCCGGGATTCGATCCCGCGACCCTCGGATCAGCAGCCGAGTACCGTAGCCACTAGACCACCGTGGCGGGGCATCACTGTATGCAAATTATGTGTGATTGATGAACAAACGCAGAAATTCAAGAAATGTCAGAAACATCTCATAATCGGGCACTACTTTAGAAAATAACAAAAGAAAGTTCTCCTTTTAACTATATAATGAATTTATGTTCAATATTAGTCCCCAGATCTTGGTTTCGCGTCGCTTTAGATACCCAAGGGGAAAAAAAAACGTGAGTAAAGGTTATGTTGCAAAGCAACTTTAAAAGCGGCACATTACTTGAAATAGGTGCATTTTGCATTATAATAAATTTAATATTTTTGGCATACATCGGAAAGGAAAACATGTAGACGTGAGCTAACACGACACACACCAAGGATGGGGTATTTAGGCAAAAATGTCCGTAAATGATAGGTGCAAGGCGCATTATGAGCAGATATTAGAGGAAGAACATATTTTCAAGGCTACTTTAAAAATGCCATCGCGTGCCGAACTGCCGCACGTGTCCTAAAGCAAGGAGCGCGTGTTCGGTATCACGTTACCTTTAAAAATACGGGCAAGAAAAAAATAATGTTACGAGAACTGCAAGTCACCACACAAAGGTTGTTTGATACAAGCAGAGGATTAACTACATGAACTAAAACTGCTTTGGGACAACGTGCGTAGGCTCTTTATTCGAAAATAAAGAGCCTACGCACCTCTCGACACAAATAATATATAAAGTGGAACCGGTGCTTTAACATCACAACAAAATGTGCCACGTCCCATTTTGAAAACTGGCCAGCAACTTACCGAATTTTGGCATCCGCTCTTCGGCGACGACACTGTAGTCTCACCAAAAGGCACAGGCTTGTGTTCATATACAACCGATGTCACAGTTGGGATGGCCATTGTCTTAGAAGGTACACTCGCCAAGGAATCGCGCAATCAACTTGAATGATCGATAAATGCGGTACATGATAAACGATAAACGCGTAGACAGACTGCATGCAGCCGTTGTACACCTTGCACGTTGGTAGCAATGCAGCCGCGACGAGAGAGCGCGGGAAGTTCCCCGTGGTTTCCCCCTCCGAAGGCAGCAAACGCCAGCAAAAGCAGGTTCAGAACCACATTCTTTGCAAACTGCAGATGAGCACAATGCATGTGCATGGAGGGGGCCTTGACAATGGTGGTCAGTTCGGGAGGGGACGCGCGCTCCCCTCCCCACACTTTTTTATGTTTAGTTGCTGCTGGCTTAGCACGTGCTAGGTTGCTTCTCGGCAGAGCAGGCTGGTTTCTCTGGCTTTCTTTTTTTTTTTTTTGTAGTTGTCTCAAAACGTGGAAGACAGCATGTCTGTGGGGCAAACATTTTTGCACACTGGCGGGGACACCCGCCGGGACTGCATTTGTTAAGTGCAGCTCAGGGCAGCCTATGGCATATGCTGGTATGCATGTGTTCTCTTGCCAGCTACTTGTAACACAGGGTTTCGCAGAGGCTGAACCACTCACTCTAGCTAAAAACGCGAGCGAAATGCTGCACTGCACGCAACAAACGTAGCGAGGACGCACGGCGCCGCCATTCTGCTTGCATTTTTGCCATTTTCTGCAGCCCAGGAAAGATATGCACGTGCTGCCTTTCCGCACAAGAAATACTGCGATGACTCTGTCTCTACGCGCCCTTCTTTTGCCCTTATTGGTTATAAATAAAGTAGTTGTTAAATATCAGAATACGCACATGTTTGCTTATATCAACACCACAGTCTCATACGAACGTGAGCGATAAATCCGACACACTGCACAGAGCATGCAGTCAAGCTCGATAGACTGCTCATCTAACTAGTACAGCGTAACCGATGGCCGATGTGTAAACGAATTCGATATGTATGGAAAGAACGCACTAAAGGACGTTACACAAAAAAAGCAAAAAATTAAAAAAACAGGAATTATGCGCAATGTCGTGGACATATTAAGGAATTATTAGCCTATTGTATCTGCGTGGTAGTAGAGAGCATGGAGGTGGAAAAGGGAGGTATAAGTTTACCCGACGAGACAATGGACCACTTGCATAAGTACGACTGCGCATGCGCCAGAGCCGGCGTCGTCTGCTTGGTTGGAAAACAAACGGGCTGCGAGCGCGACGTGCTTCACACCTCGAGGGTTCGCGTGCCTCATATGCCTGGAAATGCGTAGTTTTCGCCTGCAGCAACTATTTCGATAGAAAGAGAAAGTAGTAATTTATCCGAAATTCCTCCCGCGATTGTTGCTTCAAAGAGAAAAGGGCGTGGACGGCAGCAGTGCAAGCGATGCATGCGATGGTATCCAACCGCGTTGTATGATCGGTGGCGCGCACTTTGTCACCGGAAAACACGATGAAACCTTCAGTGTTCATTTTCTTTTTATAACGATCGACTGCGCATGCAAATCTAACTGGATTTTAAAACGAGCTACGAGCCTTCCGCAGTTGTGATAGACAGCTCACGACACCAATACTGGACTCGCAAACCAGAACGTATACATCTGCATAATGATAAATTTTTTTTAAATGTTGGGTATTCCGTGCCATAACCACGATGTGATTTTAAGCCAGGTCGCAAACCGGGAAATTCGACCCAGATTAATTTCGATGCGGAAGTTCTTTGTATCGTGTCAAGTGCACGGACATTTTGGCGTTTCGCGCCCATCGAAATGCACATCGCCCGTCGGGCATCGATGTTACCAGCACAATGAATTACCTGCTAAGCTTGTACGTGGTTCCGTGTACATTTTCAAGTTATGTTATCACACATTTGTGATGAGCAGTGTCGCCACTTTCGTGAATCATGTCACCAGCTGATACCTGACTTGAAGGACGCCAGGCGCTTATAAAGCCACAAATATAGGACTACTGTGTTTCTTCTAAGTTTAACGTTCTTAACTTAACCTTATTTTCCAAAACCTAGGCGCGGTGCGCCCTGCAAACGAACTAAATACCGGTGTGAGGAGAGCGTCGTGCACTGTAGCTCGCGTTCCGGCACCTCGAGAAGGCAGTCGTACGATCAGTTTGCGAAAAACGGCAAGGGAATGAGGACTTCTAGTGACATTTAGGGAAAGGTAAATCATTCCAATTAAGGAAAAAAAATATCAAGACGTCCACAAAACGTGACAAAAGCTCGTCATGCGTGGTGCCGCCGTACGGAAGCAAGGCTGGAGCACGGTTTGTTTTCCAACCGGGCGGCGCTTCCAGTTTTTCGCGCTAGGTGGCGCTCCGATTTTTGCAAGTGGTCGACCACTTGCCAAAATCGGAGCGCCACCTAGTGCGAAAAACTACTAATATACTAGAGAAGTTTCCTACTAATATACTAGAGGGAAAACTGGCGCTAGTGTCTATGGGAGTTTCAAACAAGGCGGTTGAGCCTGCATGGGAATGATGGGTATGACATGGATTTGCCTAGTCTTCGTTCTTCTGGCTTCATATCGCTTTGCGACTTCAAAAAAATAGGTCGTTTACGACATAATATTGCACTAAAATGGAAGATTTTGGAATAATCATGTGCGTGCGCAAGTACTAGTTGCTTTTTCGCGGTTAGAAAAATACTGAACGCTCAGAAATTTAGCAATATTGTGCGATATGGCAATGTTGCCTGCTCTGCTTGTGCCCAGATTTAGCGTCCATACAGGTTTAAGTTCCAAATGTAGTTGTGTTCGAACTTAAAATAAAGATTTTTGCTCTTGTAAGTGACGTGCTGACATTTTTAAGTATGTAAAAGGTAGATGTGTCTTCTAAATATAACAAACGGGCTTTCGCTCGCTTCTTTTAGTGCATGGCAAGTGCTCCACTGTATTTTTACAATCTATATGCATGGGTCAATCCCCTGAGCGATGCCGTAGCAGGGGCGCAGTATCGCCCATCGTTTGATGGTTGGTTTTATGAAAAAAAAAACGTGATGTTAAATAAACAGCCGCGCCGTTAAACTCCGTCGGGAACTACCCCTGAGACTATCTGAGCTGACTTTTTGAGCGTCGTCCGCAGGCGCGTCTGCCTATCCTCCACTCGGCGTCTACTACGCGCGATAACTGTGCGCCTGCTTGGCGCGTTCGGTCAGCGTTAAATTAATCAGACAGCGGAATTGAAATGCCGTAGTACAAGATATACGTACAGCCTACTGACAAGGAATGTATGTCAGCCGTGAAAGCAACCCTACGGTTACAGATTCTATCGCATCTGATACAAAGAAACAACAGCAAAACCGCATCGACAAGGCTCGCGAGACGCAGCGCGAATATTTCTAAAGTTGGGGAAAATACCGCTGCAAATAATATGTGTAGCCATCCATCAACAAACGCAACAACGAAACACTGCATATCACCTCATCATTGCAAGCGCTGCCTTCGTCGCGTAATGAAAGAGTGTAGTAACGTCACTCGCGTCACTGAAGTTAAAAAAACAGGAATAAACAAATCCAGCAAAACGTTTGAAGCCGCAGGCACGAAGACTAGACAAATCCATGTCATACCCATCATTCCCATGGCATCTTCACGATCGTAGCGCCAGTTTTCCCTCTAGTATTTTAGTAGGAAACTCTATGGTCCATTATTTTCTGTTGCTGAGCTTATGCGAGCTGCGATACACGGGTTGCGCTGTACTGGAGCTGGTTTTGCAAAGAATGCACTAGTTTCGCGATCGCACTGATGAAATGTAGTGAAGGGGCACGTGGTCAGCAACAGCTTGACTTAGGACGGTTCGTTTATACTGTAACCCTGCGCAAACCTATGAAGAAACTAGGGAACAGAAGAGAGCTTTGATTTTCAACTGATTGTTTTTTCAGTGCTGTTTTTATATACCATAAAATACGCTGATCGCCTGCACAAGAACACTGTGTGATCCCATACACTCTAGTAGAACTCACCAGAAAAGCTCTCTCTATATCAATTATAGGTGTGTGCATTTGTTTGCCACCTTTGAGATGAAAAATGCTTGCCATATGAGTGCTTCGTATTTTTCGTTTTTGCTTTTTTTCGCAAATGTCGTGGCCTTGACAACAGCACTTCATTTTAACTTGCAATACAAAGCGATCTATGTATTTCATGGTCCTCTGAATATAGAGTTAGCACTAGATCAGTATTGTCTCCTCGCTGTCGCGCTGTTAGCTCCGTATACCGTTCTTTTTCATAGGTTGCTAAATGTCAGTAGTATAACGCCGGTGGCGAGTTTATCTCCGCTTCAACGCACCATAAAGTCTGCGCTAGACCTTTTTTGTTCACTCGCTGTTGCGCTGTTACCTCCATATGCCTTTTCCTTCCATAGGTTGCTAAATGTCAGTAGTATAGCGCCGCTTGCAACTGTTTATCTTTGTTTGAACATATGAGTGCTGGTTATGTCCATCGATGTATGCACGAACTAGTTCAAGTTCTATGAATTTAAATTTTCTGACATGCACTGTCAGATAATTTTCCATCATGCTTGTCGATCCTTCTGGCTAATGTTAACTGTTGCGCCAGCCTGTTTTGCAAAGTTCCCGCAAAACAGCCTATATATATATATATATATCAATAGTTTATATGCATGTTTTTTGTGTGCCCTGTTTATGAAAAACAAAGCGCGCGAACAGAATGTCATATATGCTGCTCAAAACGCACGTGCGCTATGTTCCGGCACTGAAACGCGTATACATGAATATATGAAGCTCAACATCTTGTTCTTACGTCGAATCTCTCAAGTGAATTTCGGTCATTCTTGTCTCGATCGGATCACAATTGTTATATCAGCAGGCTCTTCCAAAGAGTCCCGGCCGATATCAACCATGAAAGGCTGAGGCGTAGTCGACGTTGCCTCCAGAACGGCAGAAATGACTCAATGTTTCCTGTGAAATAATCTTTCTAAACAAATATCGCGCCAAATTCGCCATTCCTCAGGCGATGCTGATGAGCGGCAAAATCGGCGCCATATTTGCCGGAGAAAGTTATCGGCTAGCCGACGGAGGCTCTAAGGTGGCATACTTGGCACAGTGTTGCCGACAAATGGCGTCGGCCAGCCCATATTGTCTGTAGAAAGGCAAACTCGGCGCCATAGTTGCCGTTGAAAGCCATCACCTCAGCCGATGTCGGCAGTAATGCGGCATATGGGCCCCATGTTGCCGATTACAGTCGACGGCCTGCCGATATCGGCGGGGCAGCGGCTATAGTAGCCCGACGTTGCCAGACATTGACGGCGGCTTAGCCGATACTGGCTTGCTGTCGGCAACGTTAGGCCGTGGATGGGCCGAACTTTGCCGCCATAAAACCAATATCGGCCCTACGTTGCGTGCTGCCTGGGGCAGTGAGATTGATTGGGCAATATATACAGCCTGCCGCCATTACATAACCAATATTGATAGGACTATGTAGAAACTAACCCATCATTACCATCCTTGTGCACTGGACGCACCAATAATGTATGCTGAGTGGCAACTATGGCCCACATTTGCCTTCTTTACAGGATGGAAGAACCAATATTGCAGATTGAATGGTTACGATGGGCCATTGTTGGAGGCCTTAATAGATGGAATTTCCAATGCTGGCTTATGAGTGGTATCACAGGGCCTTCATTGGACCTCCGTAAGCCAACAAAAAAACAATATTGGCCCGAGCATCTGTGCTGCCTGGGGAGAGCCACACAAGGTTGGGCGCAGAGGTAGGGTCGCCGCGAATGCTCTTCTGGCGCTCTTGGTCGTTGGGCGTAAAGGCCCGTGTGAGGTCACGGCATTCTTCAGCATACCTCACTGTGTCGTATATGGGCGCATACTCAGAACTATTCGGGCTGTACGGTAGAATTGCGTCCATTGTGTGCGACGGGTGCCGACCGTATACGGCAGAAAATAGGGTGAAACGCCAGTGGTGCTCTGCGTAGCGGTGTTGTATGCGTAAGTTACGAATGGTAGAATTATGTCCCAATTTATGCGGTCCGAGGCGACGTACATTGAAAGCATGTTGCCAAGTGTGTGGTGGAAGCTCTCAGTAAGCCCATTGGTTTGAGGGTGGTACGCCGTAGTCATGCGATGAACCACGTCGCACTCTTTAAGAATAGCTTCAACTACTTCGGATAGGAAGACACGACCACAATCACTCAGTACCTATACTGTGGTGGCCCGTGGCGTAGGATGAATCAACGAAGCAGGAAGGAGGCAACGTCGCGCGCTCTAGCTGCAGGAGGCGCAGCAGACTTAGCGTACCGCGTGAGGTGGTCAACTCGCACAGCGCTCAACGAGCCATGAAAGCTTGCAACGGGCTTCGGCTGGCTCGAATCGTCTTGAGAACAGCCTACGCCGTCTCGTGTTAACGGAGGCCCTACCTTCTTTAGTATGCACCACCCAGAACTCCTTTCCGGCAGCGCTTTCCAGCAGCTGTCAGCGGAAGGGGCCCGTAAATCAATGCCGACCAGCCCAAAGGGCCAGCTAGGGCACGGTAAAGGCTGCAGACCCACCGGCGAAAGGCGAGATGGCGATTTCCAGCGCTGGCAATCGGGGCAAGTGCGCACGAACTCCTGAATGTAGCGGTACATTCCCCGCCAGTAGTACCGTTGCTGAAGGCGCTGGCTAGGTCTTGAAAATTCCAGGGTGTGCGCATTGTGGATCGGTGTGGAAAGCCGTACATATTTCGGAACGCAGGCTGCGAGGCACTACTAACAGCCACTGGCAGCCATAGGAGCTGTAATTTCGGCGGTGGAGGAGGTCGTCGCGAATGGCGAAATCTTGACCTTGACGGCGTTTGCGCGAGTGGTTGGTAGTGTCCACGAATCGGACAGCAAGCCTATTATCGAGGCAATGCAGGGGTCCTTGCGCTGCTCGGAGGCAATGGTGTCAAGGTCAATAGAAGAAACAGTAACGTCAGGTACTGAGCTGCGAGCACTGTCGTCAGCCAAAGGAGAGCGGGAGAGGGCATCGGCGTCTGAATGTTGTCGTCCACTGCGGTACAGCACGCTGATATCGTAGGCCTGCAGGCGAAGTGCCCAACGGGCAAGACGGCCAGAGGGATCCTTTAATGACGACAGCCAACAAAAAGCGTGGTGGTCCGTGACGACATCAAATGGGCGACCGTACAAGTATAGGCCGGGTCGAAACTTCACAAGTGCCCAGATGATCGCCAGGCATTCTTTTTCCGTGACGATGTAGTTGGACTCGGCTTTAGTAAGTGTACGACTTGCGTATGCCACGACATACTCAGGGAAGCCTCGTTTGCGCTGCGCAAGGACGGCGCCGAGGCCAACACCGCTAGCGTCCGTGTGTGCCGTACAGGCCGTAGGACGTGATATGGGAGGAGACGTCAACAAGCGACGGAGCTTTGCGAACGCGTCGTCGCACTCTGACGACCACGAATCAAGGGACCCGTTACTTCCGAGGAGTTTCGTTAGCGGCGATATGATGGTGGCGAAGTTCCGAATGAAGCGTCGAAAGTAGGAGCACAGTCCTACGAAGCTGCGCAGTTCTTTGACGGACGTCGGTTTGGGGAACTCGGCCATGGCCTGAAGCTTGGCTGGATCGGGGAGAATTCCGTCCTTGGACACGACGTAGCCCAGTATTGTTAGCTGCCGTACTGCAAATCGGCATTTTTTAAAATTAAGTTGTTGGTCGGCGTCTCTCAAACGCGTCAAAACATGTCGCAAGCGTTCCAGATGCGTAGAAAAGTTCGAAGCGAAAATGACGACGTCGTCGAGGTAGCACAAGGACGTGTGCCATTTCAAGTTGCGCAGAACGGTATCCATCATGCGCTCAAAGGTAGCGGGCTGTTAGATACGGGTTCCTCGGCCGTTGCACATTGCTCTCCGGCACGTGAGCATGAGTGAACCTTGGAGTGACGCCGCCGCGCCGGAGCCGAGGCACTTCATGTTACACGTTCATCGACCCGGGACGAGCTGCCTCGCCGTGATGCAACTTGGCGCAAGAGTTCAATGCCACCTCCACATGCGCTCCTGCACAACAGCGGGCCAATGCCACAGTGACTGCAGGCGCCCAACGACAGCAACAGGCGGTCCTCCATTGGCCGAAAATGACGCCACCTCTGCGGGCCCGCCGATTGGACGATCATCACTTCACCGGTCCGAGTTCGGGATTGGCTAAAGATGACGTGAGGTGATGCTATATAAGCGGAAGAACAATGGACATCAAGAGAGAGGGAGATGAGACTGAGGCTGAGATACATCTTGTTGTCTTGAGCCGCAGCGTACGATTTGCTGCCGGCCAAAATCATGTACTATTTACTCATTTATATTATTGTCTCTAAATGTGAATAAACCGTTTGCGCTCTAAGTCCAATCAATCTCGGCCAGCTCCCGCACACGACACCAAGATCGAATAGGGCGCATTACACACTCCAAACGGCATGACGTTGAATTCGTACAAGCCGTCGGGTGTGACAAAGGCCGTCTTCGGTCCAGCGTCATCAGCCATAGGTACTTGCCAGTATCCTGACCGCAAATCGAGGGATGAAAAGAATTCTGCTCCTTTGCAGGCTGTAAATCGCTTCTTCATTTCGCGGTAGCGGATAGACGTCCTTACAAGTGATCTTGTTGAGCCGTCGGTGGTCCACACAGAATAGTACAGAACCGCCCTTCGCAACAAGAATGACAGGAGACGCCCAGTGGCTGTTCTAAGGTCGAATAATGTCCCGTCGAAGCATGTCGTCGACTTGCTCGTTGATTACTCGACGTTCTGCGAGATATACGCGGTATGGACGTTGCCGCAGTGGCGGTTGGGCGCCAGTGTCGATGCGGTGCGTAAGAGTGGACGTGCGGCCGAGAGAAGCTTGCGCGACATTGAAAGAAGAGCGAAATTCTTCTGGCAGGCCCAGAAGCTGGGAACGTTGGACCGGCGTAAGATTGTCATCAAGGGAGGACCCAAACACACCAGCGGATGACGAATCGGACGTCGAAACAGCACTGAGCGCGCTGGAACTGCACTCTAAAAACAAAGAGAGTGCTGGGCACTCACTTTGGGGGAGTACTTTCGTGTCCCAAATTTAACTCCCTTTTTCAGAGTAGATCAACCCCATTGCAGGGTACCGGTACTCTCGCCAAAACAGAGTAGTAGGACGCCTCCGAAGGGTACTCGAACACTCTTTTGAAGAGAGCTCTACTACCCCACCAAGCGGGGTGCTAGTACTCCCAGAGAGAGCGGAGACAAAAAAAAAAGCAAACACTGCGTTTTTCGACCATGCTACAATTAGCAGGCATTTAATTACATCACACTGAACATAGAACATACAGGCTGACATATGTCAGCCTGTATGTTCGTTCGCGTCATATGACATGAACGCACATACACGCCAATAACACAACCACAGCAGAGCACAAAGCCCACAACACACTCGCGATATACCGTCTTACACTGAAGTCCCGTATATATAATCCGTATACTTGACCTGCTATATAGCGCCAGTGGTAAAGTACTGTTCTGCGTAATTAATCAAAAAGTATGCACAGAACAGGTGTATATTTCGCGTTGGCTAACTCATAGGTAGCCGCTCGCCACACAGATCTGTTAATCTAAACGCGCGGAACATATACAATGTCTTTTAGATTAACGCATTCCTATCATGAGCTGGCATTCCGTTTTACGGGCAAACGCGAGTTCGCAGTGCTGGCTCGCGATGTAAAATGCACCTGCGCAAGCGAGTACGAACATAATAGCGGCTGAATTTCATCCACGCCAGCGAAGAAAAGCGGCACCCGGGTGCTCCGCTACCACCCGCTTCATTCCGACGGCGTCCCCTTTCGAGTCCGTCGAGCACGCCTGTACGGCGAACAACCGCTGGCGATCACAAAATATGCACTCCTCGTTGTTCGTTATTCTGCACACAGATGAAATATAGTCTCTGCCATAAGAAGTGTTTAGGGTACTATGCTGTACTTACCAGACTTGCGAACGGGACGGATCTCAGTCACGGTACTTTCACCGTCGACGCGCTCATGGCCGTCATACGGCTCGATGCCGAAGTCGTAGCGAAGCTTTTTTCTTTACATGTATGAGTTATATCCAGTGAGGCTTCGGAGACCAGCCGTCGACGATCACAACAGCTACTGTGTCGCTGAAAGTGTATTCCTCTTCGTTTCGCACATGTAAGCGGAGAATCCGAGGCGTGTAGGCTGGCGGGTTTCACTAGCACGGTTACGGCCGTTAACACAGGAAAGGCAGCTCGCTATGACTCCCGTCGGTTGAGGCTCGTAGTCGAGGAAGGCACCGTTCATTAAACGTATACTGCACGCGTTCGTACGCGAAAGCTTGTACGTGGAAGTCGTAGGAAGGTCGCTGCTATAGTTCTATCAAAAAACACTTCACAAAGCGGCTGTTTTCTTCAATCGTCCGCTCCCACCCCAGCCGCCATGTTTGCGGCTGCGAATGCGAGCATCACATGGGTGTGGCAGGAGTGAAATTTCATTTTACTCTCTCATGCCGCAAGAGGTATGGCCATTTCACTCCATCCGACGTTTTGCTCGAGTAGAACGATGCCCTAAAGAGTAGCTCGGTCGTTTCACTCCTGCGGAACCGGCTCCAGTTTTTAGAGTGTGGGACAGTGCGTGTCATCGGGTGCGTTGAGAACTTGTGCGTCTTTGAGGAGTTCCACTCTGCCGAGACATTCCCCACGGATCAACACAACTATGTACGGGGACGGGTTGGTTATGAAAATCGCGGCGTCGCTTTGAGTGAGTTGCACGATCGTGTTCGGCCCGGAGATGTTGAAAGCGCTCTCAAGAACGCGCACCCCAAAGAATATTGAGAGCGTGGCGTCCAAGGAGTCCGTGGACGCTGTCGAACAAGGTAGTTCTTGATATGAACAACTTCACGCCTCAATCTTTGCCAGGAAGAAATGGGAAGGCATCGCAGCTCTGAGTCAATGCACTGTTCCTTGTTGGCATTCGGGATAGAAAACTCGAAATTGGCATGCACCTCACTCTCATTGCTTGGCACTAGCATCCGGTGCGCGTTCAAGAAGTCCTTGGTGTCCTCGTCCGTTCCGTTCGGACGCAGCTTAAAGCACCATCTAGACTTGTCAGTGGCGATCGCAGAAAAATTCGAGCTTTCTATCACTTCACCACTATCACCCAAGACAAAACTGATGTTGATTTTCCATACGTGGAAAACTTGATGACATTCGGGTAAGTGTCGTACGAGTGCTCGTCCTCGGACCTGCATGTCTTCGCTCCGCGGAGACGATGCGGGCAGACAGGAGACTGAGCGTCTCCTGTTGCACGACTACCGCGGCACCTCACTAGGAGTGGCAAGTCGCCGCCTAGCGGATCGGCTCCCCCTTGAGTTCACGCCAACTACGCTAAGGCTCAACGTCCAAAGTACACTCTAGGACCACAAATGTTCTGAAATCTGCACCCATGTGAGAGCACTGCTCAAAAAAAAAAAAAAAAAAACAACGCGCGACACCGTCGCCGGTTCTACGTCAACAGGAAAGACAATTAAGGGAAGGACCGCATGACACGGGGCACAGCTACGGCGTCCTTTGCAGCGCGCTTCGTTGACTGGCTAGATGCCCTTGACCCGCGCACTACCCTCATTCAGCTAAACAACACATTCTGCCGGATGTTTAGACCCACCGCTTTCTTCCACCACCTCGGAGAGCTAGGTGATCAACTGCAGGAGTGTTCGGATGTCTGCTACCGCTACTGTGCTGTTTGTGGTGCTGCTCAGGCAAAGACTGTCGGTTCCCTTCTCAGGCTCTTAAGTTATCGTAATACTCTCCACCGGTCAATGGAAGACGTCCCTCGTTTGCCGCAGCCGTGTACTGCATACAGCTAAGTCCTCAGGGTCCCTCAAAAAAAAAGTGTTGAGGGACCCTGGTCTTAGCCTTTCCCGCCGTACCATGACGAGTCCATCTCCTTTTCTGAGTTGAAGCCGCGCGCTTCGTTCTTTGTAAGCCCACAGGCGTTGGACAGGCGCCTGTGGGCTTACACAGGCGGGAATCAATCAACCAATCAATCATTCAGTATTTATTTCGTGTAAAAAAGTAATACAGTGCAGATTAGTATGTAGGAGGAAGTCCCAAGGTAACAAACCGCAGGCGGGACCTTCTATGTTTACACGCTAAAAAATAAATAAAAAAGCGGACAACAAATAGCAAGACCTTTCTAAAACAGTTACTCGTAACAAGTACACAAAGCAGAAGCAACAAACAATAGATCATTTTTAAATTTTTCCCTAAAACATTAATATGCATTATTTTATATCGCGAGAAGTGAATCCCATTCCTTTTTGGCAGCAGCGGTGGCAGAATCGGCAGATCTACTCGTTTTCGTCTGTCTGCGCAGATTTTTTCGTCGACCACTGCCTTCCTGTCGGTGGCCTGTGTGGGGCCCATCTTCCTGCTGACAAGTTCCATCGCATGGTGTGCCATTTTCACGCCGCGATTTCTTCGGATCAACTTCTATCTCTGTCTGAAGCTATACCGACGATCTCACCGCTGGGGCCACCACCATCACCGAGCTTCACTATAAAGTCACCGACCCTGAGGACAGTGGCTATTTGGCAGCAGCGGTGGCAGAACCGGCAGATCTATTCATTTTCGTCTGTCTGCGCAGGTTAGTTCACGCCCTGTAAAAATTTGCTTTTTTGTTCTTAGCGTGTTTTCTCTGCTGCCGCTGCTGCCAAGTGAATTGTATTCGTTCCGTGTGCTAAATTTCCTGGTACTATGTCAACACTAAACGCATGCCCTACATGTAATCATAGTATGCCATTAAATCGGATGAATTGTCGGTGGCATGTGGCGAGTTTAGCCACTGTTTTCACGTGGGAACATGTGCTGGCATATCATAAAAACAGTATAAAAAGAAGTCTGAATCGGCTAGGTAAAAGTGGGTTTGCTCTACATGCAAAGACACTGAAAAAAGTGTAGAGATCACTGAAGGGAGGCCGGAAGCTGAAGTTGACATCAGCTCCATTCTCAGTGGTATAAGTCAGAAGTTAGACGAGTTGTTGCCGCTCAGAGAAACAGGGCCAAACATCGAGCGGTCGATACAGCTCATGTCGGACAAGTACGATGAGATGTTGACAATACTTGCCTCGCAAGAAAAAGATACGAAAGTAATACGAAAAAGACTTGAACGCCTTGAACAGAACACATGCGCTAGTGACG
This sequence comes from Hyalomma asiaticum, assembly GCA_013339685.2. NCBI lineage: Eukaryota > Metazoa > Arthropoda > Arachnida > Ixodida > Ixodidae > Hyalomma > Hyalomma asiaticum. The sequence continues at coordinate 205,050,093 of CM023481.1, forward strand.
ATGCTACAAAAAAATTTGAGGCCGATTTAAATGAGCTCGAGCGGAGAAGCCGCAAGTTAAACTTGGAAATACATGGTGTTGGTGTCTCTGAAGGCGAAAATTTGCTTGCAAAGGTAAATTCTGCTGCCAGCATGATTGAGTTCGTGCACTTGACGCAGCAGACGTCGCTGCCATTCACCGTCTCCCGTGCAAATTTGGCAAAACACCAGGTATAATCGTTCGACATATCAGACAATCAGAGACGAATGGCTGCATAACCAGTCAAAACTGAGAGAAAAGAAGTCCAACCTGTTCATCCAAGAGAACTTGACCAGTCAAAGTTGGCAACTGCTTCGAGAGGCTAAGGAATGGGCGAAGGAAAATGGGTACAAATACGCATGGCACAAGAAGGGGAAAATCCTGCTGCGCAAATCCGACGGTGATTCCGTGTTAGTAGTGCGTCACAGGACCGACTTTCCCGTCTAAGCCTGCTAGTTGCTGACTGTATCTAGATTATTTCATTCCTCAAAATGGCTAGTCAAAGTCCCTATCTTCCGCACGAGTTAGACACTTTTGTGGAAAGACACCACGCGTATTCCTTGAAGTGCCTTCATCTAAACGTTCGCTCGCTCTACAGCAAGGAAGCAGATATAAATGACTTTATCAGTGGTTTTCATTTTCTGTTTGATGCAGTAATGCTCAGTGAAACTTGGTGCAGGGATGACCGTGATTTGTTCAAATTTTCGTCTTATCAATCGTATTGTGTGAACAGAACTAATCGTCGAATTGCTACTTAGCGATATTACGCAAATTCTGAAAATAGACGGCGTTGACATTGCATACAGTAAACTTATTGATGACATTTCTCGTGTGTATAAGCGTCACTTCCCACAAAAGAAGTTTAAATTGGGTAAAAAAATAAGAAAGCCATGGGTAACCCCTGAATTGTTGTTGTTGTTATGTGGGGTTTAACGTCCCAAAACCAGCTCTGATTAGGAGAGACGCCGTAGTGGACCCTGAATTGTTACAAAAAATTAACTGTAAAAATGCGCTTTATCACAAGTTCATTAAAAGTAAGGATCCGAGCATATTGAAAGGATACAAATCGCTTAGAAACAAACTAAACAAAGAACTAAGATCGCACAGGAAATGCTATTTTCAAGCTGAGTTTCATAGCTGCTCGAACAAACCCGATATGTTGTAGAAAAAGCTTAATATGTCTTAAATCGCCGTAAATTGTCTCCACATGTACAAAAGCTACTTCTTGATGGACGCAACTTAATGAGCAAACAGACAGTGAAGCCTAGGAAAACATAGGGGAAGTTACTTGTGGTATTGTAATTGTGGAGAAAGTAGAAAGGAATTAAAGTGGACGAAAAGACAAACCTGCCCTCGGTGGGACCCGAACCCACGAGCCCTTGACCCCTTCCCTTTCGTTATTTCATAGCTTGGGCCTCGTTGCGGCAGACTTGGTGCCTTAGGTAGCATGCGAGGGCTTATTGGGCAGCAGCCATCTCATCTAGGTTCACGTTCTACGCGTGACGCCTCCTGGCAAGAACGTGTGTTCTACACACGCCGCCTTGGCCTCGAGTGGCGCTGCCTAACACTCCCAGGATAATACCTACATAAATACACAAAAAAGTGGACGGGGGGACGACCGCCCTTGTAGCTCAGTTGGTAGAGCATCGGACGCGACATCCGAAGGTCGTGGGTTCGGGTCCCACCGAGGGCAGGTTTGTCTTTTCGTCCACTTTAATTCCTTTCTACTTTCTCCACAATTACAATACCACAAGTAACTTCCCCTATGTTTTCCTAGGCTTCACTGTCTGTTTGCTCATTAAGTTGTTTCTAACAAATAAAGAACGAGCCCTTGACCCCTTCCCTTTCGTTCTTGATGGACGCGAAATATTGGGCGATGATTTGGCGAATACATTTATTAATTATTTCGTGAGCAATTTTAATTCTTCTGCATCTGCTGATATTACAAAATTTATGCCAGATAGGAATCCATCTTTCTTTTTCCTTCGCCCATTTACAGAGTCTGAAGTACTGTCAGTTTTTCTTTCGCTTAAAAGTAACTCAAGTTGTGATGTTGAGGGCATGCAGGTTCGTCCAATGAAGTATGTGCTTGATATCCTTTGTCCATATCTCACCTACATTTTTAATCTGTCCTTGGCAAGCGCTATCTTTCCTAGGGGGATGCAGATTGCAAGAGTTTCTGTGCTTTTTAAGAAAGGTGGCGTAAACGATATCAAAAATTATAGACCTATTTCGATATTACCAGTATTATCGAAAGGGCAGGAGAAACTTATACACGTGCAAATGTCAAAATTTTTCGATAAGCAGAATCTTATCTCTACAGCCTAATTTGGATTTAGGAAACGCCTTTCTACTGAGTTAGCGTTACTACAACAAAAAGAATTCATTTTATCACAATTTGAAAGCAAGAATCTTGTGCTCGGCCTTTACATTGATTTCAGTAAAGCATTTGAGTGTATCCATCATTCCATACTACTTAAAAAACTTGAAACCTACGGTATTCGCGGGCACTGCTTAAACCTCGTGAAGTCTTACCTAGATCATCGCCATCAATACGTCCAGATTGAGCATTACTGTTCAAGCTTAAAACATATCAGCAGAGGCGTTCCTCAAGGTAGTATTCTCGGCCCATTTCTTTTATAGTTTACATCAATGACCTAGTAAATATCTACAGTGATGCTAAGGTACGTCATGTACGCTGACGACGCTAGCCTATTTTTTTTCGTCACCTGAACTTGGTAGCCTTCAGAACAACACCAACACTGCTCTAAGTGCTCTCCAAGAATGGTCAGCAGCAAACGTTCTGTAAATTAATATAAAAAAGACAAAAGCCGTGATTTTCAGACCGAAATCTAAGCAGATAAGCTGCTATCACATCACCCTTCTTTATGCACATGAAACAATCGAAATAGTGAGTAGTGCGAAAATACTGGGAGTTATCCTACCTTCACACAAAATATGCTTTGGGATGTACACATCGAATCAGTTTTAGGCCAGGTATCTCGTGTGGTTGGTATGATGACGCGTCACAGATTGATATCACCTTTTAAAATAAAGCTTCTTGTTTACAATGCGCTCTCTTTTTCTTCCTTGTATTATTGTTTTTTGGTATGGAGTACGACGACATATACCAATCTTGAAAGACTTCATATACTGCAGAAAAAAATTTCTACAAGCACTTTTCAACGTACCCTACAATTCCCATACTTCAGATTTATTTTTGAAAGGAAATATCATCCGCGTGTTTAACCTTTACAATTATAAGTTACGTCTAGCGTTTAAACGAGAGATAAAAGAAAACTTAAAGTTTTTCCATGTGTATCTAATCTTGCCAAAAACACTCATTCATATGGGACTCGTTACATAGAACAGTGGAAGGTGGTCACTCCGCGGGCAAACTATTCTATGCAGAAACTATCATACACGCTACCAACCCTCTTAAATTCATTTCATAAATTACACATTGAATTGCAAATAACTTCTGCACGAACACTGCGCGAGCATTTTATCAATCCATGCTCACGTAGTAAATGGGTGTAAAATATTGCTTTCTTCTTTCTTTATTTCTTACTAACATGACTGTTTTTTGTATGAAATTGTATAAATTTTTTTTCGACATATTTGTATTTCTGAATATGTGTTTCGATACGATTTTTTCTTTTGTGAATGTGTGCCATCGCTGCCTGCACTATAGAGATGGCTGCGGGCCTCTGTCAAGTTGCTTGTGTTTCAAGCGACTTTTACCCGCAGTCTCCTCCATCGTTGATGGAAATAAAGAAATTATTATTATTATTATTATTATTATTATTATTATTATTATTATTATTATTATTATTATTATTATTATTATTGCCCCGCCACGGTGGTCTAGTGGTTATGGCACTCGGCTGCAGATCCAAAGGTCGCGGGATCGAATCCCGGCCGCGGCGGCTGCATTTCGATGGAGGCGAAATGTTGAGGCCCGTGTGCTGTGCGATGTCAGTGCACGTTAAAGAACCCCAGGTGGTCGAAATTTCCGGAGCCCTCCACTACGGCGTCTCTCATAATCAGAGCTGGTTTTGGGACGTTAAACCCCACAAATCAATCAATCAAATCAATCAATTATTATTATTATAGTCTCCAGTTTCAAGGATATGTGCCTTTGTTCATAGGCGGCTTACCAAAATGACCAGCATATAGCCAGCTAGGCACCGGCTGGAAAATTTTCTGAAATGATGGGATAGGGGTTTTGTAGCACGGTCAGCAATACCAACCCCACCATTCTACTGGCCGTGTTGACTGACCATGTCCACCACTATTGGGAGACGCAAAAAACACTATCAATGGTAAAACTGCATCGCGCAGTTTTCTTCGTCCTTTTTAACCCTGTTGGTGTGAATGATAAATCCTGTGCGACGAAATATTTCCTTTAGAGCGTGGCTGTGAAGTTAATGCTTCAGCCATTCTCTCCTCGAATCACATGTATAGGAGGCCGCGTAATGTGAACAGAGAGCGACATAATAACCCTCGGCTGAGCTTAACGAATGTTCGTCTTCCGTCCTCTGATACTCCCTTTTGTTACACTGTTAACACAGACTGCTTGTGGCGGTAGGACGGACTCTTATGCTTGTGCTACGACTGAGCAAATAGCGCCTTTCATTGCTTCAGCACCAGATTATAGTCCGGCGTCACTCCGCAAAAAACTGATCAATTTTTCCTAAATGATCGTATTCCGTGCATACGCCCCAGCTTGTAACCACACCGACCCGCCATGTGGCGCCGAGCTGCCCATGCTGCTGCACGTGGTGTGTGCCCACGAGCCTCCCCTTGCGCCGAAACAGGCATCGAAGAGGAGGAAGCCGTGCAAAGGAACGCGTCGCGGCGGCCGCAGCAGCAGCATCAGTCCAGCCAGGTGTTCCAGCGAAAAGACCGAGCCCGCGGCGTGTATCGGCAGCCATGTTCCCCTGGGGCAGGCGGCGTCTTGTGCGGGTGCACTCGCAAATCATGGGCAGCCAGAGCGCCGAGCGGGTCAGTCCAACCGCTGCGTACTCGGAGGAAGAGCGGTCTGCCTACGGTTCGCGCTCCACTACGGGTCAACCGATGCCCAAGCAGCTCAGCTGTGACTCGGCAGTGGCCGGCGACTGTCCCGTCATGCTGCTTAACGTCGAGGTGCTCGACGAGGATAACCGGCCCCAGCAGCAGCCTCTGCCGCTGCAGCCTCGCTATTCGGTATGCGCCCTAGGTCTCTTCGCTACATGTCCCTATAGCACTGTGACAGACCGGGTACTGCCGTCTGCACTTATATCGACCAGAATTAACAATTAACTTGGTTCATGACAAGGGGCCTTGCAGCGCAGTACAAAATTTAAACTTCCTAGGAATGTATGTACGTGTGCTATGTACGTGTACTAGTGTGCTGCACGTCGAATTGGCTGGCCCGCCTAAGATCTGTAAACTGCCTAGTGATGCGTTGTCTATAGAGTTTTTCTCGATGCGCGAATTCGAAAAGGCCTATGCATAATGAAAATCTTCACTGCTATGATGTCGGCGAAGAAGATAAATTGCAGTGAATGTGAGAGGAATGACTAGGCATGTTATAAACGCACTTCCACGCCGTGCAGCGCCTCCAGAATGTTTTGCAGACGATGCTATCAAAGCCGCTCACAAAAGCTTTAATCGCAATATAACGACCCGTTTTATCCGTCATATTGGCGGCGTTATCGCAACGCACAGGTTGACGTTAGCATTTTTTGTGGCATTTACTAGGGTCCTGATGGAGCGACCGCCCCCAAATGCCTCGGTCCCGAGTTCCATGCCTGTATTATGACAAATTTCTTCTTGAAATACAATATTTAGTTTTTAAAGAGTATAGCGAAATTTGTCCCTTTAGGCCATAGTGTAGTCATGCACGTCGCTGCGAGAAACAGTGTGAAATTTGCGACGCTTGCGAATTTCCTTAGGAAGTTGTTTGAAGACATGTCAAGGGTACTGAGCAGTCCTGCACTGATGACGCACACCTGATTCCCCCGCCCCTTACCCGCCGCTGTAGCCTAGTGGCTTTGGCACTTGAATACTGACCCGGAGGTCGCAGGATCGAATCCTGCAGCCGCGGAAGTCGCATTTTGACAAAGGCGAAATGCTAGGGTTTCTTGTACTGTGCAATGCCAAGCGTCTGCAATGCCAAGCGATGTCTAGTCCGTGTTTCGCCGCACCAACAGCTATAGTCAGCGTGCTGGGACGGGAGAATTTGGCTGAGTGTGTGTGTTTGGATATGTGCTGGTCTGTATGTGTCTCCAGTCGTGGGATGCGTGCGTGTGTGTTTGTGATGGGGTGGCGCTATTGTCTGCCTGGCGTATATTTGACTCTCAGGGCGGAACAGCGAAATCTTCTTCAGAAGGAAACTGCTAGCTGTGATGGGCGTGACTAAGTGTCAAGGACGCCCTAATTTGTTAGCAAGGTAAATAAATTTCCTAAATGGCATTATAATTAGTGGAATGGGGGTCCATAGACCCCCATTCCACTAATTATAATGCCATAATGAATTAGGATAAGTTTGTAGCCACGAAGAAGACGATGCCATGCCGATTTTTTTAAGTCAATGCCTAAATCCCTGCAGCGCGAGAGAACTTGGCGTCTTTTTCGCATAAAAACGAAACTGAGAGCAAGAAGAGCGCCGCAGGACACGTGCATACGAAACGTACGCCGGTGACTTGTTGCAAAGATTGCAACTGCCAATTCGAACTGTACGATTGCTGCTTTCCTTATCGCTTCGAATGCTCGACGCTCTGCATAAGCAGCAGCCAGTGTTATCTTTCGGCTCTAGGTACAAGAAAGAGACTAGTGCAGGCTCGCAAAGCTATATGCTGCAGAAAGTCTTGACTGCCAGGAATTTTCGAAAGTGCTCGCTGAAACACCAGACACATTACGTGGCACGTGCGCGCTTGTGTAATACCTGATGGGAGTTTTACGTAAGAAACCCACGATATGATCACGAGGCACGCCGTAGTAGAAAGTTCCGAAGTAATTTTGACCACCTGGCCACCGTTAGCCTATAACTATGTCCAGTACAGGACGAAGGCCCCTACCAACAATCTTCACTCTGACCTGTCTCTGCGCGAGATAATTCCACTGTATGGCTGAAAATTGTCAAGTTTCATTCCAGAACAGAGGAGTTGTAATTATGGCGAAAAAAAAAGACTAGGAGGCGGCGTCACGTGATTGCGCTAGCTTCAGCAAGCCAACCTCCTCTGGCGCCTGTGCACGTGCCTCTCGGGTGGGATTAAACCCTCCATAGTTGCCGGACTGCTCAGGGATGTTTAAACGCGGTAACGTTTAGTGCCACTTGACTGCGCATTAATCAACACCTTGCCTACCATGTGACCAAGGCCCATGTCCCGTGTTTCTCTCCTTTAGGTATTTTATAACTAGACTAGAAGGTCGTCACGTGACGCCTTGTCCTAGTTTTTTTTTCTTCCTTCATGGTTGTAAGCGAGAAAAAGACTGCCAGGACAGCGCAGTGACAGCGTAAGCTCGACTTTGCTGCGTGCTCGCTCATTTCTCTTTACAACTTCTTTTGTTCTTTTCCTGTCGCGTCCTCCTCCTCTCACTTTCTTGTTTTCGTCGATGAAACCACATCCGGTGACTATAAAACATATGATATCTTGAAATATTTTGTGCTGAAGAAAAGTTTGTTGCTTGAAATAGGAAATCTTGTTCTGCTGAATACATAGAAAGATGTATACCGAGGCACCACAATACCCCCTGCTTTATGGGCTGCCCAAACCTCTACTGTCTCATCTTCGTAGATGAAACCAGAGCCACGATTACAACGACATAATGTGCTGAAGCACCATCTTCTGCCAGCGCCCTGGCCGAGAGTACAACGTGCCCAATTGCTATATAGGCTTCTCAATGTTCTGTTCCGTCTTCATCGATGATACCACAGCCATAATGTCCTGAAATACCACCTGCTAGTACCACAACTATGGCCGAGAACACAAATTTCACAAGTGGTAATGCTAGTTTATAGGAGAGGTACCACCAACAAACGCTGCATGCTTGTTCGGTAGCCCAGGCTGGGGTTGAACGCCAACTTAGGTTCAAAGGCCAACAAGCGTGCTCGATTGCCACGTAGAATGCTAGACTGCCACGCAGAGAGACGTGGGTTCGAATCCTCCTCGGTCCTTGTTATTTTTTTCTAAAATTAGCGCGATAGTGGTTACGTACACCGGCGGCGGCGGACAACTACGGCGCAAAAACGAACGTTGTTGTGATCTCATAACAGCTTACGCTGTAAAATGACGAAATTGAGAAATTCGAGTGGCACCCTCTGGGCACATTTTTTTGGAATGACGTCATCTCAGTCAGTCTGAGTACTCGGCCACTGCTCCAGGTCATAAATGAAAAATGAATTATGTAAGTTTTGCTATATAAAAACATGCAGTAGCCACGGTTGTTGGTAGATACTAGGCCGCGGAGCTCACATGCACCGTACTGTCGGCAGCCGAAATCATGACGTCAAATCCTCTTTTCAGCACGGGCCATTCGAATTGAGCGGCGACACCAGAGACTTTCGGAGGCCGAACACGAATGTAATGAAATTTCTTAGCAACGCCTGCAACTTTTGACATTACGGCTTTGTCCTAAGATTAATATTTAAGTGACGTAGCCATAGATGATGTATGGAGATTCCAAACGCCCCCTCTCTCCCACCCCCCTCGTAATTTCCCGTATAGACTTAGCCATTTCCCTCCCTGCAACAGTGTTTCAGGAGGTTGGTTGTGAAGTGTGACCTAGAAATCTTCACCGCCATCAAGAACGTGTGTCCTCTTGCCGCCACAATCGACGAAGAGAGTGACCGTAGGTGCCTCTGCTTCATATACGCTGGATCTTCCTCTCATAGAAGAATAAAAAAAAACGACTGGGGGGGCCGTACTCACAAAACTTCTCTTTCGTAAATGCGTTTTGTCATTGGCCAGCAGGCATTGCTGATGAAATTTCCAGCGTCAGTATTGGTTGAAATATTCTTTTGAGACCATTTTTAGCCTAAGTTGCTTTTGTGAATACGGGCACAGTTGTTCGTGTGAACCTGTCGTACCGCCCGGCGGAATGCGGTTCGCCCTTTTCAGTAAATATACCAAAATGCGAGGATTTGCTGCATTGAATACTGATGAAAGCGGTCGCTACTCGTGCAACCCATTTTACATGCGGATGGCAGCCTTATACAGGGTGTTTCACTTAACTTGTTAGCGGACAGCCGGACGATGTTAACAGCTTAAGTCCTAAGTTTTTATAGCGTATACAGTCTGCATATATCTGCACCATCGTTCTGCACCGCGATTGACACGGACTCCGGAACCGGGGCGATTTTTCGTGAAGGGGTAGGGACCTCCCGCCCTTTTCCGACTGTTTGCGCTGAAATCAAAATTTTGACAAGAATTTTCAAGGTGGTGGTTGTGTGGTCCAGTGCTTTCCAAAGCACTGGACATAAGCGAGGATGCAATTATGTAAAGTTTATTACGGCTAAAATAAATTAAAATAATATGTTTGATATCACTAAAACTATTAATTATTACTAAAAAAACGGTCCCGAGTCCCAGTTCCAAAAAACGGTCCCGAGTCCCTGGGCTGAAATACGACGAAATGAAAGACGCAATAGCTCATCCAGATGTTTTTCTATAGTAAACGTTCGTAGGATGTCATGACATAGTAACCTCCGCAGGATGGAGTTCCACTCAACGTTCCAGACGCAAGGCAGTGAATTCTAAGCCATACGAGTTACGCAGGAGCCGATATCCCCAGATAGACTGGAGAGGGAGCGAGAGCGCATGGAGCGCATGGAGCGACTGGAGCGGCTTGAGCGCGAGGAAGAAGATCGCCCTCGTTGGCAGCAATCCATCGAGCGGCCGGCCGCATCACCTCCTGCCGGGGCCATGTCACCGATCGCGGGCGCCGCTTCCCCGTCCGCCGTGCAGCAGCAGTTCGTGAGGCCGCCCACGGTGGCATCGCCACGACCACCAATGCCCATGGGCGCCCTGTCACCGAGCGGCTCGCGGCCGCGGCTGGCCATGTCTCCGCTGATGTCCCCGCGGTCGCCGTCGCGCCAGTACTTGTACCCTGGCCAACCACCCGTGATGAGCCGACCCGTTTCTGGACGCGTCAGCCCGCTGACGCCAAGGTCTGGGGCGCGTTCGCCGTCCTGGCCCTTCATGTCCGACCGCCAGGTGGGTTACTTGCTGCCTGCTGCGTATACAACGCACGTTAACGTGGTGGGCAAGCACTTCAGTGCTGTTAATGTAACTAGGTTGCATTCACTTGCCTACTGCGACTACGCGAGTGTTCCGGGACGGTAGCAAACAGTGCTCGCTCGCGTGCACGCCGCAGGTGATGGCAGCACGCCAGTATCGCAAGGAGCGACACAACCTGCTCGAGTGGATCATGACCTGGGTGTTTGTGGTGACGCTGGCTGTGGTACTGCTGGCCATTCTCGTTTTCTACGCATCGTGGCAAACACGGCTGGACAAGAAGATGCAGGAGCACCTCAACCTGCTGCAACGGCTCAGCCATTCGCCGCGCTTCGGCAGTGCAGTCTTCAACGAGCTGTACAAGGTCGACCTGCCTACTGAAGTGTCTCTCCGCACCATCCTCAAGTAAGCTGGGGCCGAATTTACAAACTTCTCTTTCGTAAGTATTTCTTGAAATTGGTCCGATGGTTTCGCTAATTATATTTCCAGCTTCAGGATTGGCTAAAATATTCTCTTAAGAACATTTCTGCCGTAAGATGTTTTTGTGGATACGGGACCTGTTCCCTGGCTTCGGACGTTTCATCGCGCTGACACAATGTTAATCTCTCCATGCTTGAAAGATTTCACACTAGTAAAAAGCTGGGTCGATGCACAAAAATGGCGCTAACGTCTGTATCTACTGGGTGTTTCAATTAACTCGTGCGAAGCCTCAAAAATTTTCTCGTGTGCATTACGAGAATGCAACAGCAGGTAGTTTAGTATTGGTTACTGTCGTACTGACCAATTAATTAACGAAGTAACCTTGAAACTGCCAAAATGTTCAAAGGAGAAGTTGTAGAGAATGTTAATCAGTGTCCGGATAATATGTACTTTCATAATAATAGGTGCAGTGTTTTAGTTTTTCTGGGCTTCTAAGATGTGAAAAAGTACCATGCGTGGTGCATAGCACAACTAATCCCGAAAGCAATACGTCGTTTCAGATTAAGCACGTGATGATGTACAGCTGTAGCTAAGTGGTTATCGATCAGTCCTAAAAACAACAGAATAAACTTCACCCTAAGGGTACCATATCACTTCAGGACGCTGAGGTAGTGTGTGGCTTTACATATAACGCCTTAGCGTCGATGACGCGAAAACAGTGGTGGTACCCTTAGCGTGAAGTTTATTCTGTTGTGTTTTAGGACTGATCGATAATCATTTCGTCCATAACGTCGATGCAACACGTAAGCTCGCGGAAATGCGCTGATTCTCTGGGCAAGGCCGTAATGTGTGTGTGTGTATCATCATCATCATCATCATCCTGTTTAGGTCCACTGCAGGACGAAGGCCTCTCCCAACGATTTTCAATCCACCCTATCCTGAGCGAGTTGGTTCCACTTTATGCCCGCAAACTTTTTAATTTCATCGCTCCATCTAACCTTTTGCCTGCCTCTGTTGCGTTTTCCCTCTCTTGCTGTGTGTGTGTGCGTGTGTGTGTGTGTGTGTGTGTGTGTGTGTGTGTGTGTGTGTGTGTGTGTGTGTGTGTGTGTGTGTGTGTGTGTGTGTGTGTAAAGCGCCGCGGCGACGCCGTTTCCAAACGGTGTAACACCTGTGAGTGGATGGAAATGTGGAATGGGCCCGAACTGCACCTGTGACGCTAAGAAACTCCCCTTAAGCGGCCCTTTTGCTGTCGTTCATACAGAAAGTGCGTAGTTACCAACATTTTGCACGTATAGCACACTACTTGACTTGTGTATGCACTATGGCTTTCTTTAACATTGTGGTACGTATCATGCAGGACAATAACAGACCTGAGATACGTCGCCGGCACGGAAACGGAGTCTCCCGTTACAACCTATGTCGACAGGTTCATGAAAGACAACAAGATCAACAACACGAAGATTTTTACCTACGTTGTTAGCCTGTCCCATCCAAGCACAACGGAAAGAAACAAGGTATAAACGCGCGATCGTGTTAACGACCAAACCTGACTGAAAATGCGTTAATAATAATAATAATAATAATAATAATAATAATAATAATAATAATAATAATAATAATAATAATAATAATAATATTAAAAAGTTTATTTAACGTGCCCAGGAACAACCGTAAGGTCTTTGTACTGGCGCACGGAAAAATAAATAACAAAGAGCAATACAATAAGGACTCTACAGAAAAAAATGCTAATAAAGAACAACAAAGGCTAACATTCATAATAAAATATCGGGGATCAAAACGCTATAAAATTGCACATATACAACTATGCGCAGGCAAAACAAGAAAAAAATTAAAAATTAAAAAGTAAAAAAAAATTAAGAAAGTATCAACAGTGTACGACACTATGTTAGTACAGTGCAAAGCTCGGAGCAGAACAGTGACTGGGAGCTGTGAAAAACATCGAGCCCTAAAAAGTAAGCATTGTAAAGACGTTGTATCCTGTCAACGGTCGAATGTTTACAGAGGCAGGCAGTTACATGGAAAGGTCTATTCTCTCTGGTCAGCTTACGTGGAATTCGGAAATTAAGACAGTTGAGCAGTACAGGGCAGGATATGATACCATGCACAAGCTTGAAAAGAAATAACAGATCAGCGCGTTTTCTCCGGCAGCGTAGTGATGGCAGTGACAGTGATCCAACAGTGCCAATGCAAGAATCAGGGCCATTTCTAGCGAACCTATGGTTATAAATGTTCAGGAACTTTTTCTGGACTCGCTCAATGGCGTTTCTGCTGGAATTAGAAATGCCATTCCAGATCGCAGATGCATACTCAAGTTGAAGAAGACATATCGCGGTGTACAATTTGCGGAAGGGCATAGGAGAACGGAATTCTCTAGACATTCTGCAAACACAGCCTAGGGTGCGAAGACCCCGCAAAGCAACACGCTTAGCGTGAGCAGAAAAGTGTAAGGTGCTATCAAAAAGAACAGCTAGATCATTGATTTCAGAAACCTTAGACAACGACACAGAATTGACAGACTATAAAAATGGCACACTATAGATGTTTTTCTAGTGAAACTCATTACCTTGGTTTTTGAAATATTTAGGGAGAGGTTATTGCTCCTCCACCATTCAGAAAAAGAACACAAATCGGATTGCAGCAAGCGGCAATCGACGACTGAATGAATTTTTTGAAATATCTTTATGTCATCGGCATACAAAAGGAAAGAAGAATTCCGAATGTCTGAAGAAACATCATTAACATAAATTAAAAACAGGAGTGGGCCCAATACCGACCCTTGAGGAGCCCCACTAGTAGCTTTGTAGAAAGAAGACGTTTGGCCATTTACGGCAACATAACATGATCTATCAAGAAGATAGCTATGCAGGAAATTCACAATTGAAGAATCAACATCGTAGCGTGCAAGTTTATCTACAAGCAGCGAATGGCTGACAACGTCAAAAGCTTTGCTAAGGTCACAGTAAATGGCGTCAACCTGTCCTCTCTGCGATATAGGCGTGGACACTTGCATCACGAAACTGGCAAGATTAGTGACAGTTGAGCGGCCAGCGAGAAACCCATGCTGATTCGCAATCAATGAATTCTTTACATCAAAAGACAATATTTTGTGGATAGCAAGCTCAAAGATTTTTGATGCGGCACAAAGAAGGGAAATTGGGCGGTAGTTCGAGACGTCACTTTTACAGCCAGACTTAAATACTGGGAAAACACGAGCAGTTTTCCACTCCCTAGGAAAAGTTGAAGCGCGCAGATACTTATTAAATATCGTAGTCAATACTGGTACAAGTATACTGCCATAGGCTTTTAGTATGGCAGAGGGGATGCCATCTGGGCCAACTGAAAAGGATGGTTTCAAGAGCTTAATGCATTCTGAAACGGAATCTTCATCTAGCGACACAGCATCAGCTGTGCCAACTGCTTTGACCTGTCGACCGTTACTAGCTGCACAGGCTGGGGACTTATAAACAGATGAGAAATGCGTGGCAAAATGGTCAGCGACGGCTTGAACTTCTATTCCATTTGAGTCCAGTATCCTGAAGGACTCGCCACTTTTGCTCGACCGTTTCCGTACATACTTCCAAAACTCAGCCGGCCTGTCAGACACGCTTTTTTCTAAAAATGAAATATATAGACTGTGATCCCGTTTGTATAGGCGTTTACAAAGAGTACGAAAACGACAGAATTCATCCTTCAAATGAGTTGATTGAGAACATTTATACTTCCTGTGTGCGCGATCTTTATGTTTTAGTGCACTTATAAGTTCTGATGAGAACCAAGAGGGATATTTACAACGATTAGGTGTATACTGGGGAATGAACTTGCGCATGCTGGTCAAGATGAGCTCCGTAAACTGATCGACTTGATCATCAACATTGGGTTTGTCAGTTACCAGTGACCAATCTGTGGTGGACAAGTCATGGTACAAGCCAACGTAGTCACCTCGGTTGAAGGCGAATCTGGGCGTTTTGTCGATTTTTCCAGGAAAGCTTCGTTTTTCTGGTGACATACAGAGTGTTAGTTTGAGTGGTGGGTGAAATTTGTCAGGACGAACAAGAGAGATGTGAGAGAGTGATACGTCGATAGGTTGATTATTAGAAATACACAGATCTAAGACGTTACCACAGGAATTGGCGATACTATTGTGCTGCTGTAGGGAATTAAAAGCGAGAAAATCTAACAATATGCTGCACTTGTTCTCTAAGAAATGATGATAATGAGAAAAATTAAGTGTGGTCCAGTCAATTCCAGGTGTGTTGAAATCGCCAAGTACAAGAATTCTGTGCTTATTATGTGAAATTACCACATTTTCAATAGAAGAGATAATCTGATTAAAAGCGATTGGTGAAACGCTAGGTGGTACATAGAAACAACCAATCAACAATTTTTCACAGAGCTCAAGACTAATTTCGACCCAAATCGATTCAGAAATTGTTTCTATGTCATTACGTCTAACAGATCTTAGAGAACTGTCTATAGCCATCAATTCGCAATGGATGGATGGATGGATGGATGGATGGATGGATGGATGCTATGAGCGTCCCCTTTGTAGCGGGGCGGTGACATGTGCGCAACCAGGCTCGTAAGAAGATTTAAGCACTTTTTTTTCTCTCTCTCTTTAAATTTTCCTCATACCTTTTAAATTTACTTCAATCAAATCGATCATACTATAGAAAAAACGGAAATTCATAGCCCAGTTCCCTGCCCCTTATGGCAGAAGGTCCTTATTTTTCTCTATAATTATTTTTGTCCGTTCTCTCTAGTTTTCTGCCACCAGTATTCTAACCGTCTCTTACTTATTTCAGTCGCGGCTATGTTCAGCTTCCCGTTGTTCGCCCTAAAACCCAAGGCTTCCTGTAGGCTGGTGCCCAAACGTACACCTGGGCGGATATTTCCGCATTCAATCAGAACATGCTCCGTCGTTTCCCTATCTTCCTCGCAGCATGTGCATTTTCCCTCTTCTTTACTGAATTTCGCTTTATAAATACGCGTTCTAAGGCAGCCCGATCTCGCTTCAAACAATAAAGCGCTTCCTCTTGAATTATCATAAAATGCCTCCCTCTTTATTTCGTTTTTGCCCTCTCGGTAGTTATTCAGAGTCGGCTTTTTTTCCATCGCTGCTCTCCAGTAAATCTTCTCCGCCTCTCTGACTTTTCCCTTTACGCTCTTTGTTGTCAGTTCTCTTACAGCCGTATATTTACTGGTGAGCCTCCTAGTTCTCTTTCTCCACTGCGTGTCAACGCTCTTTCTATATAAATAGCGGAACACCTTCACTGCCCACCTACTCTCTTTCATATTCCTTAGCCTTTCTTCAAACCTTATTTTGCTCTGAGCTTCCCTTGCCTCAAAACTCGCCCATCCCATATCGCCCTTTACAGCCTCGTTTGTCGTTTTCCCGCGAGCACCCAACGCGAGGCGTCCCACAGTTCTTTGATTCACATCCATTCCTGATTGTATCTCTGGCCTCATGCACACCACTGAGTTCCCAAATGTAAGCCCCGGTACCATTACCCCTTTCCACAGACCCCTAAGCACCTCGTACCTATTGTGTCCCCATAACGCTCTATGCTTCATTATTGCTGCGTTCCTTTTTCCCTTTGCTGCCAAGGCTTTTTCGTGTACCTTCATGTATATATCACCCTCATTAACCCATACGCCAAGGTACTTGTATTCGCTTACTCTCGGTATTTCTTGGCCCTGTATGGATACCGCCTGGTCGTTTGGATCATTGAATACCATCAATCCGCATTTTGTTACACTAAATCCTAGTCCTAGAGCCTCGCCTTCCTTCCCGCATATATTCACCAGCCGTTGTATATCATCTCGACTGTCCGCGAATAAGACAATATCATCAGCATAAAATAAACCCGGAAGCATCTGCTCAATCATCACGCCGCCCTGTTTGTGTGACAGATTAAAACCAATGTTGCTATCTCCTAGCGCTTTTTCCATTCTAACCATGTAGAGCATGAATAACAGCGGCGACAAAGGCCATCCCTGTCTCAGCCCCTTGCTAATATCAACGTTCTTTCTGCTACTGATTCCTTCCCATTCTATGCAAACTGTATTTTCTCGATATATTTCCCTCAAAAGCTGTACACAATCGTCGCCTATGCCCATTGCTTCCAAAATTTCCCACAATATTTAATGTCCCTAGACTGTCACGCCGCACCGCGGCGCCCGACAGAAATGCCACGAGGAGGATAGGCAGACGACGCGCTGTACTCTCCGTCGCCTCCGCACCTTTGTGTACGTATTTGCGCGTTATGCCCGAAAAGCACAACAGTAACCGCATGTGCTGCGTGCCCCAGTGCACAAATGAAGCTGTTCACAACGAAATAAGCCTGCATTCCTTCCTACAAGGTCCGCTGCGAAAGACGGAATGGATAGTGATGTTTCACAGCGGAAAGCCTGTGACGCCGCCGATGGGAGTGTGCAACGCGCATTTCACTCCCGGTAATTTCTTCTGGAGCAATATGGGTAGGCGGAAATCGCTTTCGCTTTTTGGTAAACCACACAGTGGTCAGGCTGCGTTTATAGTCAGGTCGCATTTATAGTGGGAAGGCCGTTTCTGTAGATGCGCGCACTTGGTAGCATGGCAACGCGGCAGTTAAATGTAAGAGAAGTCTGCGAACCACTCGAAACCGTAAAGTTGCTTTTTTGCGTGGCATTCGCATTTTTCACGTCGCACACACCAACGAATGTATATATTTCAATCAGTGTGACGTCGATTCACATAGGTGCCACACGGGTATTTTTGATCGCGATCTAGGCCGATCCTGTTTCCGCCGATCCTGATCGCGATCTAGGCGGTCACTGTTGAACGTGGTCAAGCATGATACACTGATCTCAAGACGATCGCCATCTGCGCATCGCGATTCGGCTTCGAGCTCCCGATTTGGCCGACGCCAGCGCTAAACTCTATCACGATTATGTTGGACCATGTAGCAGCGATCACCGTTGATTGCGGTTAAGAAATGTAACCTTGATCGATCCCAGTCGCTATCAAATGTGCCCGTGTGACCCCGATATTTACTAACTTTGGTAGCTGCACTGTGCAGACAATAGAGTTAAAAAATACATCACTCAGTCGGTTCCGATCTACAGTGACAAGCTGCGTCCTTGCGACACCACGCAGTCTGTGTGCATTTTCAACGAATCCTCAGAGTGTCTTCGCGATACACGCGAAGGGCGGCACGGCAACCCTCTGGACCCGCAAGTGACCTTTAAAGTTTTTGGTCACAAATTTCTGCCATTTCACTGAGACTTCTTTCTTCGGCGGGTGATAAGCAGACTGACTTGTGGACACCACGTAAGAAGAGGAGCTCTGCCTTCACCTAAGCTTCCAAAATGGTCGCTAATGAAATCGGCTTCGGAAAAGGAAGCTAATTTGTGTCGAACATCGCGAAAAACCCGTTGAAGCTTCTCTACGACACGCGGCAAACGGCGTACACTCCGGGCATGCGGATAGTCTATCCTCCTCCAGACAGCCATCTTGGTTCGACTTGCGCGCCTCCTATAGTTCGCGGACATTGCGAATACACCACCACCTTTTTGCTTAGTTGCACAGAAGTCCCGATCACTGCGGAAGGTGGTGTAGTTCGACAGAAGATAGTCACATGAAGGAATTACACTGCACAGCCACGTTTCAGAAATCACAATAAGGTCAAAAGAAGACGAAACAACATTAGCAATGAATTCACGCGTCTTAGTGCGAAGACCACGAGCGTTCTGATAAAATATATCCAAATTACACGGAACCGTTGCTTACGGGTGCGCACTCTGAGGGATGGAGCATGTCGTCGTGGAGAGTCCCACGGAACGGCTTGAAAATGCAGCCGCACGGCCACATTGACGGGTCATTGAGACGTTTAAATGTATCTTCGTCAACTGTGACGTAGAACGAGGAGTAAGAAGATATTTAGTTTTGAGCCGCCGGCAGGAAAGGGCAGAAAGGTCAACAGATTCGATGTTCGAATAATAATAATAATAATAATAATAATAATAATAATAATAATAATAATAATAATAATAATAATAATAATAATAATACCTTTAATTTTTTGTAAATGCAGAGCATATTATGTCAGACTGAGCGGCATAGCCTAACAGGAAGCGAAAAAAAAACCATACGCATTGCATTGTGATTGAGAGGGATACAAAAAGAGTATTAGAATTGTACAAGAATAAAACCCTGAAACCAGTATAGATACAACAGTGTGTTTTTACAAAATCACAATGGCAAAGTTTAGTGAATCGCGTGAACAAGAACTACTTAAGGCAAAAAGAGTGACAAATAATAGAAACAACATAACAACGGCGAAAATAGAACAACGAAAGAGAACAAACAATAATAATGGGATAAAAATGAAAAATAACGGTGAAAAATAATGGAACAAGGAGGGTGCATTCAGATATGCGTCTGAATGGACTCGTTGCCTACGTATAATTGTATAAGGGGCGAATAGCACTGTCTGCGCTGTTGTACCTCACAGTGGGACACGTTCTTTGCACCTGTCGACGAGCTTTGCGAGGTGTGCTGCAATATTGTGTAGGTTCAGCCTTCCAACATGGTAATCAATGTAAGCCAAAATAAAAGCGAATGCCACCTTCGCTCGATGACCATGTTGCGGTTCGATCATGAGTGGGTTGACTTTCTGGCTTGTATAGAATTCATATTCTGATAAATTTGCCCTTAGCTGTGTGCCGTTTTCCATCCATTACGTTTTATGTGACAAGGTATAACGTTATCGAGAACACTCCAAGGCAAAGTGGTTGATTCGATTCGACTAGTTTGTGATCCATTGTCGTAAGGGTGAGCTTACGACTGACGACGCTGATTGTTTATTCGCATCCACTTTGCAGGTGCAGTTTGTTGATAATGATCGAAACATCCTAATAGACTTCACTGATGAGGAGCCGTCGTACTTGGGTAAAAACATGGGGCCTCAGCTGGCGTACAGCGCATTCGGAAGGTCTGGAACTGTCACGGTAAGACGCACCACTGTTTCATTGCATGCATGTGTTGTCTCTCGTTATGCGCCAAGGGTCTCGGATATGGTAAACATGCGAAGACAATACATTTTTCTTTCTTTCTTTTCTTTCTTTTTTTCTGTATTGCAATATTTGCGTACTCTCAAAGCTAACCCGAACAATGATTACGTTAGGTAATTCACAAAAAACACGACGAAAATTAATTAGTCCGTGCAGAATTGTCGTTCGGTTTTACCGATACAGCTCCTTGTACGGGCCTCCTATGCGAATACGACGGGAAACGTGTTTGTGCACCAATCACGGTGCTGCAAAAAGATGTGTATTGGTGACGCTGCAACTTTGTTTATTATTACGAAAGTCCCATAAAAGGGCTCATTATGCCTCTTTTCCGGCAGCATCGCTATAGCGACGACATGTTGCTATACCAGTCATTTCACGTTCCTTTTACGTGAAACCTTGAAATAAAGAGAGTACCAGAATCGCGATCATTGCCGGCGCTGAGATGTTTACTTTAGCAAATAGGTTTAACACAACCGGCCACTACATTAAAGTTCTGCACTAGGTGTTAAGTACATATTAATTAGGTCAAGGAAGGGATGTCTCAAGTTAGAAGTGGCCAATCCGCGTGTGTAGACGGCTCGTTGCGCCACTGTCGAGAAATGCATGCCGAAATGTATAGTGAAGAGCTATGGCGTTCCCAGTTTATGCATATTTCCACGGTATATATAGAGAAACCTGGAAACGTGTTGACTGAAAGTGTTTTGAATGAACGGCGCTATTTCGCACAATATTGATTGTATCCTGCAACGTTTTTTGACGCTGTATTGTGCGAGATTGGTACTGAAAGGCTCGCAGTTCGTAGCAGGTTATTCAGCTGTTTTGACTCAGTACTGCACGTGCAACGCCGATATTGCATCTAAATTGTTAATCATAAGCTTAACTAGTAATAAGTTAAACGTGCATTGTATCGGTGATGATTACACAAATTTTGGTGCCACCACAGCGCATGATTTGAGAGCGAAATGGAATAATTGGCTCGTTGCCCCGCCCCCCCAGCTCCACCTCCACCCCCCTTTTTTTAAGATCCAAAGTGATAAAAATTCGCGTATGTCGCAAACAAGAAATACGTTCAAAGATGCGTTTATGAAAGCGCAAGCAAAACGTCGAAACACAGCGAAAGAAAACCACAACGCAAGCATTGACTCATCCTAAGGGTTGTTCGTGTTTGTCGTCGTTTTGACAGTCGTCATCTTCATGAAGATGCGCAACCAACGAGCCATATGCACCGTATTTCTACGAAGTACATGCGTGAGAAACTCTGTGGCCGAATTCACAAAGCTTCTGTTTCATAACTATTTTGTGTGCGTGTGCATGCGTGCGTGCTTGCGTGCGTGTGAGAGAGAGAGATTGGTCAGATGCCTTCCAGCACCAAAATTGGCTGAAATTTTCTCTTACGAACATATTTATCGTAAGATGTTTTTGTGAACTCTTGACGTGATGGGCATGAGCCTGCTGGTGTGCAGGAGACTATCTTGTACGGCAACCGGTGCTTCCCGGAGGACCTTGAATACCTGGCCAAGATCGCCGAGAACCTTCTGTGGAGCAGTGCGCTGCTCTGCCGTTACAGCACCACCGAGAGTCCCGGAGTGGCGGTGGCGGCGGCCGAGAGGCGCGGCGTGCGCGCCGTGCTCCTCTTCAGCGACCCACACGACATCTCGGGTGGCGGCGGAAGCAGTGCCTTCCCGCAGTCCTGGTGGATGCCCAGCACGGCCATCCGCCGCGCCAGTGTGCGCATGCCGCAAGACATCGGGGACCCCGCCAGCCCCGGATTCGCTTCCCGCTGTGAGATGTCCCTGTCTCAATGTCAACTTTGTTCGACGCGCTAATGGTCCATACGTGCGGCCGCGTGGCGCTTCGAGAAACTAAAGAGCACTCGCCCTTAGAAGTGCTCGTGGACGAGACGGATATCGCGCCCATACAGCGTAGCTTTACGCATTTGCCGATGCGAATTCCCGTGGTGTTTGTGTGTGCGTGATGTCACCTAGTATACACCCAAAATTGTCGCATCGTTTTTCGGCCCAACATTGACAAAGCGCGCCAACTTGGCTGGTGTCCACGAAGGTTGCGACAAACAGAAAATATATCTGAAGCTTCGTTTATCGTAACGCAAAAAGTGGCACCCCAGCCCCGTGAAATATTTGAGCGCACTGCCTATAATATATACTGATTCAAAACTAGACGCCCCTCTCGCATTTTAGTATGCATTCATTTCGCCTTACTGAACGCGGTGTCTTTTGTTGTTGCCTGTAGAATTTTCATGCTAGCACGGTTTTGAATCAACATCGCATGTACTTCGACGCTAGTACCTCCGCTTGGAGATCGTGCAGTTTTCATTCATGCTGCAGAATTAACAAAACACTTTGAGTGCCTGAACTTACGCACATATTTGGCTGAACGTCAGCCTCTAGAATCCGTGTAAGTGCAAATTTGTCTATTTCAGTCATTCGCAAGTAATTACGAGAAGAAATATTATACAGAATAGAAATGAATTGGAGGAGCATGCTGAGGGTATTACCAAGTCCAGCTTGCCGTTAACCGTGGAAATAAATGGGCACAATCAATATTTGCGTGCTACCAGTTCTAACATACAGAGCAGAAATTTAGACGTTGACATGGGATACCGCTCTGTGAGTGATGAAGAAGGGTGTGGATACAAAGGGGAAAAAACATGAAAATTAAGCAAATAATCTGCAGTTTGATATTCATTGTAAAGCGATGGAAAGAACAATCGGGGACCACGTGCAGAGAATGAGGTGGTGTGATGAAGTTGGAGGGTGTAATGTAATGTCGTACGCCTGCAAACTTCTTTATTCGAGGTAAGCGGAGATTTCGAAAGAGGATTCCACCCCGCTGAGGACAAGAATGATAGTGATGTGCCTGTACTATACGGCTTTATTATGTACAAAATTTTATATTTGCTAAATTGATTTAAACAGGTGTCTTCATGAAATTCTTAAGACACACTATTCTCAAAAAAGCATGCAGGAAGGTTTTCAAACCTTCCTGCATGCTTTTTCGCAAAAGATGTTCGAGTGCATCAGCTGAGACTCTTGGGAAAGAATGGCTCCCTCAAATGCCCCTGAGCACTGCTCTTTGTTCATCTGAAGTGAGACAATCTCCCCCGCTCATGACACAACGTTGAGCTAACCCCTCCCCCCCCCCCATCCCCCCCGTATTTCTTAAGCGTGGGAAAGGCATATTAACAAGCGCATAGGATCATAAAACACTTATTTTCGCGGGCGTATAATGAATACCTTTTTCTATCGTCGTTTACCCAAGTTCGAGTAGGCAAGCGTGTTCCCCGACGACAGGAGAGGGGGTCGAGGGTCAGCCATTTCCTCTGCACTCCCGAAACATCGCGGCACTGGCTACCTGTGATCTTCCACTGCATGCGTGACTCACCATTTCGCTTTCGTTACAGACGCCTTCAGTGACTTACACAGGGTGCAAATGGATAATACCATGGTTCCTAAGATCCCAGTCCACCCCATCAACTCCATGGACGCGTCGGAGCTCTTCAAGTATGATGCATGCTTGAAACTACTTAACGCGGACCACAGTCAAACGATGTATAAAGGCACAAGCCCCGGCGTGATTTTCATTTGAAGCTATAGTAACGGAGTCGCACAGAGCACGCGCGTGCCGCCATGTCACAGAAATTGGATTCGCATGACCGAATCGTCACTGGACTAACCTTCGGGGGAGTTCAACCGTGTAGAATTCAAGATCTCGCTCTTTTGGCTGCGTACTTTCAACACATCAGCAAGCCGACAGCAATGTTTTAGTGAAGCAGGTCAAGTTTTCGTCAGGTTTTCCGGTGCATTTCGCGCTCTCAAAAAAAAAAATAAGAAAAAAAGGAAAAGAAACGGCGACTTAGCACCAACTCCACATTGAGGTCCAATAATGTGCCTTTTCTCATGTCACGTTTTTCTTTTTTGTTTTTCTGGTAGACACTGTAACATGGTATGGCGCACGCGTGGTGCAATCTCCAGTGATTGTAATCATCATGTCGTGTGTTACGATTGTGCTGGATAATTTGCTGTATCAGTACTTTTATTTTATTCTTATTTTATTTTTATTATGCTATTTATTTATTTTTTGCGGTGCATGTGATTGCGAACCATCCGTGTCATACTGTCGTTCTAGTCGCAAGATCACAAACAATATTTTATATTTGAAGCTTTCCACTCGCATATGTCTTGCGATTCCATCCTCCCAAGCGTATATTGAACGTGTGGAGCAAAAGCAGATCGTAGCCGATGATCAGTGCCTTTCAATTTGACAGAAATGCATTCTTTCAATGTATCGTGTTTGATTGCGGCCGCAGTATATAAGCCGGAGAACTTCTCCCACCTGCATGGATGCTCCTAGGGTTCGACTAACATCGTGCAAGCTAATTTATCTTATCTCGAACGCCGGTACCATGCTTCATTGTATCTCGAATGCCGTTATCTGTCTTCATTGTGTGGTCCCTGAAAGATGTGCAGGGCGCGGCCCCTGTGCTTGATGCTAGCTTTGCCACCTTGTCAGCATGCTCTTCACTAGCCATGCATGCAAGTTATACTCCCAAACGAAACGTAATCATGTAATAAACGTGCTGGTAAAAATGGTCTGCAGAATTTCGGGCTACTGAGGTATATTCTTCGTCCGTTGTGTGCCTGCAGCTAAGTGTACGCCACGTTTTTTTTCTTTGTCTTTTTAAATTTTTTTTTCATTTGTGCCGATGCACATGATTTGTTTTTCACACTTTTCTGCTTTGAATTGTTATTCCATAATCGTTTTTGTCTTCTTTAATTCAATCTTTTTTTTTTCTCGCTGTTTTCATAT
Organism: Hyalomma asiaticum; assembly: GCA_013339685.2. Lineage (NCBI taxonomy): Eukaryota > Metazoa > Arthropoda > Arachnida > Ixodida > Ixodidae > Hyalomma > Hyalomma asiaticum. The sequence goes on from CM023481.1 coordinate 205,074,653, forward strand.
TATTAAGGCGACTTCAAGGAACCGAGTGTCCTGAAAAATGGGTGCCAGATTTCGGCATAGCATGTCATCTTGGAGACAAGAGCTCAGGAAAGTGAGTGAACTACATACATTATTTTCCGCTTTCTTTCTCTCTCACACACACGCGCATAGACAGAACGCTAAAATGCTTTACGTTCGCATTTTACGAGTACGGTCAGCCGATGTGTAATCGTCTGTCGACGTGGATTTCGCAGAGAGCGAAATCTTAGCGCTCTCTGCGACGCTGTGCAACATCTGGGCGCGTAATCTACGCAATATTGTTTGATTAGATTGTGTTATGCTCTGTACCACCAGTTTCTTTTCGTTATCTTTGTTTTGCTGTATGCTGCGTACTGCAAGTTTGATATGCACGCTTGGCGCGAAGCTTGGTAAGATAACAACGCTGGCTATCATTGTTACCGGAGTTGACCCATAACCTAGAAGATTTACACAAGGGAACACTTCGAGTTTGCACATATAACGCGACGCTACAAAAAGATCGAAAGGCACGGGACGAGAGATATGTTCGTGCCGCATCATTAGGGTCCTTTGCTCTTTCGATTGATTTGTGGGGTTTAACGTCCCAAAACCAGCTGTGGTTATGAGAGACGCCGTAGCGGAGGTCTTCGGAAATTTCGGCCACCTGGGGTTCTTTAACGTGCACTGACATCGCACAGCGCACGGGCCTCAACATTTCGCCTCCATCGAAAACGGCCGACACTCATAAAATTAGCAAAACGATAACTGGTGTACGGCCGTAAATTCCTTACAAATGAATTGCTCAAGAGACTAGAAGAGGAAAAGCTAGCATCAGGGTATTGTCATACTTTGCCTTCATCTGGTAATCCATAAGGAACCGATAAATAATGATAGTGCTGCCACTGCATACTTCACGAAAGGTTTGTGTCGTCCATGCACTTACTCTTACCGCCGGTGCCGGAAATGACAGCTATCTGAGCGGTGCCTACAGTTGCCGTGTCCGCTGTAAACAAGCGAGTCTGAAGGCGCGCAATGGCTGTCGCTGTACGCCATGTGATCAAATGTGACGCGGCTGTGGTACTGTAGAACGACCGCAGTGTTTTAGATAGCGCGTTCAATTTCTTGGCCGCTGCAACTATATTTCGAAAGAGGTGGAATGACAAAACGCTCGATCGAATGAGTGCGTATGGCTTCAGGCGAACACGTTAAATGTACCCAAGGGCACGGGCGAAATTAGTCTGGAGTCTCTAAATATGGCGTAGCTCATGACTTGCACAGCACTTGCGGGACACGTACCAAGCACCGCTGCATATAGTTTCTCACAATTGTTAGGCCCCATAATAGGACCTTTTATTAAACATCTTATTCTATACAAATTATTATTATTAGTATTATTATTATTGTCCTTATTGTATTGCTTCTTGTTATTTTTTCCGTGCGCCAGTACAAAGACCTTACGGTTGTTCCTGGGCACGTTAAATAAACTTTTGATTATTATTATTATTATTATTATTATTATTATTATTATTATTATTATTATTATTATTATTATTATTATTATTATTATTATTAGGCCTGGTTAGAAGCAACGTAGAATGATTGCAATAAGCAGCCTCGTGCGCTGTGTACAACTGTTTTGTATTTGTAACTATAGTTAAAGCTCGCGAAACTTACTACTTCGTACATCCGGAAATTGCTCAGTGAAGGTTATGGCGCCCTTAGACCACAAACAAGAAATGACACAGCTGCAAATGAGTACGACGTAGTAGCCTTCCTCATTTTTAACAATACCGCTTGAGCATCGACCACTCGCCTTACAACGGCAATGTAATCTGCGAGACTGGTAAAAGAACGCGCGGGCGTTTAGAGCGTCCCCAAGTGTCGTCTGCTATACGCTGTTTCATTCAGTACGATAATATTGTCTGGCTTAGTCTCATCAAGTAATGAGAAAACCAAAATCTGTGTACAGACCGCAGCAGTTTATCGGCTAAGGTGTTGGCTTGCTAAGGAGGTGAAAAGCTTGTATCGCACTAGGGAACGGTGTGTTGTAGGAGGAACCGGATAAGCCTGCCTGGGGTAAGTTTCTGCGACCTTCTAGTCCCATCCCAGTATCTCGAGCTAGTAGTATCGAGTCCCGGCCATTCCGGCCGCATTTCGATGGAGGTTAAAAAAAAAAACTGGTGTGTATATATTTAGACTTAGGTGCACATACGTTAATCCCCGGATGATCAAAATCACACCGGAGCCTTCCTCTACCGGACGTGCCTCCTAATAATGTCGTGGTTCTGCCACGTTATACCCCATCAATTATTATGAAAAATCAGCGTGAAGAAAAACATGCGCGCGATTTAATTACACACCGGCTTTGTTTCACGCAAATGTCGGAATTAAAGAAATAGCAAAGCAAAAGTTTCGGGACGTTGATATCTGTTAAGGTGCACAATGCGAGCCCGCGGGTAGCAAAGAAATGGGGTCGTTTTTCTTTCTGTTCTTTTGTAAGACACAATATAGCAGAGTCTCGCAGATTATCACCACCGTATAAGGCGTCCACGTATATCGGGTGGTCTATGCTCGGATGGTATAGTTCATCCGTTCTGTTTCGCGATCTGTTAAGGCTGCGAAATTACAAGTTTATGATTCTCGGTCGCCCTCCTTTTTCGTTTGCTAGAAACGTTCAACGGCAAAATCGTGGCGGCGGTGTAACGCAATATAGCCGCGACGGGCGCGTATGACGCACGGTGTGTCAACATATCTTTATCGCGAATCTCGGCTAGCACCGTCATTTCTGTTGGAAAACAGATCAGCGTGGACCCAGTGGAAAGCGGCCAGCAAGCACGGAGCACAGCTCTCGGACGATAACGACCACGCTGCGACTGTGTGCATGCCTATATATGGCTACATGTTTCCTCCTCGTTACCGGCAGACAACAATTGCTTTGACTGATAAGAGTATATACAGGTCGCCGCCGTTATTGAAGCACACGCGTGTGCGTCGTTCAGTCTGCAAACATCCTCACCGCGTTGCCAACGGAACGCCGCACTGGGGGAAAAAGTGCCGGGAAGATGAAAAATACTTGCATCGTATATAGGAATAAAAGAACGTGCATCAAAATTAGCTTCATAATTGAGAATTCTGAGGGCAGACACCCTGTACGGGTTCTTTGGGCGTCGTGTCGAGAATGTAGCGTACATGTCCATGCATCCATCTAAGGATGGGCGTGTACCAGTCCGGCTCGTCTGCTTCACTGTATTTTTCATCAGCATGCACTGTATGTTGAAAGCGCATGGTGGTGCGTCTTCAAACTTTGTACTTTCATTAGTGCACCGTTTAAGATACAAGTGCTTTAAATTATCTGTATTTTACTGTTTCTTTTTGTTCTGACAGTTGCAAGAAGACGTGTTTTTTTTATCCACGTCAAATAATTTCTACCCATGCTCCTGTGAAGCACGAAATAGGAGTGTTAGTGTTACTTGGAACCCAGTTACATACGTGTTTGTGTGCATTTCAACCAGGTACAATAATTACGGAAATTATAACCTTCAAAACAAAGTGACATTGCGAGAACTTGCTTTTTTAATGGGTGAGGTTGTTGGTTCAGGCATCAAGGCACCCTTTGCGGTGAGTTGAAAAGAAGGAAGATGCAATTGCGTTGTCCAGGCATCGTCGGAGGCGAAGTGGGCGACGTGAGAAAGCTGCTTTACGCTGGTCAGAGAGGAACTTCGTCTCGCATTCGGTCTTTGTTCTTTATTTTTTTAAGTTCAGTTGCGGCTAATGCTGTCAACGTCCAACAGCTGGCTTCTGGCCAATCGCGTGAGCGTGAAGTGAGCGTTCAGCAATCGCATAAAGACCGAATGTGTATATGAAGTTCTTCCTCAGCAGTGTCATCAAAATTTTGATACATTAATGTACTAGGGGTGCTAATTGTGAGAAACCGTATATCAGACGCCGAAGACGATAAAGTTGGAGGATGGGACTCTGTTGTGAATAGAACACTACTCTGCTGCGCGGCCCCGTCTATAGTTGTGTCTATATAGCTCCATCATGTACCGTCCAGTTCATTGCGCTGCCCATGCTAATGACGGCACATTGTGTGCAAGGATGGACTTAAAAATTAAAACTCTATGAACTCTCAAGTGCTGTGATGCTTATCATGAAAAAAAAATCAAAGAAAACGTTGGCTTACGCATTTTTTGGCGACCTAAAGGCACCTTGACCGCATCTCTGTAGCCTCTTACGTTTTGGTCCCGTATTCGTTCCATTACCCTGGTGTACTATATATCAAAAGTTTCATAGTAGGACGCCAACGTGACCAAAAATGAATGACGTGCAGGTGAAGAACACCATATATGTACGTTGACAACACGTCGTGGGCCGCCGCGGTGGTACAGTGGATGCGGTATTGGGCGCTTCTCGACCCAAAAAACGCGAGTTTGCATTTTCGGCAGTCGCATTTTCGATGTAGGTGAAAGTGCTAGACGTTAAAGAACCCTAAGTGGTCGAAATTTCCGGTGTTATGCACTACTGCGGGCCTCAAAATTATACCGTGTTGACGTAAAACCTCAGCAATTATTGTTAAGAAAAAAAAGTCACAGTTTCGCCCCAAATGCGAAGCAATGAATGCGATAGCAAGAAACTGTAATGCTATACGAAGTGAGGCTCGCAGCTTCAGGAGCAATATTAATTGTAGCAAACATGCACTTGCTAAGTGAGCTCCTCCCGTGGGCAGCGCGTGCTGGTACGAAGGGCTTTATACGTTGTGTGTCACAAAGCTACACATACAAAGCTAGGGGAGGCCGCTAAATGAACAAACAGAAGATGAGCGCGAACTATCAAGTGAAGCACGCACGAAACGAACGCACAGATATACACCGAACGAGCGCGAATAAGCTGTCACAATGGATACTCTCAGTTTGAACAACGCTCCTGTTGCAAAGGCGGCCGAAGCAGCGAAGGAAACTAGCGTGCTTCAAGTGTCGAGCTGTGACACTTGATAGTTCGCGCTCATCTTCTGTTTGTTCGTTTAGCGGCGTCCCTTGAGCTCGAGTGACTTTCGTACGCTCCCGTAACATCAGCGCGGACATCACGGTGAAAGCTCGAAACATCCCTCTTCCTCTCACCACGAGACAACCGCGCGAGCAGACAGCGGAAGGGCAAGGTTCTCCCTCCGCAAATATTCGAAGAAGAAAGCGAGATGGCCGACGACCTTTAAATGCGCCCGTCGCGCTCCTCGCGCCATCTCGCTGGTAATGAAGAAACGCTTATAAGCGCCTGCCGTCTCTGAGTCCTGCCAGCGGTAAAGGGTGTGTATATAAGGCTCGCCGTTAGCACCCTGAAGGATCTGCTCTTTGTGGCGTAGTGGCTAGCGCCACGCGCTGCGGAGCGAAAGGTTGCTGGTTCGGTTCCGCGCTTCGGAAGCATTTATCTGAATTATTTTTCTTTGGGAGTTTTATATATATATATATATATATATATATATATATATATATATATACGGTGCATGACGGCGGCGGCGACGGGGACGGCAAAAACCAGCCGAGACTATCCATATAATTGCTATCGCAATGAAATACATCATGATGTCTCTGTAGCCGTTTCATTACTTATGAGAATGTACGTTTAATGACGTGCATGTATGGCAAACATGAAAGACGGGTCATGACATGAACGACATGACATGCATGCTATGCAATGAATGGGAAAATGACATTATATCATTGTCGTCGTTTCCTTCAACTGATATATCATATATGGACGGCATATACCTGAAAGGGATGACATTACGATATGCCAGGACATGACGTGTTGCATAAATATTGTCCGGGCAACATTTATGTTTTAATTTATCAGAAACTCTCACGGCGATTTGTGCTTTTACCTTTACTTTCGCATTTTCTATGCGTGTTCAATCGTGTGCACATCTCACGGCTGCGGACTTAGCTCAGAAACAAAGCACATAGCCATCTTTCTGTCTAATAATAGTTACCGTTAACTGACATTTACTGTGCGATTTGACGCGGCGACAAAATTTTATGAGTTAATATATTTTTGCTCGGCGATGCGTCGTCTGTGTATAACAGTTCAATGTGTACTATTTCAAACATTGACTTGCTGTGATTTTATTTTTTTTTCGCCATATCCGTATCGCAGGTTGTCAGTACATCTTCACAACGTAATTCACGAGAGCAACATCCAAAACATCCTGGCTTTCTTCCCTGGAGAAGTTGAACCAGGTTACATGACTTCCTATACATCATTTCTCTCGTGTGGGTCTAAAGAGGCGTGTCGTGCTGCTCTCTTAGCGTGCATCATTTCTTAGGCTAGTCCGAGCCTGCCTGTAGAAGCTGCTGCTGTGCTGTTTCCTGGGTGCTTCGGTAAATGACGCTTTCGTCCTATAACTGAAAAATGTTAAAAAACGAGAGATTTAGTGCGACATATGATGACCATGGTACGTTGGTAAGACATTTTAAAGACGTTCTGTAGCAGCAACAGTGCATGCCTTGAGCGATATCAATATTTATAATGCCACGTGCATTGTAGCAGCCCATTATTGCTTTGTGAAAATGGCCAAGCCTTCCTGTACTAGTTATAGTTTTTATATTGTAAAAACAGTGATTTGCGCAACGGCAATGTTACAAGTAAAACTATAGGCCAGGGCTGCACATAACTTGGCGGCATAGTGTGAAAGAAAAGGGATGTACATTAACGCGACGAAAAAGATAACATTAGTGATACCAGAGTCTATCAATGCTGAGCATTGAAGGATTCTGGTGATATTCGCAGCCAGAGCAGTAGACGTAGCCCAGAGGTACTCGGCTGCATAAAATCGTGTCGTGTTGTCTTGTTTGGATAAGCAGCAGCAGTTTTACAATTTCGTGGAAGCTTTAGCGGAACTCGAAATTGACAGCAGAAGCGCTATTTAGCATCAACGAACGCTTCACCTGGACTCGTCTTCTTATGAGATGTAAATACACAAATCTTTCAAAGTGGGGCATCTTTTAAATATTTTTCTAGGTGGCAGGTGGGGGCGGCAGAATTGTTTTTTTTTTTCGTATATATAACTTTCGTGTAATATTCTGGGACAAAAAGTAATTTTGCACAGTCTTTCAAATGAACTTCATTTGCCTTCCAAAAAGCGCGAACACTTTTCACACCCGTAATTCTGGGCTTTCGTTAACTAGAGCCTAGCTGTTCATTCGGTAAGCATTAGTTTCAGGCAGGGTAATTTAATATAGGTTACGACGATGAGAGAATAACAATATATGCAAATATGTACTATATGAACGCACAAAGCAATGGTAATCTGCCTAAAAGAACTTATATGCAAAAGGCAGCAGTAATATGGAAACAAAGAACAAGTGGTTCAATGTTACCGAAATTAAGGTCATATAAAGATGTTTGAATAGCTAGTTAATCGTTGAAGCTACTTTTACAGTCAGGCAATCGTTTCTTATACTTCAGATTGAATATAGGCTTTTGTGACGTTGCCTCTGTTAACGTAGCTAAAATTCGTGACTTGAATGTATATTATAATGTGATAACTATAAAACTAATTGTTTGTAGCTGTACGTAACAAGTGTCAGTGTTCTCAGTTTATAGTTTATAATGGCACATTTCGATTTTCTGTCGTTGTTCCTTACAAGTGAGTGCGTTTGCTGTTGTGAAAGCGAGCAGCGATGCACTGTGTAAAGAAAGACACGGTGCGTATACGTTCGGCGCGCAGACCGCTACGTTGTGTTCGGCGTGCCCCTGGACTCGTGGGGCGGTGGTGCCGTGGCTCCGGGTTCGGCTTTGGCGCAGGCTCTCGGTCTCTGCTACATCATCAACAAGCAGTACATGAGCAGGAAGCACCCATGGCGGCCACGCAGGACCATTGTATTCGGAGCCTGGGACGCGCACGAATTCGGCGAGGTCGGAGCCACCGAATTCATTGAGGTGCGGCACTGTCTGCCTTCGCAGCACGTATACAACATCCATTTTGCGGGTGTCTGGGGCGTACACAAAAATTGAGTGCGGGTGTCTCCAGAGTCTGAAGATTGCATGCCTTCTAGCTGCGAGGGATGAAATAAACACAACTGCGAGCTAATGCAGTTTTCTTTTTTCTTGTCTCTAATAGGGTCAACTACACAAGATGTCGGCGAGAACAGTTGCCTACTTGAATTCGGACATCTGCACCTCAGGTAAGCGAATATTTAACGTGTGTCAGTCTAAACAAGTGGGACAAAAGATGACCATAGGGTCTTGCCTTGATTTATGCGCAGTGAAGTTCCGGCTTCTTTGCTAAAATTTATACAGTGGTCGTCTGAAGCGCTGATTTACCCTACCATTGTTTTGTCTCGCATCACGTGTATAGGTCCAGAGTTCTCGGTGACTGGATCGCCAGTGTTCTCGAAACCGTTCAGAGAAGCGGGAAAATGGGTGAGACAATTATCTAAATGGTTTACCGCGGCAACTGCACCGTTCCACGACGTGGTGATTGTGAACGATAATGTGGCACCGTATACGAGTCACTATTGCTGACGACAGTCGATCGGTACAGCGCGATTATGTATTCTAATGGACATCTCTTTTAATTCACGCGTCCTTGTGCTAATCACAGCCGTCCTGCCATGGTTTCATGTCACCCTTCACTTGCATGACCAGACAAATGAACTGAGCTTCCACTAATTTAATATATCCGCCGCCTTAGAAAATATAGGCTCGCAAGAAATGTTTGAAAACTTGCCCGTAAGATGGGCTCGCAAGCTCATTCGCATGGGTCATGCTAGAACTTAAGAGTCATGCTGCAACTTTCCCTAAGGTTACAGTTAATCGAGCTTTGGAAACTACCGACGCAAGCAGCCACGGCAAACCCAAAAGCAGCGTTAGTGGCTCTGTGCGCGGGCAAAAAGAAAAAAAAAAGAAAAAAACAGCCTCTCCTAAAAAAAACTTTTTTTTTTCTTTTGCTCCTCCTTGGGCTATTTTACACGCTCTTAAAAAAGGTAGTGCTACTTACTAACTTTAAGGTTAAATGCTTGTCACAACATTCACTACCTAAGTAGTAACTGCGGCTAGTAGACGACAAGGTAGTAATGTTACTGCCATGCCATTTACTACCTGCAGTTACTGCCTGTAGTAGTAACCACAGTAATTTTACTACTATGGCAGTCTTTTATCGGGCTTATAATGATTCGGTTTATATTTGCTGTTTACGTTCCCATATCAATCGATTGTATTGCAAAAGGATAAGATCAAAGAAAAATGAGCTGTAGGGCATTGTCCTGTAACACTGACTGGTGCTGAGTAATTACACCGTGTAACACCGATTAACCATCACTATGCTTTACATAGAAATATTTAGGTGACAGCTTAGATAGAAACATACCAGCCAGAAACGACAGCACACACTACCGCACGCAGAAGATCTACGCCACATATGCTCTATAACAGCAACGTTAACGCTATTTATGGCCATCGTATAAGGACGCTCACGTTGTGCCGGTGAGATGTTGATTCGGATGAGCAGTCAATGTTTTGGATCGAGATGCTTGTATTTTTCTATTTCTGTATGCGTATGCCATGACGTTGCATGAGACTCTTATTCCATCATAAATCAATTATAGTTTGCCTAAATTATGCGTGTGCCTATCACAATAACAGCGTAATATACTATACTGCCAGTGGAGGTAGAAGCTTTTACCAACCTGTCACGTACGCATGTACTGACAGTCAGCATCCCTGACACACTTAGGAGTAACGACAGCATTTACGACCTCTCACATACTTCTAAGGTAGTCAACGACGGAGAAAAAAAAAATGTAGTAAGGGTGCCGGAATGCTAGTAACCTTTCCCGTTACTACCTTTTCCACTAGCATTTTTTTAAGGGCGCATGCGATGCCGATAGAGCCTGGTTACTTTGAACTATCTCTACATTATACCAATAACGCCTTCCACCCACCTCACGGTAGTTCCACCCGTTTGGGACTACCACGTGATAGTGTTTGAGTCAGAGTTGATAATTCATATTACGCTGAAATGCACTAAGAAAAGCGTCATTCGAGAAATACGCTAATGACACACCCACTATGTCTGTGTGTAATTAACGTCTTTCTCGAATGACGCTTTTCTCAGTGCACATCATATATATATATATATATATATATATATATATATATATATATATATATATATATATATATATATATATATATATATATATATATATATATATATATATACGCACACGCTCGCGCGCGCGGGCAAGGACACATCCTGGAGTCTACATTATGCAGCCCCCCACAAATGCGCATTACTATTGTGACATTGAGGCCACCCGACTTTGGTAAGCTGTTCCTGTACGTATACACCTGTGTAGCACTGGATCCGGATGCACGTGGCAGGTGCACGCTTTGGTGGATGGAGCATGCGCAGTGAACAGAATGAACGCGTGTCGTTTAGTTCATGGTTGTATTTCAGTGAAGGGAACAATAAATATCATCTATCCTAGGCAGTCGCGCCACGGTGATCTAGAGTCTATGGCGCTCGGCTGCTGATCCGAATGTCGCGGGATCGAATACAGGCCGCGGCGGCTGCATTTCGATGGAGGCGGAATGTTGAGCCCCGTGTGCTGTTCAGGTGGTCCAAATTTCCGGACCCTTCCATGCTCACAATCATAGATTTTGGGATGTGAAACCCCAGAAATCAATGTATAGCCTAAGGAAAGGTTCGGAAATAGATATAGGAAGAAAAAAAATCAAGAACTAGCAGCTGCCTTACAATCTGGTTTCATTAAGGTCTGGTTTCGGAAGCAGTGTCATAGTGACATCAAAGTGCAGCGGCCGTCACCCTTAACAGCGGGTTTTATCAAGTCGCCCAGATGACGGGCCCTTTATGATTCTTGTTGTGGCCAGGGCATTCCCTCAGCAAGTATTGCAGACGGGCATGCGTTCGCATGTGTGCGTGTTTGCATGAGAGAAAGAGATAGCGTATACATGAGTGTCCTGTTCGCTTTCTTTTTCCGGGGAGGGAGAAGGGAAGAGAGCAAGGGTGGCATATAACCCTTACGGTGGTTAATGAACCGCGTCTTTACAGTTTAGTTGCATGCTTTCAATGGCGTAGCCGGAAATATTTTTGGGTTGGCGTTATAAGCCTTTCGTAAAAAATAAAGGGAGAGAGAGACACTGCCAGGCAATGTCTGTTACTTTTGTGGTGTTAAACAGGGACAGTTTTTTCATCAAAAGGACGTCTTATTTTTCTTCTTACATTTTAATATATTGATACGGTCTGTAAATAGAATAGGCGAAAGGAAAATGCCGAAAGGAGCTGAAGAGGAGGGGGAGAAGGGGTACGCAGGGATATTTTATTTTCGGGGGGGTCTTCAGGCATGAACGCCTCCCCACCCCCCCTCCTCCCTGGCTACTCCCATGCATGCGTTCCTCGTATGAATGCATGTGAAAACTAGATCGACGTATTACATGAACTGCATAATGAAGCAATTACATAAATTTCATCCCAGATGTTGCAGTCACGGGAGTAATTTCGTTCTTTCAATCTCGCTTAAGTTGTTCCGTTCATTGCGAAAAGGCTCAGATAAGGGCGCGAGGCTCTTCGTCGCATTTGCCGATACAAAAATCGTTGCGTGATTCTAAGTGCTCATTGCAATCGTGACGCATTTTGTTTTTCCACATGTTCCCGCGTGACCTCCTGCACATGATATTAATACTTTCCCATTCGTTCCACGATTAACTCAAGAGCAATTACATATAACGCTCGTTTCGGGTTGCATAAAGTTAGATGCATGTGACACTATATCGAAGCTTCATAGCCTTATTGTTATCGTCGGCTTTGGTGAAAAGTGACGTTGATTTGGCCATTATGTGACATCACAGATGACAAAAAGCGCCTGTGAAATCTTCTTCGTCCCGTCTTTTAGCGCTGTTTTTCACTGGAAGTTATGTGCCAACCAGCCCAGATATGTACCCTTCTGTGAAATGGGCTCAGAATACCGCAAGTGCACATAAAAAAGAACTGTATTATGCGGTGTGTACATGCCGACCTATAAAAGGGTCGGGATGTATAAGTAGCCCTACTGTTGATCACTTAAAATAATTATTTACAGTAGAGTCTCTACCGACAAACTGTAGCCGGTTAGTTTCTATGGGATACCTGCTTGGAATGGAGAATGGCGCGAATAACGAGGCGCGCTCCATCAAACTTCCGGCCAAAGTTCACCACTGTTCCGTCACTTTGTAAACAAAACGTTCTCATGCGCATTCAAGAGCAAATGTTACTGGGACGTCCGTGTATGTTGCCGCAGAACTTGCGAATGTGCGCCTCGAAACAAGCGGAAACGAGTTCGTTCGTTGTGAGTTCAACGGTGGCAATTTTGCAATTGCAATATTGTCCGTAAAAATTACAAATTTAATTGCGTGTTTATAACAACAACAATAATTACAACGAAACGAAACCCAGCATATGCACGCGGTGTGTTCAGGGAAAAATAAACGTGTTTTAGAATAAAGAATGTGAGCTACGCTTCATTTCTCGCAGTACGAGGAGACGCAGACTTGAGCACCTGAGCTGGATACTTAAACAAAACATTGGTAACATACCAGCCCGTATTAAGAACACAATTCAACAGCGATTTCTGACCTGTCCTTGGGCCTGTTCATGAGGAAAAAATAGTTTTGATTTTGAAATGACCGTAGACTATATAGTCACATGTACGCCATTCAAAGTCGCGTTTTTCCTCCTTCCTCCATCGTACCACTTCGTGCTCAGAATGCTTCAGCTGTACATACAGGGGCGACTGCTGATTCGATTGCACTGTGAAGCTGCCACAAGCGCTGAAAGCGTCACCGAAGACGCAATGCTACTCTGCGACGCGCAATGCGCTGCGTATCATTCTGTTCTATTCTTGCTCGAGTCGGATTGTCTTGGATGACGTGCAGGTGCGTCTCTATTGATAGCCGGGCAGTGTGCAGGATAACATGCTTTCACCTTGCCGCAGGATGTGTGACATTGAAAAGAACAAAGAAGGGAAAGAGCTCCGTTTAGCTCACCGTGCACGGCGCTCGAGACCGGTTCACCTCAGTCGGCTGTCGCTGTTGTGCAAATCACATAAGGATCTTGAATACACGCCGAACATATTTATTCTATTCGTATCCGAGTGAGGAAATGAAGAACACCATTTCAGCCGACTTGATTATTGCATAAATGCAAAAGATTAGTCTGCATGCTAACCTTTTGCTTAACTGAAAGCGGAAATACTACCGCGGCCTCCTTTCTATATATATATATATATATATATATATATATATATATATATATATATATAATAGAATGAGAGACATCACGGACGTTCAGACCACAGATAATTTAATGCGAATGAGAAAAATTCGATTGGTTTAGTTTTTTTATGCACTATGTATCTCCTGGTAGTGTGAGCGGCTTAGCAACTGATCATGTGTATCGGATTATAGTTCACTGTTTATCAGAAAAGCGTGGCGCACAGTACACTGGCGCTTCTATAGTCGCCTAAGACAGCTTGCGCTGTTTCACTATATACATGCCTATAGAATATTGTAAGGTTGAGCAGCATCGTCCTTGACAGGCTGCTGTAGTAAATTGCTATCGGCTTCCTTGAATTCACGCCGATGCATGGTTAAGTTCAGAGCCTTGAGTATGTAACGTTCGTTCTCCACTTTGTGTGTTCGCGAAGGCTGTTTCGTGTAGCAAAATATCAAAACTAGAACTTGGGAAGAAACAAGCTCGGATGACGACTAATGTATTGGTCTTCGCAGAGAATCCAGCAAGTACAGGATGAGCCATGCTTGACCATATAAGCTGTAGCTGCGCTACTCTTGAACAATAACTTTATTAAACCTGCATTTACACTGTATATGAGCGGTTTCCACATGTGATGCTCCCGACTCTGCCGACAGGTTCCTCACTACCGGAATACAAGCTACTACAATGCCTGGTACACTGACCTGCACGCAGCGGCTGGAGAGAGCGGCCAGCCAGAGTGAGCTACTCGCGCATTGTGCCGATGAAACAGCGCAGTGGCAAAATACGTCGCTTGAGGCTGCTTTTGAACAGAAACAACCGCGATTACAAACGTTCAATCCAGGCTACAGGTGGCATCCTTCCTGTTAACCACGTCTGTTCCGCGCCGTGAACGCCTAAACAGCGGCGCATCTTGTTTTTGCAAGCGGCCTATATATAGCGGAAAGGCCGCGCGTGTCTCGCTTGCGCTGACATGTGCACGGAAATGCGAACGAACAATGCCGCTTGGGAGCGCGTGGCTAGAGGTTGAGCACGTTTGTTCCTGTACTTACGAAAATGAACATCCGTGTAATGGCTTCCTACTTTGTCGCAGCACGCTCACGGAGCATTAGATTTCGCACGCCAGCGACTCCATGTAATTTTCTTGCCAGCGTCGTCAGCGCCTCGTTAGAGGAGACGGGGAAACGTACAGTATCGGCTGATACGCAGTTTACCGTCTGAACGTTCTTTAGTGAGATATGCCATTAAGTATCCTTTATATACAGTGAAAGTATTGCACCTCGTAAACGAACCTCGTAGCATTCACCCGGCTATTGCACCGACGATACTTCCGTAAGAGGTCGTAAACGCACTGTAGTTGGTCATCACTGCAGAAATCTTCCGAATTCGCCGCATCTTATACTAATTAAAAACGAGACACAAGCACTGATACGGAGTCCCACAAGCAGGATCATGTTGGAAGCTGCATGCAGTGGTCTTCAGGGAAGATATCCTTACGACCAGAGCATAAACCTCTGCCGCTGTGGCATAGCTGCATGAGGAGTTGCACATATAGCTCTTCTAGAGTGTGATCAGAGCTGCGCATCCTATTCGGTCTGCAACATTGTAATGCCGCAATGCTTTGATGGGCAACGCGAGGAAAATATATTGCCCTCTCCCCCACACCTTTGGAGGACTCAGAAGCCCTGGACGGGAACAAGACTGGTCCTTTTACTGCATATCAACTCATCTGAGTTCACTACGAGCTAACCTCAGAGTTTCACATCCTTCATTTCAAGGCGCAAGGGCTCTAGTGAGGCCGCTGGGATACTGTACAAACAGATTTAACTGTATTACCCTTTGATGATTCATATGTTTATGCACAGCATACGGCACTCGTCATCATGTTTCATTTTGCACGCTTTACTGTCTTAATTTAGGTTAGTACACAGCCATGTTGCTTTGCCGTTAGTATTTGGAACTTTCATTGAAATGTCGCCCCGTCACGGTGGTCTGGTGGCTATGGTACTCAGCTGCAGATTCGAGGGTTGTGGGATCGAATCCCGGCCGCGGCGGCTGCATTTCGATGCAGGCGAAATGTTGAGGCCCGTTAAAGAACCCCAAGTGGTCGAAATTTCTGGAGCCCTCCACTACTGCTTCTCTCATAATCAGATCGTGGTTTTGGGATGCTAAAGCCCAGAAACCAATCAATCAATTGAAACGACATTATTACTAATTTGCTTGGCACTCTTTAACCAAACGTACCTGGTGAGCCGGTAAAAATACTTGCTTCCATCGTAACAGTGAGTTGTGCGCCTACATAAAGGTTCCGCAAAACGTCCTCCGCCCGAGAGATATATACGCATGCGTGTGTTCCACAAATTCACGTGTGCAACTTCAGTTGAACTCGCACTAATGGCGGAATCACCGACTGGTCTTCTTTTTCACTTTTCAGTCTACCCATGCTAAGGAAGACGGGAAGCTTCACACCTTTCGTGCAACTTGCTGGGATTCCAAGCCTCGACGTAGCCTTCGGAGTAAGGAACGAAATAGCCCAATGCGAACTGTAGTCATGTGCATGACGGCGCGGCAGCCACGTGTACGCAGCCACCGTCGATTGGGCGTTCTTGAAGGGAAGATTTTCCCACTGCTGCCTTTCTATATGACGCACTCGCAGACAGCACAATCATCTTTAGCAGCCCTAAAGCTGTATACGGCTGCTGGCTCTGCCTTTTATACCGGATTAACACACTGGCACAATTATCGAAACTAATATGCACGTCAGCAAGTGCACAAAATCATTTTATGGCCGGTGCGTTGGTTGGTCGTTAAAGCGCAATCATATATATATATATGCCCCACAGCGCGTGCAAACCTGGGCTTTTCTCCGCACCGAAACGGAACTGAGCGTATGAAGAGCGCCGGAAGTCGCATGCAAATGCAACCTCTGTTGGTGACGTGTTCGAAAGATTGCGGCAGCCGATTCGAAATGCACCATGTGCTATTTGTGCTATTTTAAATGCGAAGCATTTCTTAGCGAACTTCGGTGAGTTTGAGCGTATCCGTTTCGCTAATGGGATGTATGCGAAAATTGGTATGGCACAACATGACTGCCTGACGAACATAAATGGCAGGTAATAACATGAAAATCATGTTATGCATGTCATGAGTGGAATGATTTACATGCCACAGTCTTGGTGCTCTCCTGGCCGTTTCGCTAACGGGATGTATGAGAAAATTGGTATGGCACAACATGACTGCCTGACGAACATAAATGGCAGGTCATAACATGAAAATCATGACATGCATGTCATGAGTGACATGATTTACATGTCACGGTCTTGGTGCTCTCCTGGTCGTTTCGTTAATGGGATGTATACGAAAATTGGTATGCCATAATATGACTGTATGGCGAACACAAATAACAGGTCGCAACATGAAAAGCGTGACATGCATGTCATGAGCGACATGATTTACATGCCACGCGGTTCGTTAACGGGATGTATACGAAAATTGGCATGCCACAACATGACTGCATCACGAACGTAAATGACAGGTCATAACATGAAAATCGTGACATGCATGTCATGAGCGACATGATTTGCATGCCACGGTCTTGGTTCTCTCTGGTATGCAACAACATGACAGCATGACGAACATAAATGACAGGTAATAACATGAAAAGCATGACATGCATGTCATGGACGGCATGATTTACATGCCACGCGTTTCGTTAATGGGATGTATACTAAAATTGCTATGGCACAATACGACAGCATGACGAACGTAAATGACAGGTCATAACATTAGAATCACGACACGCGTGTCATGAGCAGCATGATTTACATGCCATGGTCCTGGCGCTATACTGACGTTTTGTTAATGGGATGTATACAAAAATTGGTTTGGCACAACATGACTGCATGACGATCATATATGACAAGTCATAACATGAAAATCGTGACATGCATGTCATGAGAGGCATGATCTGCATGTCATGAGAGGCATGATCTACATGCCAATCGTTTCGTTAATGGGATGTATACCAAAATTGCTGTGGCACAACACGACTGCATGACGAACGTAAATGACAGGTCGTAACGTTAGAATCATGACATGCGTATATGAGCGGCATGGTTTACATGCCACAGTCATGGTGCTCTTGCTGCCGTTTCGTTAACTTCGTATGTGCGAAACTCGGTATAGCGAGACAACAATGCAAATCCATTTTACGTTCCTGATGAGTGCTTCGCATTTCCTTGATTCCCACTGCACGGGGGATCTGCCAATTTTTCTATGTGCTATTTGGCTTTCTTGCAACATTTTGTTACACGTTCCAGCTACCTCTCTGCATAGTCGTACGTAATCGAGACATTTGTCGTAGAGTGGTACTAACATTTCTATGCCCTCCTCATGGAAGGCATAGAAGGCGGTGTGAAGCTGCTGTGTGATTTCCATTCTTCGGTGACGGCTAGCTTTTTCTTTTCCTTTCTTTTTTTTCAAGCTAGGTACTTTTGGTCGCGAAATCACAGTGAACATTTGAAGATGCTGTACGCAAAGCACAACGTCTTTACTGTGTCCGTCGATCACGTGAGGTCGAAGTTAGCAATTCTGAGCGCGCAGCGAGCACGTAAACGTGACTCGAACAGTGGAGGAAGTTCGTGCAGTTATTCGACTTCTCCGTACTTGGTGCATTGCAGCCGAAATTCATCGGTGAATGCGTCGCAGTACAGCTTTCATGAGTGACGGAAGAGTGTGCCTGTGGAACAGGATCATTGAAGCAGGACGTATAGACAATGATCTCCAGACAGCCACAGCGTACAGAATTTCTGTCGGCGGCCTCCTATAACGAGGGCATAGGAAATGTACTGCAACGCTAAGACAAATGTCTCAATCGGAGTGGCGATGTAAAGGGGTAAGCTGGAAAGTGCGCCTAAATTTTCCGCATAAAACAACCTTGAATTAGGAAAACAATGGGCCAGTTCTGTTTTGATTAACAAAGGATGGCACAATGAAGGCGCTGTCAAAAACAACTTAATTATTCGTAACCAACGTTCGGTATGAATGTTGGAAAAATGCCAAGTAGGCCAAAATGAAGTTCTTCTGGAGACTTTTTTTTTTACTTGAGCTGTAACTCGAGCATGTTTATGCACGAATGGCCAGCTTTTCGATATTGCGGGAGCGCCTTAACGACGAGAAATGGCGAGATTTGTGATAGTGACGCATGTGCGCAATGTAAGTACACATTGCGTGTGGCGTCTGTTGCGGGGTTCACATTGGGAGGGTAAGCTCCCTGGCATATTCATGTGCTCGGTCCTGCGCACAGAAAACGATGTTCAGCTGAACCATATAGCCTTCTCGGGAATGGCTATGACTGAACATGTGCACTATATGGCATGCACTAAATTTATTTATTTATTTATTTATTTATTTATTTATTTATTTATTTATTTATTTATTTATTTATTACAGGTACTGTTGTCTCGTAATTGAGACATTGCAGGAGTGGTTACAAGCAACGCAGAAAAACACACACAAAAAAATGAAAATACCAAAGCACATGACTGCACACTTGTTCTAAAACTAAAAACTGTGCATGTGGTAGTTGTCGGAAAGCGCTCTTGAGTTGATTCCATATCTCAACTGTGCACGGGAAAAAGGAATACTTAAAACAATCAATAAATGACGCGAATAGTGCAATATTCAAAGGATCGGACCGGACGGAGAAAGAGCTGCGAATGTTCCGCATAAATCTCAGTATATGCATCGAACGGGTCTTTATATTACAGCAGTCACCGCAGGCGTGCGAAATTGCGCACACACTGTGCATTTCATCGGCGCATATTGCGCACCCCTCCCACTCTCGCGTTTGCTGTGGAAAGGAACCGGAACTATATTACGAGGAGAACACACACGTGCACCTGCACGCACGCAGGCTGGGACAGTAATGGCATTACACGCTAAACTACGGTAAACAAGTGTGCTTTTCTTTCTTTTTTTAGCTTTTCTAAAGCAGCAAGACCGTGCGTCAGCTGTGCACCGGACTACGCGACTCGCTATGTAAACGGTAGCATGAATTATACTATAACGCAGCACATAGTCCGAAACTGCGAAGCTTCGAAGTCATCAAAAAATTTGGTGCACACGAGAATTGGTACATATATATGTTCACGCCCTTTCGACACTCCCGTAACGTATGCATGCAGGACAATTCATTGCACGCGTGCGAGCGGTTGTGCATGCGTCGCCACGATTCTGTCTCAACCGCTTTCTGTGTAGGGGACGCTCACTGTCGCAATCGACAACTGCAGCCGTAAGCTCGCACAGGGTTCCCCATTCGGGAGAGTAAAGTCTCACCGCTACGCCCCTCCCCTCCCGACCTCCCCCACTGGGGCCCCAACGGCCAGAACGCAGTGCGCAATAAAGCTATGGGGCAGACTTGGCACCCCCCTTAAATGATGAAGATAAGAAATGGGGAGCGGTCGCCCCATGCCCCTTTTTGCGGGGCTTGCCCCTGCCCCCTGTGCGCACGCCTGTGACTAGCATATGGTGCTTCACTGCGGGCCCAGAGGACGCGGGTCCAAACCCGGCCGCGGCTGTCGCATTTTTAATGGAGGCAAAAATGGTGGAGGCCCGTGTACAATGTCAGGACTCACTAGAGAACCCCAGGTGGTCAAACTTTCCGGAGCCCTCCACTACGGTTTCTCTAACCTCTTCACTCTTTCATTACCTTTCCATCTACACCCACGGATGCCGAGCCTTGATCCCAATAGGGAAATAGCGTCCCTTCTTTAACTGAACCACAATTATTATTACTGACTGCTGTCCGAGACTGTACGATCCTTTAGAGTGTGATCGTATGAGTATACAGCATAGGACGCTCTCCGTGCAGAACAATGCGAGCAAGGGTCTGTACTTCCCGGCGCTAGGCACGTCCTATGATGTCTTCGAACTGGCGGACAAGTTCATCGATCCGGGCTACCGGGTTCACCGCATGTGCCGGGAGCTCCTGATCGCGCTGCTGTGGCAGTGGTCGGAAGCCATCCTCCTACCCTACGACCTGAAGGAGCTTGGCGCGCGCCTCAACACGGAGTTCAACGAACTCAGCACCCAACACAAGGAGCTCACGGACAGGAATGGCATCCGCTTCGGTAATCATTTGTGTAACCACCGGACAGTGACGTACGCTGTTTGCCTGGTACCTTGGCATCTTGTGGTGTGTCTTAACAATGTCCTCCGAGAGCGCGTGGCAGCACTCTGCGGGGTGCCAAAGTATCCGGTGCGGCCGCGCATCGAAGCTGCGCACGCGCGCAGGGACACAAGAGAGATTCGCCCCACGTGGTCTGCGCTGGTAGCGTGTCCCCTGTATCACTTTTTTTTCATCTTTTAGGGCCGTTTATGGGGCATTGCATTAAGGGGGCATACCATAAACGGAATGTGTGAACTATTTGGCGCATAAGGCCGCGCGGCGAACTACAGGGTGCTTCAGCGAAGCTTTTTCGAAAATTTTTAAATTCTTAAGTATCCGAGGAAAACAGAAAATTTCTTCATAAGTTAGCAGTGTAATTAAAATCCACAAATTAACTTTCTAATTAGTGGAGCTTGGAGGGTACTGCCAATGAAATCTGAAATCCTGCACTGCGATAAGACATGGGCTTTCTTCCGCACCGAAACAAGAGCGAGCGCATGAAGAGCGCCGGAAGTCGCGAGCTAATGCAGCCTCCGCTGATGACGCGTTCCCTAGATTGCGGCGGCCTATTCGAAATGTGCAATTTTCCCTATAGCTACGAAGCCTCGACGCTCGGTTTAAGCAGCCGCCAGAATTATATTTTGCTTATTCGATGGGTGCAAGAAAGAGGCATGTTATCAGCTCCTGAGAGCCCGTACACTACGAATTGGCTGTCGCGCAGTCACTGGAACATGTCACCGGCAGACGTTGCGTTTGCACGTGACTTCCGGCGCTCGTTTTGAGGTGAATATAGGTTATCTCGCACAAGACAAGATTTTGGGGGGCCACGGGGCTTCAGAGAATGAGTTTTTCTGTTTTTAAGCTGATACGGCATCATAGTCCCTGTGGCCACAAACTCGCCATTGGCAATAAATGCCGAAAGATGCTAATTAAACAACTCATTAAAGTTTTTAGTGAATTAGCTATGTTATTCGCATGTCCCACATAATTATGGACGTCCGCCGAACGTGACAGCTTGTTCCTTAAGAGCGTCAATTAACAGCAAAGCTGATCATGCCGGCCGTGAAAGCTTTGGTGTCTGCAGAAAACCTCCTCGGAGCGCCTGACGTTGCCTAGCAACCGCTAATGCTACAGCTACGGCTCCGCATAATTACCGCCAGCCGCGCATGCGCTGTGATGTCGCTTCATCGCACCTGCGCTTTAGCTCCGCCCACCTCACGCCAGGTAGAGCATAGCATACTCTTTCACAGTATATCGTAGCAAAGACAGGGAAAGGGAAACGAGTGTGAGGAGTAGGAGTTGGAAAGGAAGCTTAGCATGAGGAAGAATGATGTGAGGGTGAGGAGGAGGGAAAAGAGGAGGATAGAGCATGCATTGTCTCGTGCAGCATGGTGTGGAAAGTGGTGGAAAGGAAGGTGAGGGTAAATGACATGAGAGTGAGGAGGTAAGATGGTAGAGCATGGCATAATGTTGTCTTGTATAGTACAGCGAGCAAGGACTGGGAAAGGGAAGTGTTGGTGAGGACGAGGAATATGGAGGTGAGGAGGAAGGAAAGGGGTTGAGTGGGTAGAGCATATCATCGTCTCGTACAGTATACTGTAGCAAGGAGTGGGAAAAGAAGGTGCAGGTTCACGTGAAGGTGAGGAGGAGAGAAAGGAGGAGGGGAGAGCATATAGCACACTCTTGTACAGTATAGTGTAGCAAGGAGTGGGAAAGGTAAGTAAGGATGAGGAGGAGTGAAAGGAATTAAGAGGGGCGGGAAAGAGCAGTGAGGGTGAGGAGGGAAAAGAAGAGGGGAGGGAGTACATCATAGCAAAGTCTTTTAGAGTATAGTGTAGCAAGGAGTGGGAAAGGGAAATAAGGGCGTGGAGAAAGGAAAGGTGGGGGGAACGCCACCAGCTACGTTGTATCCCCAACCTTGTCAAACCTTCGCTGTGTTTAAGCCTTGAGCGACTTAGCGCAAGCTTCACAATTTCTTTATCGATAAACCTGTCTCAAGAATTTTTGAAAGTGTCTGCTTAGATACCGGCTATACTGTATTGTTTATCACTAGACGTGCTGCAACCTGTGACGTGGAGTTTGCACGCGAGTCCGTGGTGCAGCCAGAAGATGCGTGTTTAATCGCTGCTGCGGCAGTCTTATTTCGATAAAAGTGAAATGCTGGGAGCAGGTGTACGTGCGGTGTCAAAATTTAGACCAGGTGGTCAAAATTGCTTGAATGATCCACTGTGGTGTATACCCTAATTATATTGTTATGGCACGAAACAAGTTTTAGGTTTACAATGATTTGCTGCTTACCGGCAAAACATCCACTGGGCCACTGCATGTAGAATTTTTCACAGGAGTCATGGAGCACCGCCATATTGGGCTGTGCACGGCAGTAAAAAAGGCTCGTGGTGTCTGTTTCGCTTCCTCTCTTTTCGCGTGTGTGCGCTGTTTGATTGAGTAGACTTAGCAACTAGCCAAGCTTGCTGCTACAAACCCACGGCAGTGTTTTTTTGGGGGTCACGCATACTTAACACAGCCCAGCGGCGGTTATGGCGGCGCCCACGGAGCCTTTTCTGAAAAGGTGTATATTCGAACAATAAATGTGCTTAGGTAATCGTGCATTTCTACTAAATACATTTTAGCTCTCAGTATATTTAAAATTCACATGCAAGGTATAAATGAATCGGGACTAAATTTCATGTGCCACAGGTGCTGTCAAATTTATTTTCTGTCACGCATTAATCATGCGTAATGCATCAGGAGCCCCTACAATCGCATCTTTCAAAGTTTAGTGTTGTCTTGGGAGGAAAAAAACTCATTAAGTGGATTACATGCACTTGACATTAAAAGTTCCTAACTATGGAGTACGAACAACACCGTCACCACACCCAAGAAAGAAATGAGAGCAGATGTGCAGCGTTCTCATTTTTCCAAAGTGGAAAGCGGACGAACCGACCTGTGCGTTGAGGCAGGAAAGCAAAACACGTTAGTCATTGCTGTGTTCAAACTCCGGGGTTTAATCATGCGTGCTTCAATTTGCCAATGTACTATAACCGTATCGAGAAAAACGAAACCGGCATTTCGGACAGCCTATACTTTTTTACATTAGGCTGCCTAAGTAACAAGGTATGCGTGTAAAAAGAGATAGATACAGAGAAAACTAGCTGGCAATATTGAAATTAATATTGGGAATAATATAGTATATATATAATATAGTATATAGTATATATATAATATAGTTTCACGAGACGTTGTAGGACGTCCAGACTAGGTGTTCACTCTTTTCGTCCCTTTCATTTTGCAGACAGCCTTAGCCACGCCGTCAAACTTTTCACTGCGAACCTGAACCACTTCGAGGGGGAGCTCACCCGAGTTGACCTCAAGAAGTAAGCTGCTTTCGTCTTTATCCATAATGCGCCTGTTGAGAACAAGCGACGTCACTCAGCCAGCTGTATTGCATACACTTTTATTTTTCACGGCAAAGGCATTAGAATGTTCCTTGTAAGGATGTAATGCTTGTACCTATATCACTACATCTGTATACGTCAGTGAATTGGAAACAGAAAGTAAAAGAAAGCGTTAACCTTTTAGCTTATTCACTGCAAATAGTCATCATGAACTGGGAAATTAGGTATGAGCCTGATCGTTCATTTCGCCGCCCTGCCGAGCCTCTTCATATCAGACCCGTAGGAAGCGCTGTCAGAACGTTTTTCTGACAGCGTCAGAAGCAGCGAGTAACAGCACGTACGGCTGTGATTGTCTTTCTTTCTTTCTTGCCCAAAGCACGATGAGAGCGCGTATGCGCACTACGCCGAAATTTGTGCTCATGGTCACGCACGATACACGACTACGCATTCACTTTAAAAGTTCTGCTCTAGCCTTCAGAGGTAGTTATCATAAAAACGAGGCGCATGGTACAATCGCCAATAGGACGTACCTGATGGTCTTAAAAGCAAAAAAAAAAAATAATAATAATAATTTTCCCCGGTCGATCCATTCACGGTCATGTGGATGTTCCGGAGCAACTGCCTCCCTTCTTACACTAATAGGCACAGCTTAATGCCTGCGTGTTTGTCGTCGTCGGAATAATTATGTCCCCGCATGCATGCTGCTGCGTGCTCCTGGGAAGGGATAACAAGGTTGTTCTCAAACGTTCTCACATGGTTTCCTGCTATGCAGTCCCTTGGAAGTGCGGCGGTACAACGACAAGATGATGGGGTTGGAACGCAGCTTCGTTCAAGAAGTGGAGAACACCACTGCTCAGGCAAAACTAAGGTCAGTACACAAATGCTGTTTGGTGGCCCCTTTCCTTTCTATTTGTGCAGATACTGCAGATACGGCAGTTGGCAATCCTTGCCCCAGATGTGCTCAAGATGACCACTGTTTCAGTGCCGCTGGCTGCAGGCTGTAACACTTTGAAAAACTGATTAGTTCTGTCACCGCCCATCTTAACTTATATATACTTATATTAGTACATGAATCAAATAATTGGCAGAAGCGCTGACGTGAAACGTTGCGCGATGCAAGCGAACAAGCGTTCAAAATCTCTGCCTAACTGTATGGCAAACAAGACAACGCTCGAACAACTCTTTTCAATTATATCCCGGCATTTTTTTTAAATGTTTGTTTGTTTACAGTAAGTGAACACTCACGAACAAAGCGCCACGTCAAAATGTTTTCATAATAATGATTCCGGCATTTTCCATAGCGTATGACTTTCTACACGATGGATCCTTCCGACGAATTCTTCATTAAGGGATGATGCGCCTTACGCTTTGTCGGTAGTGTTTTTTTGTGCACTGTGTCCGTATCTATACGAAAATCGAGGCGTATTAATTCTGGCACCACGTGACATAAATTTTACGCTCTGTAACCGAGCCTTTCACTGTCCGTG
This sequence comes from Hyalomma asiaticum, assembly GCA_013339685.2. Taxonomy (NCBI): domain Eukaryota; kingdom Metazoa; phylum Arthropoda; class Arachnida; order Ixodida; family Ixodidae; genus Hyalomma; species Hyalomma asiaticum. The sequence goes on from CM023481.1 coordinate 205,099,964, forward strand.
CACGCAGAAACGTCATCTTCGGCCAGTCGGACACCAACCACGAGAGAATGGTGGCCTTCCCGGTCGTCCGGGACAAGCTCGATCAACTGCGAACATCCAAGCAACAGGACGAGGCGAAAGCCGCCGAAGAAGTGCGGCGCCACATCTCTCTTGCAGCGTACGCCCTCTTGCAGGCGACTCTGTTCGTCGAGACAGATGGCCTGGTCTGAAGCTCGCAAATAAAACAGCAGTTGTGTGACACCATTCGCTTATTGCTATACATTCTTATTACGCTCCATCGTGCTTAAGCGCTCTTTGTGGTGCTGAGGAAGTGGGGACGGCCCTCTTGCAGCTCATGCTTATGTAGGCTGCTCTTTGTCAAATGACGAGGTTATAATTGCCATACTTTGGGCCGTCAGGGCAGTCGGAACTACCGGATAAGTTTTGACATAACCGTGCGCACAAAACACGTGTTCGGTAGCATTCTGGCTTTCTGACCCAATCGGACTGCGACCGCCGAGGGCCCCTGACGTTTTCGGTAGATGTGGCGCCCTCGTGCTCGGAAGCTGTAAGCGAAAGCTGCTGAGCCCTGTGGTAGAAGTTGCCAACAATGTGTACCAGATGCCACTAGCATACACGTTAGCTGTCAAGCCTCAAGTATCTTTATATAAGAGCTTTTTACGCGTACAGCGCACTCACTTTCTTTCGTGATCCTTCCGCAGTAGGTGCCCGTCCCCGGGGCCTCCTTACCCAAAGTGCTCATAGAAGTTACTTCGAAGTACTACTGATAGGAAAACACTAGCAAGAACACATTTTGAGTGACAAGCGCAACGAGGTTCACATACGCATACTGACGTGTAACCGGCGCACAACAAAGACATGGGCTAATAAAAACCAGATGCTAGGTCTTTCAGTCTTGTTAGCATACATTTAGTGTTGTGCGCTGTATACCCATCGCCATGAATGAAACCTTCTTGGCGACTTTTGCTGAAAATCGGATACTTTCAGATATACAATTTTTGAAATGAAAGTATAACGAAAGTGAGTGACGACGACAAGTTGCCTTCCGACTTCACTCCGCTTTTTATATTTTCTACATTTAACAGTTACCACGGGAAAAAAAATTATTGAGCTTTGCGTAACTAATTTTCTGTTGTTCTTATACGCTTGCAAACCAAATTAAGCCCATCGCGATCCTCTCGATCTAACAAGATCTCGGTGCGTGTCACCGAAAATATAAGGTGCACTCTATAATATATTGTCTGCTATAGTGGGATGTCAGATTGATAGATTACACCTAATGTTGCTGCATTACATTTATATTGGGTCGATCCTGTGTTTGTTAAATAAACAATTGCTAGTGCTGGACTGTCCTCGTACATCCATACTAGCTGTGGGGCCACTACACCGTCATCCGTATGACATTCCTGGCGTCCAACGCGCACGTAATGCAGCAACATTTGTTCAACTCGATTTTGCAGTTTTCTTTGCTACGAAGATAAAAACTGCAGGTATTACAAAAAATTACAGCATATCCACGGAGTGAATGATGGTGAGTGGGCGAAGCTCGGGAGGTTCATCGTAGATCGTGCCGAGTTCTGGATTAATTTAGTTAACGCGCACGCTACGAATCCTCATGGTTCAACTATGCACAAGTGAAATCTCCCACCGGCATTTCATTGCAAGTCAAGATCCAGCGCCTATATATATATACATATATATGGGTTGCTGGTGAACGCTTCTCCAACGCGAGCAGTCGGTATTTCTCAATCAAGAAACTCGCTAGGAGACGCTGCCTGCGCCAACGTTGTCTCTCGCGGGTGAAGGCGCGTTCTCCTTCTTTGCGAGCTGGTGCAGCGTTCCTCTAAGAAAGAGCTTTTCCATATCCAACGCGCGCCTTTCGCTCTCTCTCTGTCTCTCTCTCTCTCACACACAAGACAGCAGACGCACGTGCCGGGAGAGAGAGAGGCACGCGCCGGGAGGCACGCGCCGAGGCGAACGCCGAGGGCGAGCGCGTGCCGGGAGGCACGCGGGTTACGCCTGACGACTGACGCCTGACGCGTGACAAGGTTAGACTAAGAGGAGCTTCGCCCCTAAAACGTGGCGATGATCAGGTATGTACCAGATAATTTAAAGAACTATCTTCTGTCACGCACACTGCAGTCTTGGGCGAATTCGTTCCCAGCAAACCCACGAACGCAGACACCGCGGTATATGCGGCACAAATGGCAGTTTCTTCTCGTCCTTCGCTTTTGCTGCCTGCCCCCAGCTCTTCTAATCTGTCTTTGTGCTTCTCTCGTGTAATCGAGCTGAGATATCGCTCAACCTCTTCCTTATAACTATGAAAAGATTCGTATTCTTCCGCCGTGGTATATTTAACGACGCAGTTTCAATAATGCCCGAGGGACTTCCAAGCAAGCGATGCCATGTTCAATGGCACGACGCTTTTGCGCTAATCTCCCTCCTACGCGCTTCCTTGCGAAGGTAGTACGTTTCGGCACAGCGACCGGAGCAAAACAGCGAGTTAAAATGCCGATTACCTCAGCCTCGCATGCCACATGTGAATCTGAGGTAATAATCCATTATGCCCACTTTATTCTCACCTATTTCCTTATAGTAGTGGGCACGTGCTTTTCGCGCAGCTGAGTACCGGGGCGCGTTCGTCCAGTTTTTGAGAGGCACCTGTCGACGCGCGATTTTGCGGGAACTTTATGGGAAGCTTTTGTCACACTAGTCCATTGCCATTTGGGTTTGCTGACTTACAATACTACTGGAAAACAGCGACATCCGAATATGGCGGAAAAACCGCCGGATTTCCCCTTTAATCGCTTGCGAGACCATGCAGAAGAAAATGGTTACCTACCACGTCAATGCTAGGAATGCCCACACCTATCCACACAAGATATGCACTTGTAAAAACACGTCAGGACCGATTAAAGCCAGGAAGCGGAAGCAACACCAAAGCGATCCTAAGCCTTGACCTACAAAAGGCATTTGATAACTTTAGCTATTCTCGAAAAGATGGAAAAGCTTGACCCAGTAGAGAGTCTTGATAATTTCACTAGAGCATTTCTAAGCAACAGAAGAGTAGAGAGCGCAGCGGGAAAAAAAAAATTCGCAACCCATGATTAGCAGACAGGGCTACACCACAAGGAGCAGTTCTCTGTCCCTTCCTTTTTAGCCAACCTGAAAAGAAAATTTCCAACAGTCGACATGCACGGACGACATCACTATATGGATTCTCTCTCTCTCTCTCTTTGCTTTTTGCTTAGACGGTCATATAGAAGCCCTACAATCAGCGGCAGATGTAGTAGTCGAGCACGCTGCAAAGAAAGGGTTATTGTGCTCCCGAACCAAATCGCAACTCATGACCATGACACCACCCGGCAGAAGTATATTAAAGCACCAAACACCCCAACCAAATATAGAAGTCTGTAGAAACCAACTACCCATGGGTAAGTCGAGAAATAATACAGATAAAATGAAAGATAAAGCGCCGTCGGAAAAGAAAGAGAGGAACGGTGACACCCATAACCTTACAGTACTTTGCAACATAAGGTCGCAGAAACGAAATCGTGTTTCCACGACATTATCTTCGTTCATGGTGCACAACGCTCAGACGTTCTGGCTGTATGTGGCCGGTAAACGTAAAGCCATCTCACAAACAAAAGTTTCAAGTACCATTATTTCAGAACCAAAAGGTATCCAATCTGTCTTCATGAAACATGCCTCCAACGCCCACCTAACCGTATCCGCTAATAGTGCCCATGCCAGAATTAACGATAAGCGAAGAACGTATCACTTCTCTTTTAGAAAAAAAAACTAGATCAGGTGAAGAAATCCCCTGGCCTCGAAAATATTGCTAATTCATACTTAAACCTTTATGCCAGATGGGTATCTCTAGATACCTGCACAAAATATTTATCACCTCCCTTGAAACAGTGACGTCACCATAATATTGGCGCAAGACTAAAGCCATTCAAATTCCTAAGTCATTTTCGAAATTAGAATTGATTAACTACTGTCGTGTGCTGTTAACAAGTGTATGTTGCAAAATATTGGAATGCATAATTTTCAAGCCCATGATTGCTCATTGAGAAATAACGAACTGTTTTACAGCGGACAACACGAATTTAGATCAGGTCTTTCAACTGTAAGGCAACTCGCTCACTTAACGGACAAAACAGCCAATGCAACAATAACGATGGACACCAAGTTGGTGCAACATTATCAGATTTTTCGAAGGCGTTTGACGTTGTCCAACGTCAAGATTTCATTACAAACCTCTCAACCTTTAACACTGACAACAAAATAATTTCGCCCCGCCATGGTGATGTAGTGGTCATGGCACTCGGCTGCTTATCCGAAGATCGCGGGATCGAATCCCTGTCGCGGCGGCTACATTTCGATAGAAGAGAAATGTTGAGGTCCCTGTATTGTGCGATGTCAGTGCACGTTAAAGAACCCCAGGTGGTCGAAATTTCCGTAGATCTCCACTACGGCATCTCTCATAATCAGAGCTGGTTTTGGGACGTTAAACCCCACAAATCAATCATTAACAGAATGATTTAATTGATTTCCCCAGGCGTCACAAAAGTCCAAGGGATGTTCCAAAAAGATCCACAGCTAGAACATCCCAATGAGAATGTCCGGTGGACATTCTCATTGGACATTCTCGGTGGACCTTGACGGCCAGGTTTGGAAAACCCGCAATCAGGGCGATATTTGGAGTGTGAAAATTTGAATATTTTTTTCACTAATGCGGATGAGCAGACGACCAGTCGGATATTATCCTGTGCTGCTGGCATTCCTTTTAAGTTTATTTAATGGTTCGGGTTAGCCTACCTCAAACGTCCCAAGGACATCGCAACAAGGACCTTTTCTAGCTCGCACATTACAGTCTCCCGTATAGCTATATGTTGGCATTTCAACTTTTAAGGAAAAGAAGCAAGTTTTAAGGTATGTGCACATTATTATTACCCATTGCGAAAATATCCCAAGCTGTTGCACACAACGCAGTTTCTGCATTTTCTTACACCATTGAGATCGAAAATTTAAAACAGTTGAATGTTCCACTTATGCTAGGTGCAAGGTCTTGAATATATAAGGCAATCTCCCACTATGGCCATCACACAGGACAGCGCGCGGTTCATACCACTTCAGGCGGTGCATAGAGTTTCTTACTTATAGTAAGAAACTCTATGAGGCGGTGTAAGAAAGCAAAGTCGTGTCGCGTATGGCAAATTGGCAACTAACTGAACTTTTTCACTGTTGTTAACTGAGATCTTTACGATTGTAAACTGTTAGCTCAAAAATAAAGCATAAATATTTACTGGGACCACATTTGGCGCAGCAAGCCTGGCACACGCACGCCATCACTAATGACATGCGTTTCATGTCCCAAACTGGGAGGTAATGTTGATGTCACATCGAAATAAAATCCAGGAAAGCTTTGGCATCGGGACATATATTCTAGCTACATTCAACGAAGTAACTTCCCATTATCGTTTGGGTCGTAGAGTCTTTCCTTCACCCCATCCGCATCTCACCAGAGGACAAGAAATTACCCTCAGACTGCTCCAAACAGGGGTCTACCGCTTTACAGCTAGTGTGTCAGTACATGTGCACATATCTCCTGACTGCCCGGACTGTGGCTGTAAGTATACATCTGAGCACATGAAGTGGGACTGCCCCACATACCCAGGGAACTCAGGCGAGGTTCATCTCGAAACAAGACTTTTATTCCGCCATCAGAAGTACGGACCCTAACTGCCACCTTCGGGCAATCCAAGGGCCCCATGATGCGGCGAGCAGGTACTCCCTGCTTGTCCCAACGTGGGAGCGGTCCGCAGGGGGGCCTGGGTAACACCCGACTCTCTTCCCTCGGTCTCCACTAAAGTTATTTATCTATCTATCTTTGGCATGAACGTACGTATAGAACCAGGGTCCCAGCCAGGGACCCTGGTAGGACTCACTTGGGAGATTGTCTGGATTTGTATGGGGTGCTTTAAAAACATCCCGAGGATCTCCTCAACATCCCTTCAGTAACGTCCGTCGAACCTCCTTAGGATGTCTATGTGTTGTTTGGGTTGCAGCTGCCTCTTAAATCGAAAACAAAGTGTGATTCGGGGGTACGTTCTTACTCCGATCTTACTTCTTACGTATGTCAATGGCATGCAGTTCAATCTTCATCGAATGGTCCAAATGCGGCTTTTTGCCCATGATCGTGTGGTATACGCTTCTGCACGTTACGTAGGATACCAAATAGAGCTGAACAATTCCCTTCAATCCATTCGTTCATTGTGCTACACGGCATGAGACCTAATGCGTCGAAATCCAAATGCATCAAATTTACAAACTAGAAAAATCCACTTCATTTCTTGTATACTCTCGGAAATGCCGTTCTCGATAAATTCCATCAAGTAAATAAATGCTTGGACCTTTATGTCATTTCGAGTTAACGTCATACTACTCCATATATCAGACCGCCCAAAGCAAACTGTCCTTCTTAAGAAGGAAGCTGCACAACACTTCACCACATGCCAAATTAAATATGTGCAAAACATTTATTAGAACATAATTAGAATGTACTGATCTAATCTGGAGCCGTTATCAAAAATACCTTATTGATAAATTAGAGCGCGTACAAAAATTAAACTGGAAATCAGATTCACATGTTCGGATTATTAAAGGCAATCTATAGCGTCTCTGAGCTATTTATTATCGAAAGCAAGTTTAGAACCACTTGCATAAGGAAGAATAGTTTCGAAGCTTCAAGTCATTTACCTTTTGTATCTTGGTCATTTCTAAATTCCACATTCACGTTACTTACTCGATCCGTGCTTACTCATCGAGGACTAACCACAGTAAGGTAATTCGCCCACCGTCAAGCCGCGTTAATACACATAAATATGCCCTCCTTCTCACGACAACCTCTTATTGGAACGAATTACCTAACGGTGATGTGTGTCAGTAGCGCACCCAGGATCTCTGCCAGGGGGGGGTTCAATTTTTCACGAAGGGCCGGGCAAGCGATTACACAGTCGTTGCGGGTAGAAAAATGTAAATCAAATGGCAAATAGTGACATAAATTATTATGATTATTTTATTATTTTTTTCGGCGTTTTGCAGACATTATAGCTCCACATTCTTCTAGGACATGGGAGCAGTTACGGAGTGGGAGGGGGGTTAGGTCGGCTTCAGGGGGGGGGGGGGTTACAACCCCCGAACCCCCCCCCCCCCCCGTCGGTGCGCCACCGATGTGTGTTGTAACAGTGTGGAATATTTTGTAATCAAAGTTAAACCGACTCGTTCCTGTTCGTAACTGTCCTTGTCTTACCTACGTAACCACTCCTGCAAGGTCCGTCATAGCCTACAGTATGTTCAAATAAAAAAGTACACAGCAAAACAATCCCCAAGGTGGAACTTCTAAGGATCCTTGGACTCATAGTACAGAAAACAGGACACAGCTTCTTAGCCCTAGATAGCCCTCATAAGTCATATGGCCATTAATCAAACTGCAGGACTCATCTCGAGAATAGGCCCCGCCACGGTGGTCTAGTGGTTATGGCACTCGGCTGCGGATCCGAAGGTCGCGGGATCGAATCCCGGCCGCGGCGGCTGCATTTCGATGGAGGCGAAATGTTGAGGCCCGTGTGCTGTGCGATGTCAGTGCACGCTAAAGAACCCCAGGTGGTCGAAATTTCCGAAGACCTCCACTGCGGCGTCTCCATAATCAGAACTGGTTTTGGGACGGTAAACCCCACAAATCATCATCATCATCATCTCGAGAATATGTATAGAAGACAAGGATTAAAGGGACCGACAACTGAGCAGGATCTGCGATTAGATTCTGGCGGAAATGAAAAAAACCATGAATGATGGTGACAGATTCAAGCATACTTAATGGGGTTTGAGTAGGATATGTATTTTTAAATTGCGTTTGAAAATCACAAAAACAAAAGCTTATATCGCGCAGCGTAGCCGTACATACTGCTATATGGAGCGCGGTTTGGTGTGCGTAGTCAGATGCTTTTATACGTACCATGATTAGTGCTCAATGTTAGAGCACGCATATTATTAAGCATCCCAGCTCTGTTCTGTGATGCCCGTCAGGTACAAAACAAATGAGTTGACACTGAGGAGCGGCGCTGCCTTCGCGGCGCAGCCGTGGAACGGTCGCTGCGGGCTGCGACGCATGTGCTCCCCGTTTTTCTCTCGTGTCTGCGAAGCCGGTATCGAATCCGCGAGTGAGATCACAAGTCACAGCAACATATAGGCTTGGTAAACACAACATCGATTTCTTTCTGTTTAGCTTCACTAGCTTCCTTCTTCCATTACCGGTTTATATAATAATCGCTATCGCGCTCACCTCCCACTGTTTGCAAGTGTGTTGCCTGTAAAGACTCCATAGTCGCCGCAGATAAAAAATTCGGATTTATATGTTTTGCGGCGTTTTCGGCGTTATACCAGGGTGATTAGGCAATCTGACAGGATAAGTTTTCAGTTGCACTAATAAAAGAAGGTACTATAAAAACTGGTTGTCGGTCCCTTTAAGGAAGAGAGAACAACTCCTCAAAATTATCAAGGCATTCGTAATTTCCAAAATCACGCGTATACGATACGATACCATACTTACACATAACAAAAAAAGGAAGGAAAGGGTCGACACTCTAATAAGGCGAACTTATAAAATGGCCCTAAGTACATGGAAGTACTGACCTCCTACTTTATCTAGGAGCTCATAGCACCCTTGAAGAACTCATTAAAACCCATGCGACTGCCCAAAAGGCTACGAGACGGGAATTAAGATGGATCCTTGACAGAATAAGAATATTGGCCTACTCCACGCGGGACAGGAAGCAGTGCCCCTACCTAACGAAATTCGAACACTCTAATAATCAAATCCCTACCCAAAAATATGCTCTCAGGAGTCCACGATTCCATGAGGAAAATAAGAAGTAAAAAAACCACACGAGAAATACGTGTACGGTCCAGACGATAAAGCGGCCTTTGTGGATGCGGCGGAATGCGCCTGCGAAGTACATACCTATGCAATCGGAGTTATTAATTAAACCATATCCAAGAAACCCGCCATATAAACCAAAATATTGCCACAACAGTAGTTACAACTGCATCGGTCAAGGCCCTGAACTCCACGGAAGCAAAGGAAGCTGCCATATCATTACCTATCACAACAGGACACACCATAATAAGGGGCTGTAAAGCAGCCATACCATACTTCGTACGAGGGATGGTGTCCTCCACAGCCAAACGCATATACTGTCACACAGATTCCAGAACGGAGCAAGATCAGGATAGAATATCTGCCTATTACCTTCGAGGTCGACACGTAAGTGGCAGCACCGTCACCGCGCGAGTGTGGATAGGCGATCGCCGGCGCGCACTGAAATGTACACAGCGGCGCTCTGTTGTGAGTTGTTAGCGAAATAAAAGCATTAATTGCAGTCAAACGGTAATACATGTGTCCTCCAATCTGATATCAGTGAAGGAAGCACTCAAAACGTTTTTATTGCGATTAAAGGAAGTGTGATATGCCATTCGACGGGACACTGACGTCACCCAGCCTCACAGTTTGACTTCCTCGGCGGTTCTCTCCGTCTGTTTTTCTCTCTTCTGTCTACAATGTTGGCATTACTGTTACGCGAGTGAAATTGTTCTTTATTGTGTTCTCTCTCATTTTCCACTATTGGCTACAACAACAATAAAGGGCAGTTACTGTGCACTGAGTTGAAGTAGTAGCTTGTACTCCGCGCTTGTGTACTGCGCTGTATCACTTACACGCATACTTGCGTTTAAATGCTTGCACGTCATGTTCCATAAAACGCAGGGCAGTGCAAATGGCTCAATTAGTCAAGCTACGCCCCTGTATACGCCGCTTGAGTACTATCACAAATTTGACACACGCCTATATTAAGTAAACTTTTTAATACTCAAACGCATCGCTCTCCTCGCATGGTCAAATGCGTGGCCGTGGCAAGAAAATGTGTATTTTTTATGCATCTAAAAAAGACGTTTACTTCAAGTGAAAAACGTCTACTATTTTCCGTCTTATCACATATCGCGAGCTGATATATCGCTGCAGCACTACATGTACACGTTGATGTCTCCCGTTTAACTTATTCGGAAGGACGCTAAGTGCATTTTGCCGTGCACATGAAATGCACAGCAGCAGCCAAACTGAAATAACTGTGCCGAACCGGAGGTGCGACGATGACATAGCACGCTCACGATACAGGCGCTCAGTGTTCTTCACAAAGACTGCAGCGCAAAGCCATATACGCGTACTATAACTAGTCGGATACAACTCAAGTTTGCAGTGAAACCCCTCTAGCGAGGGGTTTCACTGCAAGGGTGACAACAATAATTAGATAGGTGCATAAGCTACGTCTTCTTTCGATTAGAGTGGAACATGCAAAGGGTAATTCTTCATTGAGCTCAAATCAAGGGCCTGCAACCTGGCGCGCAACAATTCACCACCCGAGTTTTTCAGCACAGTTCAGTGAAATTTCAAGCGTAAAGTTGGCTCGCACACGAAATGAACTGTGCCACGGCCTTTTGCGGATGGAAACACTCAGACCTGACGCATTTTTGTCCATGCTTTTCGAGCACCTCATGGCTTATACCTATGAAAGTACTTAAAAACAGCAGACGTTTTGCAGGTACCGAATTAAGGCATAAGCACGGCACCATTCTGAAAAGGTCGCATGACGACGATTTTGTTTGCTTCTGTGATTGGCTGGCGGAGTAACACCGACGCGCGTGGTCCGTCGGCCCTTGTTGCCAACTGCAGTTTTTTTTAAAGTTGTATCCTACTATAATACTTTTATGCTTTGAACACATGGAATTAAGCATTCAACATTGCAACGGTTCAGGGAACAAACATATTGGAGGATATGCGCGTACACGCGCATGTAAAAGCGTAGTGACTAGCAGATTACTCAAGGAGCTATCCACACTCGAGAGCTTCGTCCACTCGCCGCTGGGCGCCGACTGTATTCGATCTCGAGTACAATAGAATTAGCACGTGCGGGAAACCCGGGGAATTAGCTACTCGCCGACTTGCTCGAGGTTACGTCGTCCGAGTGGGTGAACTCAGAAACTGGCAGTCCTCCTAGACCCCTAACCTCCTTTCATGACATTGCTCAATATTATCATCTTTCTAGAAGACAATTCCCACCTCCACATTCAAATGCTAAGAGCCATGAAATTACTTGGAGAAGACTTCAAACTAAATCATTTGGATCACCCCAATTACCGGCACTTTGTCGACCCACCGAAATAAACAAACGCTGCAGACTATGCGGTAAAATAGCCAGTCTAGACCCTATAATCTGGGCCTGCAGCGGGGATCCGCTCCCGAGTACGTACTCCTCTCATCTAGGGCATGGACTGAATTCTTGAGGTCGTCAGACCTCAATATTCAAGCCCGTACGACTGACTGAGCCGAGGAGGCGGCTAACCGACTTAACATGCACGCGGCGCCTCCACACTAATCAATTTTAACTATTTATTTATTTATTTATTTATTTATTTATTTATTTATTTATTTATTTATTTATACACACGGGCGCCCGTGCGTTTGCTCTCCTTTTCCCTTCGTCGTCTTAGCGCCTTGCTCTTTGTATTACTGGATAGTTCTAGCATGGCCGCTCGAATAAAACGCACGTAGTTCGAGCGACCATGGTTCTAGTAGCGTTGGACAGCAGGTTTTCGCCGCATAGCAGACGACAAGCACAAAGCAGGAGCCACTTCCGCAAACATTAGTTTTGGTTTCGGTTCCGTTCTTCTTTTATGAAAGCATAGTCTTTCTCCGTAGTTGTTATAGCAATATTGTTCGTACGTGCGACGACGTTTATTCACCCATCAATATATCTGAAACTCGTAGTGACGTTGACAAAGCGCCTTTTTAGTCTTTCAGTGTAGGTTTGTGATCGCAACATGAACGGGTAAGAGACAGATTTAGAGGTTTTAGTTAAAACTCTGGCCTTACTGAAACGACTAAATGGTGTTAGAGCTTAAGTTAGATAGAACTGAGATGAAATTTATCGCGAGCTTCAGCCAGCTTCAGCGATATCAGATATTTGGCCGCAAGGTGCGCTCGCGTGTATTGCGTTTCTGCTTCTTTTCTGTTTCCGCTGAAAGCGCCGCCGAACACCTGACTGACTGACTATAAACTACGCGCCGAGCAGACTGAGTGGCTCAGGAGCCGAGGGCGTAGCATTTGTCGCATACGAATCCGTCTCCGTGATGCGTCTGTTACGGTTGAGCCTAATCGTACGTAGCTCGAGAATTCGAGCGGACAGGGAGGGTGGCCGCGTTATCATCGACACGGTTTTTCGTCTGTGACAGCCCGACCGTGATAGACGAGCAGAAAGAGTGTGTAGAGGCGTTCTGATGAAGTCGGCTGTGAGTACACCGTTATCTTTTTACGCATACGGAGCGTTTCTCTTTCTTGGTCAGTATGGCAAGACCGGAAAAAAAAAAAAGTTAATCTTTTTGGTCACGTAGCCGTGAAGTACCAAGAGTCGTATTTTCTAGAAATGGAGACCATCGCTATCTGAAAGTCTGTCCACAGCACGCGACTTTGGGCGAGCTTTTTAATGCACCATGGCCTTACAGTTCTTCTTAGTTTTTCTTCCAGACCGGATCGATAGCCGCGCACATCCGAAATGATGCGTGTGCATGTATGTATATATACTTCAGAACGAGTGTGACCGGAGTACTGTAACTTTCGCTTTTGGTTTTCTATGTATCGTGACTGGGTTTGGCGGCTGTCTGCGCTTTGGCGGGCCCTTGTACACATTCTGCCTGTCATGTGGCTTGACCGTTTAGTGAAGTCATCGATGTAACCGTTATAAGTGTTGGGAATAAGTTTACAAAAGGAGACGCAATTTTGGGTTTCCCGGTGGGAAGTCATAGGTCCGTGCAGAAACAATTGATTTGTGCTGTACTGATGAAGCTTCTCCTTTGGGTTCATATCTAGCCTGAGAGTTTAAATGCTTCTATTAACTGGTTGGATCGCTGGCTTTAGTACGTTTAAGCAAGTCAGTTATGACGGACTATTAAGTGACTAATATAACCATATTTCATCCTGCTTGCTTCGTTTTCTTACGTGACTGGCGAACTGGGGCAGGTAGATAACAGTATGTAACCACGTGTTTACACAGTGTTTAACCGCTGTGTGATAAGCAGCGACATGTCTACCGTAAGCACGTTTGAACTTTGTTGTGTTTATGCTCTGATGCTTGTTGTGAAGGTGCCACCTCCCCCCCCCCCCCTCTCTCTCTCAAAATAATTTAGCCTAAATACAAAGCAAATTTGGGATAAGTATAAATATATTGGGCATATTACATAAAGCCAGTGTGTGTGTTTTTGTTTTGTATTTTTACAAGTGCTGTCAACGCAGCCTAACATGTATCACCCTGATGCACTGGCCAAGTTTATTTTGCTAATTGTTTTAGTTTGACATATGTTTTTTAAACATGCACGCCATAGTAACTGCATGTATTGACTGAATATTGAGTTTTTATTTCAGTCTCTTGAACGCACTTGTGTTAATGCCACCCACCTGATTGTAGTAGTTTCTTTCAAGTTTGTGTTTTGTGTGTATATTAACTTCCTGCTTGCTGTTGCAAGGTAATTGCATACTTCGTTTTGGCTCCTCAGCCGTGTCCAATTGTTCCTTTAATTTAGCATCCCAAAACCACAATCCCATTATGAGGCTTTGTGGCATACCATATATTGCAGTGATGTTTAGAATAATTTAGACCACCTAGTGTTCAATGTGCACCTACATTTGAAATAACAAGCATTCCTCCTATTCAGCCCCATTGAAAAGTAGTTGCTGCAGTCAATATCAAAATGAGTAAAGGGCTAGATCTTGTTGCGTATTTGTCTAACAAAAGGCATCTTTAGAATAGGGTACCCAGAGCTTTGAATCCATCATCATTGCATATGTCGCCATTGCACTTGTGTCATATGCTTGATCCCGGTATGCATGTTATTTCTAGGAAATAACGTGCGTACCTAAAGAATGCAGAGCCTGCTTACCCAATTCCAAAACTCATTTCAGTACATCACCATCTCTTGCTCAAAGCTTATGGAAGAAAAAAGAAAAGGAACAAATAAACTTTAGCCTTATGCACAGAGTTTTTAATCTGGCAGGATCCTCCAAAACGATTTTGTGGCAGCTGTTTACGTATGCAAATTGTAGTCACCTTTGCAATGTCAATTCCTCTACAAGCTGTAATAAGCAGTGGGAAAGTTTGCCCATCGTGTAAAAGGATGTACGGTCAAAAAGTGTATAGATACAATGACAGTGTATTGCACCATGTGATTCTTTTGTTGTTATAGCAGAAACCATAAGCATATTACTTTACAGTAGCAAAGTGTTGGAAACTTATTTTGGACATTCTGGCATATAGTGCAGTAGGGGTGGCCTTCAGCTTGCAAGAGGTCAGATAGTCCCAGAGAAGGAGAGAGAGAGAGAGAGAAAGAACATTTTATTAATGACTCTGGGGAGTTGTTAGCTTGGTTAATGGCCTGGCTTGTTACTCCAGGTGCTTCACGGTGATTATGATAACTGCTAGTCCCAGGTGGTTCAAACTAACCTGCTGCCTTCAGCTGTTTCATCACAGATGGCCACGTTGTGGCTGCAGGACATAAAGCATTATAATTTAGTTTTGGGTGGGAGTTCAACTGTAGCCAACTGTAGCTGTGAAAACATTGGCTTCTCCTTTCTTTTTTTTTTTTTAAGCTGTATAATGATGGCAGTGTCGAGCACAGCAGTATGTTGTAGACATACACAAAGTATAATGCTCATTACATGCATTTATATTTCTCCTGAATAACATATTAGATAAGTCTATATGATGTAGTTAAATTTCATTAACAAGCATGCCATTACACATACTATCACCTGTTGACATAAAGAAAACTTATTAACTGTCCCAGGTATACATATTCGTTTACACATTGTAAGGGTGCACAATAGCAAGTGCTTCAGCAAAGCCTTGGCAGTGTTCTACAAGAACTTGTGAGTCAACATAGGTCAAAGCCATTAAGCACGTATGGCATCCAGAGGAAACAGATACGTAGCTACCACTTAACTAGCCACGGAATACAGTTGGCACGTCATCCTATGCAGGTGATATGCTTACGTAGGGCAGGATGTTTGTTGGTGTAACTAAAACAGGACATTACACATATTGGGTGTAACATACCATGATGTCTGTTAACAAAACTGCTTCCATAAGTGTATCGTGAATAATAAGAACCTTACGATATTTCTTGTACTTTTGGTATATTGTTTATTGTTAATGATAATATTTTGTATGAACTTTCTGGCCTTGTTGTTCATTGTAGTTCTGAGCAAATGAGGTTATTTATGTTGTTCTAGTTCATTTTCACATTTGTTTAGCAGTTTTTCTATTACTGAGCATTCAACTGTTCTCTTTTCTTCCTTTCATTTACTTTTTATAGTAGCATCTGCCTCCCTTCACTCTCCTTTCATGGCATGACTGTCTCAACTAAACACTATAATTGAAGCCTCTGTTTGCAACATCATCCACTTTAGTTGGTGTCAGTGTGTGTACCCCAGTGGCACAGTTCCCTAAGAATCATCATCATCATCAGCATATCTTACGTCCACTGCAGGACGAAGGCCTCTCCCGATTCTCTCCATCTCTTCCTGTCCTGTGCGAGCAGATTCCACTTGATGCCTGCGAATTTCTTAATTTTATCACCCCATCTTATTCTGTCGGCCACGGCTACGCTTGCCCCATCTTGGCATCCACACCATTGTTCTAACTGTACATCGGTTATCAAGCCTTTTCATCATGTGGCCTGCCCATGTATATTTTTTCTTCTTAACTTCGATTATTGTGTCGGCTACCTTTGTCTGTTCCCTGACCCACTCGGCTGTCTTCCTATCTCTTAATGTAATTCCTCTCATTCTTTGTTCCATTGCCTGATGCGTGGTTCTTAACTTCTGCTCGAGCAGCTTTTCCATTCTCCAAGTTACTGCCCCGTATGTCAGTACTGGCAAAACGCAGTAGTTATATAATTTTCACTTGCGCAATAATGGTAAGTTTTCTTTCATGAGTTGGGAAAGTCTCCTGTATGCGTGTCATCCCATGCTTATTCTATGGTGGATATCTTTAAGGGTGGGCTCCCCTATTGGTAGGCTTCCCTGTCAATAGCTGTCATAGATATATATGTATTCTTGTACAGCTTTTAATGTCTGTTTTTCAATCATGAAGACACGTTTTTTTCACCGTGCCACCTATCATTCATTGTTTTCCGCGTGTTCATCCTTAATCCTACTTCAGCGCTTTCTAGGCTGAAGTCGTCATTCATCCTGTGCAGTTCGTCGTTATCATTGCTGAAGAGCACTGTGTCATTGGCAAAGCTTAAGTTGCTCAAATCATCATCATCATAATCATCAGCCTGTTTAGGTCCACTGCAGGACGAAGGCCTCTCCCGATTTCCAATCCACCCTATCCTGAGCGAGTTGGTTCCACTTTATGCCCGCAAACTTTTTAATTTCATCGCTCCATCTAACCTTTTGCCTGCGTCTGTTGCGTTTTCCCTCTCTCGGTATCCATTCCGTCGCTCTTACAGTCCATCTGTTATCTTTGCTCCTCATGACATGCCCTGCCCAGGTCCACTTCTTTCTTTTAATTGATATAATAATATCGGCTACTCCTCTTTGTTCTCTGATCCATTCTGCTCGTTTTTTATCTCTTTGCGTTACCCCTATCATTTTTTAGGGGCGAAGCTCCTCTTAGTCTAACCTTGTCACGCGTGAGGCGTCAGGCGTAACCCGCGTGCTGGGAGGCACGCGCTCGCCCTCGGCGTTCGCCTCGGCGCGTGCCTCTGCTGTCTTGTGAGAGAGAGAGAGAGAGACAGAGAGAGAGAGCGAAAGGCACGCGTTGGCTATGGAAACGCTCTTTCTTAGAGGAATGCTGTACCAGCTCGCAAAGAAGGAGAACGCGCTCTCACCCGCGAGAGACAACGTTGGCGCGGGCAGCGTCTCCTAGCGAGTTTCTTGACTGAGAAATACCGACTGCTCGCGTTGGAGAAGCGTTCACCGGCAACCCATATATATATATATATATATATATATATATATATATATATATATATATATATATATACACACACATACATACATACATACATACATACATACATATATGTAGGCACTGGATCTTGACTTGCAATGAAGTGCCAGTGGGAGATTTCACTTGCGCATAGTTGAACCATGAGGATTCGTAGCGTGCGCGTTAACTAAATTAATCCGGAACTCGGCGCGATCTACGATGAACATCCCGAGCTTCGCCCACTCATCATCATTCACTCCGTGGATATGCTGTAATTTTTCTTTCCATTGCACGTTGCGCGCTCCTTAGTTTCATCTCTAGTTTTTTCGTTATCCTCCACATTTCTGCACCGTACGTTAGTACTGGGAGAATGCAGTGATTGAATACTTTTCGCTTTAGTGAGAGTGGTAAGTTTTCAGTCATGATTTCGTAATGCCTTCCGAACGCACTCCAGCCCATCCTTATTCTACGGAGAATTTCTTTTTCATGGTTAGGAGTTCCTGTTATTAACTGTCCCAGGTATACGTATTCGCTTACACATTGTAAGGGTTCATTGTTGATTTTAAATTCCTGTTCCTTAGCTAGGCTATTGAGCATAACTTTGGTCTTTTGCCTATTCATTTTTAACCCAATTTTAATACTTTCCCTGTTTAGGTCATCAATCATGTTTTGTAGTTCGTCTCCGTCATTGCTAAAGAGTACAATGTTGTCTGCAAATCTTAAATTGCTGAGATATTCTCCGTATATTCGAATTCCCTTGTCTTCCCAGTCTAGACGTTTAAAGATTTCCTCTAAACATGCAGTGAATAGCATCGGGGATATCATATCTCCCTGTCTCACACCTCTCCCGATCGGGATTTCTCTGCTTCTCTCATGTAGGAGTAGTGTGGCTGTGCAATCTTTGTATATGTTGTTTATGGTTTTCACGTATACGCCAGGTATTCCTTGTCGACGCAGAGCTTCTAGAACTGCTTGTATTTCTGTGGAGTCAAATGCTTTCTCGTAGTCGATAAACGCCATATAAAGAGGTTTGTTATATTCCGCATACTTCTCAATTACTAGGTTGATAGTGTGGCTGTGGTC
Organism: Hyalomma asiaticum; assembly: GCA_013339685.2. Lineage (NCBI taxonomy): Eukaryota > Metazoa > Arthropoda > Arachnida > Ixodida > Ixodidae > Hyalomma > Hyalomma asiaticum. The sequence goes on from CM023481.1 coordinate 205,118,152, forward strand.
CATTGTCGAGTAACCTTTCCTAAAGCCAGCTTGTTCTCTCGGTTGGTTAAAGTTGAGGGTTTCTCTTATCCTTGTAGAAATTACTTTTGTAAATAGCTTGTATATTACTGGGAGTAGGCTAATTGGTCTGTAATTATTTAACTCCTTTATGTCACCTTTCTTGTGGATAAGGATTATATTAGCATTTTTCCAACTGCGCGGTACACTACATGTCTTGACACATTTTGTGAAGAGCGATGCAAGTTTTTCAAGTAAAATATCTCCTCCGTCTTTGATCAAGTCGGCTGTTATACCATCTTCACCAGCTGCTTTACCGCGGGACATGCCTTTGGCAGCTTTTAGGGGCGAAGCTCCTTAAAGCGGCACCCGTTCGTCCCTCGTCGTAGTCGTAGTCGTAGTGCGTAACCAGTCTTACGCTTTGACCTCCAAGGTGGTGCCGGTGGGAGATTTCTCCTGTGCGTTGTTGAACAATAAAAAAAATTCGCAGCGTGCGCGTTAACTAAAAGCCGAATTCTTCTGTCTCTCATTCCCCATTAGCAGCCATTGGCATGTTCCAGTAGGAAACGTTAGTAGAAGTAGAAGTGTTAAAAGCCGACTTCTGCTGTCTCTCATTCCCAGTAGCAGCCATTGTTTACCTCCAAGGTAGTGCCTGGTGAGATTTCTCCTGTGTGTGATTTCTTAGAGGAACGCTACCAGCTCGCAAAGAAGGAGAACGCGCCCTCACCCGCGAGAGACAACGTTGGCGCAGGCAGCGTCTCCTAGCGAGTTTCTTGATTGAGAAATACCGACTGCTCGCGTTGGAGAAGCGTTCACCGGCAACCCATATATATATATATATATATATGTAGGCACTGGATCTTGACTTGCAATGAAGTGCCGGTGGGAGATTTCACTTGTGCATAGTTGAACCATGAGGATTCGTAGCATGCGCGTTAACCAAATTAATCCGGAACTCGGCACGATCTACGATGAACCTCCCGAGCTTCGCCCACTCATCATCATTCACTCCGTGGATATGCTGTAATTTTTTTTTGACTTCGTCAGCGGTTATGAATGGAATTTCAGTGTCTTCCCCTGATTCTATTTCTATTAAGGTTGTGTGGTCTGTTTGAGAACTGTACAGTTCAGAGTAGAAATCTTCTGCTACCTTTACTATTTCGTTGAAATTATTGATAACGTTACCTTGTTTATCTTTTAGCGCATGCATTTTGTTTTGCCCTAAGTGCAGTTTCTTTTTGACCGATATAATGCTGGTGCCTTTTTCTACTGCTTTCTCTATTTCTCTCGTGTTAAAGTTTCTTGCATCTCTTTGCCTGGCTTTACTGATCAACTTTGATAGTTCTGCGAATTCAATGTTATCTTTTGGCGAAGTTACTTTCATTTGTTGGTGTTTTTTTATTAAGTCCTTGGTAGATTGGGACAACTTACTTGTTATTTGCTTTGCTGTTTTACCCCCGACTTCTATCGCTGTTTCAAGGATTGTTTTCGTTATGGTTTTGTTTATTTCTTCTACATCGTCACCGTTTTCGCCGCGTTAATTTATTATTTTTTTTAGGAAATGGGCAGATGTGTTTTCAGGGGGGGAATGAAGAGTTTTTTTCTACGAAGCAAAGCACCGCTGATTGGCGACGCAAAAGGGTGGCAAGGGTTCTCCCCGACCCCATGCAGTGAAAAGTGCATGATATGACAGTGTGGTCGGCCTAAGTGTTGAGACTCTGTTGTTCAGAGGCTGGTGCAGCATCCTTAATTTTTTTTATGTGACGAGCCATTTCTTCATGACAACCCATGTAGAAATCGCCTAGAAACAGGCGTTTTGCAATGCTTCACACATGTTCAGTTCAAAAGTGGCAGTACTTTGAAAAAGCACTTCCCAAAATTGCAGTTTTAATGAGGCTCAAAGGGGGGGCCTATCTTCTGTGTCGTGTCTCAGGATGAGCTCCTATTTACGAGCGTGGAGCAGCATTTTGTGGCACCAGGCTGTCCCATTGGATTTTGTAAATAAATTCCAGACATTCAATAAAAAAGTTGTTACAGCATAGTGGGGCGTACGCAATGACTTCTGGGGTTAGGCTTTTGAGGGAGCCCCTTTGGGCTCCTTTTATGTGGCATTTTATCACGAGTAATTTTGACTACCCGCATGTCTTCATACCTTTCTATTAAACAACTGTATAATTTGGTCCATGATGTATTACTTAGTTTTGTACAGTAACAGAAAAGTAATGACATTGCTTTTTAACTCTAACTGTAACACTTTTACTTTTTACTGGTAATGTGCCCATGACTGCCGCTGGACTAGCAAATGAACCACTTGACAGCAGTGCCTCCTCACTGGTTACCAGATTGCTCTTTTGATTAATCCAGTCTTTCAACCATTTCTGCGCGTGAAACATATTTCTTTTTCTGTTAAAAGTATGGATGGTGTACTGATTCAAGATTATCCACTCTCATCGATTGCCATGGAACTCTTACACAAGAGTGTGTGCACTAGAATATGTTGATAAGAGCAGCCTGTATTGTCATATCTGACAAGTTAAAGGCACCTGATTCCAAAGGGTTGTGTTCTAGGAAACATTTAATAAAAATGTTCATTGACATTACAGACTGCATGCAAGCCACTTGTAACACTTGTGCTCATATGTTGTGGAGTCGTATCATGGAGGTGCTAGAAACCTTAAGAATTTCTCTGCTGTCTGTAACTGTAGTTCTAACTGGTCGTTTCATTTTCGTTTTTTTATTCCCTTAGTTTTTATGATGTGGCCCATATACCATTGTGCTCCTATTGTTGCTTGGTTTTTGGTCAGTGGGCTGGACAAATAAGAACAGAGGGTGAAAAAATACAGCTTAGCAGTCATCTGTAATCTCTATAAATCTGAGAATTTAGCACATTTTTTTTCCAATTGTCAAATAATCAGCCATGTGAAAGGCTGTAATGGAAAATTTAACGTTTGTTGTATGCTGTCTAAGGTAAAAGAGAACTGTTGGTCTTGATAAGTACCACAATGATCATATCGGCTCAGTGTCCTCGGCGCAGGATGGTGACACTAAAGCATCGGAAGCCGTGAGCTTTTAGTATCTCATTTCATTCACTGAGCACTGTACATCGAATTGAAGTGCAGTGCCGCGTAGTTCAGATGGGCAGGACAATGAAAACAGGAAGCACCTCATCTGTTGTACTTCTTTCTTGTTCCTGTATCTATTTCAACTTTGCAGCACTTTTTTGCAATTACTATATGTATTGTCATGATGAATGCTGCCTGTTGTCCTTTATTTATGCAATTCTTAGGTAATTTCATTTTGAATTTGAGATTCTACCAGGCTTAAAAATTGTTGGCCTTTTTTTTTCTTTTAGATTCTAATCCTTCTTAATAAACTTGTTTCTAGCTAATTTATAAGAAGAATGCTCTGTAATAAAAATTATCTTGTTGCAAGTGTTACGTTTAAAATATTCATTTAAAAAATAAATTTTGAACTTTAACATAGAAAACAGGCGTGACATAAAAGAAATCATTACAGCAACATGACTTTATTGCTTTTTATACAATACTACATCAACTGTGTTCAAGTATTTTGCTGCTCAGTGTGCGTACATATTTACATTCATTCTACTTTTTGTAGCAACTGAAACATAGTATAAACTTGGCATATGTGTGCTGTTGCCACAACTACAGGAGCATGCCATGCTTTTCTGGGTGGTGTAAATCTCATCATGATGGCATTTTTCTCCCTTTTTTTTTTTTCAGAATTGGGCACACTTTGATGTCCATAAAGCTTGGAAAAGCAGAATGTGCTTGTTAAGCTGAAAGAGGTGACAAGGTCTTTCATTGTCCTTCAAGACACACTTCATCATTTGTTACTGCAAGAAGCATCAAGATGGTCAAAGCAGTTGTTTGCCAAGTGCTGTTTAGAGTTGCACTTCCTCTTGTTTTGTTGCTAGGTATGTGGGCAAATTTCTGTATCTTGTTCTAGTCTAGAATAAATGGAGAAAAAGTTGACAGCTTTTCATTCTTTTAATTAAGGTTTAATTAGTAAAATCTTAAATATGGTCCACTGTTAAAGGGAACACTTAAATTTGTGCATTTCCTTTTGCTGGTGGCTTAACTGCGAGCGGCTACGCAAATAATGCACGTTGATGGTACAAATGTGTCTAAGAGAGTCAGAACTGCCAACCACAACCAATGTGCTGCAAATATATGCAACAGAGGCTTGTCAAGAAAACAAAATACAGACACACCTTGCACCCTTTAACAGTAGACAATTCAACTTTTATTTCACCTCATTTTATTGGTACATACTCCCAGAGCTGAGTGGCATTGCAGAATGGAGTGAGTAATTGAGCAATATATATATATATATATATATATATATATATATATATATATATATATATATTGCAGGAATATTTAATAGCTTCTGGTTTTTGCTATGTGTAACACCGGTTTATCACGTGTGACACTTGCAAGTGCAGCTAATTCTGCATTTATATTGATGCTTTATTTATATTGTTGTTTATATTGTTTATAATGGTATATTACTTGTGTTAATTCATTTATATTGTTGCTTTATTTATTTTGTTACTTTATAGTTATATTTTCAGTTATATATATGTGTCTATTGATGCCAGACTGTACAGGGGAGCCGAGGCCTTCGTCAGGCATTCCAGCCTTTAGCCCCGGCTTCCTCCTTTTGTACAAAGGGAAACAAAGTTCATTGACATATATATATATATATATATATATATATATATATATATATATATATATATATATAATAAGAAGCGAGAAACACAGTAAAGGAAAGAAGAACCTGTTAGCTCTGTATTAACTGGAGACATTAAGGGATAGAATTTATATAATTAGGATAGAATTTGGTAAAAGGGGTTTTGTGATATTGAGTTGTGACATGAACCACCAGTTCATTGTCACAGCCAAGTGGAATGAGTTGTAGCCTGAATAACTACTACTTCTTTCTTTATAATAGCACTTTGACTTGAGCAAGATGTGCTAATATGTTTGCAGCTCTGTATTTGAAGTTGTAAGATTAAAAGATGTATCAACATGCACTGCTTTCATACAGATGATGCTTATTTTTTATGAGGCTATTTTCGAAACATATTTACAGGAGCTTCGTTCTTTTGGCTTTACTGGTCCATGGTTAGAAACAAGCATAAGTAATGGCAGTCAGTGGAAGTGCTCGAAAACTGTGCTAATTTTCCCAGAAAAAAATTAAAATTTTCAACGCCCTTCGAAACCTTTATTTTACAGCAGGCACTAGAATAGTTAGAATCGTACATTAATAATTTTTTTTATCATGTCCTAATGGGACTCTTTTGTCTATTTTTCTGAGTTAGCTGCATTATTGTAAAGCCTACTCTTTTCACCAAGAAGTTGCTGCATATATAAATTTTTGCAGGTAATATGGTGGCTCATACCAAGTAGCAAACTGAATTATTCAAAATGCACACCATTTCCTTTGCTCAAACCTTGGTCACTTATGGAACTTTGTTTTAGCTTTCACGAACGGTGATGAAGGTAATAAATGTGCATCACATTAGCTTTAGAACAAGGTCTTTTGCTTTTTTTTCTTTCAGTACATTATGAAGTTTAGCATTGCTTCTCATTTTGTAGTTGAAGGTGTAACAGTTAAGCTTGGAAGTGTGTATTTATATAATGTGATTATAAACGTATTTCTGTTGGTGATTGTTAATCGTTGCTGAAAAGTAGGGGAAACAAAACATCAACAATTATGAGGGCAGCTAGGAGCTTCTTAAGGTTGTATAGTTCTGAAAGTTCATGGCATGGTATAGCATTCTAAGCTGCACAAGAAATCTGAAATGACTATGGTGGGGGCATCATTTTAGAACGCGCAGGTGAAAATGGGGATCGGTGTTGACTAAATAAAGCCAGTGAACACACCTCTGCTACTGCCAGCAAAAAAGTCAGAGAAATAACTGGTACAACTTCACTGTCTCTAATGCATCAGTTACTCTTATTGGCATAAATCTTTAATGCTTTTTTATTTATTCTTTTGTGCATAAAGTACATCAGGAAGTTATGCACAAATGCCGAGTCACATAAGGCTTAAATCTTGACTCAGTAAAGAAAGAGTGCTGAAAAGTGTTTGTATTGTAGTGCTAATCATTGACTAGCCCTTAGGTAAGAGCTGTACATTTGTTATTTTGTGCTGCTTTGAGCTGGTTAGCTGTATATAGTTGCTGCACTTATAGTAGCAGAAAGTCACATTGACAATTTCTTTTTGTTGCAGCGGTGCTGTTTCGTTACAATGTGTTCTCCTTTGTGTACTTACTTCTTCTGTTGGCCAATCCATTAATTCCTGGACCTACTTCCAGGAGCACAAACATAGGTAAGTTTATTGGAGGTATCCGCATACAGCAACACTTGTTGGTTCTGTGACCTTGTAGCCGGCTGGCCCTGCACAACCTCATTTTCTCTGAAACTCCTGTTTTGAGTGTGTATATGAGCATGCATGCATGTGTGTTAACTTAGTGGTGTAAAAAAAACTCTTGTTCTTGTGGTATAGGCTCTTCTATGTGGTTAGATAAGGATTCAAGCGGTGTTTTTTTTTACATATTATCTGCCTAATAATTTTTACAGCCATTGTGTCGTATTTATACATACTGTAAAAGCTTGTAAACTGGAAAAAATGTCCAAATTAATGTCCAAATTACCAAAAGGTCAAAATAAACGCAATTTTTAAAGCATGCGGTGCACGTAAAAGGGCTGCTGTCTCAGCTGCTGCAGAATGAGCTATAGCTACACTATTGACACAATCACAGATAGCATCTGTGAAGTGCACGTGCTCCAAATGAAAACGAAACTATTTGCCCTAGCTGCTGCAGATGAATGCTTCGTTGCAGATAACACAATCAGGATTGCGTTCTTCCATGATTTATGGTGATCCATGGTGAGGGAAGGCGTTATTTTTTACATTTTCGGTTTTCGAGCCTTGCCAGCAGCCCAAAAGTTGCCAAATTATCCCATTTGCAGTCAAATCCATCCAAAATAACAAGCGTCCAGTCGCATAGTGATGCATATTTTTGACAGGACTAGAGAATACGTCCGAATTATTCGATTTTCCAAATTAACGAGCTTTACTGTACTTACATGTCCTTGTAGTCCGAAGTAGAAGAGAAGCTCAGGGGAAGATGGAGGCTTGAATTGATAAACTGATCACTAAAAACTATGGAGAACAGAGAATGTCGCTGGAGCCAATGTTTTGACAAGTGGACTTGTCTTCATCAGGATGGCAAGTTGACTTGTTGCTGCCCTGATGAAGACAAGTCCACTTGTCGAAACATCGGCTGCAGTGACATTCCCTGTTCTCCACTGTTTTTAGCGATCTGTTCATCGATGTCTTTGTGTCACTTGAGCATAACTACCTAGTTAACAAATGAAACAATAGGAACACACAAGTGCACATGTATGCGCACAGTTAAAGGAGGAAGTGAATTGATGATGCCACCAGAACAGCACACACGCGAGAGAGAGAGAGCAGTGTTCTTAAATTGGAGAACCTCACATTGACTATCAGTCCAGTTTTGTAGACTAGACAAGCTGTGAACCAATGAGGAATTGTCTATACAGTTAAACCTGGATATAATGAAATTGAGATATTCCCAAAAAACTTCGTTATCAAGAGGATTTCGTTATATGCAGGTTCGACACAAAAATTCAAAAAAGAAACGCTTAAGTAAGCAAAAAGGTAACAGACAGCAGAGCTCACCCAAAACATTTACTTTGGGTGAGAAAACGTACACAGCTGCGAGCACTTAAAATGTAACCGCTTATAGTGAAAGACCGGCTATAATGCGGTTTTTTCTGACCCCCATTTATTCTCCCCTAGAACTTAATGTATATGCATACCGCTTAATGTGCAGCCCTCCCCCCGAGTTGAAGGACCGGACATAAAACCCCACATGTGTGGTGTTTTATGTGAAACATAGGAAAACTTAAATTAAACCATATGCTAAACTCGGGGGAAATTGTATGACAGCTATATAATGAATACTGTAAAACATTTTTTGAGCATTTTATTTAAATTTATCTTCAAAAATCAGCTTTTCGTTTTATCATACCTTTGAAGTATCTGTCTTTTCAGTACGAACAAACTGCTACCTCAAGACAGTCGTAGGAGCCAGCACTTTATTTTGTGTGGCTCAAGTGGTCTACCAAATAGTACTGTTATCAACACAAAGCTACAGCAAGGAACACAATGCTGCTGATAGGTAAGCAATCTATTAAAAAGTCAAGAACCATTTATTTAAATGTATGGGGTCATTGCACTTTATATTTTAATCTTATGCCATATCTATTAACTGCCCTAACAACTGTAGGGACAATATGACAAAATATGTATTGCTCGTGCACACTGTTTGGTTGTTTTAATGTGTTGAGATTAACCGTGTTTCACAATATGCTTAGTCATTAATACATTAATGTGACCATTTGGGCATGTTGGTAAGACATGACAAAACTAGAGCTATGCAAATAGCAAAATTTTGAGTGTAAAGTGAATTCGAATATTAGTGTTTGAGTGCAAATGGAATTGAATATTTTTCTAATAGGGTTCAAATATTTTTAAAATGTCATGTTAATTGTTATATAAAAATGTAATGTTAACATGGACAAAAAGCAAATTTATTGCATGGCTTGTGTACTCCTACTATGTTGTCCCTAAAGGAAGAATAGTCAAGTTTAAAAACAGTCAACCAGGAAACTATGCATATGCATAGTTTTCACGCATTACACGAGTGTTAGCGTCCCCATTTCACGCGAGTGTTAGCTTCTCGGTAGTATGTGGGTGTTAGCTTCCCTTCACTTGAATGCTGGCTTTGCCATAGTACACAGATGTTAACTTAGCCTCAGTACATGAGCATTAGCTTTGCCGCAGTGAAGTGCACTACTTATAGGAATGGGCCACATGTCGTGACACCTAGCATATTTTGCCCCTTAATCACAAACTTCAAATAGTTTGAATAGTAAAAGTGAAGGGCAAATTGAACTGAATAGCAAACACTCTTCGAAAATTATTTGAAAATTTGAATATTCGCACACCCCTAGACAAAACCTTTCTGTACATAAACAGACAAAGGCAATGAAAAGGACAGCAGACATGGCAATGTTAGCTGAGCAAAGCTGAAGATGGAACATGTGCCTGACTCGTCTTATGTGCTTTTAGTACAACACACAGGGAAAACACAGCACCTGTCTAGTCTTCTGTGTGTTTCAATACTGCATGTGTGTGATATGTCACTTGGCAAACACCTACTTTCCCAGCAACATGTCATAAAGCAGTCTTTGTGTGGGGTTTGGCTTTAGCTCCTTCGCCTTCTTGGAGTGATCACTTTACAAATTCATTTACGTGGAAGATAGCTACGGAGCTAGCTTCTTAATCTTTCCCCCCTTTGGCTATGCCATATATTTGGTTGTACGCATGGTGAGGTTGTTCTGCACACTTGAAAGTATGTTATTATTTCACATAGTTGTAGCTGTTGCACTGCATCGCATTTCTGTGTAGTTTTGTTTTGCTGATGGTTTAAAAGCTCAATAGCAGCAATAGTTTTGTAGAGATTTTACCTTGATTGTCTCATACGCAGCTGTAGCCTACAAGAACGCCTGCTAGCACTGGTTGGGCTTCATCGGGCAGATGGAATCAAAGCACCAGAGGCACTTTCTCTTCTTGGCCTCGACTTTGTTGTGCTATTTGCAGCTGTATTCACCTTGGTGATATGTGAAAAGCTAGGTGAGCACATTTGATACCTATATTGCCTGTATTGCTTACATGAGTCTGTGTATTGTAGTCATTCTAAAAAAATTCATGGAGCATAATTAATACATTAACAGGCAGACAAATAAAATGCAGTGTAGACAGAATAATGTCATAATTTTTAGGAAGACAAATGGGTGAAATAGCAGAATTTAGTAACTAATATCACTACAGAATTTTGAGAAAACTCCTAAGGTGATACACCCTATGAAGCCAAACGTTAGGTCTACATTTTTTAGTGCAGTAATAGGCTTTTATATAAAAAATTTGATGAGGTCATTTTCTCTTGCTAGACTGTCAGGCTATGATGGGATTCAGTTTTGTGATGACACACAATCCAATGTTGCATGTTTAAAGAGTGAGCTGCTATATAATTCATTCGGAGATAGTTTAGACAGGACACATTCCTAGCCTAATGACACATTGTACAAAAATCTAGGAAATGCGAGAGTGTATAAATTTTAGACATATAGCAATCGTGGCCACGTTTTCTTTTGGCTTAAATAAGACAAAATTTCTTTTTTTTATCAAACTCTCAATATGGTGTGCTAAAATGGATGCTTAGGTGAGTTGGTACGTAGCTTCAAAAGAAAGAACAGTGCAAGAAGCACACAACATAATGACACACAGATACAGCATCTCATTTGTATGACATTTACCTTGTGTTGTCCTTTTATTGTGTTGTTCTTCTCAGTATGGCTTTTGTTGCTACAGAAGCACTGTCACACTCCTAGAGGACTTCTAAGATGTAGTGAAAAATTAATTAGATAGAATTGCAATTGTAATTTACCTTTTCCTGCACCTGAAAAGAAGCGTTTGATACATTGGATCTTGGATTATTACTTAAAAAAACTTGTCCAAGGATTCCATGGGCTGTACATAGATTTATTAGACTCCGTCGAAAACAGCAAGTTTTTCGAATTCAGTATATAAAACAGTGACCTTATTCATATAAGAAATGAAGTTCCACAAGGATCTGTGCTAGGATCTCTGCTATTTAATTTTTATGATAATGATCAGTCTGTACTAGCCTATCAAATTATTTGCAATCTTGTGTTGCTTACTCATGTCACATTCATTGAGAATGGATGGTTGAAAACTATCTTTGGTTGGAGTAACTTTGATCTGTAGTGGTGCACATATTTAAGACCTTGTAGTAAATCATACACTTAACGCAGAGCACTGCCAGCAATCAGAAGGACTTGCACTGCCGGCTCAAAGCGTTTTACAGAATCGTCGAAATTGTTTCGGGCTCCCTTTAAATTAGTTCTCAAACATTTCAGTGTATGTGTTGGTTTACTTGAAGAAAATATTTATGAAATAATGACATGGTTTGAGTAAGGCTATGTTTGTGAACTCAAAAAGAGCATAATTAATTTGCTTTTATAGCGCATACAAAAAGAAAGTTGAAGGAACAAAGTAACTTATGCCAGTTCAAAAGAACTAGACTTTTGTGCGTGAAAGCGTGCCTTGGGTGCTCTTACCAAAGTATGCAGTATGTTGCGCAAATACATGCTAATCTTATTTTGGATGAATCCTTTCTAATTTGTCCATTACATAGCATTTATAGCTAAAGGTCTCCAAGCTGTAATGTACTAAATTAGATCTTATACTAAAGGGATACTGCAACACTATCGGACAAAGTCTGGAAGCTGTATCAATCAGTTGCGGAGGTCCCCGTGAACATGTGAGCCAGATAATATTCCACTGCATGCACCAGGGAATTTTCAGTTTGGTTTCAAACACACCTGGAAAGTGCGCGCTCTTCAACAATTGACATCACTGGGGCCACCCGCTAAGTCACTTGAGGCAGTAATAGCAGTGGCTGATTTTATGATTGTGGAAAGATCTTTGTAATGCTTTTGTTGTTTGTTTCAAGCTCAACAAATAAAAAAAGGTTCATATCTCTCTTAAAAAGCAACAAAAATGTCGAGCGAACTAGTTGGTGCTCCCAGTGGTGTCATTTGTCAAAAGAAGAGCAGCGGCTTTCTAGCTGTGTTTAAACCAGATTTAAAATTCCCAGTTGCGTGCATTATATTTATCTCACGTGTTCGCAGGAGCCTCTGACTGATCGGAACTGTTTTCTGGCTATGTTCAAAAAGTGTTGCAGGGCCCCTTTGAGAAAGAAGGCTTGTCTCTAGGGCTCTTGGTGAAACTTTATTAGTGTAGTGCACAGACCAGCTTCACCATAAAGGCTAAATATATCTAGCAGAATTATATAGAAAATAACAAGTAGCAATGTACAAAGCATACAGTTATGCCATTGACCCAAAATAGTTGATGGCGGAACATATAGTATATTTGATATTGCCACCTGGTGTTGGCGCGTGCGGATGGACTCAGGGAAGTCGACAAGGAAGAAGTTCGAGCTGCCCCGCATCTGAGCTGTACGAGCCGACCTTCTTTTGATTAAACATCACTTTCTCTTCTCACGGCGTGACAAGACTGGTGGAGGTGCTGGGTACAAAGACTCATCCCATGAGCAACACCCCACCCGGCAGCCGGAACCCGAGTCCTGTACGCGTGAACACCCCAGTTCACCGAGTAAGCCGCCGGCAACGAGGCCTACTTCCCGAAACGCCAGGGCAACCTACCGACTGAGAGACTATGACATCGTCCTCGCTAGTCATGGAAGGTACATCATCTCCTACGCCAGCTTACTGTACCCTCGAGAATCCGCTGACGCCTCCCACCTTTCACGGAGATCTGCACGAGGACGTGGATGACTGGCTTAGTGAGTTTGAACGTGTCGCTGCGTTCAACCACTGGGATGATGACAAAAAACTTAGGCGCGTGTACTTCAGCTTAAAGGACGGCGCCCACACGTGGTTTCAGAACAGAGAAGATGTGCTGACATCATGGTGCGAATTCCAACGTCGCCTTCTGGAGTGCTACAGGAGCGCCGACCGCCGCGAGCGCGCTGAACGCGAACTACAAACCCGTGTTCAGATGCCAAATGAGGCCGTTACCATGTACGTCGAGGACATGATTCGTCTTTTCAAATGAGCGGATCCCACTATGCCCGAAGACAAAAAGTTGCGCCACCTCATGCGCGGTGTGAAAGAGCAGCTCTTTGCCGGTCTGATACGGAGCCCACCAAAGAGTGTGGCCGAATTTCACGAGGAGGCTGTTACGATGGAGAAGGTTCTCCGTCAGCGATCTGCCCTATTCGATCGGCAAGTTAACGTCGCAGCAACTTCCGAAGCATTCGCCAGCTTGGGGAGCGGCAGCACCGAATGGATCCGCGAGATAGTTCGTTCCGTTGTTCGAGAAGAAATCGAAAGGTACTGCGGAGTGAGACAGCCCGTGGTTGGCTCCATCACCAGCGTCATCCGCGATGAGGTTCAGCAAGCGCTGCACACCCGCCAGTATGCACCTACGCTCACTGCTATGCCTACCGAGGTGGACCCAGTTCCTGTGACGACAGATATTCCGCGCCGCACGTATGCAGAAACCGTGGGAAACTCTGTGCCCTTTTCTCGCCCGGCGGCTTCATTCCAGGCAATTCCGCCAGTCACCATTCAATCAGCGACGCTGGTTTTGACATCGACGGTTGCCGTGCACCAATGCGGAAGTCTGACTTCTGACGTACGCCGGACAGACGACCCCTCTGCTACCACTGCAGTGAGGCTGGTCACATTTACTGCGAGTATTGGTATCGACAACTTGGATTGCGCGGTTTTCCAATCAATTCGCCTCGTCCCCAAGTAGGCCAGAAGCCAAGGGAAATTGAAGATTATCTGGCCCAACAACGCGTGTCTTACTCACCACGTCAATCCCGATCACCATCTCCGGGGCGACGCTCACCTATCCGGCCACGATTCGAAGCGACGGCACAGGGGCGCTCACCAAGCCCCCGTCGGGAAAACTGAAGGCAGCGATCTTCGGAGGTGAGGTCGCTGGGACTCAGAGTGCGGAAGACCTCCCAACGGTACTCAGACGAAATGCTGCAGATTCAGTGAAAGCAGCAAGTTCTACGCGTAACGAATACCTCTCGCCCATCAAATCCCCATTCGAGCGCAGTGACAAGGGATCGCCGGCGGCCATATCCGAACTTCACGATCGAGTCTCACTTGACATACCTGTGCTGCTAGACGGCCATGAGGTCAATGCACTTGTAGACACCAGTGCAGATTATTCGATTATTTGCGGAAACCTGGCAACGACTCTTAAGAAAGTTATAACGCCGTGGAATGGAACGCGTGTTCGCACAGCTGGAGGTCACGTTGTTACCCCGCTGGGCCGCTGCACTGCAAGAGTCAAGATTCGGGCATCAACGTTTGTGCTCACCTGCATAGTCCTCCGCGAATGCTCGTGTCAGCTCATTCTCGGTATGGACTTTCTACACGAGTACGGCACAAATATAAGCCTCCGTGAGCGCGTTGTGACCTTCTTGACACAGCGCGCCACAGAACAAGACGCTCAGAGCTGCCCTAAACCTGTGCTGCGCGTTACTGAAGACAGCATGACGTTACCACCGCGAGCGACTGTTCCTGTCGAAGTTACCTGCGAAGGCCTCCGAGACGGCGATGCTGTTGCCGAAAGCAACGTTTCGCTCTTGCTGCTTCTAGGTGTGTGCGCAGCTCGAAGTCTTATACGTGCTCGTAACGGGAGGTCACAAATACTCATTACCAATTTCAACTACGAACATCGGCATCTCTTTCGTGGTACCGCTGTGGCATATGGCGATCCCGTTACTGACGTCACAGAGTGTTTCGCATCCGAGGAAACGTATGCTGGTGAAACTCTTCTTGACTGCATCGACGTCAATTCGAAGCTTTCAGACGGCAAGAAGGCTGCACTTCACGACCTACTAAAGGAATTCAAGTCTTGCTTCGCCGCCTCATCTAAAGTCCGCCAAACACCGCTCTCCAAGCACCGAATTATTACCGACGACGATGCTCGTCCAATCCGACAACAGCCCTACTGTGTGTCTGCTAAGGAACGCAAGGCCATTCAAACCCAAGTAAAGGAGATGCTCGACGATGGCATCATTCAACCACCCAGCAGCCCGTGGTCTTCACCAGTCGTCCTTGTAAAGAAGAAGGACGGAACACTGCGCTTCTGCGTTGACTACAGGAAGCTTAACAGCATTACAAAAAAGACGTTTACCCTCTTCCACACGTCGATGACTCTCTTGACAGGCTGCGGCATGCGAAATATTTTTCATCCATTGATTTAAAGAGCGGCTATTGGCAGATTGAGGTTGATGAGCGAGACCGAGAAAAGACGGCGTTTGTAACCCCAGACGGCCTTTATGAATTCGGAGTTCTCCCTTTCGGTCTTTGTTCTGCTCCTGCCACTTTCCAGAGGATGATGGATACCGTTCTCGCCGGCTTGAAATGGCAGAGCTGTCTTGTATACCTGGACGATGTGGTCATTTTCTCCGAGTCCTTTGAAGAACATCTGAGACGCCTCAAGGCGGTCCTAGAAGCCATTCGCTCAGCTGAGCTGACGCTGAAACCTGAAAAATGCCACTTTGGCTATGAAGAACTGAAGTTTCTTGGGCACGTCGTGAGTGCAGAGGGAATCCGCCCCGACCCAGAGAAAACTGCAGCCGTTGCTGCCTTTCCTGCTCCATCGGACAAAAAGGCAGTACGACGTTTTCTTGGCTTGTGTTCCTATTACCGTCGATTCATTGCCGATTTCTCCAGGATAGCCGAACCTCATGCGACTCACCCGAGACGATGTGCCTTTTGCCTGGACCACGCTACAACAGACGGCCTTCGAAGAGCTCCGGCAGCGCATGCAGTCAGCACCTGTACTGGCCCATTTCGATGACGCGGATACAGAGATCCACACAGACGCTAGTAACGTTGGCCTTGGTGCTGTCCTTGTGCAACGACACGGCCACGTTGAGCACGTCATCGCTTACGCCAGTCGTACACTCTCTCGGGCTGAGATAAACTATTCTGCTTCAGAGAAGGAATGCCTCGCAGTCGTGTGGGCGACGACAAAATTCCGGCCTTATCTATACGGTCGTCCCTTCAAAGTGGTGACTGACCACCACTCACTGTGCTGGCTGGCCAACCTCAGAGACCCATCTGGCCGCCTTGCTCGGTGGAGTTTGCGCTTGCAGGAATTTGACATCACGATTGTGTACAGGTCAGGGCGAAAGCACGAAGACGCTGACGCGCTTTCTCGAGCACCTGTAAGTTCCCCTTTTCTGCACTCTGAGTATGACGATGGGTTTCTTGGAGCCGTTACTAATACCGACTTCATGTCAAGGCAGCGAGCAGACGCAGAATTACGGCCCATTATCGATTACCTTGAGGGCCAAAAATCCCACCTTCCTCGGCACATTGCTCGCGAGTTATCTTCGTTTTACCTGAAAAGGGGCATTCTATACAAGAAAAATGCCCGCGGCAGCGACAAAGCCTTTGTCCTCGTTGTGCCTACCGACATGCGCGGTGATATCCTATTTGCTTGCCACGACAAGCCCACATCAGGACACATGGGCTATTCTTGGACACTTGCGCGAGTTCGTCAGCAGTACTACTGGCCACGACTATCATCTTGCTTGCACCGCTACGTGAAAGGCTGTCGCGAGTGTCAGCGCCGCAAGACACCGCCTGTGAAACCCGCGGGACTATTGCAACCAATTTCACCACCTGAGACACCATTCGACCTCGTGGGAATGGATCTTCTCGGACCCTTCCCTTTATCGTCATCTGGCAACAAGTGGATCATCGTTGCAACGGACTACTTAACCCGTTATGCCGAGACGAAAGCCCTACCTCGCGGCACGGCCTCTGAAGTCGCAAAGTTCTTCGTACACCAGATCGTCCTGCGACATGGTGCCCCGTCATGCGTAATCACAGACAGAGGAACGTCATTTACAGCGCAAATGATGCAGGACATTTTCAGACTGAGCTGTACGAGTCACCGCAAAACAACAGCGTACCATCCTCAAACTAATGGGCTAACGGAGCGCTTGAACAAAACCATCGCAGATATGCTGGCTATGTATGTGGACGTCCAGCACAAAACTTGGGACGAGATTCTTCCGTATATCACATTTGCCTACAACACCGCAACGCAGGAAACGACCCGATTTTCGCCTTTCCGTCTTGTTTACGGGCGAACCGTCCAAACAATGCTTGATGCCATGCTTCTGTGCGACCAAAGCTATGAACCTTCTCCAGGCACCGAGGAATACACTCAGTACGCCGAAGAAGCCCGTTAACTGGCTCGCGTAAATATCAGCCACCAGCAAGGCGCCGACGCACGCCGTTACAAACTCCGCCATCGAGACGTTGCTTATCGCCCCGGCGACCAAGTCTGGGTGTGGACACCTATCCGACGGCCGGGGTTGTCTGAAAAACTCCTAAGCCGCTACTTCGGGCCGTACAAGGTAGTGAGACGTGTTGGTGATGTAACATACGAGGTGCTTCCGAACGGTGTAATGCCTCCTCGTCGACAGCTCCGGCCTGAAACTGTCCACGTCGTACGGCTCAAGCCGTATTTCACTCAGTAGTTATTGTGTTTTCGCCCTTTTTCATGTGTTCCCGTGTGAAATTTACTTTCGTTTTCTCTTCAGTGACCTTGGATACTTCCATACACACGTATTTCTATTTTTCCAACCGCCACCGCGCCCTTTCACTTTTTCTTAAGGACATTGACTTCCGCTGGCTGACCCGTCTACCCATATGTTAGTTATTTCTCTCGTTTCCCAAGCATCAAGTCAATGCTTATGAAAGGGGGAGGGACATATGCCACCTGGTGTTGGCGCGTGCGGATGGACTCAGGGAAGTCGACAAGGAAGAAGTTCGAGCTGCCCCGCGTCTGAGCTGTACGAGCCGACCTTCTTTTGATTAAACATCACTTTCTCTTCTCACTGCGTGACAATATCGAGCAACTTCCTCTGTCATAAGTTCCAGTGAAACTTGTACAGAAGAGCTGTAAATGGCAAGCCTTCCAAATTCTAATCAAATTCTAATCAAATTCTAATAAAATTGCAACACACACAACATGGATGGCCGCGCACTTTCTGTAACTTCTTCGAGATGACTACAGCGTCCAAATTCATGTGTGTATGTAAAAACTGTGCTGATCCCGGAGGTAGGTAGTGTAAAACCACGTGAGGTGTAGAAAGCTTCAAGGTCTGTGGGTGTGTGTGGGTGTGCAGGTGTGTCACACTGTGAAACACATGCTCGCACCACTATTTTCCACTGTGCATCTCGCTCACAGGCTCCTAGCATTCCACATTCTCATTCTCGTGCCTCATGTGAACTCTATGCCCCGTGTGGAGTGTGTGTCTTTGTTGTACAAAAGCAAAAACTCTGAGCTGTTCCTCGAGGTGTAAAACTGTGTGGGGTGCAGAAAGCCTCAAGAATTCGATTGGTCTAGTCACCCACCTTCACCACCTTCACAGACTGAAATGGCTCGTTTTTTTTTTTCTTGTGAATCTTTTAGAACAGGAAACTTCAAAAATTGCAAACTGCACTGGACGCGAACAACCCTTCAGGCTAAGGTATTTATCAGCTGAGCTACGGCAAAGGAACCAGGCCCATAAATACCATTCTATTCAGTAAAATACACAAGGTTTCCTTCCAGTGTATCAACATTGCCAGAATGATGTGGTGCACAAAGTTTTTGGAGAGTAGTTAGAAGGAAGGATTCAGTATTTGGTTTTCTGATAAAACATCAGCTCTTGTATAAAATACAATAGTGTGTATATAGTGAAAAGAACAGGCATGCAAAACACGGACAAAAGGGGAAGAAGTGGACGACACGAATGCCGACTATCAACTGAAGTAAAGCACAGAGGCGAAAAAGAAAAGACACACAACTTATCTACGCAAGCTCAGGAAAGGTTGCGCCACCTGTCAAACGGTTACACGTGCCAGTATATGCAATGTTTGAGTGTGAATTAAACTGACTATTTTTCTAATAATGTTTGAATATTTTTAAAAATAATACTAGGTTAAAATACAGAGAAATCTACTGTGAAACATGGGTAAAAGAAACAAATTTATTGCACAACCAGTGTACTTCATATATCGGCTTTATAAAAAGAACAATCAAGTCCTAAGGAACAGTCCAACAGAGGAGTGAGCCTGTGCATGAGGTAACTTTGCTGCAACACACAAATGTTAGCTTCTCTGCAGTATGCAGGTATTAGCTTCTCTGCTGTGTGTGAGCGCTAGCTTCCCCGCTCCACGTGAGTTTTAGCTTCGCTGCAGTACACAACTGTTCTGGTGAAGCATACTGCATGTGAGGATGGGCCACTTGTCACAAGTCGTAGCATATTTTGCCACTTAATTATAAACTTCGAATAGTTCGAATAGTAAATGTTGAGTGCATATCGAATTGAGTAGCAGGCACTATTAGAAGATTATTCGAATATGTGCACACCCTTATACAAAACTAAATTGTGTCATTGAGTTCATTGCACTGCTCAGTCATACTGAAAAACGTCAGTGCTTCAGTAATATGACAAAACTCTATTTTTATACTCTATTTTTATGTTTTCAGTTGAAAGAAAGGCCTGTTTGTCAACATGTTCTTTCTGTTAATACCATATCCTTGTAAAAGAAAAAAAAAGCAACCTATAAACAGCTACATATAAGAGCCAATTTTCTCCAAAGATGCATATATAAAACGTGTGTGTCTTCTCTATAGTCAGGCTTTCGTCTTTGAAGAAACAAATTAAAACCCTGATGACATGGCACTGTCTAATATGTACTGCACAGGGTTTCTCATGTTGCTCGACTTGTGCTTCATTTTCCATCTTTTATTAGCTGCTTTCTTGTGGTGTCATTATAGTTGAGGAATCAAGTCGTAAGGCATACTTCTTCAATAATGTTTTTTTTTCTTTTTTTCTAGCCACTCCTGATGACACTCCGCGTGGTGGTAGTGTGCATCGACGACGGCACACATTCCTCATGCTATTGGGTGAATTCTTAGTGCTGCTTTTGATGGCAGCCGCCGGGATTCTGCACGCATCACTCTGTTCACTGGCCTACTTCGTAGCATTTCTTTGGTCGGCCACATGGCTGGGCATGCACCGTCCATTGTCAACAGGTTATCGGGCCATGCGAACGCTGCTGTTACTCTATAGCGCCATGCACTTTGTGGCCCTCTACACATACCAGTTGGACTATATCCAGGAGCTGGTGCCACCTGCCAGCCTGCAAGCAAGGTTAGCCTGCGATTTTTCCGCCACTACCATAGCAATGAAGCTGCTTGTAAGGTCTGCAGGGAATTATGGAACCAATGGTGAGCAGATAATCATTGATGTGTAATGCAGGTCTTAGCATATTGGCAGTAATCTTATTTGAGTATGATACACAAGAAAATGTCAATTTCATTAATGTCTATGCATCTGAAGTGCTCCTCAGCGCACCCCATTACCAGTTTTGGTCTTAGTCACTCTTATAATAAATGCCAATGCAATAAAATTTTGCCACAATTGTGCTCCAGTGAGTTCAAGTGACATTACTGCTTGTCACTATAAACTTGGTCATGGCAATCAACCATGCAGTTCTGAAGGTACGCACCCTATGCATACAGGGTCAGAAGGAAATTGTTGTGTGCCACAGTTGCTGTGGACGAAATTGGGGTCAGTATGCATGTGATTGTGAGTGGTGGCCATGCAGTTTTGAAGGAATTCATGCAGTCGATTTGCACAGTCTAAAGAAAACTGTTTTCTGTAGCCACTGCATACAAAAATGCAGTTTCTACAGATGTGACCATGCATAGCAACCATCAAGTTCTGAAGGCACACAGTCAATGCAGTGTGGTAAGTGTTTGTAAACAGAAGAATCAAAGCTTCAAAAGCATCAGATGGGCATGAAGTGTTCTGCACATTTGAGTTCTGGATTGCCTATCATTCTTCTGTGGTACCTACTGACGATTATGGTGGTACAGTTAAACCTGGATATAACGAAATTGACAAATTCCCGGAAAACTTCGTTATAAAGAGGATTTCGTTATATGCAGGTTCGGCACAAAATTTCGAAAAAGAAAAGCTTAAGTAAGCAGAAAGGTAACATCGACTGTAGAGAGCACCGAAAACATTTATCTTGGGTGAGAAAACATTTACAGTTGAGACCACTTATGTGACAGCTTATAGTGAAGGACTGGCTATAATGCGGTTTTTTCTGACCCCCGTTTGCCCTTCCATGGAACTTGATGTATGCACATCCCACTTATTGTGCAGACACCCCCCAGTTATAATGCTGAAATCCCGCGGACAAACGAGGTAGGGAGCAGGCTTCAGAAAGGAAGTGCGCTGCTCGAAAAGAGCGCAGCGAATCGCCGTGGAGGAGGAAGGAGAGCGGAACGAATGAACATTGAGCGGAGGGAAGAAAAAAAAAAGGCCGCGGCAGCCGCGCGTCGCGCACGCTCTCTCTGAGGATAGGATTTCCAAGGCGATGGAGAATGCTGCTACGGCCGTTTGTCAGCTGCGAACGCTGCACGGAGCGCGCACCCGCGACCTCCAATTTACTGCTGTTTGTCTCCGGTTCTTTTTTTTTAACATTTCACGAGCGCTGCCCTTGAATCACCCCGTGGGCGCGATTTCCTGCGCACCCCATCCCTGTGTTGTCAAGGGCAAGCTTCCCGTGAAGCGCGCCGCCCGTGACCACGCGAGCTAGGCCTAACAAGCGCTGTCACGGAGTGTCAGGTTAGCGAAGTGGCAGTGACCAAAGAGCGGCGCTGCCAGCACATTGAAAAAAAAAAAAAAAACTCGCTTTTTCCCTTTCTCTCTCAAGCCGGCGCGGCTCGGCAACAACAACTTGCAAAGGAGGGTCAGGTTTGAAGTCAGGGGGAAAGGACACGCCCGCGGTGGCAAGATCGCAGAGTCGAGGGATGCAGGCCCGCCTCGCACACGCTCGCACGCACGCACATGTGCGCTCGCTCTCGCTTCGCAGTCACCGTGCCTTCGAGCGCGCCAAGCGCGACGCCGTTGCTTCGCATTCCGTCGCGGTGGAGAAGGTGTTTCCGGTTGTTGCTCGCACAAAAGTGACAAAATTTGGGGCAAGATTTCTAGGTCGTCGGCGGAGAAAATTCGTTATTTCGAAGGGGTCTCCCACTGGCACTTGTTACATAGAGGTCTCAAATACATGTGCTTCTATGGAGTAACAGCGGGGAATAGAAAAACTTCTCTCCTTGAGTAATCCAAACCAAGAAGAGCTTTGTAATGCATATGATTGCTGTAACCACAAGACAGGCACAAATGTTCTGTTCTCCTTAATTAACAAGTCACATTAATGAGGCTTTACTGTAGCATTATGAATGTTCTTAAATAAGCAATTTTGCAGCAACATATTTTTCAGACGTCCTGTCACTTCTTATGTAGCAGTATTGGCTACTGATGGATTTGAACTGGAAGTTGTGAGGTCTGTTTGTAATTTTACTGAAAAGATTCTTTGAAGGGGTAATTATTTGAGAAGTTAGAAGAAATTGAATTGTGATCTTACCATGCCACTTGAAAGCGAATTCTGTTTTCATCAGACACTCTCATTCTTTGCTTTGGCTTGCATGTTTCATGTATACGAGACAAAAATAAGCATATTGATTGATTGATTGATTGATCTGAAAGTGGTGGCCATTTTCCTTCCATCTCCTGTGTATAAGGAGACCATTTCATGTTCATGTAGTAAGCCCAGCCTCCTCCTTTTTGTACTGTCTTGCTTTGTGGTGTATTTCTATTGTGGCATTACATGTTCCACAGTGAAGGACTAACTGTAGTCCAATGCCAGGGTGTGATGGTCAGTGAGGTGCAAGTAGTGTATGTTGAGTAGGGCATTTGTACAAGTGACCTTGACTCTCACTTGAGGTATGGCTTCAACAGGAAGGGCATGCAACTTCTTTGAAATTTTGGCCATTTTTGTGCCACACAGCAATTTCATACTTTTCCAACATGATCTCCACTGTGTGATACACAATCAAGTTTTTATTCATCTACAATACCCAGACATGGTGAGGGGTCCTTTAAATGCTTATTTTTTAAGTGTGTGATCAAAAATGTTGGGAAACTTCAGCAATTGATCAGATCTTATATGGTTAATCATTGAAAGTGTTTTGGACAGCGCATTCAGTCTTTTGTTTGAACGTGTCTCTTGGAGCTTACTCATTGTTATCAGCAATGCCATGAATCCCAGCCGTGGTGATCGTATTCCAGTGGGGGAAAAATGCAAAGAACACCCGTGTACTTAAATTTAGATGCACATTAAGCACCCCATATGGTCAAAATTAGTCTGGAACCCTCAACTACAATCTGTGCCTCATAACCATATCGTAGTTTTGGCATGTAAAACCCCATCAGTTATTTTATCATCATTCAGCGATACCATGTGTTATGTTCATTGTACATTTGACTTGTCTCATTGAATTTTACTGCATTGGGAGCTTTTGCATTGCTTTAAAAATGTTGTCACATCACTAAAACAAATCCTTTATTCATATGCACATTGCCAACTGTGGTGTTTTTGTTGGATTGATGCAAGCACTGTTGACTCCTCTGGAATGTGCGAGACTGATGTGGAGGTAGCAGCCTGGCTCTAGTGTAAATTCGCATTGAGGATTGTTATCCATAATCACTGCAAGAGATATTTTAAATGTTGCATGTTGCTTTACTGTCTTCTGAATTTTGCCCTTCAAAACCAGTTTCTTTACAAGGCATATTGTTTGCATATTGCTGCAAATTTTTCCTTCAAGTGAGGTTCCACAAACATTACCTGCACGTGATGTTGCCACTGCTTCTCAGTTTGAGCATTACTCAGAGGCTATATATGTAAGAAAGAATGATGAAAAATGTCTTGGTTCTCTTTGTTTATTTTATAAAAGACATGCTGTGGCTAAGCCACACGTCATGTGTACAGTGGAACCCCGCTCATACGTTTTTCAGCGGACAGGGGCAAAAAAACGTAACAACCGGGAAAACGTTAGAGTGAGGAAAGCTCCGAAAATGAATGAGAACAGGGCCGCCTTGACTTCAAACAATTTGTTTCAGCAAGGTGAGCCATCTAGGTCGCCGACCAATAATTCGGACAGCCACGCGGTACTGCCAGGGCCCCCATAGACTTCATGTGTTAAGAAGACCGATATTTCGGATGGTTTATAGCTCTAAATTCGATAATTCGGACTCCGTTCGCGGCTGTCG
Source organism: Hyalomma asiaticum (assembly GCA_013339685.2). Classification (NCBI taxonomy): domain Eukaryota; kingdom Metazoa; phylum Arthropoda; class Arachnida; order Ixodida; family Ixodidae; genus Hyalomma; species Hyalomma asiaticum. Next base: position 205,142,045 of record CM023481.1, read on the forward strand.
AGCGCAGTGAATGGGCGGCCATTATAGCCTCCGGCTCCCCGATGAAAGTATGGCCTCAGAGATCGCAACCAAAACTGTGATCATTGAGGCTTAGTTAAAGCGTGACGCACCAATTTTGGAGGCAAATCGCTCCATCACTGCGATCATCACATCCTGTTCCGGCACTCCGCGCGTGGTTTGTGATTGCGAGTACAGCTGGTCGGCTGGTCGCGTTGGGTCCGCGATCGCTCGATAGCGCTTTCACATTCCGTCTTCGGTGCTTGTTTACCGTATTTAACCGCATAATTTGCGCCCTCGCATAATTTGCGCACCCCTGATATTTAGCCAGCTTTACGCATATTTTGGACTGGCCATCCAGCCCGAAACAGCCCGCCGGCGCGCGCACGGACAAACTTCGGACAGCCGCGCGGCTGCGCCCCTCACTGCGCAGGCGAGCGCAGTCATACGCAAAAGGGGCTGCGAGTGTGATGTCCCTTTTTCCGATTCTTTTCTCTGGAAGCCCCCGTAGCCCAAAGTACGGTCGCTAGAATAAAAGCACGCGAGTGGGGGCGAAGAAAACAGCTGAAGCAGAGATCAAACGAGCCTGGCCCACCTCCATTGCTCGGGGGCGATAACATCACCCCTATCAGGACGCCTGCCGTCGAAGCGGGGAGGAAACGCCCCGCCCGTCTTTAACGAGCATGAAAAGACGCAAAGGCAGGAGGGGGGGGGGGCAGTGTCGCTCGGCTGCTAGGCGATCCCGTGGCTGCCAAGATGGCGCTGGCGCTCGCGCTATCTCGGCAGCCATCAGCGGGCGGCGGTTCCTGCAAGCGTGACCAAGACTGTCAAAAGTCAAATCAAAATAGCGGTGCCCGGGTGGGTACGGCGTGCCAGGTTGCAACGCATCATGCGGGAACAGGCCCACAGTTGCGACGTAACAGCGGGGTTCTCAATACATGGGATCCTATGGCAGCTATGCCGGGACCGATGAAAAACAACGTAACAGCCGGAAAAACGCAGCAGTGAGGAACGTAACAGCGGGGTTCCACTGTACATGGCTTCAGCCTTTGTTGCCTTCATGTAAACTCTGTAGGTTTTGTATTGTCACGCATATTTTCTGAAAAATCTTGGAACACCTGCAGTAAATAGCACCTATCATTGTTCTTAATTTAAGATCAATAATTAAGAACAATAGACCAATAGACTTAAATTAAGAACAATTGACCATTGTTCTTAATTTAAGCACTTTGTGAGGCATGCAGTTGTCATCCTTCACATGCACTGTGACCTGTGCAATAGTTCGCTAGGTGCTGTTGGCAAATCGTATAAACGGTTTCGAAGAACTGGAAGTTTGCCGAGGTGGTTATTATTCGTATTGTTGTTGTTCTTTTGTGGGGTTTTACGTCCCAAAACCAGCTCAGATTATGAGAGACGCCGTAGTGGAGGGCTCCGGAAATTTCGACCACCTGGGGTTCTTTAACGTGCACTGCACAGCACACGGGCCTCAACATTTCGCCTCCATCGAAATGCAGCTGCCGCGGCCAGGATTCGATCCTGTGACCCTCGGATCAGCAGCCGCGTACCATAGCCACTAGACCACCGTGGCGGGGCTTTATTCATATTAAAACGGCGCAAAAACACTATGAGCACCTGTCCTGTGTCCTTTCATGTGTTTTTTTGCTGTTTCAGTATGAGGTACAAAGCACTATACCCAAATTGGAAACCTTGTATAAACTTGCATAAGAGCTCATTTTTTTACTTGTGTGTTTGCTTGCTTCAAGACTGAATACCATGCAAAGTGTTCATTTTACAAGGATGAAAATGTACAGTAAAACCTTGATAATTTAAAGGCCGCCGGACTGCGAAAATTCTTTGAATCATGCGGATTTTCTAATTAAGTGAAATGAAGAAAAATAGCAAAGGAAAAAGCCGCAAAATTAAACCACAATTATCTTCCACGTAAGACAAACGCTACTTAAAATAATCAGTAATGCTGGATTGTTTAGTGTGGTAGTTCGCCGCTCCAAATGCCATGTTCTCAAGCTTGCTCACAACACGAAGCATTTCACAGTCACCACCGCTGCACTCTATAAAGCTGCGGAAGGTGTTCACAGCATCGACAACTGATGCCAAAGCAGGCGCACGAGCAGGTTCATTATCGTCGCCATCGTCGACGATTTGCCCACTGTCGACGATTTCTTCGTTCACATTAGCATACGATGTTTGGACGCTTGCCTCAACATTCGAACACTCCCTGAAGCTTAGTCCGTCGCCGTTGTTTTCACCAGTGTCGGTGATCCGGGCACACATCGAGTCTCCATCATTGTCTAGGCTGGACGAGCTGCAAGCACCATCCTGACCCTCACCACCCTGTTTTCGAAACCTGGCATGTTCAAAGCAGTGCATGATGACGTTTGGCTGCAGCTCTTTCCAGGAAAACACAATCAAACAGATCGCGCCGTGGAGATGTCATATCCCTTTCCATTGTCATAGCAGAGCAGCACACGCTTCAGCAAGTGGTGGCAGTAAATCTTCCTCATTTGCAAAATCAAAATCTTCCCTTGGTCCACCAGCTGTGATATGGCTGTTGTGTTTGCAGGGAGGAAGACGACCTTGACGGCTTCCAGGTTTCTGATGTCACCGTGGGCCAGGCAATTGTCGATGACGAAGAGCATTTTCCGCCCCTTGGCAGCAAACTTCCGGTCAAGGAGCCGCACGTACTCTTCGAATATTGCAGCCATCATCCACGCCTTCTTGTTGTGCCTGTACATAACGACATCCCTCGGAGGAAGGCATGCGTTCTTAAAGCACCTAGGCCGACCCGCTCAGCCAATGACGAGCAATGGAAGCTTGTCGTTTCCAGATGTTCGCGCTGAACAAAATCGACATCCTTTCCTTAGGCTGCTTTCTCCCCGAGACAGCAGTGTCCTTAGGAGTAAATGTTTTCGTAGGAAGCATCTTGTAAAACAAGGCTGCTTCAAGTTGTACATGTCTTCTCCAAACTCCTGAAGCAGCGGTGCCAATGTATGTTTCTGTCAGTCGTCAACGATGTTCGTGTCTGCGCTGCCGCTTTCCCCACACACTGTCAAGTACGTTAGGTTATTTCGCTCTTTAAATTGAGCAAACCAGCTGTTGCTGCTCTTGAAGCCTTCATGGCCAAGGCACAGTGCCAGCTCATTGGCCTTCTCCTGAAGGATGGTGCCGTTCATGGGAAGATTAGCGGCATTTGCTTGCTCTAGCCACTTTATCGAAGCGGCTTCAATGTCCAAGTACGTTGGGAAGTGAACCCTTGATCGCTTCGACGAATGTGTCTTCCCGTATGCCTCAAGCACCTTGTCTTTGTTCTTCAAGATGGTCGAAAATGTCGACAAAGGCATCTTGTACTTTTTGGCAAGTTGAGTCTTTGTGCACATTGACTTCTCAGCCTCCTCGATTAAGCAGAACTTCTCCTGCAGTGTCAGCACCTTGTATTTCGGCATTGCCCGTGGGACAAATGCTACGCAGCCCACGTGAAAAACATGAAATGGGAAACGCACTTAACCTACTGGTTCCCTGTGCTGACAGGAAACAGTGTCATGGTCAAACGTTCTGGACTCTGAATGTTGCAAAATCGAATTGACCGGAAGTGTGCTGTAAAGCTCTGCGCCGCCTATCGTCGCGCCGCCTAGCTGGAGGGAAAAAGAAAAACGAATGTGCTCTGGCTGGGTGGCTCTGGCAGCCTTCAGATCACGGGAAGGCCAGTGGGAAAGCCGAACATGACAATGTCACTCTACCAGCTACCATGACCTCCACAATATGCGTCGCCGGGAGGCTGTTTCACGTACGTTGCTCCCGGCGGGAATTACGAATTGTCAGGATGGAGCCCAGCGGACTATTCGAATAATCCGGTAGAATTTGCATTGAAAGTCACAGGACCGCTCAAATTTTTCAAATTGATCAAAATTTCGATTTATCTTAGATCGAATTAGCGAGGTTTTACTGTAGTTCGTAGGCACAGCTCATCTTACTGAAGGTTTCATTGTACTACCAGTAGGTTGACATGAAAAAGCCAGTTTTTTAAAGTAAAATGGAGTGTAAGTTATTTGAATGAGTCAAAATTTTTATAATATGCTAATGCTGAATGTATACATTTTGTATTTCAGGCTCTTGGGGCTGACCTCTCTGCGCATTCCTGCTTGCAATTCAACAGTCCCAACGGAGGCAGACATAAGGGTACTGCAGTTTAGGTCACTGCATTGGACGCTCTATGTCAGCCCTCTGGTGTTGCTGAGTTTCTATTTTACTGTTGCCACTGTGACGCGACTGCAACTCCTGCAGCAGTTGGTGAGCTGTGCCCAGGTTGAACACCTGGTTTATTTCAGTCTAGCTTTGTTTGAATTCCATCTACTGAAGGTTCTTAACAAGATGTAAACTACACTTATGAGGGGAGTTTGTGAATGAGGGCAGTTAGGCAATGTCTTAGTCATACCTAGTCTTGATTTTATAAACCTGTGTATGTAGATGGAGGAATTGTTTGCATAGTTTTCAAAGGACCTCGTTTTATAAAATGTTCATTTTTAAGCCAGGCAAAGCCAACACAAGCTTTACACAATGCATTAGTCATAAAACAAATAGAAAAGTTCAAAACACAACTCTTTTAATGTGTGCATAACTGGCCAAATTAAATCTTACCTAAATTTTACCAATTTGAACAATTTAGCAGTAAAAAATAATCATTGATTTGTATTGAGGAGCTAAAAAAGGTTGGTGCAGAATGAAGAGAACGCTTTGTATTGTCAAATACTGTAAACCCTTGTTAACTCGAACTCTCATATCTCGAAAACTCTGCTAAGTCGAACCTTTTTCTCGCCCCTCAGTAACCTCCCATAGGTGCTATGCATTTGCTCATTTTTCTCTCAAAACACTTTTTGGCGGTGACTATGGATATCTCAAAATCTGTGCCGGAAGGGCAGATGCCAAAGTCTGCTTCCAACAGGAAATGAGGGCTTCGCGCAAAGACTTAGGACTTATTATACGTGCCGAACGCACTCGTGAAGGGCATACTTGAAATTCCTGTGGACTTGGTGGTTTCCTGTTCACCTTGTTAGGCAACTGCAAGAGAGATCACGTGTGCGCAGCCATGTGCCACTTATGTGCAGTGGGGCGACGTGTGCAGCGTGGGCCCGTGGGCCCGTCAGTACCCTTGATAATGCAAGCTGGTATTCGTTGCTTTCCCTGCGAAAGAGGCGAGCATAACGCAGCTTTTTCATGTGCAGTAATAAAAATTGTTTTTCCGATGAGTTCCTTTTCCTTTATTACTTGCTCTCCCATGCGTAGAACTTTTGCTAGCAGCACTGGCTTTTTTTTGGTGAGCTGGCCGAACATTTTCGGCGTTTTGCTTAACTTGAAATACCGCCTATCTCTATTTTTTCCTCTATTTGACGACTTCAAGTTAACAAGGGATTACTGTATGACATTTAGCCAGCTTTAAATTTATTATTGGGTGTAGATACTCACTAGTGTGCGGAGCATGCACCTTTGTTGAAAAGTTGTGTAGCATTTGGGTAGTTTGTAAACACACTCAAACCTCATTATAACGAACTAGAAGGGAGACATGGAATTATTTTGTTATATTCATTATTTTGTTGTAACCATTATTTCCCTTAACTGCAATATTTACCATTTGCATGTGAAAATATTAATGTGCAAATAAGATAACGCTGTGGCTGTGGTAAAGCCATGCACGTGATGTTTATAAACGCATTAAAAAAAAGAGTACTATTCATTAGTACTGTACAAATCTACAGCCGGCACGAGAGGCCGCGTTCCATCGCAACACCACTGTCTTTCTCTTCCGTATAGCACGCAGCTCGTCCCCATTACCGCGAAACCAAAGGGATGACAACACTGTTGAACAGTCAGTAGCGAAAATATGCTCATCGTGAACTAGCAGCACGCGGTAGACTACTGAGTGCCGTCTTCACCAATACAATGCACACGATATGTAGGCCAATGAACATCACTGCACTAGCACTGGCTTGGCCAGCTTGCAGTTCCCAAGCTTGCTATGTTCCCAAGCTTGGCATATTGTGTTTCCCAAGGTGCCGTGCCCAGCCGCATCAGTGTCGGGTAGCATTTGCAAGTGACCATAACGAGAGATGTGGATACATTAATTTCTCACGTCCGCACACAAGTAACAGCGCACTATTACATTTGTCCCTCACATCTCTACAGCCAGCCATCGGAATACGCAGTTAGCATAACGTCCGAGATTGCTGCAACACAATCTGTGAGGCTGCCCTTTGACATGCAGCTGCTGCGACAAAAGAAAAAAAGAAAAAGAAAACAGGATCGGGCAAGTGAGGACTGCAATAGGACGGAGGAAGGCAACAGTACATATCGGTGTGTGCTGCTGCTTACGTGCGGCTATGCGCGGCACTTTCATCAGCCTGCGGGACTTTTGAATTGCCGTGCCGAATGGCTGCTGAACACCACAGGACATGGTTTTTTTCGGCACGAACGTGCGCTGAGTTTTAGTTTCGAGACGATTTTAATTCATTACATCCATTGAAAGGTCATTTCGACTTTGTTAAGACGAGGTTTCAAATGCATGTATGTCTGGGGATTTCAAGGGGCACTTTATTTATTTAGTTATATCCTGTTACATTATAACGAGGTTCAAGTGTGTATGCTGTTGCTCTCAGACTTCATTTTATTTTATGTACATATACTGCAGCCCGTGGGGGGGTTGCAAAAGTGCAGTAATTGAAGCTACACGGAAACAAACCGTATGCAAGGGAGAAACATGTACAGTCGGCTTTCGCTACAACGAACGCCGCTTCAACGAAATTTCTGGTACAACGAAAAATTCTCGGTTCCCCGTCAGCAGTCCATAAGAGTCAATGCATAAACATGCTTGCCACAACGAATACATTTTTTTGTGCCTTTTCGATTCAACGAAATTTGACGACGCAATTCTAGTCTCGAAAATTCGATTTGCTGTGCAGTAAACATAATCCCAAACATATTGGTGCATTTCAGAAGATAAAAATACGTCTACAAAGTCGAAATCGCGTGTTGGCACCATCAGAAACGGTCGCCGTTGACTGTGTGGTAGATTACCGATGTCTGTCGAGATGGCGCGTGACCGCCCCTCTCCCACCGGCGCCCCTTTTGGTCCTTCGCCCCATGAAAGAAGGGCTGAGCGTTTCCTCTATGCTTGAGAAGCAAGGGACAAAAGCCATCTTACGCGGTGTGATGTTATCACATTGTTCAGTTCGGTCGGCGGAGAGGGCCGGGTTGTTTCATCTCTGCTTCAGCCGCGTTCGTCAACAGCGTTAGCGCGCTTTTGCTCGCGCATAAAACATACAATGCGTGGCTGGTGTTATCGAGTTGGACTTCGTACAGAAAAACAGCGACTGCAAAAATCCGCTAACAGTGTCCATATCATTGCTATCGCAATAACTCCCCCACCCCACGGTCGACAACTTTTTTTTTATGGTCCATGCAACCCCCCGTTGAGTACCATATTTACTCGAATCTAACGCGCACCTTTTTTCTGATAAAACGGGTCCATAAATCGTACGCATGTTAGAATGAAGTGTGAACGAACGACAACGTTAACAAAAGTTTCTATGTCGCTGATGTAATCTGTGAGACGCCCGGCTGTACCAGCTTTCAGTAGTTTTCGCGGGTGGCCATAACGGGAGTATAGATGTTTCCCATTGCTGCATGCAAAACGACTCATCATCGCATTTCTCTCTCATATCTGTGCTGAGCCTGAGCCTCTCACTCGTGCCCGCTGCATGACGTAAGTCCGAGATTGCGTCACGGCAATCGGACCACGCCCCGATCATGCTTAGGCTTAGCAGCCTGCGCAGCACACACGGCAGCAGGTGGCAGCGAGCGTGAGGGAACTGCGACAGCATGGAGGAATGCAGCATTGCGAGTAAATGATGTTACCGCCGCTTGCACGTGGCTACGCCCGGCAACGTGAGGCAGTTTTGTCATGACGTGGGAGTTATGAATCGGCGTGCCAAACGCCTTCGAGGCACCACGGATCAAGCGAAGCGGGAAAGCCACAGCACGCCCGTTCGAGAGACTGCAGGGGTCCAAAGTTGGCGGTGCGTTTATTATGCAAGTGCGTTCCCAATGCGAATACGGCATTTGTTTTTACGAATGTGAGAAGGTTGATTACTAAGGACCTTTTTTTTTTCGTGGGTGCACGTTACAATCGATGTTTCACTTCTTTTTTTGGTCGCAGGAAACGGGTGCGCGTTACTATCGAGGGCGCGGTAGAATCGAGTAAAAACGTAAATATCCCGGATTCCGTTTCTTCAAACTTTACAGGTATGGTTTCACTACTCGCGGTTTCTGAACCCTTCCGACTACCACCGTGATGCCGCGTCCGGTGCGCAAGATTGAGGCATAACAGTTTCATTGTTCTACCAGCTTAGGTTGGTTATATTTTTTCGATTTCACGACAGCGAAATTTTCGCTTCAACAAAATTTTCTCCGCGCACTGTCAATTTCGTTGTAGTGAGAGTCGACTGTATTGCCACTCTAACTATACACACAGGGAGGCAGCAAAAACCTCAGTGCTCTTTACAGTTATTGTATCGCAGCCTGCACATGTAGTGAAATACATGTTGTACAGTTAAACCTGGATATAACAAAATTGACGAATTCCCGGAAAACTTCGTTATAAAGAGGGTTTCGTTATGTGCAGGTTCGGCATGAAAATTCTTGTGCAAGAAACTTTCTTTTACTACGGGAGCTCTGTCGCGTTGTCGAGAAATTCTCCCAACAAATATAAAAGTCAAAATATATCAGGCACTGTTTCAATCGCATATAAATTATTGCAGTCTGGTTTGGCTTACTACAACTCAACGTAACATAAACAAAATATTGCTTTTACAGAAGAAAGCTATCCGTCATATTGCCAACATTGGTTACCTATCTCCGACTTCGACCCACTTTCGCAAACATAGTATAATTAAAATTCAATATATGTATGAGTTCCGCATTCTGCGATCATTTTATTTATGTTCTGCATTTAGACAATTTCTTCAGTCAACTGCTGTTCTGCAGCGCCACAATCATGTTGTCAACACTCGTAATATAGGAGACTGGCATATACCGCGTTTTCGCACTGACTATAAACTACAGTCACTGAAATATAACCTCCCATGTATTCTAAATAAGCATAAACATTTACTTAAACCTGCACTTAGTACTTTACGTGAAATATTTCTGAATTACTAATGTTTTTACATTTCATGTATTTCACAAACTTGTAGTCTATTTCTCTCTGTATATAGTTGTATATGATACAGTCTATTTGTCTATTTTCTTTTATTATATTGTGATGTTTTGTGTAGTTTACTGCCAAAATTGTGGGTGTAATTTATGCTATCGTTTCCTTGTATTGCCATTTCTCTTCCTGAAAGGGGAAATGTGCCTATGACGCTTTATACGGCTATTTTATGTTTGTCTATGTAAAAGAAAGGTTTCTTCTTTTGGCTACTTTGTGTTTATTTTTGTTTCAGCTGTCACTTGTTTGCCATGTAGCTGGTCTCCTGGGCCCCAGTCAAGCTGTTTGATTACAGCTTTTAGCCCAGGAGACCATCCAGAATAATATTTTGTCAATTTCTGGAAAATAAAGAGAATGAATGAATTCGAAAAAGAAACGCACGCTTAAGTAAGCAAAAAGGTAACAGATGGACAGAGCTCACCCAAAACATTTATTTTGGGTGAGAAAACATTTACAGCTGAGACTGCTTATAATGTGACTGTTTATAGTGAGGGACCGGCTATAATGTGGTTTTTTCTGACCCCTGTTTACCCTCCCATAGAACTTAATGTATACGCATACCGCTTATTGTGCAGCAGACCCACTCCCCCCCCCGAGAAGAGGGAACAGTTATGAAGCGGCCGCTGGGAAATCCCGCGGACGATCGAGGTAGTGAGCAGGCTTCACAAAGGAAGTGCGCCGCCCTAAAGGAGTGCAGCAAATTGTCGTGGAGGAGGAAGGAGCGTGGAACGAATGAACAATGAGTGGAGGGAAGAAAAAAAAAAGCCGCGGCAGCAGCGCGTCGCGTGCACACCCTCTGAGGATAGAATTTCCAAGGTGATGGAGAATGCTGCTATGGCCCTTTGTAAGCTGCGAACGCTCCGCACTGAATGCGCGCCCGTGTCCTCCACTTTACCGCTGTTTGTCTCCAGTTTTTTTTTAAATCATTTCATGCGCTCTGCCCTTCAATCACACCATGAGTGCGATTTCCTGTGCACCCGATCCCTGCGTTGTCAAGGGCAAGCTTCCCATCAGGCACGCCGCCCGCGACCCCGTGAGCTAGGCCTAACAAGCGCTGTCACCTAGTGTCAGGTTAGCGAAGTGAAGCACAGAGACTTGTGCACTAACCAAAGAGTGGCGCTGCCAGCACGTTAACAAGAAAAAAAACTCGTTTCTTTCTTTTTCTCACTTAAACCGGGGTGGCTCGGCAACATCAACTGGAAGAGAAGGGTGCCGGCTTGGCAGGATCACGTTTGAAGTGAGGGGGGAAGGACATGCCTGTGACGGCAAGATCGCAGGGTAGAGGGATGCAGGCCCGCCCTGCGCACGCACGCACGCACGCACGCACACACGTGTGCATTCGCTCTCGCCTCGCAGTCACCATGCCTTCGAGTGTGCCAAGTGTGCCGCCGCCGCTTCGCATTCCGTCGCGGCGGAGTAGGGCCTTCCAGTTGATGCTCGGCCAAAAGTGCCAAAATTTGGGGCAAAATCTCTAGGTTGTCAGCGGAGAAAATTCGTTATTTCGAGGGAGTCTCCTGCTGCGACTTCGTTACGTAGAGGTCTCAAATACATGTGCTTCTTTGGCGGGGAATAGTAATGGCGGGGAATAAAAAAATTTCGTTATATCCAGGAATTCATTGTATGGAGGTTTGTTATAAGCAGGTTTAACTGTATGTCATTTGGCATATTATTACCGGTAGTCTGTAAAATGAGCACAGCCTTTGTGGGCTGCTGATGGGCTCTGTTTGTAGAACAGCTTCCAGGGTATAAGTGGTGCTGGTTAACATGCCCAGGCCATGGTTATAAATTCATTCACATAATTACCATCACTGTACCACAATTTCCAGTGCACTGCTGATATTTTGTGGAGCTCATGAGTTTCTTCAGTTTCTTCAAGTTAGGGGGGGGGGGGGGGGGGAGGGTGAGTTGAAGCTGATAACAAGTTTATCTGCAGTTAATAAAAGAGGTTAATTTAACCAGACTTCACAATCTTTCATTTTTTGTGCAAACACTACACAGCAGAAGGAGCAGACACTTGGCAGGCACAGATTATCTAAAACTAAAATTTATTCACAAAGCATTTTATACATAAAAAAAAAACGGAGAATGAAAGACAGGTGAGGGTGAAGGTCAAGTAAATTCTCATGCCGTCCAAGAAAAAAAAATTCACAATCTAAAAGTAGAGCAAACAATTTTAAATTAATGCTTCCTGATAGTGAAGCACTGCTCTTTCCTTGTTTTTGATAACTTTTCTGCAACTGAGTGGAAAATGCTCACATTTTTGTTTTTCTTTTCATATTTCTTATCCATAGTCTCATGAATCTCCCAGCTTGGTAACAAGTGGTGTTGGAAGCCATGTTCCTCGCCAAGACTCCAAGCGCAGTTCACAGCGATCAGCAATCTCTTTCTCTCGAAGGCACAGGAAGGAAAGCGGGGTAACTGCTATGCTGCTCTAGCTTCTCTTCAGTAGTTTTTTTAACCTTATTTTCTGTGCAGCTACATACTGTGTACTGACCACTGGCTTTAGTTTACATGCAGATTATAATGTTGCAGAACAAGGTTGGGGTGCGTTATATTCCTAATCTTTATGCAAGGGTGGCATGACGAAGGTTTTTGTGAGAGTTTTTCACGACTTGGAGATACTGTTAGAGGATAATTTCACCAAATTGAGGTATTGAAGGCAATATTGATCATCATTACATAAATGTCTTTTCACTAACTAATGAAGGGGTAGTTGTGAAGTAAATGTCACCTCACATGCTTGTTCTGCAACATAGCCATTTTGTGCTCTTTGTTTTCAGTTTAGTAGTACCTTGGTGCTGTTGTCCTTGCTACCATTGCTCACCATTGCTTTTTTTTTTTCAGCTCCATTTGCCAAATTTGCAAAGGATCTTTTTATATTATTTTCTTGGTTGTCTACCATACATAGCAGTGTATATAGAGTCACAGCTTTTATGCATCAGTAAAGCATAGTGGGGCTTAACCGTGGGCTGCTAGAAAGCTTCTCAGGGTTCTTATTTTGGAAATGTGTAATCAAGGCTTGCAGTAAGACACTGCCCAACTTGAAAGTGTATTGTAAGAATTATAATGTTGGAATTTTTATATTGCCACCTTGTTGACCTGTATTAATGAAAATTATTGTTGCATAACAACATGAGAGGGCTTACTACCGTGAGTCTTTCCGTATAATGTTCTTATTTAATCTGTATTGCTTGTAAACATTAGAATGTGTAAAATTATTCTTGTCTACCGTTTATGTTGTAACTTCTATTACTAACCAAAGCCTAATTAGGGGCATTCAATTTGGATCAGATTTTCATCTCTTATCATTTCACTAAAGCAACATCTGAGGTAATAGACTAGCATAAGTGTAGGGGCTGAATGGAATCAAATATAAGAGAGCACTGCATTATGCAAAATCTGACTTACTTATTTTAAAACTTTAATTTAAAATTAAAACTTTTAATTTAAATTTAAAACATTTAATTTTAAAAGATTACATTTTTTTAATTTGCAGATTGTTCACACTACATGCAACTTTGGCAGTAGTTATATTGCTGTATCACTGCAGATTAATGTTGCATTGACAAAGGTTATACACGATGTTACAACCCATACAGGCTAAATATCTTGAATATGGAATTGCTAAGTTCAAACCTAGAGCAGATTTCAAAACTTCTTCAAAGAGGCTCTGTGATGCTAAAACATTTTAAGTGATTTGTTATAACATTAATATTTTAGGGCTTCTAAAGAAATCTGGAACCATCTTTCGCACTTTCACTTCATTTCTGCAGACAGACTCATGTACTCTCGAGAGGAAAATTGTGTGCAACATGCTTGGGAGTTTCACCGTTACTACAGCATAAAAGCAGTGTGTTGTGCAAGTAGGAGCATCTGGGCAGGAAAAGCATAGTGTTTTCAGGAATGCATATGCACTCACCTTTCTATTTTTCTTCTTTTATGGTTCTATTGGCCTGTCGGAGCATTTTTTTTACATCATGCACACGCTTGATTGAATGTAAACTGTCTGCTACAGTATGCAGCATGCAGTTCCATTCAAAGTGTAACACCTTTATTCTGATGAGTGCAGGGATTAGGAATAAAAACTACAGTAAAAGGCATATAATGAACAGTTTCATGCTAGCCTACAAGCTTAGCAATTCCTTCAAGAATTACAAAGTTAACTGTTAGCAATGTGCTATTGAGGCCCCTTCTCCTGGAAAAAGCAAGCCAGAGATGATGCTTCTGGAGCAGGCCAGTGGAAGCATATACAGGGTCTATTATAAAAGTAATGCACCTTTTCTGGGAAAGATTTATTGGTCAGACAACTACAAATGGTTAAAATTCTTCAAAGTACTCTCCCTCTGCATCATTACACTTGTGGCGACTGCCACACTTGGAAGGCACTCTGAAAGTTCTCGACGGGAATGTCTCTCAGGAACGTTGTAATATGGTTTTGGATGTTTTCCACTGTCTCCCAATGCTTTACTTTCAGCTCTCTTCATTCAGGAAAAAAAAAAAAAAATCTCACAGTGCCAACTCAGGACTATAAGGGGTATGAGGGACCACCAGGGTGTTGCTTCTGGCCAGGAAGTTGGCAGAGATGGACATCTGGCTGGGGGCAATGTCATGGTGGAGCTTGACCATGTCTTTGTTGTCAGTGCTCATGCACGTGACCTGGCATTCCAATCTCTTGAGCACCTCCAGGTAAAAGGCTGAGTTGTTTCTCCTTGTGGAGCAAACTCAACATGGATGATTCCTTGAGTGTCAGAGAAGACAATGAGTATCGTTTTGATGCGAGACTTGCTCATCCGCACTTTATTGAAGTGGAGGGATGGTTTTGTGTGCCACTGGCTGCTCTGCTTTTTGATTCTCGGTCATACTCAAACATCGAGGATTCGTCTCTGGTTACGAAAGAGGTAAGAAAGTCCGGCTCATTTTGAATCAAATTCAACAATTCTTGACAGCGTAAAGCTCGAAGTTCTTTCTGATCTTTCGTCAACACTTTTGGCACAAGCTTCGTGCAGACCTTGCACATTTGCAGACCATTGGTCGCTATCCCATGTTCCCATGTACTGCAAATGTGGACATGTGTGTGGTGTCAGCAACTTGCTGGATGCTCAGTCGACGGTCGATTGTAAAATTTTGAGTACATTATTCTTGTTTTCATCGGTTCTGGCTGTTGTTAGGTGTCCAGAAGAGGTTTTGTTGACGGCCTCCTCCCAGTCCTCCTTGAATGTCTTGTGCTACCTCCCACACTGTGACCTTTAATGCAGTCGTCCTTGAAGGTCTCTTGAAGCATCTGGAATGTTTTGGTTGCGTTAGTTCCAAGCTTCATGAAAACTTGATAGCACATTGCTGTTCAAGCAAACGCTCCTTCACGCTGTGTTACAAGTAAAAAAACTCTTCACACGGAGGCACGTCTTTTCTCCCACACAACTCGGAGCAAACTGGCGACCTGTTCCTTTGGAAGAGTAGGCGCTTCACCGCATTGCCCAACCAGTTTTACCGCACTGCCATAGACAGTCAAGCCACAATAAAATTATGTGCATTATTCTCATAATGGACCCTTTATCTGGTAAGAAGCTTTCGAATTTGTTGAAAAAAATGGAAAACATCATGTTGTTTTGTAGAGATACATTTTTGATGCAGGAAAAATCACAGCAATTTTCAGCCAGTACTTTCCCTTCTTTTTTTGGCTCAGTAATAAGTACCCAGTTTTCATGCCTTAACAAACGCATTGTGATGTGAACTTCTAGGTTGTCTATCATTACTGTGCCACACTTTCTGTAAGAGTATAATTTCAAAGTCTGTAAACACGGTGTACGCGTTTGATGCTACTGCATGTATACCCCCTTTATTATTGTCTTTATGTGCTCTTTACCAGACACTGTCATGCTTTCTTGCCCAGCCCAACATACAGCTAGACCACAGTTGTTTTTGTGCATTTTACTTTCTAATTGACCTTCCTGCATATCTCTGAAGCATTTTTGATAGTTTTTGCATGAGCCTTACCATGTGAAGTATTCATCAAAGCAACACTTAACACACTATTTTGATGAACAGAATAAAGTGAGGCTTCAAGTCATTACTAGAGCAATTCTAATATTCTCCCAAATTTCTTGAACGTCATGATGATAGTATTGACAGGCATTTGAACCGCGGCTCATATTTTTTACATCACATGCAGGTCTGATCAACAATAAGCAAAACATGGTACACAGAACTTACTATGGTATGCCACTTACTGGGAACATGGTGCCTGTCTCTGTATTGCATCTCATGAACTTTGTGTAACTAGTCGGAACAGACAGTTTGCTTGCCTTGTGTCACTGGCGCACCTCTGCATCAACTGCTATGCTCACTGCCTGCAGCGTGTGTCCTATAAAAACTGTGAATTATCTTCAAAAGCTGCCAACTAAGGATATTTGGATAGAATTGCCCAAATCAATGTACAGGGCTGTTTTTCCTCTCTGCCCTCATCTGAATGCGCCAACCATGACCAAGGTTCACTTTCATGACCCCATGCTCAGTAGCAGAACACCTGTGCCACTGAAATACTTTCCTTTAAAAGAAATGCATTTGAACCCCTCGGTAATGAAATACCCCAACAACAAAATTCTCGCAACAAAGAAAGAATAATCCCTGGCCAAAGCCAACAAGATTCAGTGCATTTCATGTCTCTTGATAACGAAACACCACGAAACTGCGATCCTGTGATAACAAAATTTGCCTTACCATTAGACATTATGGTGACTCCAACTAAATCCAAGGAATGCACTCAAATGCATCTTCCGCCCGCCTGAATTTGCAATGTAATGCCACTGAATGCGTGCATGGGCACTGCCATTTTAAAAACGTCATGGCCGTCATCTTGGTTGCTGACCGATCATGATGCCTCTGTTGTTTATGATCGCAGTACACGCGTGGTAAATGAAAATTATTTGCAGGTTCACATTATTTGCGCATAATGTGAATTACCATGGTGTGCAGCCTAGTAGCGTTCAATAAAGCACGGACGGCCATGTCCTGTGGTGGTGTGGCACGAAATGCGCGCTTTTATGCCGTTTGCTCTTCTGCACAGCAAACAGCAGCACTGTGGTTTTGGGTTATCACCTGTGCGCATCACGACGGTGCTACACATCACACGTACTGCCGCCGAACAGATTGTCACTGTAGACTCGCTAACGATGAGCTGTACCGGCATGTTCATTGGTTGCCATCATCGCGTATGCCTCTGTGCATCTTGATATCCAGCATCACTGCATTCTTTCTGTAATCGGAATCTCTCCCAGCCTCACCTCGAGTTACAGAGCGCAGTTGGCATATTTACTCGAAATCTCGGCCCGTACCTTCCTTTGGAAAGCTGCCTGCGTGCTCAAATTGGGTACAAAACCGAAACCACATTGGGCAATGTTGGTAAGAACTTCCCGTCAGATCAGTTAGATGCAGTGTTGTCGCTATCTCAAAATAGTGACTGAGGACATTTGCGGCGAGTTCGCAGTGGTTCGCTTTGCACTCAATTGGATCTCTGTGCTTAATTAAGTTCACAATGTGGCGCGCCGCTTTTATGATCAAGCTCTCGTCACAGCAAAGTCATTTTTCGTGCTAAAGATAGCTGCATTGCATCTTCTTTGCATGCCTGAGGCCTGCAACCGTAAGTAAAGCGAACAGCGATTGGGAAAGTTAGGGAGTCCACATGTCATGTAGGATTGCTATGGGAAGTTTTTGCGTGCCAGAAATGGGAAAATACTTGGACCTTGAAAATTTGCCCTCAGCCTTATAATAATGCTTTAATGTGCGTTTTTACTGTGAACTCTTGAACTGGGTACATGTTAGATTTGGGAAATACGGTGGCCCTCTCGGGATAAAAGTGATCGCCGCAGCAGGCGTACTGTGCAGCAAGCAATTCGTGGCACCCTATGCATGAAGACTAAATCGTGGACTCATCCCAACTATGATTTACTAAACTTGCTGCCGGCAATGAAGTTCTGAATTAGTCTAGAGCAAGGCTCACCAAAGCAGGCTAACAAAATATTTACAGTAATGCTTTGCTTTTCAGTAATTTCCTCCTTGCACTGCCTTATCTCACAATGAAATTCTCGCAACAGTGAATTTTTTTTGTTTTCCCTGCGGATTTCATTATTGAGGGGTTCAGCTGTGTACTGGGCTTCAAAAAAAGTTTCTTTATTCGAAAGTTATCTTAAGTTTACTGAATTTGAGAACTATGAGGGACAGCTGCCCTCATGAGAACTAAACTGAAGTCTCCAAAATGTTAGCAGAGCATGGAATTTATGTTAGGAGCACGTATCCTAAAAAGAGGTTATTGTGCTTTGTAGTAAACCAGGAGTTTGCTTGTGCATTAACATCTTTATAAAACAGCTTGCTAGAAAGTGCATAGGGCTGAAAATATGTGCATTATTCATTAGAGATTTCGTGCTAGACTGATTGTCAAGCAAATTAGATGCCTCATAGTGGCTTAATACAGCAGTATTAGGTAGGAATTTAAGAAAATGTTAGTAAGAACATGTTGGAAAAAAATCTTTGCATAAACCAGCCAAGTTCAGCACCCTTTTGTAAAGAAGCTGGTTTTTTTCTTTTTACTTCGTGTTTCTATGAAACAATGTACCTGTATTTGGGCCTCTCCATTTGCAAGCTGTTTTGTTTTTCATATGCAGTAAATTTACAAGGTGCATTGAGGAATTCTGAACTTCTATCCAGGTGATAGTGCGTACCATCAGTTTTACAAAATATTATAAGAGTATGAATCCACACTCTGAATCCACCTTTCTTATTGTCACTTTTGAGGAAAACTTTATTATGCAGGAAAAAAGAAAAGGTTGCAGCAGATTTCAAGGGCCTAAAATGTAGTTTCACTTTGTATATAACAAGCTGTCAGTCAGAATCATACCTCTTTAGTAAGTGCCTTTGAATAACATATGTAAAAGCTTTATTTATTGGTGCCACCAGCTTTGGTCTAGTGGCTGTAGCACTCGGCTGCTGATCTTAAGGTCACGAGATCGAATCCCTGCTGCAGCGGCTGCATTTCAATGGAGGTGAAATGTTGAGGCCCATGGACTGTGCGATGTCAGTACATGTTAAAGAACCCTAGGTGGTCAAAATTTCTGGAGCCCTCTACTGCGGCGTCTTTCATAATCATATTTGTCATGGTTTTAGAATGTAAAACCCTAGAAATTCCTAGCATTATGGTTCCACCAGCTGGCTGTTGGTTGGCACTCCTACTAACAACCATCGTTGTTCTCTTAACTCGGCCCATTTTGGCTCATGAAGTTCATTGTCCAACCGCTGCTGGCTTTAAAATCATGAGCAGGAATGCTGCGATTCCCGGCTGTGGCCAGTGTGCAATTCTGAATCAGTTTGTCAGCCACTGCACAGACTTCACTGTGAAGCCCCTCAATGTTATGCAGAACTTCATTGTCCACAAAGAGAATTTGCTCTGTTTTGGCCCTTGAAATGCTCAGTGAGCCTTTTTTGATAATGTAATGCTCATCTTCACGCATACATGCACCAGACAACATTGAAATGCAGTCTAGCCACACAGTGCCCATTCTCCACTGTGTGATAGCTAGCATAGTGGCCTATTGTAGCTTACTCAGCGGATATCAAGAAAGTTTGTGAAAGACCTATCAGCAAAGCCGTGATGGAATGGCAGCAGATTCGCATTGGGCGGTGCACCATTGCACGTTGAATGCCAGTCCACCTCTTCAGTCTGGCCATGCATGTTGTTTGCTGCTTTGTTGGCATGACTCTATAAGCAAGGAGGTTTCTTCTTCATTTGACAAATGGCACCTTGCCACATAAGGCGTGATTTTTAAGTTGTGACCCGCTGCACCTAGGCTCACATCACCGGCAACTGTTTAGCACAGTTTTTGAACTGTTTTTAGACTTTAACGTACTAGTTGTTCGAAGTGTGATGATTTTGTGTGTGTTATTTTTCGATACCTCAAATGCTCCGAAGGGGGTTTTACATGAGGGCAATTAATGATGACACCGCAGTTGCACTGAAATCAAGTGAGTGGGTGTTACACGCATTAAGAAAGTGTTCTTTTTTTCTTCTTTCTTTTGTCAGTGTTAGAGGTGGGGGCTGGGTTCATTATGTGGCATTCATTATGCAAGTACATGGGATATTTGCCTTTCGCTTCATTAATAGAATGGTTTCTTGTCATCTACATTTTTGGCTGCAGTTATGCTTTTGATGGCATTATTTTGATGTTTTTGTACTGATTGATGCTTGTCGCTCTGCTCTAAATGCTGTTATCTTTTCTCTCCCCCATTTTTTGCTTTTTTTCTCCCTTCTGTGCTCTTGGGCATGCTGTTTCCTCCTCTTTTCATTGGCCTGCGTGGATAGGCCGGTGTAGATGAAGATGCCATCCAGAAGGCCCCAGTACGTAGTAAAGCTGACTGCATCACCATTTTTTTTCCTTTTATAATTTTCTTGCCAGGGCTGCCTTATCTGTCACCTTTGGAGCAGAGCTTGCTCTTCTAATGGACAGGAACCCTCAGGCTATTTTCTTAGTTGACTTGACTTTGGAGAACATGCCGCAGCAATGACTTTAGGTTGTTCCATTTATAGGAAGGGCATACTGAGTTGAATATGGCTTTTTAGACTTTTTCTTAACGTTTACTCTGTATGCACCGTCATACTTTTGCTGTTTATTGTCAACTGATACAATAAAGTTAGGACAAAAACTTGTGTTGGTACCTTTTTCTTCATTGGAATTGTTTTAGTGATGGCCAGTTGTGGGTCATATACTTAATTTGCTCTGCTCTTAGGCTGACAGGTATGACAGTGTGATGGCAGGTGCTTTTTACTTGTGTGTGCCCTTTTTGCAAGGTTGTTGATCTAATTTGTTCGAATGAAATTTACATTGGTGTGCAATCAATATTTGTGCTCCCATTTTGTGTCCTTTGGTGCTTATTTACTAGCTTATTATAACATAACTAATATTGAAAATTATGTGCCACCACTGCATATTGCCTGTAACAGTACTTGTTGCTTTGCTACATAAGGTAGTACTGTGGGCCTGCGACTGAGGCTTCTGTGCTGCATGGGTTGTGCCTGCTCATTTTTCATCTTTGTTTTTGTGATTGCTTGATTCTGCATGTGAAAGAACTAAATATACCACTGCTTCCTCCAGCTCTTCTCTGTTGGGTGGATGTGTTACATATTATTCATCTGGACATTTCTGTTGCTTTTATCTGTTCTTGCATGGTTCTAATATTGAGATAATAGGCATTTTGTATGTTCTGATGCTTCAAGGAAAAATTTTTTTCCTATAGGGCCGCTGAACTCAATTTATCTATAATACGTTCCCTTTCAAAAAGTTTACGGCATACTTCCTGCACTACTTTGCTAGTTTTACACATAATAAAGCATGCATTTCTTGGTAGATGTGACTCAAAAACCCATTTGTGCATCTCCCATCTTGGGCAGTCTAACAATACATGGCAATTTAGTATGTGGGGCTGGTTGTGCTTATTACAGTAACTCCTGCCAGAGCAACTTCATGCCTTTGGCATTGCTTGACTATGTTGCATAGCTAGCCCAATGTTAAGTCACCCAATATAGAGATGGATGAGAAAATTGCTGTGGATAGATCGCTCGACACATGGCCTTTGTCCCAAGTGAAACGTCTCCCAAGTATACTCGCAGGAGGCTTACACTGGCAATGGAGAGTAGAGTCAGTTCCGCGTGCCTGAAACATGTCAAACAGATTTATTTTCATTCTACATATTGAAATTCATATTGAATAACCAGGAAAAAAACTATTTCCTTTCGAACATTCTGACTTGTTCGCATCCCAAGAATAAATTTTCGAACTATCAACCCGTAAACTAATTCATCCTGGTGCATATCTTGAAGGAACAGGTATGGCACTAAATTGATGGGACACAGACAAGACAGAACACACACTGGCCTCAACTTCCAGCTGTTGATTTGCAGGAACCGTCGCTGGATCTTATACAGGATGCCTGGCAAGGTAATCTTTTGCAGATATATGCAGTGAAAATATATGAAAAAAAAAAGTACTGAAAAAGGCATCATAAACCAAAGAACAGACTTAATTGATAAGTACAGTACCTCATGTGAGCAACGAGGCATGCACAAAGGAACACATTGCACTATCAAAACAGAGTGTTAGGAAGCTACTTTGCTTGCAGACTAAACTAGCAATGGCTGCATGCTATCTTTCAAGAAGAGGACTTCTTTATCGCTTAAAAGTACTGACGGTGTGCTAATGCACTTATCACCTGCCCGTTTTATTAAAAACACCTCGATTGTCTCTCTTTCAGTGCGGGTGCACATTCCTTAGGAAGGTGATTTGCCTGAGGAGTGGCACACTACCACACCGCCTGCAGTGGTCTACCAGGTTCCCACCTTTGTTGCTGCCGACTGCCAGATCATGCTCCTTTGCACAATCGTTGAAAAATCGGCCCATTTGCCCTGTATACACCCTACCGCAGCTTAGGGGTATGTTATAGATGACTCTGCTAAGACACTCAGTGTATGGTGCGTTGTGCTTCTTGGGGCAAACAGCCGGCTTTTTATTGGCCATCAGAGGGCAAATCTTGGCCAGCTTGCACGGGGTGGAGAACACAATGCAGACGTCGTATTTAGCTGTGACCTTCTTTATATTGTGCAAGGGGCGATGTACGTAAGGAAAAACGTGCGTGGGCACGTATTCTTTTGGGTCCCGCACCTTCTTACCCAGCTTGTTTTTGCAGGAGACATTCACACGCACCAGTGATAATGGAGAGAGGAAATCGAGCGTCTTGCAGTCGCTTAATCTGATCTCTAAAGCTGTAGAAATCTGGTGCTCACATGATTTGACTGACGCCGAATTGAGGCAGGTGGTGGCTATTCTTCTCTAATCAGTTTAGAATGTGCACTGTCAAATGGCAAGAGGCTCTTCTTAGTCCTGGGATTATACATCCAGCACACTTGGTGCTTCATAAACATAAGATAAAAATCCAAAAACTGGATTGAATTATCGCGAGACAATTTGCAGGTGACCTGTGAATTGCCTTGCAATAATTCAGTCCAGTTTTTGGAGCTATTTATAACAGTTATCTATAACAGTTATTTATAACATACCCCAAAGCTGTGGTAGGGTGTATATCAGGCAAATGGGCCAATGTTTCAACAATCGTACAAGGGAGCATGATCTGGCAGCCAGCGGCAACAAAGGTGGGAACCTGGCAGACCACTGCAGGCGGTGTGGTTGTGTGCCACTCCTCAGGTAAACCACCTTCCTAAGGAAAGCGAACACTCGCACTGAGAGAGAGTCAAAGTGTTTTTAAAAAAAATAGAAAGGGTAGGTGATCGGTGCATTAGCACACCGTCAATACCTTTAAGCAATAAAGAAGTCCTCTTCTTGAAAATAGCGTGTAGCTATTGCTAGTTTAGTCTGTGTGCAAAGTACTTCCTAACACTCGGTTTTGATGGCGTAATGTGTTTCTTTGTGCATGCCTCCTTGTTCACATGAGGTGCTGTACTTATCGATTAAGTCTTTTCTTTGGTTTATGATGCCTTTTTCGGTACTCCTTTTTTTTTTTTCACATATTTTCACTCCATATATCTGCAAAATATTACCTTGCCCGGCATCCTGTTATAAGATCCAGCAATGGTTCCTGCAAATAAACAGTTGGAAGTTGGTGCGAGTGTGTGTTCTGTCTTGTCTGTGTCCTGTTGATGTAGCACCATACCTATTCCTTCCAGAAATGAACCAACTAGCTCAACATGTCCTTTTGATCTGGTGCATATGTTTACAGAATCGTATGCATGCATTCAGGACTTGTTATATGGTTAATTTATTTCCCGACAAGGAGCTCGGATGTCTAGAGTTTGTGTTTATACAAAAGGGGAGTGACTTTGATAAGTTCGGGCTGACATTTACTTGAAGTCTTGGAACAGTGGGTAATATGATACGGCTAGGAGCATAACCTTATTTTTGCTTTTGTTACAAAACTTCACAGGTACAAATATCATATAAGCATGCTTTTTATAAAAGAACGACACGATGCCACTGTTTTTAATTTAGTGCAGTCAACAAAAAATATTGCATGAACCAGCGGCATATGTGTTATTGACTCTTTGCACCATTTTGCCCATGCCCAATAGCGTCACTGTCCTTCTTTTACCTCTGCTTATTGTAAATAAATTAGCTTTGTACTGACCTCATTTAGGAACTGTGACTCACAACATTTGCCCAATAATGAAGTACCTCCAATATCTCTCTAACCCTTTGAGGGTCGAATGCATTCAGTTAATACAACCCCCCCCCCCGCTCAGTTTTTTTGCATGTATTATATCTTAAATGGTCGACATAAAAAAATCCCCCCTGATTGTTTTAGTGACCATAAACTGGCCAAAAATATTTTGCATATGCAGAGTTGCATTAATTTTCCTTGAATAATAAAATAATAAAAATCGGAACCTTATATTCAGAATAACTGTATTAATTGTGACAAATATGATTCAGAGGTCTTGAAAGGTGCACTCACCTAAAAGCGCACATTCAAAGTAGCATCATTGCATGCAGTGGCATTGTTTGTATATACAGTCGAACCTCATTAATTCAAAGTCTCATAATTTGAACCAACGGATAATTCGAACTGGCCCGTTGGTCCCGGCAAAGTTACATTAATTCGAATCTGAAACACGTGCCGCAGTTAATTCGAACAACATTGCCCGTCCTCTAAAACTACATTTCGTGAAATCCCAAGCCGATTGCCAAAGATTGACGCGTCATCCACCGTAGCATCCCAATCCCGTACCCATCTGCTCACTCCGCGGGCATTGGAAGGCACCATCAGCTGGCAGAAATCATGCCTCGCGCTTGCAAGGGCGCCCGGCGCCGTCCTTCTCCTTCTGCAACGCGCGTGAAGAAAGAGGGTATACAGTTAAACCTGGATATAACGAAATTGACAAATTCCCAAAAAACTTTGTTATAAAGAGGATTTCATTATATGCAGGTTCGGCACAAAAATTCAAAAAAGCACTTAAGTAAGCAAAAAGGTAACAGATGACAGAGCTCACCCAAAACATTTATTTAGGGTGAGAAAACATTTACAGCTGAGACCACTTGGAACGTAACCGCTTATAGTGCAGGACCGGCTATGATGCGGTTTTTTTCTGACCCCGTTTACCCTCCCATAGAACTTAATGTATACGCATACCGCTTATTGTGCAGCCACCCCCCTTTCACCCCTAGGGGTGAAGGACTGGTTATAATGCGGTTGCCGGGAAATCCTGCGGAGCAGTCTTCACAAACGAAGTGCGCCACCCAAAAAGAGCACAGTGAATTGCCATGGAGGAGGAAGGAGCGTGGAACAAATGAACAATGAGCGGAGGGAAGAAAAAAACAAGGCTGCAGCAGCAGCGCGTCGTGTGCGCGCCCTCTGACGGTAGGATTTCCAAGGCGATGGAGAATGCTGCTGCAGCCGTTTGTCAGCTGCGAACGCTCCGCACGGAACATGCGCCTGCGTCCACTTTACCGCTGCTTGTCTCCAGTTTTTTTTTTAATCATTTCATACGCGCTGCCCTTGAATCACCCCGTGAGTGTGATTTCCTGTGCACCGGATCCCTGTGTTGCCAAGGGCAAGCCTACCGTGAAGCGCTCCGCCCGCTACCCCGTGAGCTAGGCCTAACAAGGCCTAACAAGGGCTGTCTCCTAGTGTCAAGTTAGCAAAGTGAAGCGCAGAGACTTGCACAGTCGCCAAGTGGTGGCGCTGTCAGCACGTTAAAGAAAATCGTTTTTTTGTTTTCTCTCTTTCTCTCTTAAGCCGGCACGACTCGGCAACATCAACTGGAAAAGGAAGGTGCCGGCTTTGCAGGCTAGGCCAGCTGCAGCAAGTGGTGGGATCACATTTGAAGTGAGGGGTAAAGGACACACCCGTGGCGACAAGATCGCCAGGTTGAGGGATGCAGGTCTGCCTCACACACGCTCGCACGCACGCACACGTGTGCTCGCCCACCCCTCACAGTCGCCTTCGAGCGCGCCAAGCGCGACGTCACCACTTTGCATTCCATAGCGGCGCAGAACGTGCTTCAGGTTGCTACTTGCGCAAAATTGACAAAATTTGGGACAATCTCTCTAGGTTGTCAACGGAGAAAATTCATTATTTCGAGGGGGCCTCCCGCTGCCACTTTGTTACATAGAGGTCTCAAGTACATGTGCTTCTATGGAATAGAAAAACTTCATTATATCCTGAAATTCGTTATATGGAGGTTCGTTATAAGCAGGTTTAACTGTAGTTAGCTCAGCTGCCACAGGCCACCAAGAGAGTGAAGCCGTTGCGGCCGTGCCACTGAGCTATGCCGCACATGCACAGTGGCATCTCCACTGGCCCGCAAGCACGCTGCAAGACGAGACAGGTGGCGGCAGTGCAGGAGTCTGTCAGTAGTGCAAATGCTTTTAATGTTGGTATTGTGCGCTACTACACCGCCAATCAAAGGAACCCGCGCTAGTTCGAACTCTGGTTAATTCGAACAGATTTCCTGTCCCCTCGGAGTTCGAATTAACAAGGTTCAACTGTATCAGAACCCACATGCAAACAGCCTAATTTATGTCCTGGGGGCAATAAATTAGCTAGCGTAAATCTGTCATCCTGACTATCCAAAACTACTTACACGTCTGTTTTTGTGATTGTAACAAATAGGAAACTGCTTACAAGACGAGAGCAAACTTGTCACCACCTGCAGACATGCAGATGTGGGAATGATAACTGGTGGAAGGCCTATACGTATCTTGGGATCGAACCTAAGAAAATGTTCCCTACATCCCCGCAGTGGGATAGCGCTTTCTGGGCAAAAAAGAATTGAGAAAGTGACTCGTCTTTGAAACATACATCCGGTGACATATACATGTACATCATCGACCATTTGGACGTGTTTCACAGCAACGTACGTGTACATAATCGACCCTCAAAAGACTAAACATAACTATAACATCAGTGCAGTACTTTCTGTCCTGATCTTCCTTCAAAAGACTGCAGCATGATGACATGTTGCAAAGAAGCTAAAGCTGTTGCATCTGTGTTTGGAACACTGCTTCATTGGATGTGGCTTTCTTGTGCTTGCAACTTGCTGACACTAAAGCTGTGCACTATCATGTGACGCATATTTCTGCATATTGCATGTCGCTTGACATAAGAGCACTGTCCTCGTTTAGGTACCATCTTCTATGGTGCCACAATTTAACTAGCCACTAGCATTGAGTGTCGTCCTGTCTTGAGTATTTTTCAGTGTAGTTTAAGTTTATGCGTAATTACCTTTTACATGCCTTGCTTATATAGCTGTTTAGCAAGATTACCTTAGCATGCTGAATTACCATATTTCAACGAGTGCGACACTTTTTTTTTTTTTTTGGTAAAGTGCTGTAGTTAACTGTTCTTGCCTGAATAATTTTGCCTAGCTTCGTTTTTAGACCTTGGGCTTGTTGTTTATGTTATTATTGCTTCTACGTTACGGTGGTGAGCTATACATATTCTCAGTTGTCAGCAGAGGTACAAATATGATATTGGGGGAAAGGACAAAAGGGACAGTTACCCCCACCAGTCCCAAATATATTGCAAAATGTCATGGAAATTGAGTGTTAATCTAAGCCTGATTGACCTTTCTTCTGGAGAAAATAAGTCACTAGAGATACTGGTCGCTCTATGTGGCTGACATAACTATAACCTTAATCACTGCTGCGCCAAGTACAGAGGTGTGTTTGAATTTGCAATGAAAAGGGTCAGGTAACATGTAGAGCTGCGCGATTAGCAAAATTTTGAGCGTGAAGTAAATTTGAATATTTATGTTCATGTGCGAATAGAATATTCTTGAAATAATTTTTGAATATTTTTAACAATACTATGTCAAATCATGGAGAAATGTACTGCTAAACATGGGCAAAAAAATGTGTTACGTGATTAGTGTAGTCCCACGTGTCATTCGAAAGTTCTAAATAGCAGTCCAACAGAGAACTGTGCAACAGAAAGCTGAGCCAACTTCACTGCTGTACACTAGTGATATGTGGCAAATCGTGATACATGCTATGTCGTGAGACAAAGCACATTTTTTCCCCCCTAAGTACGAACTTCAAATAGTTCAAATAGTAAAAGTAAAATATGAATCGAATCGAATAGCAAGCGTTATTTTAAAATTATTTGAAATGTTGAATATTCGCAAATCCCTAGTAAAATGGAGGTGAAAGTGCTGCTCGTTTGACGTGTTGGTTCAGGGTGATGTTGTAGAGTGTGATGTCGAATGGCTTAGTGTCCTATGAAGATAATACTGTTTTTAAAGTTCTTTTCCTAGGTAAAGTCCACTTATTGACAGATCAGATAAATTTAGCAAAATTAGGATATTTTAAACTATATTTACACAGTGCATCACTGCAAAAGTTGAGTCACACTAATCTAGTTGACGTCCATCATCTAGCCAGCCTTCCTGAAAATACTAGGTATTTAGGTAATAAATTCAGTATTTGATGTGTTTCATCAAAGTGAGGGTTTGTAATAACATAGAAGATAAAATTGATTTTACAGGCCATGCTAAGCATGTTTATGTGTACCATACCAATTGCCTGCACATTATTGTCTGGCTGGTATAACATCACCTCAGGAATGGTAGTGCTACATGGACTAAGTGTGCATTAGCTGTTTAATTGTGGTGCTGTCACAAGAAAAGGTTAGAAACATGTTATTTCGTACTTAATTGCAATTTAAGGGGCCTGAAATATTTTATGAAAATTTTTTGCAAATTGTGTAATTGGGACCCTGGCCCTCCAAACTATAATATACATTCTCATTGCACTGGCTGCATTGGTTTACAGTGATAAAAGCACAGTTTCAACTTCACAGTGCACTTTCTCCTCAACTCTGTAGCTGATGTCATGTTAGTCACCATCACGGCCTCCGAGTATTCGAGCTGTCTCAGAGGCATGGAAAAATAAACTATGCTCCAGCCTTGATGCTGTATGGTGACACCACACGTGGTCTAACTATTTCCTTACTTTCTAGCTTTCGTGTAAACCTATTATTTTTAGAGCAAATCAAATGAAAGTGAGCATTATGTTTCTTTCTAAATGTCTTAAGGTGATGCCTCTGGATAATGCCTATGCCAGCCTGTGGTATCGCACAGTTGTTTCAAAAGCAGAGGAAAGCTAGGACTTCAAATGGTAGTTATTAAATTACTGACTACTGTGCCAAAATATTTCGGAATCAGCATGTTGAATGCCTATTGAAGCAGTAGAAATAACCGTGTATAGTTGCTTACCCGTTTCATGACCCCTTAAAGAGGTGGGAGTAAAATAAGAAATTTTCTACATTTTTGGCCTCCCAAGACTGCTTGCCCCGCTGACCCTAACAAAAATGCCATATATGGCGATATCAGGAATTGGGCATATGTGGCTATATATGGCAGGTTCCGTACGTGGCCGCATTTGCCCCAATCATGATAGAAACAATATGGCAATGAAAGACGAACACGAGGAATACCATCCAAGACACTGATACGCATTAGGCAAATAGGGCCATGTACGGACACTTGCCATATATAGCCAGATATGCATATATGGCCATATATGCATATATGGCACGTGTCCGTATTTGGCCGTATTTACCCAATATGCATCAATCTTACATGGCATTCTTCGTGTTGGTCTTTCATTGCCATATTGTTTCTATCATGATTGGGGCAAATGCGGCCACGTACGGAACCTGCCATATATAGCCACATATGCCCAAATTCCTGATATTGCCATATATGGCACTTTTGTAAGGGGTAATCAGAACAGCCAACAAAAGTAAGTCATCTCACAAACTTTGCTGCAGGTGGGACACAAGAAAGAATGAGACAGACAAGCACAGACTCTCGACTGATTTATTTAAAGGCTTAGTACCAAATTGCCCAGCTCTAAATGCGAGTTCAACAAAGATACTTTATTGCGAAACTGCTGAAAGCAGCTTATGGAAGAAATGTGTAAATTTTGTTTCAACAAAGATACTTTGTTGTGAAACTGCTGAAAGCAGCTTATGGAAGAAATGTGTAAATTTTGTGGTGCTTGATTCTCACCAGCTTGTTAATCTTGGCCCTGGATAATGTGGCCTTAACAGAGAAGAGTGCCCTTTTCTGGCGTAAAATGCTTCCCCTTTAGTGGAGCTTAAAGTTCTATATGTTACTGCGTGCCTTTGATATTGGTAAGCTCCGCCACTGTGGTCTAGTGGTTATGGCACTCGGCTGCTGATCCGAAGGTCACAGGATTGAATTCTGGCCGCGGCGGCTGCATTTCGATGGAGGCGAAATGTTAAGGCCCGTGTACTGTACATTAAAGAACCCTGGGTGGTCTAAATTTCCAGAAACCTCCACTACTGTGTCTTTCATAATCATGGCTGATTTTGGGACATAAAACTCCTTAAATTAATCAATTGATATTGGTAAGATGGAAGCATGAGAGAGTTTTTTCTATCCCTGTACAACCTCTTTGTTAGCATATTAGTGGCACTATTCTGCCAGCAGACTACTTTATGTAGTGCATGTTAGGGGATTATAAACTGAATAGTCATTTGGCCATGTCTACATTACACTTGATAGCCCCGCCACGGTGGTCTAGTGGTTATGGCACTCGGCTGCAGATCCGAAGGTCGCGGGATCGAATCCCGGCTGCTGCGGCTGCATTTCGATGGAGGTGAAATATTGAGGCCCGTGTGCTGTGCGATGTCAGTGCACGTTAAAGAACCCCAGGGGGTCGAAATTTCTGGAGACCTCCACTACGGCGTCTCTCATAACCAGAGCTGGTTTTGGGACGTTAAACCCCACAAATCAATGAATCACATTACACTTGATCCATTCCTGTATAAATCAGCGTGATATGCTATTGCTGGATATTTTTTTTTTTTTTTTCACTTGGAAAAGCCGGACGTTTTGTTTTAGTAAATAGGGTATTAGTGGTTCTTGTGTTGGTCCTGGCTGGATCATTCTCGCTTTAATGGTTCAGCCCTTCTGTGTACTGTGCATTAGTGCATGCTGCTTAGCTGTTATGAACTACAGTTATGAACTTTTATTATTTTAGCAGCTCTCTACATTTGTGCACGTGCAACTAACAGGTTTATAGCAGGGTGTATAACCGACAAAATTACGGGTTCAGGTTCGGGTTCAGTGTGCACCATTTCTCTCCGGTTCGGTTCCAGTTCGAGGAAATAAAGCTTGAAACCTGTTTGCGAACCCGTTCTAAGCTGAACCAGTACATGAGTCTGTACACCGATCGTTTAAGCGACATAAACGTCATATTTTACTTTGACAGCACTGTTTATGCTACAGCCTTAAACATCCCTAGCAGCACTGCCCAAGTGGACGCGTTCAGAAGTCCACATATAAGAAAAAAAAACATGTTACACTGGAGTTGTGCATCAGAAAAAAATTCCGAACAATAACACTAGAAATTTAAGCCCGCCGGGCAATGGCAAGGAACACTCACGTACTTGGTCTTTAGGGCCTGGCCCTATACAGAGCTTGCATTTTTTAATTTTCTATTTAATTCCATCTTCGTTTCTGATCCTATGCTGCACAACAAGCATGGCACGAACAATGTTTTTTTAGATGGTAGCAGATCCTGCTAGCACATCAGAAACAGCTGGCGATGTTTTAACATAATTTTGTGAAAGTTAGTTTAAACAGCTTGAGCTGGCATACTGAATAACACGGCGATGTATGAGCACTATGTTCCATGGCAAGCTTCTGCGGATTTCCAACACATGCATCCTTGAGAGCTCTCTCTCTTGCAGCTCTTTCTTTCTGTTGCCAATTATAAAAGAACCGAGTAAAAGAATGAAAGTCTGTATTACTGTTTGAAGGGCCGCATCAGAAAACAGTGTAGAAAATATAATCATTCATTATCGAGTAAGCAGAAAACAAATCAAACGCTTCGTAGGTCTGCTTGACACAAAACAAACGCCCACATAATTTGATACGTGTGCACCACAATGGGGTTGCATCGGGAGAGTCATGTTGAAATTAGTGACAAAAAAGATGCAGTTATATCTCATAATCGCGTTTACCATGGAGTACATCTCGTTGAGCAGATTCGCAATTATGTGTGAACGCAAACATGCAGAGAATTGCGACAAAATAATTAGCTGTGTGTCAAATTTGTGTCAACTCAAACAGATAATTATTCGGTTGCATAACGGGGAAAAGGGGGCTGATGGGACGGGGGCGG
This sequence comes from Hyalomma asiaticum, assembly GCA_013339685.2. NCBI lineage: Eukaryota > Metazoa > Arthropoda > Arachnida > Ixodida > Ixodidae > Hyalomma > Hyalomma asiaticum. The sequence continues at coordinate 205,173,521 of CM023481.1, forward strand.
CCTTCTTGCTGAAATATCGCGAGTTACACAGCAAAACCGCACAGATCTCAGACTGACTGTCAGTTGTCCTTTTTCATTAGCAGATATACATTCAGCACTTGACAGTGTAAACATCAGTTTGCGCTAAGTATATTTTCACAAGTTCATTGGGAAATGCTTTTGTTAGCTTTGCTCACACGGGATTCCCTAGAGAAATGATAAATAGTTGTTTAAGGAAAGTACGCTGTTCTCGTAGCCCTTGTAGACACCGCGGCCAAGAGTCGGCAGAAAAGGAATGGAAGAGTGGAAAGGCGAGGCACGCCATATTAGGGGCTCTGGATGTTATGACTGTGTGGGTTATTTAGCGTGCGCTAGCATTGCGGAGTGCACGGCCCTTGGCATTTTGCCTCCATCGAAATATGACCGTGCGGCCGGTTTGCACTCACATCTTTCGGTTTCGCATTCAAGCACCACTAGACCACCGCAGCGGAAAAAGGAGGGACACTAGAAGAAAATTAGTTAAAGGAATAGACCAAAAGATGCCAACAGGGAGAGAGGCTGGAATCAATCGTAGCTACGAGGCTCTGCTGGCAGACCGTGGTGCCTTAATATTTGAACCGCTTTGTTACGAACCGACAACATATATATATATATATATATATACATATATATTGGTTCAGGTTCAGTTCCTGCCAATATTAGGGTTCGGGTACAGTTTTCGGTTCGGGTTCGATTCGACACCCTGGTTTGTAGTTTATTAGGAATCTGGTCTTGGAATGCATGGTAGTCTCTGCTCCTCTATTCTCCTAGGCAAGTGCCATTACTGTAAGCTACTAGTGCGTGCATATGCACGGGACAGTAATACTATGCAAGATGTCTTGCATATATAGTCCTTGCGTGTCTCATCTTTGTTTATTCAAATTTAAGAACTGAAAAAATCTTTCCAGTGCCACTTATACAATCAATACCTCCTGTCTATTATCGTTTTTCAGTAAAGCTGCAGTGAGAGCTCATAATTTCAAACATTGACATGGGGCCGAAGCCCTTGCTTCACATAGTCTTAAGACTGCAATGCTTTTCATGTACTTTGCTTTTATAGTGCAGTTTCATAGCTCACTGGCATCACCAGTGCAGTCCACTCGTACTAATTGTCAGGAAAGTTGAAAATGTAGTCATAACTTTTAGTCATTGCCTCTGCAATAAGCTTAAACCTGTTTTTCAAGGGTGCTTACACACTTGCACAAGGACAGCTGCTTCTGTTCTCCGTGTAATAAAAACATTTGAAAGTTTCAGCACGCGAAAGTTCACCCTCTAGAGCAGTGGAAAATATACTTCCCATTCACTGTACAAATTTAACAAGGCAGTTATAAGCTATATTTTCTCTAAGCTGTGTATGGTATTACTTTGAAGCTGGAAAAACTGTGCCACGATGCTTTGCACACACTAAACCTATCTCAGAAATGCTGTTCATTTGGCTCAATTGTGGCTTCAGGATGTCTGTAAAAATTTTGAAAAAGATCTCTTTTAACAGTGAAAAAACACAATTTGAATTTTCTGCATGTTGTGAATGAGTGGTGGCTGTGTAGCATGAGTGCAGCAGAGAAGCAAATGCTGTACATTAGCTGCAGATGCTCTGTGCCATGTAGGCTGCATTGGGAAGAATGGCTGAAAGTAAAGAACAGCTGGGATTTTTTTTTTCTTTGCTTTCTGGGCCACAGGAAGCCATCTAAATTGTACTGTAGTTTCTGCAGTAATAATAAATACAAATTTTTTTTTCCTTGGTACACATGCTGGGTTGTGGGAAAACTGCGCTTTCCTCCTGACTGCTTTCACTAATCTTACATGCAGAAGTCTGAAATTTTTCACAGAGGATGTTTGCGACACTGTCTTATGGAAAAGCCATTTCTGTAGATCCTGCAGCGGGATCGAATTCTAACCACAGTGGCAGCATTTTTATGGGGCAAAATGCAAAAAACACCAGGATGCTTATTTAGGTGCACATTAAAAAAACCCAAGTGGTCCGAATTACTCCAGAGACCTCCACTATTGGGTGTGCCTCATAATCATAACTGGTCTTGGCACGTGAAACCCCCTCAATTATTATTATTGTAGATCCTGCAGCATGTGCAAAACATTTGCCTATTAAAGATAGAGACAGTTCAACAACATTGGAACTAACTGCGCTAGCTTGTAAGTTCGTTGTCTAAGATACTACTTGGAACAAAAAAAAAAAGTTAAAATTTAAGACTCTAGATTAGGCCATTAAGCAACTAAAGAAATTGTGTATTCAGTGTTTAGCTGTCTAGGAACTCTTAGTCTGTACTGCCTTTTGCGACTGATAGAGCCTGACCATTGCAATCGTAATATCAAGCTGCTTTATGTATGCCAAGGGCTCTTGTGTTGGGGCATGTTCAATTACACAAAGTACACAAGTGAGCCTGTATAGTTATTAGTGCACGTGTGTTACTATGTGCAGTAATGAATTTTCTTACTCCTGGCACTATTTCCTTTGGTGTATTTTACTATTTCTGATTACTCATGGAGGGGGATTGACTTTTCAAAACAAAACAATTGCTCATTCAATTTATTGCACTTTGGTGATAACAGAGAGGTATACAATTTATTTTGCATTTTTTTACATATGCCTAAATACAAGGAGCTAATCAGATCATCATTGCTGGAGGCATATAATCAATTGATTTTGTGTTGCATGAGTGGACTGCACTGAAGTATTAGAGAGTTGAGTTTGCAGTATGTAGAAATAAGGTAAGCCAACACATATGGCAATGGACAAGTTATGGAGGTGCTTTTTTTTTTTTTTAGAACTTCAAACCTCTGTTCACTTGTCAAATTCGCAGGCTGCTTATGCCCGGTTCTGACACTCGTGAGCCTCAATTGACCAGTACTTAAAAATATTAGCCATTGGTTTATATGTTCTCTGAAACATCATTAGCAGCTTTGTGTACCCATAAGCATTGAATTGGCAAGTGTTCTTAGAGCACCAGTGAATGATCTTGGCCTTGGTAAAGCATGTATGTTGTTTTTGACTAGTACATACATACAATTGTGGTGTCTCAACTCTGCATGCTGTTATGGCCTGTTGAAAGCTCAGTGGCTGTGGATGCATGTACAGTGACCTTTGCTAATTTGACGTCATTTAATTTTCTTCACTTATCGAACCATGTCAGGTCTCGCTGGTGGCAGTGTGTCTATGGGCAGAGCCTTTCATTACATTAATATAAAAAGTGTCATATTCAGGGAAGTTGAGCATTGACTGATGTAACTGCACTGCACTAGCTGATGGGGAACTTTCACTAGATCAGATCCGCAGCATGTATGCAGCATTGGTATTCAGTATAATGAGCATGGCACCAAGGAAAAGGCAGCGCTCAGTATACCTTAACATTCCACTTACTCCTAATTGACAAGTGCCACACTCTTCACAAGTACTAACTTATAGCACTGCTGAAGCTATGAGGTGTGTGCAAGACATATCCTGACATAAGTAAACATAGTTCCAGACATAATTGCCTGGTTATTCGCAGGATTGAGAGTTACAGGTGAATTTGGTAGATTGGTAGATGCCAGTTTACAGTGGTACATGATGCATTAGGTGTGCTTTGCATGTATGTCGCACTATAGCTTCTGCTTCGTGTCATCTTGTGCTGAGGACTAAGTATCGGGTATGTCTTGACGTTGTTATTGTGATCAGATGTTTGTTTTGACGCTTCTAGTCCTGGGCTGAGGTGATACCAAGCAATAAAAATAGTTTGATTTCAGCATAGCTAGTCTCGCCATGGCTTTAGCATTGGTTATGTATTCATGATGTTGAATGTTCTAAAAGCCCCATTTTTCACTGCCTTGTTAACTCGCTGCACCACTCTAAAATGGTAGGTCAGGACATTGGAAAGCAAATGCCAACTTGATGCACAGCAGACTGTGCCACACAGGTGGACATATTCAAAGGGGCATTTGCACCCTAGGCTAAAGATGCTGGAAAGCACTGCTCATAAAGAGTACATATAAATTGAATCCTCATTGTTACATTCTTATAAATGCAGCCTATGGTTGCAGTACTAAACCAGTATCAATATACCATGGGAACAACAATTGACAGGATTGAGGGTACTTTGAGCATACAATGTGCACAGGAGTGCATTATGAAGGGATTTCACCCTTCTTATTAACTGATGTCTTGCAGCTGCTATTATAGGTGGTTGGGCAAGTTGTACAAGTGAGCAGAAGAGGATGAAGGGCAGATGACTGAAAGAGCTTGCTTGATCGATTACAATGGGAAGCAATTACAGTAGAATCTCGATGATACGATTACAGTTGATGCGAATTTCGCAATGATACAAATTTTAATGTTGTTTTGAACGGACTGCACTGTATAAAATGCACTGTCATTCGTTGTTATACGAACAGTTTCCCCAGCCATTGTGGATGATATGAACGTGTGAAATGACCGCTTCACGCGAGCGACTGACTCAGATTTTTTACTGAAGATTTCTTTCCGCGAGTTCCTTCCGACCTTGGACCCGAAAATGGCAGCAAAAGACAAAAATTTTGCTTTTCGTTGACCAGTGTTCGGCCCATCCCAAACACTGCAACTTCAGCAATGTCGCCGTAAGGTTCCTGCCCGCAAGCACCACGAGCCGTCAACAGCCGCTGCATGCGGGAATTGTTACGTTGGCGGCGGCCACGCCGCCTCTGACAAGAAGGAGTCAGTGTCACCATGCAGAACAGCCACGTTTATTTTCCGTAGCGAATATATACTAAAGAAAAGAGGGAAAGGGCAGGAGGAAAACAAAGGGAGAGAATGGCGCATGCGCGGTCCGCACACGCGCTTATCACGAGAAGCGCGTGCACTGTAACACCTCTTCCGTCTTAGTAACCATAACGGTCAACCGGTTTTCGTGTTCTTGTGGACCGTCGTAGTACGGGTGCCTCTGTAGACGAGTCCTGTGCGTCTTCCGTTGTCGCCGTGTTGTCTGGGAGCGCTGGTCCCCTGGTATCGCCATTCGCGAGAGCATCCCTGCTGCACTTCCGTACTTGATCCAGATGGCGACGGACCAGTCCAGTGTCGGTCTCCACTTCCAACATGCGAGCGCCGGTCGTGGCCTTCACCTTTCCTGGCGTCCACTTGTCCCCGGTGCCATAGTTCCGCACGTAGACGTATTCCCCCGGAGCGAAGCTCCAGCCGGCGTCTTCCGTAGACTCGCCCGAGACCATGTGGTGGTTCCTGGATGGAAAAGTCAAATCCAGTCTCGTGCGTAAACGGTAGCCCAAAAGCCTCTCGGAAGGGGAAAGTCCGGATTGTTGCGGAGTATTTCTATAGTTGCACAAAACGCGGGCTAGAGAGGTCGCTAGTTCGGCGCTTCCGCTCTTCTTTAACCCGTCCTTGACCGTCCGCACCGCGCGCTCAGCCAGCCCATTACTCTGTGGGTGATGTGGGGCTGTTCGAATATGTACGATGCCGTTCAGTTGTGTGAACTGACGGAATTCCCAGCCCGTGAAAGGTGTTCCATTATCTGACACCACTGTGCGTGGCACACCGAACTGGGAAAACATTGTTCTCAGAACTTCGACGGTGCTGCGGGAATTAGCATGCGCTACAGGAACAGCCTCAATCCATTTGCTGTGGGAATCCACCACAATCAAAATCATCTTGCCGTGCAGTGGCCCCGCATAGTCTATGTGTAGTCGCGACCACCTTTCGCCTGTCTCCGGCCAGTTTACGGGAGTTTGTGCCGTTGGCATGGGCAGTGCTTGAACACAGTTATTACAGGTGGTGGCGACGCGCTTTATGTCCTGGTCCAACCCGGGCCACCAAAATATCGACCTTGCTCTCGCCTTCATAGACGACACTCCCTGATGCGAGTCATGCAGTAACATAAGCAACTTCTTGCGAGCTGCGGTAGGTATGACCACGCGATGGCCCCAGTACAATAAATCGTTCTCGACTGACAGCTCGGACCGCTTGTTGTAATATTCTACGAGCTCACTGTCCCCTATAATCCTATGTGGCCAACCGTCGCGCGTGTACTTGCATGCTTGAGCGATGACGTCATCTGCCGCTGTGATGGCTTGCAACTCTTTCGTAGGCAGTGCGGAAATGTCCTGTTGGTCCAAGGCCAGAACGATGGGCGTGATGTCCTCCGGCTCCACTCCATGCTGCACGGATATAGGTAAACGGCTTAATGCATCAGCGTTGCACAACATTTTACCCGGTCTATGCTGCAGCCGGTATTTGTACGCGCCCAGCGTTATAGCCCATCTCTGTATACGAGCTGCGGCCATGGTAGGTGTTTGCCGGTCCGCCCTTAGAAGACCCAGCAACGGCCGATGGTCAGTAATTAAAGTGAATTCCCTGCCAAGTAGATAGTCGCGGAACCGCGTGACGCCGTAAACAAGAGCCAACGCCTCTCGCTCAATCTGGGAGTAATTTTTCTCTGCACTGGTCAGCGTTCGCGATCGAAATCCTACTGGTCGATACTGCCCATCAATTCGATGACCAAGCGCGGCTCCTACCCCGTAGGGTGATGCATCGCATTCCAAGAATAGCTCTTTCATTGGATTGAAGTGGGTCAGTACTGGCGCGGCACACAGAGCTTCTTTAGCCTTCGCAAAAGCGTCTTCCTCTACCGCACCCCAGGACCATCTGGTTGCCTTTTCTAGAAGTCGGTACAAAGGGGCCAGTAATGTAGAAAGGTTCGGTAAAAATTTGTTGTAAAATGTTAACATACCCAGAAATGATCTTAACTCGGAAGCATTCTGCGGGGATGGGGCAAGCCTGATAGCCTCGGCGTTCTTCTCTGTCGGGTGCAATCCCGCGGCGTCGATTCGGTGGCCTAGAAACGTCACTGCGGCCTCATTTATCCGGCACTTATCAGCGCGCAATTTAATGCCGTGTTCTTGAAATCGCTGCAACACCGCTCGCAGGTTTGCGTTTGGCTTATCAGCAGTCTCTGCTATCAAGATGTCGTCTAGGTATGCTTGTACCCCCGGTATTCCTTGTAGTATTGACTCGATGGTTCTCTGGAATATCGCTGGTGCTGACGCGATTCCAAACGGCAACCGATTGTAACAAAACAACCCTTTATGTGTGTTTATGACGGCCAGCTTCCGCGAGCTTTCTTCCAGGGCAATCTGGTTGTAGGCATCTCGCAAATCCAGAATACTGAATTGCTGTCCCCCACGCAAATTTGCGAAGATGTCGTCTATGACCGGTAGAGGGTACCTTTCCAATTCACACACAGGGTTTAATGTCACTTTAAAATCTCCACAAATGCGCACCGCGCCGTCCCTTTTCAGTACCGGTACTATCGGTGTAGCCCATTCCGCATAATGGACTGGGGATATTACGCCAGTCTCCACTAGTCTATCCAGCTCAGCAGAAACCTTATCTACTAGCGCAAAGGGAATCTTTCTTGCCTTGCAAAATCTTGGTGTTGCTGTGTCCTTGACGTACAGCCTAGCCGGCGGTCCCTTGAAGAGTCCCAGGCCTTCCGTGAACACCTCGGCATACTCTTCCATTATGGCACCGGCTCCTGCCGGTTCCCGCTGGCTTATCCCACTTGGTAGCGTCATCACGTGCAGAACCGGGGTCCCTTCTGCTGCAAGCTTCTGCAATAAGTCCCGGCCGCAGAGGCTGGGGCCTTCACAATCCAGTACCGTCAGCGTGCAATCCACTTCCACCGACATGTAAGAAGCCTTCATAGCCAACACGCCCAGTACCGGGAGTTTTCCTAGATAGCACGAAAGCTTGAACTTTGCGTTTTGCAGCCGGGGCCAACGGTCGCGATGTTCTTCATACGCTGCTCTCGGAATGATACAAACAGGCGAGCCAGTATCAACGTCCATCCGTATGGCGATGCCATCCCATGTGATAAACTTCCGAATGGGCGGTACCAAAGGCTCAGCCTCCGTGACGGACCAGATTTGTAATGTACTGCTGTCGTCAGTCTGTTTTGCGTTTTCCGCTGTTAGCGCTAGTGCTCTGTTTGCACCGCCTGCGCTCCCACACATACGAGCCAAATGCCCCTGCCGCCCACATTTGAAGCATCGGCGGTTTTTTTGAAAGCATGCCGAAGCTTTGTGACCATGCTGGCCGCAGCACTTGCATTGTTGAGGATCGCTCCTTTGCACGTTCCTTGTGGTCGTTGGCGCGTACTGCTTACTAACCTTCAGGACATTCAAAGCATCACTTTGCTTACCTATCTGCTCTGAACCGTGTTCTGCGGTTTCCGCAGCCAGGGCAAGAGCTTCTGCTTCTTGGAGTGTTAGGTCCTTTTTCGCCAATAGCTGCTTCTGCAAATTTTTCGAACGGACACCGCATACAATACGATCCCTCAGCATCCTGTCTAACGTTGACGAAAAATTGCAGTTCTGGGCAATCTTCCTTATCTCGACGATGAATGCCTGCACAGACTCCCCTTCTTGTTGATTGCGATGGAAAAACTTGAAGCTCTCGGAGATCTCATTAGGCGTTGGGTCATAAAACTCACTTAACGTACATACAACTTCGTTGTAGCTGAGCGAGTTCGGCTGACGCGGTGCTACTCTTCCGCACAAGACTTCTATCGTCTTGGACCCCAACGCCGCGACCAACAAAGCTCTCTTTTTGGCGTCATCGGTGACTTCGCTTGCTTCAAAATACGCCTCAACCTTTACCAGATAAGCGTGCCACTTATCTGTCTCTTGGTCGAAGTCCGGTAGCCTGTGTGCCATGGCTGTAGATGGGTTCGTCGCACAGCTGCTGCTTCTCGGCACTAGCGTCTTGTCGCTGTCTTGCGTGGGCAGCTGCGGCTTTCCTAGGTTGCTCGTCGCCACTGTTACGTTGGCGGCGGCCACGCCGCCTCTGACAAGAAGGAGTCAGTGTCACCATGCAGAACAGCCACGTTTATTTTCCGTAGCGAATATATACTAAAGAAAAGAGGGAAAGGGCAGGAGGAAAACAAAGGGAGAGAATGGCGCATGCGCGGTCCGCACACGCGCTTATCACGAGAAGCGCGTGCACTGTAACAGGAATAAACCGAAATGTGAAGCACCATTTCAAGGGATTGCTTGTACGGAGGCTGGATCCTGGTGAAAATTGAGCACAAGGATCAAAACTTCCGGATGAGCCCTCATGACGCCTTACATTTCTTGGCCATGTCCTGGGATAATGTGACCCAGGACATGATCACAAACTGTTTTTGCAAGTGTGGATTTTTCGCGGAATCGGATGCGGCTCCGACGAAAGAAAACCGAGAGCCTGACGACGATTTGCACATCGAGGGATGGGAGAACCTTGAAACTCGAGCTTCGGCGCGAAACTTCATTACCGCGGACGATAACGTAGCGACCTGTGGGCTGCAATCCATCAAAGAATTGGTCGATGAGGCAAAGGAGTCTGAGAGTTATGGTGAAGATGCCGGTGAGTGTGATCTCCTACCGTCAATGTTGGAAAACCTTGATGCCCTCGATGTACTGCATTGCACCGTAAGCACCGGCAGCGTTAGTGAAGAAACCGCAGCATGGTTTTATTCCGTTCAGGCAGCTTTCTTGAGGGACAGCGAAGTTAAAAAAAGTTCAAAAGAACATCATGGGCTTTTTCAGCAACAAGTAGTTGACCCCAATAAAGCTCTTGTTCATCTTCATGATCAGCTTTAACTTGTTTTGGCTCACACGAATTCGGGATGATACGAATACAGTCAAACCCCGTTATAACGAAGTTGAAGGGGGAGCCGTAATTACTTTGTTATAACCATTAGTTCGTTATAGCCAATATCCATCTCATATATGGGAATTTCAAGGGGAATTGCGATTGCTTCGTTATATCCAATAGTTCGTTATATCCGGGTTCGTTATAACGAGGTTCTACTGTATTTTACATGTTCCCTATGAATTCGTATCATCGAGATTATACTGTATAGTGTTGTTTTATTGCTGTTCTCTTTCTAAGATATTGCTCCTTAAAGTGCACTGAATGTGCTCAATGAGGTTTTGTTAGGATTGTCATGGAAGGGAATTTTGCTGTTACTCGTAGCAACTCTCAACATTCTGTGCTCTATCATCGTAAGTAGAGCTAGCAGTAATGAGAGCTCCAGATTTTGTTAACCTTGTCAGATCGTTTATATGTGTCTAAGCGCAGTAGAAGTTCCTGACAAGGAACTGCTACAGATAATGTTTCTGGTTAAACCTAGTGCCAGAAAGGCATGAGTACATCGCTATGCATTTCACAATGCTTGTGTAGTGCAATTACTTGTGTACAAGTGCATGTTTATATATCTCGGATGAGGCAAACAAGTTTGTTGTCAGGTTTAACATAATGGAAAGCCTACATGAAATTTTGCCCTTCTAATGTGGTCCTTCATGTAGTCAACCCATTCATGCTGTTTCATCCGAGTCGAATTAACATAGTGCATTCACATTTCTGGCTGTGTGGATGTGCAACACTTTTGAAGCATTTGCAGCTGCTCTGCAGAATGCACCTTGACTTTGTGTACACAGTGCTAGCTTTCTGCCGTAATTGGCAGGAGCTGTCAACTTGATGCTTTTAATTCTACTACTGTTTAATGCTGCTAGCTCAAAGGGCACTAAAAACAGCTCACTACGTAGTAGTATTATCTAAAGACATATGCACTTGCACTCATGTTTTGCATTCGTGGTAAATGCTGGATAAACTTTCTCTGCATGCCTTAATTTACTATGTTATTCTGCATTTTTTTATTTTTCACTTGAACTTAAATGGACAATATTTTATTATTCTACCAACCATAATTCTCTGTATGCTTGACATCTCATATAAAATTACTGGCAGCAACATTTTGTAAATGCTATTGTCTTGTGATTGTAGTTTCTCCTCTTCCATTGCTAAAGTGAAATTTGTGCATGTGTTGTTATGTTCTGCTGTCGCACAAACATGTGTTCTGTCTTAAGCCAATCCTGTTTTAGTGAAAATTAATATTGTTGAAGAGGTTCTATGAACTAACTTTTCTACTATCAGAACAAGACCTTTAGTAGTAGTATTTGTGCTCATTATTTGATGTGCACAGATATAACTAAATTCAAAGGGATCTAAAGAGAAAAATGATTCTACATGTATTACCAAGGCAGAAAAGGCACAAGGACAAACGGATGGGAAAGCCGCCCCGAAGTCCGCACTAGCTACTGTCACATCATGGTGTAAGGGCTGCTTAATTAGTTACTTGTAGGAAAAATTACATGAAGTCAAAGATTAAGCATGCCAAGTTCCGGGAACATTTACTGATATTTTGAAATTCATGATGCCACACTGATATACCAGCATTGGGGCTACAGCTACAAATTTGAGAACTTGAGCTTTGACCTTCATTTTCTCCTCTGATGAATAATTATTGTGAAATCAGTAACAATAGCTTTTAACCCATTTGCTTCCAAAGCCAGCGAACAGCCAGCCGCATCCACCAAGGCCAAACTGCAATAAGCCAGTGATTCGCCGGCCTTCGGATAAGTCATTGTTTGCAGAAGACCCCAGTAGAAAGCGCTTTTCTCAACACTCTTCTTGGATGGTTGCTTCTTTAAACACCAGATGGACATAGTTGTTCAATATTTTCAGACTCTCTCGTCTGACAAAAAAAAAAAAATGTTGCCAGCTCCACTTTCACTGCCAAGTCATCTGCTGCGCCTGAAGCATGGCTTCGCAAAAAAAGCACAGTCTCATGTGTGAGGACATTCTTGAACTCTTGTAAGGACATTCTTGAAAGTGATGACTATACTGGTAAATCGGGAAGATATCTTGGACCAAGAAAGTGGCGACGATGAGAGGGATGATGAGAACAGCAGTGATTGTGAAAGTAGTGTGTGTGTATATACCAAGTCTGCCTGCTTCTGGACCTTCCACACTTGCTAGACACTTGAGTGCAGTGCTTTCAGGAGACATTCCCAAACAAAAATAAAACGAAGTGTTAAAATTGGAACGTAAGATCCGGAATTATGGAGGCTTCTGTACAACGCCGTACATGCCAGTCTGTGGTAATGAAAAATTTGCACTACAGCTCACAGGAATGGGCATCAAAGCTGTGGAAGTGAATGGGTTAAAGAATACTTTATCAGTCTAAACTGCCTTACTTTTTCTCTTTAGTGCCACTTCCAGACATAAGGAGCATAATGTTTCATGCACTTTCACTCTTGCTCTTGTTGTTTACTTCTTAGCTTGTTTTCATTGAAGTAGGGAGTCAATAAGCAGACCATGCTGGTCTGAATAAATCAAGCTTGCACACAGCCAGTGGTAATCATTAAAGCCAACCTGCAGGAGATTATTGCTTAACTGTATTGCTTCTGTGTGTGTATTTGCAGCTAGCTTAGTTATTGTTTGTTTGTTTTTGTGACTTTATCCAGCTACTGGACAATGACCACGTGGGTCGGTCATACCAGAGCATGGCTGTCAAGGAGAGCGTGGAACCAAGTGCCAGTGGTGTCTGGACTTCTCTGGAAGGCACAGTGGTGTCTGGGGGAGGGGTGCCTTCAGCTGGAGGGGCCAGTATAGCTGCTGGATGTGGAGCTGAGGATGACACAGTTGCAGGCAGCATGCCTGACCGGGGCCCTGGTAGCCGCCAGCTGTTGCTACTCATGGTGCTACAGGGATGCAGGCTGTTGACACGTGGCAGCTATGTGGTCACTCTCATAATGATGATGGCTTGGAGCATCACCTACCACTCCTGGCTCACCTTTGTGCTGTTGCTGTGGTCTTGTGTCCTGTGGATGATGCCGAGGTAGGAGGTTTTCTACATTAATTTTTTTAGGGGTGGGTGGAGTAATGCACACTGTTCTGGTTGATGCGCTTTTACTACACCATCTTTTTTTAAGGAACAGAACCATATACTTTTCAAAGGTCATTTACAGGTCCTGGGTTTAATCACATTGTAAACTTGCAGATATATTTAATATGCAATATGTGCGTATTTTTTACTCTATTAATCCTCTTTTTTATGTTTGTTTATTTTACATAGGCTGTATTTTACATATGAAATGACCATGTTAGTTTTTGTCATTAGCATTAATTTTTATAGCTCCTTAATTAAAAATGTATACATATAATTTTGTTAACACATTAGAAATGCCTCTTCACCTTGGTTAATTATGCCATGAATTATTTGATTAAAACATTTTAGAAAAAGTGACGTTTCATTGTCTTGGGTAAAAAGTGATTGTTGTTCATATTGATCCAAGTTCCCGGTTGGCCTGCTTGCGATCATCACCTGCTTTGGTGGCCTATGCGGAGCTCCTGCTGCTGCTTCAGTATCTGTACAGCCTTGACTTGACTGATGAAGAGCTGCCGCAGCAAGTGAATGCAGTCAACCTGGCCCAGGTGGGCCTGTTCAAGTATGGCTACAACTCGTACCAGCCACTAGCTGTCAAGGTTAGTGACTTATGAACTTTCTATAGCAGTGAATACTGAATAGATGATTAGTGTCAGACTTGCCTAATAGGGGATCTGTAATGGTCTCAGAATGTGGTAAAGTAGAGGATGAGCACCAATGACATAAAGCTTTAAAGATAATTGTCCGTTCCTTCAAGCGCCTCTAACTGGCATTCATCAAAAGGCTTGTTCACAAGCGCTACATAATCTGTATGGAAGCCCTGTTCACAAAAAGAAAGTAATTGCACTGTGAGGTAGGTTTCCGTATGGAGGTCAAAACATTGTTCATTTTAAAGTTTTATTTGGTCAGCGGTATACATTGTTTTATCGTGTCTCATCCAGACTGGATGGGCTTCGGGTGAACTCTGCACGGCTTCAAAATAGTAAATACACACTCATATTGGGCGCTGTGCAAAAGCTTGACTGGTGAGTGGAAGACCAGTCTTGAACATAGAACTGATGGTATATTCATGTTGCCCTTACTACACTCCAACTTTGATTGCAGCAGTGCAGAGCCCACCTTTGACCACTGCCAGAAAAAGCCTAAGACTTGCATACACCTACCTGCTGCAGCAAGGGTATTCCGGTTGTGAAAACACACTCTGTTTATGAACAAGCATGGCAAACCAACAAAGAGCATACCTGCCACTGTACAAACCGTGCTAACAGAAGCTTCAGTACCCACATGGCCAGAACACTGCAAGATCTTGGTTGTACTCCCTGGTTGACAGAGGGAAGATGGTGTGGCCATATATATATATATATATATATATATATATCATCATCAGCCTGTTTAGGTCCACTGCAGGACGAAGGCCTCTCCCAACGATTTCCAATCCACCCTATCCTGAGTGAGTTGGTTCCACTTTATGCCCGCAAACTTTTTAATTTCATCGCTCCATCTAACCTTTTGCCTGCCTCTGTTGCGTTTTCCTTCTCTTGGTATCCATTACGTCGTTCTTACTGTCTATATATATACACACACACACACACACACACACACACCGTATTTTCTGGTGTATAAGTCACACCCCCTATATTTGAATACTTTTGTGGGATAAAATGGTATATAACAGGCACACGTATACACTCACTTGCCGCAATGAAACTTCATAACATGCCACTGTGCAAACAGTGAAATCCCGTACTTACTGACTCTGAGCACTAGTATGTAAGAAAACTTATCAAATTGGTGGAAAAAAAAATATTACAGGCAACATGGAAAAACCTGCATAAATGCAGGAGAAACATTTTATTCCCCGAATCCTTTAAAATCTTCATCCTCGGAGGCGCTCTTGAAAAGTTTGGCCAAGCTCTGGCGGCAGCGTCAGTTGAGCTTCCTCTTCAGAATTGCTGCTGTCGCTGCTTTCATCCAGTTCAGGCTGCCCAGGCACTGAAACTAGAAGACCTGCTTTGTGAAACCCTGACGTTACCGTGGCCTCTGTTACTGTGCACCAGGCATCGCGGACCCACATCCTTACTTGACTGAAAAAAGCACGCCTCATTCGTCCTGTTTTCTTGTAACTGTGATCTCTGTCGGTCATCCACAACTCCCACAGGTGCCGCAGAACAGCTTTAGAACTGCGGTTCACCGCGACGTCGAGGGGCTGCAGTATTTTAGTCATCCCACCTGGGATAACCGCAGCGGTGCAGCTTTTTACCCTGATTTGCTTGAGCGTCAGCTCGGTTATATGCGCCTGCATACTGTCCATGATCAAGAGGCTTTTTCTGGCATTAAAAAAGCCACCTGGACGCTTCGAGAAGAACTTCTCGATCCACCTGCCCTTCATTTCTTCATCCATCCAGCCCTTGACATTTGTCTCTATGACAACGCTGGATGGGAAGGACTTTTTGGGCATAGTCTTCCGTTTAAAAATGATCACTGGCGGAAGCTTTCTCACGTCGGCGCAGCACTCAAGCACAACCGTGAAATGCGCTTTCTCATGGCCTGTCGTTTTGATAGTAATGGCCTTATCGCCTTTTGGTGCCACACTCCTTTCTGTAGGAATGTCGAATGTCAGTGGCATCTCGTCCATATTTATTATATGGCGGTTGGTGATGCCATGACTTTTGATTTCTTTCTTTGTGAAAGTGTAAAATTTCTCCACCTTCTCCTCAAAATCTTGTGGCAGGTTCTGGCACATGCTAGTGCGGGCTCTCATCGCCAGTGCTTTGTGGCGCATGAACCTGAGGCATCCAGGATGGCCCGCCAACAAAACGAACGGTGCCCATCTCCTTGGCCACCATTTGCGCTTTGAGGTTGTGAGGATCGCGGCATTCTCCCCCGTCGCCATTGCACGGGCAGTTGCCTCTTTCTGCCTCTCCCGCGCCAAACCGGTTCTTCCCCATTCTCTCCACTCGCCGCATGCGCCCCCTCGGCGGATCGCGATGGTGGCGCTGCGCGCCGAGTCTAGCAGGACGCGGTGAAGAAACGGGTCTCGCGCTCTCTGGCAGTCGAAGGGTAAGCACACTTTTCGTTCCTTGTCCGTCGACTCCTTTGTTTGAGCTCGTTCGGACTGAGTCCGCCACGGTGCCTGTGCGCCAACGGCGAACGCCTACCCTTACGTTGCCCTTCCGAATGCTACGCCGTAGATTGTGCCCGTGTTCGTGCGTGGTCTTACTACGCGGAGGGCACTAATCGAAAGCGAACGCGAACGGAGTTTGCTCATACTCGGACGATCGGGCCCATTGGTCTGCGATCACACGAGTCCGCAGCACAGTTGCAAGGGACCACTTTTCCCTTCGCGGCGTGTCTCCGCGAGCCATTGCCCGTGGTGACGTGCTTGCGGCGCCCTTTGAGTGTATTTTGCCCTTGGCGAGGAGAAGCCTTTGCTTCTCCCGCCGCCTGTTACTACAGGCGGTGCGCAGTGTACGCGGTGTCGCCATGGTGCAATAAAGCGTTGCGGTTAGTCTAAGAGCAGTACTGTGTCACTGCCACGCTGCGCTCAACGCCTGTGCGTCTGGAACGCACGTGTGCAACGGTGTGCGAGTTAGGCGACGGCCCACGTGGTCCTTCAGCCTCGCTCGCCCGAACCCACGGTGGTGGCCATATTAGCGTTATATACGCACCACCCACATCAAAAGCTCATTAAGCTTTTGACTGCTCTCAGTGAGTCAGTACGCCTTTGCGTTTCGGTCTCGCCGCAACATGTCTGCCGCACGTCAGGGTTGTCCATTGTCGTTGTTGGCAGACGTCGCTCTGCACGAAAACGAGGCCATTGCCTCTGTCGAACGACACGATCGTGAACACCCAAATGGTGCACGTGGGCAACGCCGCCAGCCAGCAAGGCCCTAGAGCCGCGCTGCGCGTGGGGAGGGCCATGTCCTCTCCTCAACGGCAACATTCCACCGGAGGTGCCTTTGCGGCTGCCAGCGGATGCACGTGGGAGCTCAGCGCTCGTGCGCTTGATCCCTACTGGCACGGGAGGCGGGCAGCCTGTGCTGCACCACCACCCGACACCCACGTGAAGGGACGCCTTCCGACCCAACGCTCGTCGTAACGCTCATCGTAACGTATCCTTTGATAACGTGGCGAGCCGAACCGGGCAGTTAGAGGCTGCTCCATCTCGGGAGAAAGACCGCAATGGAGTGTGCTGTTTTCGCTGCCATGAACAAGGGCACATGGCAAGGGAATGCACCGGATCCAGGCTCCCTGTGAGGCAGGGAAATGGTGCGGCGAGTCGTTCGTGAATGTGCGGGCGGCCCATCCTCTGCTTACCTTGGCGTGCAATGCAGCCAGTTTTGCTGCTGCGCACGCGCCGTTTATTCCGGTCATCATTGCCGGCCGTGAATTTTCGGCGTTGCTGGACACGGGCACTAGCGCTTCGTTGTCCCGACCTGACCAGACCGTTTGTTGTCCACGGACGCAGCCGATTTGGGACTAGCAGCAGTCCTCTTACAGGAATAGTATGGCGTGTCGCAGCCGTTGTCCTTTGCCAGCCGCTCCTCGAGTCCCGCGGAGAATTATTCCGTGACTGAGAGGGAGTGCCTCGCCATCGTGTTTGCACTACGGAAATTCGACGTCTACCTTGATGGGACGAAATTTGTGGTGCAAATGGATCACAGTGCGCTAAGCTGGCTGATGCGGCTCCGCGAGCCGGCGGGCAGGCTGGCGCGCTGGGCTCTCCTGATACAGCATTATGACTTTTCGGTGCAGTATCGGAAGGGGAGTACCAATGTGGTAGCTGACGCGCTATCCCGGGCCCCATTGTCTGCCGGGACCCTTGATCCCGGTGCGACAGCCGCTATCGGTGCCTTTGCACATGCAAGCGTCGGGGGCGAAACGGCGGCCGTTCCGCAGAGCGGAGAGAAGGGCGAGTCCGCTTTCAAGCGAACCCTTTCCGCCATCCAGGTAAGCAGCGCGCCGCGAAGCAGGCGAGAGGGCGAGCACTCCGAAGGCCACGATGCCAAGAGCGAACCCTCGACGCTGATGCGAGCAGCAGCGATCGCTGCGGTCCTGAGGGGGCTCGATACCAAGCTCCCCTTTGGGAGAATGGGAATCGTATTCAGCAGAGAAGAGCTACTGAAGGCCCAGCAAAATGATTCCGTTTGTCTTGGACTGAGCGAAGGTCTCAGGGAGGCGGAGCGTCGGGACGCTGCTGGCTCTGCAGCGGACGTGGAAGGGGGGCTGGAACCAGCGTGTGTCGCTGAGTCTCCCACGGATTCATATTTGCTGGACCATGACGGGCTCCTGCTGAAATACACAGCCACCGTTGGTGGGTCCAGTGACATTTTTTTTTTTTTTTAGTTTAACGTTCTCGATTCGCTTTCAGCAGGCAGGGGCTATTGGGGGCTCGGCAGGGTGATCCGTAGAGCGTCGTGACGCTGCTGGCTCTGCAGCGGACGCGGGAGTGGGACTGGAGCAGCGTGTGTCGCTGAATCCCCCCTGCGGATTCGTTCTGTTGGGCCATGGGGAGCTCCTGCTGAAGTGCGAATTGCCGTAATGTCTATTGACCCGTTCAAGGTGGTGACGCCCAAACGTCTGAGAGGCGCACTTTTGCGTTACTCTGATGACGAACCTGGCCGGTCATTTGAGTGGCTCCTAAGTTATCACAAAACTGAGCCAAACAGGGACCTGGCGCGGCATGAAGCGCGACATTTTCCGCTATTGCCGGTTCTGCCATGTCTGTCCAATGGTGAAATCGAGGGGTGGCAAGCCGCCCGGCTTGATGAAACCGATTGTCATTGAGTGTCCATGGCAGGTGGCCACCTGCGATCTAATGGGGCCTTTCCCCAGATGTAAACAGGGGGTCACCCACCTCACCTTCCTGAATTTCGGAAGGGAGTTGGCAAATCCACTGACCAATGTCATTCGGTGCCAGCTCGAGGACGAGGAGACGCCTGCAGACTGTTCTGCTTACGCGTCAGCGCTTCGGAACAGGCTTTGTCGAGCTCTCTGTAGAGCGAGGCGAAGTTTGGCGTCGGCTAGAGCTCAGCAGAAAGCTCAGTACGATCGCAAGCATCGCCACCTTTCATTTAAGGTAGGTGATCTTGTCTTGAGGCGCAACCACGCTCTTAGCGACGCGAGTAAGGGGTTCTCAGCCTCGCTCGCTCCTAAGTGGCTTGGTCCGTACCGAGTAGAGAAACTTTTATCTCCACTCGCGTACGTGCTGAAAGCTTCCCATTCAGGAAAATTCAGCCGTGCCCATATCGCAGACCTGAAAGCCTTTGCGTCACGGTCGGACGAGCTTGCGCCAGTACCCTCTGGCACCACGCGCAAGCGACAGGGCACACCCGGGGCGTCGGACCGCATTCGGACCGCGCGCCGGTATAACTTGAGGAAGCGATCACCTGTGTGATATCGCGCCGGGGGCGGACTCTTTTTCCGCAACCGAAGGCTCACATTTCTCCCTAGCCTCAGTTTTGCGAACTTCCTTGTGAGCCTGTGCTCCAAAGGGGTCGGCTGCTGCCACAGAACAGTGTGAACGGTGCGCGGTCATGTGACGGACGAATTGCCGTGCCATTGGCACGAACTGTGCGCGGTCAGGTGACGGACGACTCGCTGTGTCATTGGTGCGGACTGTGCGGGACATGTGACTATGCTCGGTGCTATTGGTGCGTGGCTCCTCTCCGTTGGTGGCGAGGAGGAAAGGCACCGGCCACGTCGCCACCTCGCTGGCTCCCGAGTCCTGAGCGCCCCGCAGTCCTGCCGGGTCTTCCAACCGAACCTGACGCGACAATGGCACCGCGGGCAGGGCCAGCCGCCGACGACAGGAGGCCGCGCTGGTGAGGCCACCACGCTGGGCGACGCGGAGCTTGCGGCCTTTTGCCTCCGGCGGCTCCGAGACAACCCCAGGTTCGCGGCCCTCTGACACCATCAGCGGAGCCATCGCTGGCGCCAACAGTGACCGAGGCTGGTGCGCGGGACACCGCAGACGCCGTCCGTGCCGACCACGTGCTGGATTGGAGCATTGATTTGTAGATATTTTGTTTATTTATTTATTTTCATTGTAACCGCGTGTGTATATATCGCCTGTTTTATATGTCCTTCCTTTTTTTCCTTTTTCTTATTATCATTTCTTAGTATGGGCAGCAGTTTCTGAGCTAGGGGGGGATTTATATGTTTTGCCCGTGCGAGGCTTAGTTGCCTTGACGTGCATGGGCGACTACCGGCTGCCTTTGCGACCGGTAGAGGGCAGATTTAGGGGAGGAGAGTGTGGTGGGGATCGCGGCATTCTTCCCCGTCGCCATTGCACAGGCTGTTGCCCCTTTCTGCCTCTCCCGCGCCAAACCGGTTCTTCCCCGTTCTCTCCACTCGCCGCGCGCGCCCCCTCGGCAGATCGCGATGGTGGCGCCACGCGCCGAGTCTAGCAGGACGCGGGGAAGAAACGGCTCTCTCGCTCTGTGGCGGTCGAAGGGTAAGACGCTTTTCGTTCCTGGTCCGTCGGCTCCTTTGTTTGAGCTCGTTCGGACGTTGTCCGCCGCGGTGCCTGTGCGCCAACGGCGAACGCCTACCCTTACGTTGCCCTTCCGTACGCTACGCCGTAGATTGTGCCCGTGCTCGTGCGTGGTCTTACTACGCCGAGGGCACTAATCGAAAGCGAACGTCTGAACGGAGTTTGCCCATACTCGGGACGATCGGGCCCATTGGTCTGCGATCGCACGAGTGCGCAGCACAGTCTCAAGGGACCACTGTCCCTTCGCGGCGTGTCTCCGCGAGCCATTGCCCGTGGTGACGTGCTTGCGGCGCCCTTTGTGTGTATTTTGCCCTTGGCGTGGCGAAGCCTTTGCTTCTCCCGCCGCCTGTTACTACAGGCGGTGCGCAGTGTACGCGGTGTCGCCATGGTGCAATAAAGCGTTGCGGTTAGTCTAAGAGCAGTACTGTGTCACTGCCACGCTGCGCTCAACGCCTGTGCGTCTGGAACGCACGTGTGCAACGGTGTGCGAGTTAGGCGACGGCCCACGTGGTCCTTCAGCCTCGCTCGCCCGAACCCACGGTGGTGGCCATATTAGCGTTATATACGCACCACCCACATCAAAAGCTCATTAAGCTTTTGACTGCTCTCAGTGAGTCAGTACGCCTTTGCGTTTCGGTCTCGCCGCAACATGTCTGCCGCACGTCAGGGTTGTCCATTGTCGTTGTTGGCAGACGTCGCTCTGCACGAAAACGAGGCCATTGCCTCTGTCGAACGACACGATCGTGAACACCCAAATGGTGCACGTGGGCAACGCCGCCAGCCAGCAAGGCCCTAGAGCCGCGCTGCGCGTGGGGAGGGCCATGTCCTCTCCTCAACGGCAACATTCCACCGGAGCTGCCTTTGCGGCTGCCAGCGGATGCACGTGGGAGCTCAGCGCTCGTGCGCTTGATCCCTACTGGCACGGGAGGCGGGCAGCCTGTGCTGCACCACCACCCGACACCCACGTGAAGGGACGCCTTCCGACCCAACGCTCGTCGTAACGCTCGTCGTAACGTATCCTTTGATAACGCGGCGAGCCGAACCGGGCAGTTAGAGGCTGCCCCATCTCGGGAGAAAGACCGCAATGGAGTATGCTGTTTTCGCTGCCATGAACGAGGGCACATGGCAAGGGAATGCACCGGATCCAGGCTCCCTGTGAGGCAGGGAAATGGTGCGGCGAGTCGTTCGTGAATGTGCGGGCGGCCCATCCTCTGCTTACCTTGGCGTGCAATGCAGCCAGTTTTGCTGCTGCGCACGCGCCGTTTATTCTGGTCATCATTGCCGGCCGTGAATTTTCGGCGTTGCTGGACACGGGCGCTAGCGCTTCGTTGTCCCGACCTGACCAGACCGTTTGTTGTCCCCTGACGCAAGCAATTTGGGACTAGGAGCAGTCCTCCAACAGGAATACGATGGCGTGTTGCAGCCGTTGGCCTTTGCCAGCCGCTCCTTGAGTCCCGCGTAGAATTATTCCGTGACTGAGAGGGAGTGCCTCGCCATCGTGTTTGCACTACGGAAATTCGACGTCTACCTTGATGGGACGAAATTTGTGGTGCAAACGGATCACAGTGCGCTAAGCTGGCTGATGCGGCTCCGCGAGCCGGCGGGCAGGCTGGCGCGCTGGGCTCTCCTGATACAGCATTACGACTTTTCGGTGCAGTATCGGAAGGGGAGTACCAATGTGGTAGCTGACGCGCTATCCCGGGCCCCATTGTCTGCCGGGACCCTTGATCCCGGTGCGACAGCCGCTATCGGTGCCTTTGCACATGCAAGCGTCGGGGGCGAAACGGCGGCCGTTCCGCAGAGCGGAGAGAAGGGCGAGTCCGCTTTCAAGCGAACCCTTTCCGCCATCCAGGTAAGCAGCGCGCCGCGAAGCAGGCGAGAGGGCGAGCACTCCGAAGGCCACGATGCCAAGAGCGAACCCTCGACGCTGATGCGAGCAGCAGCGATCGCTGCGGTCCTGAGGGGGCTCGATACCAAGCTCCCCTTTGGGAGAATGGGAATCGTATTCAGCAGAGAAGAGCTACTGAAGGCCCAGCAAAATGATTCCGTTTGTCTTGGACTGAGCGAAGGTCTCAGGGAGGCGGAGCGTCGGGACGCTGCTGGCTCTGCAGCGGACTTGGAAGGGTGGCAAGCCGCCCGGCTTGATGAAACCGATTGTCATTGAGTGTCCATGGCAGGTGGCCACCTGCGATCTAATGGGGCCTTTCCCCAGATGTAAACAGGGGGTCACCCACCTCACCTTCCTGAATTTCGGAAGGGAGTTGGCAAATCCGCTGACCAATGTCATTCGGCGCCAGCTCGAGGACGAGGAGACGCCTGCAGACTGTTCTGCTTACGCGTCAGCGCTTCGGAACAGGCTTTGTCGAGCTCTCTGTAGAGCGAGGCGAAGTTTGGCGTCGGCTAGAGCTCAGCAGAAAGCTCAGTACGATCGCAAGCATCGCCACCTTTCATTTAAGGTAGGTGATCTTGTCTTGAGGCGCAACCACGCTCTTAGCGACGCGAGTAAGGGGTTCTCAGCCTCGCTCGCTCCTAAGTGGCTTGGTCCGTACCGAGTAGAGAAACTTTTATCTCCACTCGCGTACGTGCTGAAAGCTTCCCATTCAGGAAAATTCAGCCGTGCCCATATCGCAGACCTGAAAGCCTTTGCGTCACGGTCGGACGAGCTTGCGCCAGTACCCTCTGGCACCACGCGCAAGCGACAGGGCACACCCGGGGCGTCGGACCGCATTCGGACCGCGCGCCGGTATAACTTGAGGAAGCGATCACCTGTGTGATATCGCGCCGGGGGCGGACTCTTTTTCCGCAACCGAAGGCTCACATTTCTCCCTAGCCTCAGTTTTCGCGAACTTCCTTGTGAGCCTGTGCTCCAAAGGGGTCGGCTGCTGCCACAGAACAGTGTGAACGGTGCGCGGTCATGTGACGGACGAATTGCCGTGCCATTGGCACGAACTGTGCGCGGTCAGGTGACGGACGACTCGCTGTGTCATTGGTGCGGACTGTGCGGGACATGTGACTATGCTCGGTGCTATTGGTGCGTGGCTCCTCTCCGTTGGTGGCGAGGAGGAAAGGCACCGGCCACGTCGCCACCTCGCTGGCTCCCGAGTCCTGAGCGCCCCGCAGTCCTGCCGGGTCTTCCAACCGAACCTGACGCGACAATGGCACCGCGGGCAGGGCCAGCCGCCGACGACAGAGG
Organism: Hyalomma asiaticum; assembly: GCA_013339685.2. Taxonomy (NCBI): domain Eukaryota; kingdom Metazoa; phylum Arthropoda; class Arachnida; order Ixodida; family Ixodidae; genus Hyalomma; species Hyalomma asiaticum. The sequence continues at coordinate 205,196,973 of CM023481.1, forward strand.
CCGCGCTGGTGAGGCCACCACGCTGGGCGACGCGGAGCTTGCGGCCTTTTGCCTCCGGCGGCTCCGAGACAACCCCAGGTTCGCGGCCCTCCTGACACCATCAGCGGAGCCATCGCCGGCGCCAACCGTGACCGAGGCTGGTGCGCGGGACACCGCAGACGCCGTCCGTGCCGACCACGTGCTGGATTGGAGCATTGATTTGTAGATATTTTGTTTATTTATTTATTTTCATTGTAACCGCGTGTGTATATATCGCCTGTTTTATATGTCCTCCTTTTTTTCCTTTTTCTTATTATCATTTCTTAGTATTGGCAGCAGTTTCTGAGCTAGGGGGTGGGGAGGGGGGATTTATATGTTTTGCCCGTGCGAGGCTTAGTTGCCTTGACGTGCATGGGCGACTACCGGCTGCCTTTGCGGACCGGTAGAGGGCAGATTTAGGGGAGGAGAGTGTGGTGGGGATCGCGGCATTCTTCCCCGTCGCCATTGCACAGGCGGTTGCCCCTTTCTGCCCCTCTCGCGCCAAACCGGTTCTTCCCCGTTCTCTCCACTCGCCGCGCGCGCCCCCTCGGCAGATCGCGATGGTGGCGCCACGCGCCGAGTCTAGCAGGACGCGGGGAAGAAACGGCTCTCTCGCTCTGTGGCGGTCGAAGGGTAAGACGCTTTTCGTTCCTGGTCCGTCGGCTCCTTTGTTTGAGCTCGTTCGGACGTTGTCCACCGCGGTGCCTGTGCGCCAACGGCGAATGCCTACCCTTACGTTGCCCTTCCGTACGCTACGCCGTAGATTGTGCCCGTGCTCGTGCGTGGTCTTACTACGCCGAGGGCACTAATCGAAAGCGAACGTCTGAACGGAGTTTGCCCATACTCGGGACGATTGGGCCCATTGGTCTGCGATCGCACGAGTGCACAGCACAGTCTCAAGGGACCACTGTCCCTTCGCGGCGTGTCTCCGCGAGCCATTGCCCGTGGTGACGTGCTTGCGGTGCCCTTTGTGTGTATTTTGCCCTTGGCGTGGCGAAGCCTTTGCTTCTCCCGCCGCCTGTTACTACAGGCGGTGCGCAGTGTATGCGGTGTCGCCATGGTGCAATAAAGTGTTGTGGTTAGTCTAAGAGCAGTACTGTGTCACTGCCATGCTGCGCTCGACGCCTTTACGTTCGGAACGCACGTGTGCGACGGAGTGCGAGTTAGGCGACGGCCCACGTGGCCCTTTAGCCTCACTCGCCTGAGCCCACGGTGGTGGCCGTATTCGCGTTATATACGCACCACCCACAAGGTGGAGCTGTACCATTGACAGGGCCCTACCTTGTGCACGCTGCTCCAAAATCCACGTCTGCAGGCGTCCTTCAAGTTCTTGCCACGGTCCACCAGCCAGTCATGCTGTAAAGATGAAGCTTACAGAATGCAAATCCTTTTCAGGATAAAAGACAATCTGATTTATTGTTGCTGCTGAAGGTGACATTGTCTTATTCTGTCTGAGGGTACCATTGACAGCGTTTCACCACTGAATGGTTTGGCAAGAAGTTGAGTGGCAGCATGATGTGCCAAAAGAGGAACATGTCTGTTAGGAGTTTCTGAAGTTCCCACCTTTTGACAAAGGCCACTTCGAGACACTCGAAGGAACGGAAAATGTCACTCATGACCATTTAGAGAGATTGTGAATGTCTTCTTATTGCTGTCTGAGATGTCTGAGATCAGCTGGAGTCCGGTGCACAGCACTCGAAGAGAGTGTTGATAGGAGTCCATGTGGGCAAACATATAGGCAGAGTAGCAGAGGTTCTCAGATATAAAGGATGTGTAATGCTGTTGAGTTCTGGTCACTGTTGCAAAAACACTGGAAAACATGTTAATCAGGTATTGGGCTTGCTGTTAGTGACAATGTGTTATTGTGGGTAAATTCAGTAGGCATATGCAGACTTGCCATAGACGAGATTAGCAGGAGATTAGAAAATACCTTTTTGACAAATGCACAATGCCCCAGAAGGACCATGAATAGAGTAGTGACATGTTAGCCAAGAACGTTGTGAGCCGTGAGTGTAGCTTTCAGTGAGTGGTGTAATTGCTCTACCAAGCTGTTGCTAATCAGATTACAAACCGATTGGTGAGCTGGTGCAATTCCAATTGTTGTGGATGCCAGAAATATTGTCACCAAACCCGTGCTCTGAGGTACGGGACACGATCGCCGGAAATAATTCCAAGAACCAAGGCTTAGGTTCCCCGAAAAAGATCCCACGAAAGCTTGGACAATAAGATTTTTGGTCCCCTTCAGCACACTAGCAAAACGCCAGCAGTGGTTCAAAGACCGAGTCAGAGCCAAGGGTGATCAAACAAAACAAATATATTCTCATCAAATAGGCAGTCACACAAAACGTACTCAACCACGGCTTTTACAAACTCAAACACAGATGGGTCACAAAGTTACACAAGGCCAACCAACACGAACAAGCTCATGCACTGCAACAAAACAAAACACAAGAGAGTCCTATTCACCAAGACACTCGGCGTCTTCTCAGTTCGAAGCTTTCAGGTGGCTTGTCAGCTGGCGACTGAATCACGCACAATTTCTTGCTTCTTCGTTTTACTTGCAACTCTTCTACTCCCCCCCGCGGCCCGTGTCCGACTGCTTATATAGCCCTGGGAAGGCGCGCCAGAATGTTCCGCGGGGCCACGTGACTCAAAGCACACACAGTTGGGAACCTTCTCGCCCATTCTCGGACCTTCTTCGTTGGGGGGGGGCACCTCTTTCTCTCTCTCACTGCGCGGGGAGCGTCGGTGTGTACTCTCCGCCTCCCCTCTCTCCTTACGTATGCGCCGCGCGCGCGCTCGCCGCGATAAGAAAGCTTCCACAATATTCTCGCGTTTTGTAGACGTGGCGTGACCTTGAGCGCCTCCTCCGGGCACCGCTTTTCTTGTTGTTTTGGCCTTTCGACGTCGGGTTTCACTTCGAAATAGGCACTATTTTGTGACACCAATCACAGGGAAAAATGTTAGAGTATTGCTTGTGTTTGCCTTATGCCACTGCCACGGTGATTGGGTTGCTCATGTCACATGACATACTGCTGCCATACAGTATCGCTTCCAATCACCTTGAGTGCATGTACACATTGAACACACATTCTGGATGGACTTACAGCAGCACATAGCCACTTCTTGGGATGTGTGGAAGCACAGGCAGCAGAAAATATCTCGGCCTTCATGCCTGGTTGCTGTGCCTTTGGCGTAGCAATATTGTTACGCTCCGTGAACCGTCTGGCCGCCTAGCACGCTGGGCTTTGCGGCTCCAAGAATATGACTTCGCTGTTGTGTACAAAAGTGGAAGGTGCCATGCCGACGTGGATTGTCTATCACGCCTTCCTTTGTCCACGACAGAGGATGACCCTGACTCACTCGACAACTGCTTTGCTGCTGTCTCCGACACGTTTCGTGATGCTACCGTCTTCCAGCGGGAACAGCGCAATGACTTATCTTTAGAACTTCTGTTTGCCAATGCATACAGTCCCAAAGCCAGTGGTCGCTTTTGTATTCGCGATGGACTGCTATACAAGACAAATTAAGAAGCGGTGCGCGTTATTTACTTGTTGTTCCAGAAAGTCTGCATTGTGACGTTCTGCGTGTCATGCATGATGATCCGACTTCAGGACACCTCGGCTTCATTCGCACCTTGCATCGAATACAGGAACGTTTCTATTGGCCTAAGATGCGACACTCTACAAAACAATATGTGTCAAGCTGCGATAAGTGCCAGCACCACAAGCGACCTACAAGCGCTCCACATGGCCTTCTTCATCCTGTGTCACCACGCACTACTCCTTTCGAGCAAGTTGGTGTCTACCTGCTAGGACCGTTTCCCCGCTCCTCGAACAACAACCGTTGGGTCATTGTCTGTGTTGATCACTTGACTAGATATGCGGAAACCGCTGCAATTCCTTCCTCTACAGCTGCTTGCGTCGCTGTATTCTTGCTACGCTTCGTAGTTCTTCGCCATGGCCCGCCTCGCGTAATAATCAGCGACCGCGGTCGTCAATTTCTCGCCGACGCTGTTGAGGAACTGCTCCGTCTCTGTAACTCGCAGTTCCACCACTCAACACCATACCATCCACAGACAAATGGCCTCGTTGAGCGAACAAACTGTACCTTAACTAACATGCTGGCTATGTATGTGTCATCCAGCCACAAGAACTGGGATGAAGTCTTGCCGTTTATCACCTATGCCTATAATACGGCCAAACACGAAGCCACGAACTTCACCCCTTTCTACCTGCTATACGCTCGATCGCCAAGTAGCTCCCTCGATACCATCCTCCCGTTCACATTCCACACGGAGGACTCCGTTGCCGAAACATTGTGCCGTGCAGAGGAAGCCCGCCAAATCGCTCGTCTACGTACTCTGGCATCACAGCATCGTTCCAAGGAGCGATATGACCGTCGCCGCGACGCGATCTCATTCCAAAAAGGTGATTTGGTCTGGCTGTGGACCCCACAACGGAAGCGTGGGTTATGCCAAAAATTCTTGGCTCAGTATATTGGTCCTTTCACAATCGTAGATCGAATCACTGATCTAACGTACGTGGTCGCACGTGTAAGGTCACAAGGACGCCGATATAGCGCTACCCAAGTTGTGCACGTTGCACGCCTCAAGCGGTATCATCCTACCGCTCAGCCCTGATACCCCAGGATGGGCTTCGTCTGCGAATGGGGCAATGTAACGCGCCATGGTCGAGGGAGAAACGAAGAAGAGGACGACGTTAGCTGGTGTGCAGTGGATCGACGCCATCATCGCTTGATCATCGCCAACCTCGCCCTGTAAGTAAACATCACCCACTGTTCAACCATAACAGTTCAACCGTAACGAAGAGGAGGACAACGTTACAATATAATGAAGTCTGGGAAGGTGTAGTGGTTGTAGTGAATGGATGAGTTATCAGGGGAATGCGTGTGCATGGGAACTTTTTGGGCAACTTTGAGAACCTTTGTGCAGGCGTGACTATGAAGGCAGCGGAGACAAGAAGGCGAGCCAGGGGCACGTGGTTTGTGCGGCAGTGGCATAAGAAGAACAAACAAAACAGAGGATGGAAGAAGACAAGGAAGAGAGGAGCATGTGTGGAATGTGCAGAGGAGCCAAGCAACCCATCAGGAACACACAGAACCAGTGCACTCTTTCCTGAAGATTTTGTGCATGATTCCTGGCAAGGGCCTTGGAGCTGAGGTGCAAGCCTGGTGCTGCAGACTCTGTGCATGACTCCTGCTGTGACGATGTGCGATACAGGGCTGATGGTCGCCGTCACCTGGGACAGTGCAAAGATGTGTTCGGTGCAAGGCGTAACGGAAGCCTTGCCTTTGTAGCGAGGCTGCACACAGGACGCGTGCCACCTGCATGGTTTTGCTCACCTTCAACAAGGATCGTAGCGGCATTTGAAGATCGCCATCTCAGGAAGACTTCGTCGCTGCCGAATTTGTGAGACCTCGTTTTCTTTTAGGACTTGTGGGTAGTTTAAGCATATTTATTTATGTATATGTTCGTATTTCATGGACCACATTAGTGTCTTTTGCCATGTGACATGATGTCTTAAGCCTACTTATACGTACGTCTTTTGTTGTTCCTTCCATTGAACACCCACAGAAACACGTGATGACTAACTCTGTCATCACAGTGCTTTTTTTTTCTTCTGTTTCATGCATAAAAGACGACCAAGAGTGACTGTGTGGCTGCATATAATTGGCCATAGAAACTTGGTGCCCCCCTAAGGGCACCCATTTCTACGAGGTAAACTTGTGCTGTAATAGACATGAAGTTTTCTTGGCAATCTCGCATGTGACTGGGAAGCCCTACCTGTTCAGCTTGTGACCCACTCTGCTTAAGACTACAGTAAAACCTCATTATAACAAAGTTGAAGGAGAAGTTGTAATTACTTTGTTATGACCATTAGTTTCTCAGCCAATATCCGTGTCGTCTGGGAATTTTAAGGGGAATTATGATTGCTTCATTATAACAAGGTTCTACTGAATTGAAAGCAGTGTGCTACATATATTTCAAGCAAGTTCTTCAGTTTGTTTGGCTCACTCAGCTTAACACTATTGAAAACATTGTACTACATCTATTTTGAGTAAGCGTGTTGCACTAATGCAAGAGCAAGATTGTTGCAGATATATTCCTTGAACTGATAAGTGTTATCCACTGTAGACCTTGATGGTGGTTGTGACATAACCATCTGCCTATTCATGTTGCTTAAAGTGCCCATAAAATATTGGCAATCAATCTGGTTTCATGCAATAATTGTTATGCATTTTTATCCTGAAGAAATGCTACTTTCACAATGTAGTGATCTAGGTGCAACTTTGTAACAGTGGTTAGCCAGTCAGAAAGTATCACTGGCAAAATAATTATGCATGTTTCCATGTCAATACCATCGTCCAAGTTTTTTAACCTGTAATCTATAAATTTTCAACCTTATTCTTCATGGCTGCTAAAGCATCTTAATGACTGTGCCAACTTTAATAAGATTAGTTTTTCTCCTTAGACAAATAATATAGGACTATTTCATTCCAGATATTTAGAGAAACCAGGAGTGGGGGAGGCTGGAAAAAATGAAACCAAAAGTCAGTGCCAAAAGACACATTCCTGTTTATGCATTGGCAGCACCATCAAAACAATACAGTAAAAGTCTATTAATTCTACACTAGTGGTATCCTGAAAAACTGTCAAATTATCCGATTGAAATATCGAATGAACACCAAAAATGCGTAATTTTCCCCAGCATGGCGTATCCTTATTTGTCAAAGAAGTTTGCAATCTTCGTCTATTTTTTTCGGGTGAATTCTAGCGGCGACAATAGCTCTATAGCTGTCAGATGCTTCTTGGCACACGCACCGTGCGGCATTTTCATCCAATAGTCCTTCAGCACGGCAAAATTCTATGGAACAGGCTCTTTCAGCAGATTTTTCGGGCAACTTCTATCGCACCTTAGTCCATCAGCTGCAGCACAGCCATCATGTTTTCCGGCAGAAACTTGACTGTCACTGCCTCCAAGTTCTCTATTTTGCCATGGCCTGGGCAATTGTCCACTATGAATAGGACTTTCCTGTTTTTCTTGGCTGTTTTGTTGTCGATGGCACGAACATACTCTTCGAAAAGAGTTGCCGTCATCCACAGTGCTTTATTGGCACGGTAGATAATTCCATTCGGCAGTAGTGCTTTTCTAAAGCACCTAGGCTTGACAGCTTTGCCAGTTATCAGTAAGGGCAGCTTTTCTTCACCTGTGGCATTTGCACCGAAAAGGACAGTTACCCTGTCCTTCCATTGTTTCCTTCCTGAGCACACTCCACCCTTCAGTGTGAAGATGCAGCTAGGCAACATTTTTTAAAAGAGCACTGCCTCATCAAGGTTGAAGATGTCTCTGTCAGCGTAACTCTCTTGCAACTCAGCGAGCCGGCAGGTTGAAGATGTCTCTGTCAGCGTAACTTTTGCAACTCAGCGAGCCGGCAGGTTGAAGATGCCTCTGTCAGCGTAACTCTTTTGCAACTCAGCGAGCCGGCTACTGCGTCGGTTGTCCGCAGTGGCCTGCGTCAACAGTGCCGCTCTCGTCGTGCGCCGACTTAGACACAGCACTGTTCCTTTTTTTTGAAGCAGTCAAACCAGCCACTGCTACAGTTGAAATCTGTGTGCCCCATTTGCAAGGCCAGAGCATCTGCCTTCTCCATCATTAATGCTGTCACACCATCAATGCTGCTTCAATGTCCGGCGAACTTGGAGCCTCAAACCAGTTTCCACTAGCTGGAGAAGCTCTGTTGATATCCATCAAGCACCTTCTGCTTGTTTTTCAGCACCGTCAAAATCATAGACAAAGGGATGCCGAATTCCTGCACGATGCTCATTCTTGTTCGGCCTCCTTTCTCCACTTCCTTAATTAGGGCAACCTTCCTTTCTAATGTTAGCGACTTGCACTGCTTTAGTGATGCCATGCTCTCCGCACTCACGCTAAGTAGCTGCTCCTTGCAGTCAGTGAAAAATCCGTACCATGTGCGTTGCGCAGATTCAACAGAAATCGCACCTCTGAGAGAAAATCGCATGCACTGCACAATGCGAACAAGACAAACTGCGCCAAGCTTAAGCAGAGGGCCTGTTCTGCGCATGCGCCCATGGTGTGCCACACGATGTGCCATAGGGTTGCTTGACAAAGTTGATATGTCGCTAGGCTCCAACTTCACGTTCATGGAAAGCATACTCTTCATGGCAGAAGAGAAAAGAATCTAGACATTTCAGGCGCGCCAGCATCACACTTGTGCTTGTGAAATGGTACGGCGGCAGAATTTTTGTTTCACTCCCAGTCAAGATTTCGAGATATCCACAATCCAACCCAAAAACATTTCGAGATAAAGAGCAGCAAATAGGTATATGGGACATACAGGAAAAGGTTCAGTACCGTGGAAAATTTCGACTTAGCCAATTTTTCGAGATGTGAGCGTTTGAGTTGACGAGGTATTGCTGTACTTCAATTGTGTAATCAACAAGCCAAACAGCAAGCAATGCTCATACGCATTTGCTTGCTTGTTTACTTTGACAATTGTAAGGTACTAAGCACTCCCAGCAGAACCACAGTATATGTTTATGTGCAGCTGGTTCTTACCCTGCTGGTCCTTTTTTCTAACAGATGTTGTACACAATCATGTTTTGGATCACTCTGCGGCAATATGTGGAGCACCAACGTACACCTCCTGCAGTTGGCATGGGTGAGTGAACTTTGATTAAGAAAAGTTTTGGGTATACGTCAACAATAAGCATGATGCCTTACAGGGAATCCTTCCGCGTCATCGCACAAATTTCTTCATTTTATCTTCGTTTTAGTGTTGAGTAAGACTGTGAAATCAGTATGGCTTCACTTAAAGCAGTAGGCAGGTTGCTTACAGGGAGTTTGGTTATGTGAAAAGCTTGTCTGCACAGAGCATTCACATAATAGAGATACAGTAAAACCTTGTTATAACGAAGTTAAACGGGGAGCCATAATTACTTTGTTATAACATTTCATTCGTTATAGCCAATATCCATGTCATCTATGGGAATTATAAGGGGAATTGTGATTGCTTCGTTATCTCCAATAGTTCCTTATATCCGGGTTTGTTATAACGAGGTTCTACTGTACAAGTCAGTTTTTTCCCAGAGAGTAAAGCATTCTTGTGACATAAATGCACTGGACAACTACATGAAGTGAGGTTTGCATTCTGTCAACTATAAATGTTGCAGTAAAAATTCCCTTTCAGAGGGAGAAAGGGGGGGTGGAATACTTTGAGAGATTCATGGATGCATATATGACATCAAAAAAAAAAAAAATGCTGCATGAAAGAAAAGAGTAGCTTTTCTCTTTTTTCTTTGCAGTTTTTTTTACTGTTATATTATGCCATTATCTTATTGAATAGACAGCCAAGTTGCTGCACATATGCATGCTTATGTGAACACACCCCAGTCAAAAAGAAGAATTGATACCAATTGGAATATTTCCAATTGGAACAAATTGGAAGATTTCCAATCGTAAATTAGTACACAATTGGACCTACTGTAACGTGACCAATTGGTTCTTCTAGGACTTACCAATGGGTACCAATTGGCCCAATTGGACCTAGTGTAACATGACCAACTGGTTTTCGTAGGACTGACCAATGGGCACCAATTGGTTGCAGTGACCAATTGCCAATAGTAACTGGCAACAAAACACAAAATTTAAGGGATACACAAAAAAGTGAGTTTATTGGGCACTAATATGTTTTTCAGCAGCCCTCGATCATGGCAGCTCCTTGGTTGCTCTGAAAGAAACAGTGAAGGAATAAAAGGCAAAATGAGTGTGCATGCACTATTGTTTGTAGAGTATGGCAAAAGCTCTCCAATGACAAAAGTGCAGACAATTTCCTAACATCTGGTTTCTGAATACTGAAAAGGTAATTGCAGACAATTTCTGTGGGCTGTTATACATGAGTAATGTAGGGCATAACCTGGAAACTGCATGCACATGCAGGCAAAATAATTTCTCTGCAGATTTATTTCTGCAACCTGACGTCAACATTCACATGCTGACAAGCGGGCTTCTCGGAATAAACACAGACACGCACACGCACGCTGAAAACTGGTGTTGAAACAGAAATGAACAAACAAAAATGTAGTTACCTCATAGTAGTAGAGTCGTCCGAGGATCACCACGGCGCGTAGTACAGAAAGAAGCGGCCGCTAACGTGTAGCTAGCAGTTGTAGGTAGTAACGGCTCACGTGCAAACCTGTACCAGAATACAGGTAAAAACAAGACTTGCGTGCCAATTCTCCTTTTAAATACTGCTGATTCACTGCACAAACACGCACACCACTTTGACACAACTCTGTCCGGCACTTCCACGGCCGCCATGTGCAGCGCCTCCTCCATGACACATGCGTCACGTTTACGAATCTGCGGGGCCGCGGCTGTTCTTATTAAAATTTTTCCTTACTCTTAATAAAATTTACGCCATTTTTTAGAAAAATTAACAGTTTCATTGGTTTATGTAAGTTACTCTGCGCATAAAATAAGGCATAATAATGTATGTACGTGACTAACGCTAAGGCAACAGTGCTCTTGGTAAACAACACACATGGCCGCTGCTAAAATGGTGGCTTTGGAAGCTCCTGTCACTATTTCGGTGCTATCTACTCTTGTGTTTTAAAAGCAAGTTCTTCGTTTGCTTCATCATGATAAATGCCTGTTTGTTCGACATCGATAACGTTGCAAGGGTGCCGATGCATTGCAACAGGTGCACGCACAGTATGGGAAAAAGCGCGGAGGACCCCACATACGATCTGCCAAAAGTTGAATGAAAGTGCTGACAGAACAACGCTCCCTACTTGTGTTTGAAATATTAAACCATGCAGCAACGCAGCGGTTGATTAGAGCATCAGAACTGAGAGCGAAGCGACTATAGGTGTACATCTTTCCGAAAAAAAAAAAGAACATTGCGTGTCATATTTGCTCGTCCTCGTCATTGTAGCGCCGTTCATTGTTTTGTTTTTTCCTTGCACTTCTTGAGATGCGATATCAGCGTCGTTTCCTCACCCCAGTCAATCTACTGCTCGCGAGTAAGCAACATTCCAAACGCTGAACTGGATTCTGTTTCCAGCAGGAAACTCACATTTCCAGTTGTTCCCAGCAACAGCAGCAATTCCCGCTAAACTGTCTATAAGCAGGCACTTACTTCCAAGTGTTTGCAGTTGGGAAAATAGCAGCTTAAATTTTCAGCTGTCAACGGATATTAATTTCGACTGGAAACGCAGCGGGAACGTGTTTTTTATTTTCATCTGGGGAAGTTCAGCGGTCGTCATCTATATAGGTTATGCTATTAGTAAAATGTTATAGTAAAATAACATCCACAAATAATTTATAAATATGTGCCCAATTGATTCCAATAGGCAAGGTCAATTGGACTCATTTGGTCTCACTGACTCAATCGTAACCAATTGGAACCAAAAACTTTCCAATTGGTTCCAGTTAGGTCCACTTCATTCCAATTGGCGACTCCAATTGGTCTCACTGTGACTCAATCGTAACCAATTGGAACCAATAACTTTCCGATTGGTTCCAATTAGGTCCATTTCATTCCAATTGGCGACTCCAATTGGTTTCTCCTATGACCCAATCGTAACCAGTTGAAAGTAAGGAGTTTCCAATTGGTTCCTATTGGTTCCTATTGGTTCCAATTGATTCCACTTGGAAAATCCAATTGGAGTCAATTGTTTATTTTGACTGGGACCTCACTTCATGACTGTGAACACTCGCTGCCACAATACTACTATGATAGATGGCACAGCCAGACGTGCACAGGTTCTTTACATTGCTTCTCTCTTCACTGTCTCTGAAACCTAGAGGTAAGAGGGCTTTAAGCAGCAGGAATGCAGTGCACATGAAGCCACCAGCAATCTCTGCTCACCCAGCCTTTGCACCTACTGCAGACTACTTGCACAGTGTATGGTGCGCAGCCCGCCTGTGACCCTAGCCATGCAGAAAGCTAGTGAAGCTGCAGCAGCTGAACTGAAGGAGACGTGCACTGATATGCCCACTCCCCTCTTCTACTACATGCTTACCTCAATCCCCCTCCTTGTTCTTACTGAGTACATAGGGCGATGAAGCTACCATCTTTCTTGGCTCACACTTGCAAGGTTTTTCTTGAACCTACATCGTATGTACAGCATAATCAACATGAGGGGGTCTTTTTGCACTTCCGCTTTATACAGGATGTCATAATAGCAGTGACAGTAAATATTTTTATGGTGTACTCGATAATTTCTATCACAATAAAAAAAAAAACAGCAGTTTGAGCAACTCATCTGTTCGTGAACTCATTTGTCTTGCGAACAGCATTTTCCCACAGTAAAGATAAATTGATAACCTCGCTCTGGTTGGTTCCTTACACTTCTGCAGTCTGCTTTTATTTTTGTGAACCTCACAAAGGCACTAATTCCACCTAGTTAGTGATTCATCTAGAAGAGTGCATACACAAGTATCAAGCACTTAAAAACTGCTTTCATCTCATATTTGTTCATTTCTTGTCTATGCACTATTCTAGGTGATCTTGCAAACCTCAGAGGTGCTGACATCAAAATTTGTGGCTTGTGCGTTCTTTGTTTCAGTTGTTTCTTATCGGTCCAGAAAGCATGACACACACTCAGGTTCACATATTCTCTGTAAATTATTTAGTGCTATTTATGCGAACAGTTTTCAGTTTCTGTTTCTGGCCACTGACACACTGACATCGCTGTTTAGAGATCTTGGTCAAATGGTTTCACAAAACTGTCATGTGCACACCGTTCCATTGCCTGCTCTTGCACACAGCTGCTGGACCTGCTTAATTTTTTCATTACGGTGGAAAAATGCCCCATTTTTCGTGCTTCCTCAAAAATTTTTCTTTTGAATAACTTGACATATTTTATTTAACATTGCTGTACAAGAAATCATGGCTTGTTAATCTGCTGTCACTTCACATTTGCTTGTTAAAGGGACACTAAAGCGAAAAGCAATTTTTCTTGTATTAGTGGGTTAGCTTTTCACGATACCAAGAACACCAATCTTACGAGGAGAAGACCCTTGGTAAGCCGGGAAACACTCAAAAAGAAAAAAATGGGTGGTGACACCGCTTTGAAGTTCCTTCATTAAAATGCATGACATCACAGATACCTTATTTACTCAAGAATTCGACGAAAGTTCATCTGGTCAGGTATCATGATGAGGATGAATATGCGGTCACTGACGAAGTCAAGGTGAAAAACACAGACGGGTCCCAAAACATCTGTTTTTCACCTTGACTTCGTCAGTGACTGCATCTTAATCCTCACCTTATTTACTCGCGTAATGAACGCACTTTCTCTCCCGAAAAACAGACTCAAAGCTGGGGGGTTGCATTTATTATGTGGGGTGTGCTTTACAAAAACTTTGTCAAAGAGCCAGCAGCGAAAAAAATGAATGAGCGGCATGCGGTGGTCTTCGCCGTGTATAAAGTTTCTAAAGTTTCTGTGTCACCGTGGGTCGCACCCATAATGACACACCACGACGTGCGCGATGCATAGGCCAATGGTACTCACTGCGCTAGCTTGGCCGGCTTGTGGGCACCGAAATAAGGCCCATGCATACGACCATGGTTATTTTTAAGCATTGAAAGAAGAATATTCTTGTATGGGCCAGAATCAAAAGTTGCCACCTGAATTTAAAGAAAGACAGTTTGGCCCTTACATGAGTTGAACAATATATAATGACAAGATGGAGGGCGGACTGTAGCTTTTGAGAAGAACATGCAATGAAAATTGTCTGCCAAGTATCCCACGAAGTGTCTCATTGCTGTGAATAACGAAAAAAGTTGCCTAATTCTAGTTTTACAGACCATATACAGTCGAACACGGATATATCGAACTCTAAGAGGATCGCGAATCAGTTCGATATATGAAAAATTCGATATAATAATATACAGGTCCTGAGACCTTACCAGTGGTGGACGATCACGTACAATCGGTGCGTTCCAAAATGACAACTAATTCCGCACACACGATGCAACAGAATGTTTTATTTGCATGAAAAAAAATCGCTTATCTTGGCCTGCTTCTTTGTCTTCGAAATGAAGTTGAAGACACTGGCCTCGATCTTATCAAGGCTGTCCAGGTGCGACAGCCCGGTTCCCTCCATGTCGCTGCAACAACGGCGAATCAAGCCGAACGCTGCCGCCACTTCAACAGCGGAGTACGTGCGTTTAGCCACCGCCTCGTCGAGATGATCTTCGTCACCACTTGAGCTGTCGGCCTGGGCACCCTGGGTCCCTGCGACCACAGCTACAATGTCCTCGTCAGCGAGGCTCGCAACAGCCTGAACATTGCAGTCTGCTTCCACGAAATCATCTGCAGACACTTCGGGTGCAACGGCAGCCGGGAAGACGGACGACGACTCTCAAAACGCATTGTCTATGCTCTCTTCGTCGCCGTCTTCACCGGTTTCCGCAAGTTGTGCCATCACGAAGCCTGCCTTCCGGAAGCAGTTGGCCACTGTGTCCGCCTTCACGTCTTGCCAGGCGCCCGTCATCATTTAAATGGCACCAAGCAGGTCAACCTTCAGCTCGGTGCCCATGCGGAGGATGACCAGCAGCCTATCAAGGAGTCGCCTCCTGTAGCCCACCTTGAAGGACTTGATGATGCCCTGGTCGAGCTGGTTGCAGCTTTGCTGTCGTGTTGGCCAGCATAACCTTCAGCTCGATGTTTTTGAGCTCGCAGGTAGTGTGGCGGGCCGAGCAGTTGTCCAAGTTGTCCACAAGAATTCAAGCGCGACGCCCCGGCTTGCCTAGCTCGATGTCCCACGCTTGCAGCCATTCTGTGAACAGCTGACACGTCGTCCATGCCTTCTTGTTCGAGGCGTAGTGAACGGGGAGCTGCTTAGAGTTCTTGAAACAGCGCGGTGCCCTTGCTTTCCCGATCACAAAGGGCTGGAGCTTCCGAGACCCATCCATGTTGGCTGCCAGCAGAATGCTCGCACGGACTTTGCTCATTTTGCTGCCGTGACACGTACTACCCTGGACGTCGAGAGTCTTGCTCAGCAGCATTTGCCAAAATAGACTGGTCTCGTCGGCATTGAAAATTTCCGCGGGCGAAAACTTTGCTGAGATTTCTGGCCACTCCTTCGTCATCCACTGCTGGATATCCTGGCTGCTTACGGCTTCACTTTCGCCAGAAATGATTT
This sequence comes from Hyalomma asiaticum, assembly GCA_013339685.2. NCBI lineage: Eukaryota > Metazoa > Arthropoda > Arachnida > Ixodida > Ixodidae > Hyalomma > Hyalomma asiaticum. Next base: position 205,212,188 of record CM023481.1, read on the forward strand.
TGCCGTTGATGTTGTAGCATTGCTTAAATCTGTGAAGCCACCCGGTGTTTTCGGCGAAATTGTCTTCACCGAGTGCAGCGGCAAACCATTTGGCCTTGGCCATCAGCATCGGGCCATCCATAGGAATGTTCTTCGTGCGCACTTCTAAGAACCAGGTGTAGAGTGCCTTTACTACTTTCCCGTGGGTAGGAGCGCACAGATGACAGGCTCCCAACATCCGCTGCTCCGCCGCCTTTGCCTTGATATCCGCCTTGTTCTTTAATAAGGTGCTCAGAGTGCTCCATGGTATCCCGATGTCGCCGCCTCCATCGAACTTTTTTTCGCCCGCCTCAACACACTGTATGGCTTTCAACTTTGTCGCAAAGTCAAGGTTCTTGCGCTTCTTGACACTGGCCATTGCTACACAAGAAGTCGAAAATTCAAGCAGTCCGTAGCGCCTTTGCACAGCACGCACACAAAAGAGGAATGCGGTGGTGTGCAAAAACTCACGGAAGTGAACTCCACCAACAAAGCTCTCAAGATCAGTCGCGATGGCGGCGATGGCTACCCTGGCTACCTGCGAGGGCAGCAGCGATGTACGAAAGGTGCGAGCTGTGGTTGGCTGAGCAAATACGAAAGGCACGGGCTGTGGCTGGCTGATCAAAACTCGCAAAACAGCAACAAAAAAAAAAGAAAGAAAAGGTGAAATGAGGAGGCCGCCGGCTCCTCCATTCCTGCTCTCCGAGCCGACGGTAATACGGAGAAAGCGTGAGAAAGAAGAGAGAGAAAAAGAAAGAAAAGCGATTCCATAAGTTAGAGAATGCGCCCAACAGGAGTACAGTCCGAGCCCTCTCGCCCTCACGTTTTTCGAGCGTTTCGGGTGTTGGCAGAGCTGCGGTGCCGCGAAGGTGGCGAAGGTCACAGGGCACAGCGAGTGCCGAAGTGCACCTTCTAGCTCGCGTGGCGTTCTATACCCAATGGCGGGTAAAAAACCGTTTGATATAAACGTGCGAATTTCTATACTTTTACAAAGGATTTTCAAGGGAATAAGTGACGAGTTCGATATAGCCCAAAATTCGATATATGTGGGTTCGATATATCCATGTTCGACTGTATGTCATTTTTCGTGGCAAAAACCAGTCCTCCCACTAGTGGTATCACATGTAGTACACTTCTATTTTAGTCGTAAAGCCTGCATTGCTCATATAGCTAGGTGTAGTGCGAATGCAGGAAATCTGATGGTAAGCAGAACAACCAGTATGCAAAACTGCCTCTGGCATTGTACCACAGAGAACAAGACAGGAGAATTAAGAACAGGGGCAGAGGTTTTGATGTGCACATCTCAGGCATCCTTGGCTTTAATATGGGACAAAGCAGGCAGGGTTCAGTCAGGGGAAGGCTTTGGTGGACCAGTCCCCTCCACGAGTGCATAAAGAATACCTCATGGTCAGTAATACACATGTAAACAATACATACTGCCCCTCACAAGCGCATACAGGAGCAACCCATGTGGAGTGCACGTCCACCCCTTTGTGCAATGTTCGGTGCCTACTTAGCGGTGCTTATAAGCACTGGCCAATGTGATGTACAAAAAATTCTTTTGTAGCAACGATAGTTTGCACCACGACTGCACAGTTAACTTGTTTCTAGCCCACCACAGTGCTCTAGTGGCTGTGGCAATCGTGTGCTGATTCAAAGGTCGCAGGATTGAAACCTGGCTGCGCAGGCTGCGTTTCGATGGAGGAGAAATGCTGAGGCCCGTGTACTGTATAATGGCAGTGCACGTTGTGGGGGTTTTCTACTAACACTAGCAGCAGAATTGCCGCTAGCACCCCCGTGCCGTTGGTTCGAGCACTTGATGAGCATAGAGTGTGGCCATTGCGTTCGCGCGCTCGCTATCTCAGCCATGCGTCGCTGCGCTGCCGCACGCGTCAGCCCGCGGCCCGTCTCGAGGCGGGACAGCACGAACCACCACACACGGCGAAAGATGAGAACATTAGGCGTCACTCTCCCGGCATGATAATTTAATGAACATGTTAAATGAAACAAACAAAACAAGGCCGAATCTAAAATCTAATAAAATATAAACGAAGGTTAACATTAAGGATAAACAACATGCGATCACACAAGAACACAAAGGACGGTAATCAGTATAACGCGGACACACAATACAGTAGAACCTCGTTCATACGTTTTTAAAAAATTCCGCGACTTTGAATGTATTATCCAGGAAAACGTATTATCTGGGAAAACGTGTGATCCAGGAAAATGTATTATCCGGGAAAACGTATGATCCAAACACACAAAAAAAAATCGCGCAGTTTCGCCGGAAAAGCATGCATTGATATAAATGTTAAGGTATTTTACAATTTCACATAATTCAGGCAATAAAGCGTCACGAAACAGCTAAACGTCTACTGAAGCGTGTTGGAACACGCCCGAAGGCACGGCAGTGACCGCGAGCGCTAGCCGTTAGCACTGAACGTGTCTGGAACGGAACGCACGTGTGTTGTCCCTTGCTTCAGTGTTTAAACTACTCCACATCTTCAGGCAAATTATTTAACATGCAAAAAAATGCGCGCGTTCACATTTTCTCGGCCTGCCCAAACCGCGCGCGCGGCCATCAATACATGGCGCGGACGCACGGGCCACGTTGTGCCCAACGGCGCGCACTCTGGTACATAAGTCGTGCACACCAAGACAGCGCCATCTAATTTCTTCAAGGTGGCGTTTTTTTTTTCTAGGTGGCGTCGACCAAGAGCACTAGCTTTGTATCAACAGGTTACATGAACGGGCACATCACGTACGTCTCATGGCCCAAGCCAAGGTCGCTAGGCAAGCGCATCGCGTGCATGTTGACTGTCAGAGTTTTAGTCTCTAGACACTACGAAACGTTCAGCCGTTTTTCTTTTTTCTCTCTCTCCCCATACCCCTCTATTTTTTTTTAACCTGCGATTCATCTACGCCACCACCGCAAATTACTAGCTGACAAACGAAGGTGCAATCTATCGGCGGTTCCCGGCTGTTCAAGTGGTGCGTGAATGCAGCACGCGCCGAACGCGACCCACGCTTTTGCTCGACAAAACCGGCCGAAGCACGCGCAGTGTACACTTGCCAGCACGAGGTTACACTTGTCATCCGTCTACTTGGTACAGAATTGCATGACACAATGTGTTGACGACTCGGTTTGACGCGATGGGATCACCCGTGCGATCTAATCACTGGCGATATAACCTTGTGATAGACTGCGTCCGTTCACTCTCTGTAAAAAGCACAGGATGCGCTTCGTATTCCTTACGCGCTATCGGCTTTCGAACTTGCTTATTTTTGTTTTTAAGTTATGACCGTCGTCTCGCATATCGGTAACTTGAGATCAAAAATGGAAAGCTCGATGATGTTTTCGAAGCAGTGTTGGGAGAATTCCTCTGGCAGTGTTTGTGCACTAGCTATCTAAATGTGCCAAATATTTTTATTTGTGCTTTTTGGGCATGGTCATCGAAGGTGAGGTGAGCGGAAACGGTCAGTCGTAACTTTCAGCTTTTAAACGTTATCAAGATGGCGGCGCTCTTTGGGGGAAAAGACGAGACGACCCGCACAAACACCGTTTGTGCTCGTGATTGCGCTCGCGAATCGGTCCTACAGAAAGAAATGGCGGCGTGTCTCTGTTATCGGCCATTAAAAGTGCGCTCTACGTACGCTTCCAACAGCTACCGCACGCGTGCTGTTAAAGCTGCCTTGATCGCGGGTGTCAGCGGCGATACCGATGAATGCGGTGTGTTACGTCTAGCTAGGTGATATGCTAGTATCGGAAGACGGCACACCAGCATTTTTTTGTGACACGGGCGAGTACTGCGGTGTAGCCACCGCGGCGGCAGATACTGCTCTCAATCGCGCGAGCTTCCCGAATTCTTGGTTGCACACAGACTCTAGAGGCCAGAAAACGTATCATCCGATCGTAGTTGGACGATAAATTGAACGTTGGTGCCGAATAATCGTATTTCCCGGGAACATATTAACCGGAAGAAAAGAAGCGTAACTCTACGAGAAAAGTTCGTGTTTTCACGATCGCGAACGTTGGAACCGGGAAATCGTATCAACCGGGAACATATCAGCGAGGTTCTACTGTAACACACAAAGACCATGCAGGGAGGAGAACCACCTAACCCTGGCCAGTGTACCTGCGACCGCGCACCCCCAGAAAAGGCAAATAGAAAGAAAAGAACATACAGAGATGGGTGTCGATCGCAGGTCACCGCCGTGGTCGCTGGGGCCCGCAAAGGCATGCAATCCGACCGATGGCCACGTCGACCGGAGGGTCACAAAAGTACGTGCGCACCCCTTCGAGTCCCAGCAAGCTCTCCCAAGCATCTCTCAAAACCTGAAACGCGCAAACGTCGGGAACTTACTAGCTGCCCAATGGCAGACTAGTTAAAACCACATGGGGCGAAGCGGGCAGCCCCTCCACAATGATGGACCGCTGCCCCGTCCAGCTGGGAGAGGGGGATGCAAGGACATTCCAAGCAAAACATGGCGTCGCGCGGGACGCGTGCCACCCTGGTCCCCACAACGTCAAAGAAGCCGAGGGGGTCAAAATTTTTGGAGCCCTCCATTACGGTGTCTCTCGTAATCACATTGTGGTTTTGCAACATAAAACCCCAGAAACTGTCATTGTTATTGCATCTATTTTCTTTAAATTCATCAGCTATAACACTTCCTAAATGGCATTTTATAACTTATAGTATAGGCACTCAAATCTCGTTATAGTGAAGTTGAAGAGAGAGCCAAAATCGTTGTTATATCTTTATTTCATTATACCTATTTTTGACAATATCTGCAAATAAGGTGCAAAAATGGAAACACTCCGAGAAAAAGGCATTGCAGCCCACAGTAGTGCTAAAGAGCCGTATATGCTATGAAATTTTATTAAGGCAGTAAAAATAAATGTCTACGGCATTGGCATCACAGGACAGCACCTGGAACCACATACTTTATTATGATGCATTTTGTTTCTGTGGAGTGATCACTTGCTTCCGTTTTATGCATGGATTGTCCACATTGTTGTAAAACTGGCAAAATGGCTAAGCTGATGATTACAGTCAACTCCCGGTAATTCGAAGTCGCTTAATTGGAATTTTCGGTTAATTGGAAGTGAAGTCGGGGTCCTGTCAGTTTTGCATGCAAACCAATAGAAAAAAATGCTCGGTAATCGGAAGTTAGAAGTCTAAGGTACTGGTTAATTAAGTTATTTCTCAATCTTATAGCTCAAGATGATCGTAATGTTTGAGAAATTCCTTATTATTAAAGTGAAAAACAGCTTTGCGTGCTGAATTTACATCGCTAGCATCGCAGTTGACTACAGCGCCGAAAATGATGAGGCGGCAGGGTTAGCCCATCCGCCCAGTGCAATCGCAGCCTCGCATGGTCGCGTTGACATGCTAGGCCTATCTGAATGTTTCCTAGAGTGTTAGTGAATCGACCCGCCAGCATCGTTGCATAGTCGTGGCGATGGCAACTCGCGGACCTTATCGTACGCTTGACTTGGTGACGAAAGTTAAGATTTTGATAGAAGTTGAGGAAGGAGGCAACGCCAAGCAGGACATCGCACGGAAGTACGGCATCAAGCCTAGCACACATTCGAACTTAAAGAACAAGCGCTCGATACTCGAAGCATTTGAGAATGACCAATTTAAAATGTCACGCAATAGAAGGCGCACCGGTGCCCACCCGGAGTTAGAGCAAGTGTTGCTCATTTGAATTAGGGAGGCCCGGAGGAACCATCTTCTGCTCAGTGGCGATATCGTAGCAGCAAAAGCCTTATCGCTTGTGGCGAGGTTAGGCATTGAAAACTTTTCTTCGATGGATGGCTGTACCGAAAGCACCTTCTTGAGCGGATGCTTTTGTGCATGGATAACTCCACGCAGTGCAAGGCGAGCCTCCTCCGTGCTCCTCAGCGCGAGCATGGGGTTGCGTTAAAGAGGAGACGATCGCGAACTGCTTCAGGGCCTGCAGTTTTAGTGCAAGTGCCTCGAGAGATGGAGATGGTTCGTCTTCTCCAGCGTGGGAAGTGCACACAACCAAACTTGATGACGATAGTCTTCAATCAGCTTTCGGTGCACGTCCCTTTCGGAGAATACGTTGCCGTTGACGGTCAAGTTGAAACGTGTGGTGCGCTGACCAACACCGTTCGGCCCATGGAGGCTGCTGACGAAAGTCACTTGGACGACGACGTTTCAAGCGAGCCGCAACCTACGGCTGCTGTTGTAGCTGCGGGCCTTGCCCTCAAGCGGCGGTTTTTGCTGCAGAGAGCAATGCCTAGGAACCGCTCAGCCATGTCTACAGCCTGCAGAACTTGCTCTCCGCGGCAAGATGCCGCAAGTGGAAGCAGACGTCAATAACAGATTTCTTTTCCAAATGAATTAATAAAAATGTCCGTTTTTGCCCCCTGTGGTTAATTGGAAGTTCGTTTAATTCGAATTTTTTCGCGGTCCCTGTCGACTTTGTATTAACGGGAGTCGACTGTATAGACAACAACAAAAATATGTCTGCCACGAGTGAATTGCACACAGTGTACAGTCCAAAGTGCCCTGTGGCACATAGTTTCTATGGGTTATCCAGATCGCATCTGTGAACATGAGCGCAGTGTAGGCCAATGAAGAGGCCGTTAGTGAAGCACTTGCAGTCTCAGGGCCACTGCGGTGGAATGTCTGTGTACTGAGTGCATGTGAAACAGGAGGTTGTACGTTTCAGCTATAACTATCATGAGGGGCACAGTTTTATGAACTTTGACTTATACAAGACGTGAAATGGCCCACGAAGGCAGCGCCATTCTGTGCACACTTAAAAGGCCAGTTGCAACAGAGCTATATGGACCACTTAAGGATCCTTGCACCTGATAGTGTAGATGTCAGACAATCTCTTCATTGAATTTTAAAGCGAAAGCCTTACTGTCCTGATCAAGTGAGTTTTGCCCTGTATCTCCACTTGACCTTGAAGCAACAAACAGATACAGCGTGACTAGGCATGCTCTGCTGCCGTGCATATGCACGCGTGTGTGCGCGCTTGACTGGCCACGCTCTGTCGTCACGGCTGCCCCGACAGCTGCCGCTGCTGACTACCACTACCTCACTAGCCGTATCCACATGACATACCGCTCTCTCCAAGCTCTCTGCCACGTTGGTTAGTGGGTTAGCGCTTCAGTTGCTTCTGTTCAGCCGTTGTGCATGGTCATGCAGTGGAAGTAGTGAATGAGAACGCTGGTCCATCTATGCTAAAGTTGGGTGCACGTTCTCAGAGGTGAAAACGGCAAGCTGCGTAGGACCACCCTGCTGATGTAGCAGTCCTGGTGTAATAGACCTGGTGTTTCAGAGAGTGTCGATTGGCTTGACTTACTCTGTGGCCATGATTGAAACGGCGGCAAACTACTTCACCAACCATAGAACAGTATTTGCTGCCGTAAAACCAAACCCATAAATAAACCATGCAAACAATGCAAAACAACCTGGCATAGCAACACGGCACAAAAAGCTTTCGTTTGCACAACCGGCTCTAGCCGAGCTAAGCTGCAGCAATTTTTTTTTGCGAGTGCATCACAGGAACTTTAAACATATGTAACAGTGGTTCTGACACTGGGAAAAATAATGTCATAATCATTTGCTAGGAATAATGCAGAACCCAGAACATGCACAGTACCCAGGTGTCGCCTTTGACGTAAGGTGGCACAAGCTATATACTTCGAACCTCTCATGCCACATTCCAAGATATGCAGTCTTGGTCAAAGGTGTTCAGGTCACAGCATGCACAAACGCATAGATTTTTCAGATTGCTGGCAGGTCTCCTGAAGTAATTTTTACACTTGGTGAGAAACTGTGCTCATTTCCCTCATCAGAACCTCAAAATCTTGTGAGGCCGTTCCCTCTGATCATTTCTGACTAGTTAATGAGTCAAAATTTTCTTATGGCTGACAGTTCGAGTCTCAAAAGCATGTTTTCTCTTGCAGAGCTTCGGCGACAGATGAGTATGGGTGCATCAAGCCTTGGTGTAGGCACCCAGCTGTATGTGCGCCGCTTGGGCCGCTTGGTGCAGCAATGGCTGACTCGCTATTGGATCTGGGTAGTGGCTACCATGCTGATGGTAATCTCACTGGGTGGCACTGAGGTGGTACTCTATCGTATCGCCTACATGTTGCTTTTCTTGTTCTTCATCCTAGTCTTCCAGGTAAGTTTCCCATGACAGTCTCTTACTTCCTTGAGACATCTTAGAGGGACACAGGGCAAAAAAAAAAAAAAAAACATGGCATGACTGCTATACACTGTTAGTTTGTGATATGTAAGAAGAGGCAAAATTACTTAAATATATCCACTGTTTCGTTATACCCGTTATTGCCCTTTACTGCAACATCTGCCAACAAGGTGCAGAAATTTTAATGTAGGTTGCTGAGGAAGTTATTTTACTACTTCAGAAATATCTAATGCAATTGCTGTGGTGTGCTCTAATATGCAAATTACCTGCCCCAAATTCTGAAATTACCTGTACCAAAGTGCTCTAACATGAAAATCTTGCTGTTAACTATTACCGTATTTGCACGAATGTAACGTGAATTTTTTTCCAATAATTTGCGAGTTAGAGCCTCGCATTATACTGGAGTTCATGACACAATTATAGTGCGAACTTCTTTCTAATCCTCATTTTTTCTTTTTTTTTCCTTTAAAAATCTTCGTCGAAACATGCGTTGCACGTTCTTTGAACTTGGCGCGTTCGTCGCGCCATGTGGAACATTTTATTCCGACTTGCGCTTCCAGTGAACGGGCACGGGAAGGCACCATGGCGCTGACACCTGCTGGGCATCTTGGAGCATCACTGGCACCACCACCAGTTAGGAAACACTCATGCGTGTCGCAGTCGACACACGCGCCACTAGGGTATGCTGCATCCATCGCAATGTGCCGCTAGCGCCATGGGGGCTACTGTGGCATAACGTGGATAACAACCATTGCTGAATAACTACGCTAGTCGCTCAATCAGGCTCGGTCGCTCCCCGTTGTGCTTTGTTCGTGCTTGCTTCCGCATTGGCTGTCAAAATGAACAGGCGTAATCAGTATACCACCGCGTTTAAAGAACGGGCGATCTTGCTGGCCGAAGAGAGGAGAAATTCAGGTACGGCACATCATCTCGGACTGACCAAGTCAACTGTTTGAGGCTGGAGGAAGTGCGGTGACCGCAATTTTCAAGCCGCACAGACTCGTGAGGCATTCCGTGGACCCAAGACGGGCCGTTTCCCGAAAATCGAGGAGGACCTGGCAGAATTCGTCCACCAATGTCTTGGCCAGTTACTGCCTGTTAACGCTGAACTTGTCCAGATTAAGGCAAGGGAGTTTGCACGTGAGGCCAGCATGTCTCTTGACAGCTTTAAGGCTAGTCGCTCGTGGGGGCAGAAGTTTATGCATCGCGCCGGATTCTCACTTCGCCGAAGAATTTCGATTTTCCAGAAGCTCCTGGCCAAGTACGAGGAGAAGCTCATCGAGTTCCAGCGCTATGTAATCAAGATGAGGAGAGAAAGGCAGTACCCCGTAGGCCAGATCGGAAATGCAGACGAGACTGATCTTTTTGGACATTCCGGCAGGCTACGTGATTGACAAACTCGGCACCAAGGAGGTACGTGTTCGCACGACGGGTAATGAGAAGACCAGGGTCACGGTGATGTTGGCGTGCACGGCGGACGGGCATAAGCTGCCGCCTTTTCTTATATTTAAAAGAAAGGCGCTTCCTAAGAACAAGGCATTCCCGCCCCGAATGTTCATCTGTGCAATGACAAGGGCTGGATGGACAGCAGCATGATGGAGTGGATCCATGTCATGTCGGGAAGACGTCCTGGTGCGCTCCTCAACACACGAGCTATGCTTGTGTTAGACGCCTTTAAAGGCCACCTGGCCGATGAGGTCAAGGAAGCACTCGCCAAGTCCAACACTGACCTTGTTGTCATTCCCGCAGGAATGATGTCGCAGCTCCAGCCACTGGATGTCTGCATAAATAAGCCCTTCAAGGACCTCGTACGGCGGGAATACGAGCAGTGGCTGGAAGCTAGCAATCGCCCACTGACACCATCTGGTTGCATGAAGCGAGCATCAGTCAGCGATGTGGTACGGTCGATTAACAATGCTTGGGAGGCTTTGCCGTCGGCAATAGTTTCGCGGGCATTCCTGAAGTGCTGCCTCTCGAACAGTCTGGACGGCATGGACGACAACACAGTTTTTGCGCCGACAGCGATAAGGACTCGAGCAGCGAGGAAGAGTAATCGGGCATTTTCCGACGGCTGCAAAGGTCAATAAAGCTTTGCGGATGACCGCCTTTTGATTGCTGTTTACAGTTGCATCACTTCGCATTATAATCGTAATCTACTTTTTTTTTTTCCATTGAGACCGAAAGTACCCCTCTCGCGTTATATTCGTGGTTGCGTTAGTTATGTGCAAATACGGTACTCTAAATCACAAGTCCTCGGTAGCATCATGATAAATATGATTTGTGCATGCACACTTGGGCATGGGCTATGGTGATTATATATTTTGCCCTTTTTTCTTATTCTCTCACTCCCTTTTATGGAGTTTACACCTATGTTGCTGGTATGCATAAAAAGTTCACCCTATTTTTACATGCAAGTGCATGTGCTCCATTAATGAAATTCTTTGGATAATCTGTGTCCTCAAGGGAAATCACGTGTGCTGCATACCTTTAGACACCATATACCACCGGCTGAAGTGTGCATGTGTGCACCACCTCTGTATGTGAGCATGGATTAGAGTAAATTAATATGGTTAAAATGTAAACTGAAGATGAAATAAAGTGAAATACAGATGAAGTAATAACACATTTGACTGAGAATTTCAAATAATTTAAAGAGTTTCTAATGAGTGCATAGGCTGTTGCCTGTGCTATTCTTAGAGCTAGCTAAGTGGACTGCCGAGGTGCCCAGAACATTCCTCAGGAGTTGCCTGGTCTTGAAGAAACTCACACGCTTATACACAGTTAAAGCATTTTTAAAACATTCCACAAGAAGTAGGGAATAGCACCTATACACTTGCGTGTGACGTGCATGCACCGAGTGTATGTGAGCTCCGTACATTGAGTGAAAGTGAAACCAGTCGCTGTAATTTCTTATGTCACCAGCATGTTTACCTTTTTGAGAATTGGTGTGCATATTGTGGCCCCTTTGCTTTCTAGGTCTCGTATCAGCTGTGGATAAAAGTCATGTATGGCTTCTGGTTGACCGTGATCATCTATTCAATGCTGGTGTTGATTCTTATATACACATACCAGTTTGAGAAATTTCCATACTATTGGGAGGCCTACCTGCACATACCTCAAGAAATGTAAGTCATTTTCTTTTAGTAGTAAAGTGTGTACAGTGGAACGCTGGTTTACATCCCCCGGTTTTACGACGACCTGCATTTTATGACGGATTAGTCCCGTCTCGGCGAAAGCCCCGGAGACACAGTGCATTAAAAACCTCAATTATACGATGCAATCTTACGCCGAACACGCGTTACACGACGATCCACACGAAGCAGGGTGACCAAACGGCGAAGAAAAGGGAAGCATCCGCGGGCGTCTTTCATCGCACCGGCTCTTTCAGGAGCGTCACCCCTCCGCTGCCATTCATTCGTCTTCCCCTGGCCCTCCCAGCAGCTGCCAGCACGCGAGTTGCAGCATAGAGTGGCGTGGTTGCGGTCTTCCCCCATTCTTTTCACCCCTTCCGACCAACCATCTCTCTCCCACTCTCCTGTGATCTCTCTCCTGTGATAACGAAAAGCTGAGCGGCACTAACAAAGGGAGACATCGCGGCGACAACCATGAAGCAGGCGCTAACCCTAACCCTAGCAGACGATGCATAGAGCACCCTCCAGAGAAGGCCACCGTGTCATCACGTGCAGCAGCCAGTAGCGGCCTCACGTTCCCCCACTCTCTCGAGGAGCGCACGCTTGACCCAATTGCAGCTTCGCATCCAAGCACGGGATACTCAAATGCCCCCGCGATCCCCCCAATCATGCGCGAACCATGCTTCCACCATGCCACCACCGCTCCCGCCGACGGCAGTGGAAAAAAGTGCAATAATTCACAAACAAAACAAACCAAAATGGTGCCGGTCGGTTGAATGGTGCGTGAATGGTGCTCATTTGAAGTTGTGCTGTTTCGGAGCGTGTTTGGGTGGCACAGCAGCTGCCACTGCTCATAATATATTTGATATGAAGTAGTTTTAGGACGAATTAGGCGCTGAAAATTACAGGAGGGGCAGTTTATGACATACAGTGCAAATATGCGGTTTTCCGAAAATCGTGTTTTTCGTGATCTTTTGACTTTCAAAGGCAGCGTCACCACTTTAGTGTGTGCCATGTTTCGCTACAGCTGTTGGGAATCACACCAGCGGATTGTGGTGCACTAATGGGCATAAATTTTTCTGTTCGGATTTTACGACGCCCGCATTTTACGATGCACTTTTGCGGTCCCGAGAACGTCTTATTATCGGGGTTTCACTGTACTATTTTTGGTGTACTAACATTACAGGATCACATTTATATCTAATACAGTTAAACCTGGATATAACGGAATTGACAAATTCCCGGAAAGCTTCGTTATAATTAGGATTTTGTTATATGCAGGTTCAGCACGAAAATTCGAAAAAGAAATGCTTAAGAAAGCAAAAATGTAACAGACTGCAGAGCTCAAAAGGACAAAAAGTTGAGCAAGTTCGTGCGGCGTTCGTGTTGTTCACTTCTCCTCTTGTGTCCGTGTCTTGCGCGCCTCTTCTTTTGACTATGGACTGCAGAGCTCACCCAAAACATTTAGTTTGGCTGAGAAAACATTTACAGCTGAGACAACTTATGTGACAGCTTATAGTGAAGGACCGGCTATAATGCGGCTTTTTCTGACCCCCGTTTGCCCTCCTGCAGAACTCAATGTATACGCATACCGCTAATTGTGCAGACCCCCCCCCCCCGAGATGGAGGACCGGTTATAATACGGCTTCTGGGAAATCCCGCGGACAATCGAAGTAGCGAGCAGTCTTCACAAACGAAGTGCGCCGCCCAAAAAGAGCACAGCGAATTACCATGGAGGAGGAAGGAGCGTGGAACGAATGAACAATGAGCGGAGGGAAGAAAAAAACAAGGCTGCAGCAGCAGCGCATCGCGTGCGTGCCCTCTGACTGTAGGATTTCCAAGGCGACGGAGAACGCTGCTGCAGCCGTTTGTCAGCTGCGAACACTCTGCACGGAACGCGCTCCCGTGAGCACGATTTCCTGTGTACCCAATCCCTGTGTTGCCAAGGGCAAGCTTCCCGTGAGGGGCGCCACCCGCGACCATGCGAGCTAGGCCTAACAGGCGCTGTCACCTAGTGTCAGGGTAGCGAAGTGAAGCGCAGAGACTTGCACAGTAACCAAAGAGTGGCACTGCCAGCATGTTGAAAAAAACGAGTTTTTTTCTCTCTCTCTTAAGCCAGCGTGGCTCAGCAACATCAACTGGAAAAGGGGGATGCCGGCTCGGCGGGTTAGGCCAGCTGCAGCAAGCAGCGGGGTCAGGTTTGAAGTGAGGGGGAAAGGACACGCCCGCGGCGGCAAGATCGCAGAGTCGAGGGATGCATGCCCGCCTCGCATGCATTCGCACACATGCGCTCTCTCTCTCCTCGCATTCGCCGTGCCTTCGAGTGTGGCAAGCGCGACACTGCCGCTTCGCATTCTGTTGCAGTGGAGAAGGTGCTTCCGGTTGTTACTCGCGCAAAAGTGACAAAATTTGGGGCAAAATCTCTAGGTTGTCGGCGGAGAAAAATCGTTATTTCGAAGGGGTCTCCCGCTGCCACTTCGTTACATAGAGGTCTCAAATACATGTACTTCTATGGTGTAACGGCGGGGAATAGAAAAATCTCTTTATATCCAGGAATTCATTATATTGTCATGAGCCCTCAGAGGTCATGCAGGGCTTTATAGGTAGATGAGAGGGCTGATCCTGGCAAAGCACGTCCGTTGAGGCTGGCTATCGAGCGGAGAAGGGCGCGCAATCTTCCTCGTTTTTGGGGATGCATCCTCTCTTGCTCGTGTTCCACTACATGCAGGTGGCAATATGGAGGTTGGTTATAAGCAGGTTTAACTGTAATGTATAAAAGGATCCACTATGATTTTTCTTGAGCTATGTTATGTGAATAATTCATACACACTGAATAGTTTATTTTGCTAACATGGCCACTGAGATGTGTAAGTTGTAGAATTCCAAATATTGAAACCTATGCTGGTGCCAGTACACAGGATTTGTCACGTCTTTAACCATATCATAATTTTGGTTTGTAAAACTCAACAGGTTAAAAACATCTGGAATATAGCTTTTTTGTGCTTTTTTTACATAAAGATGGTGTAGGCAATGCACTTATTGGTTCTGCTGTCGTGTAAGTACTAGCATGTGTGGTCCTCTTATTTGAGATGCTGAAATGAGAATATGCGAATGTACTTGCTGCTGTTGCTAAAGCCAGCCGCTGCCCAGCGTGTGTGCTTAAAAAACTGAAGTAATATATACATGAGCAGAATATTAATAGGATTATGAGTTCCGTTAGTTGGTAAATGTTCACTCATAGAACTAAAGAGGTATCGGGGCATATGCATATCTGGCAAGTGTACTCATCTTGTCATTTTCATTTATGTGCTTTGAATATTAACCTATTTTATACAAACAACTGCATGTATATGTACTGAATAGTAGAAGGTGTTCTAATACAAGAACACCATGTAGCACAGTTGTTGGGATTACGTACGTTTATTGTTGTATTGATAGTGCAAATGCATCATACTGTCTATATCTCATCCTAAATCAGCCTTTCCTTCTTGCTGAGGGAAGTGAAGTGTTGCCCTGATTCTCTGCAAACATGCCCTAAGGAATGTTTCTTTACAAATGCCAAAAAGCAAGTTGACGATATTGAGGTTTACTGGCTGCTCACCATTCAAGACTTTAAATTCATATTTGATTAGAGCTTAGATTTTGTTACTCACCCATCCCTAGTATTTCCTGACATGCAAGATCAGCCTTTATTATTTTTTTTGTGATGCAGTGGCTTAACTGTATTATGACATACAAAGGAATGCTGTGTTATTTTTTTATTTTATTTTTTTTTTCACTCATGGAATTTACACAATCTCATGAGTTCTCAAAGAGGCTTTTTTTTTTCCTGCAGCCAAAAGGACATTGGCCTGGAGGTGTACCAGTCTGATCCTGGCACTCTTTTCCTCAAGCTACTGACACCGACTTTCTTTCTTATAATTACCATCATCCAGCTGCATTACTTTCACCAGGAGTTTATTAAGCTCAATGAAGACAACTACCGGTGAGCAGATACCTCATTTTCTCCTCCTGGCAGTTTAGCCATAAATTGTGATTATGTACTTCTATGTATCTCAACCTTTTTGGTATAGTTTTCTTACACATCGGAAAAGAAAAAGGGAAAAAAGCAACTCTTCCTCCTTTTGCAACACTTTGCTTTTTAGAAAGAAAGTCAGTTTTGTTGCAGGTACCAGTGCCAAGTGCTGACCAGCAGTCAGCCATGATATTTACATTGTAGAGAGCCCTGGAATTTCCCTCTGTTGAGTTAATCACAGCAGTTTGTTGCAGCTGGGAGGAATAGTTTCCATTCAGTGCTATTTGCAAAAGCTTTTCCTGCCACTACCTGAAGAAGCATGGTTATGCAATTATTGATGGGAGAAGAGTAGTATACGTATAACTTAATGTTACTGTCTTGCCAGTTACAAGTGGGTTGAGCATAGGTGGATATCATTGCTTTGACAAGTTTGTAAACGGGCAGGGTTTTTTTCATTTTATGCAGAAACCAGCCAAGCAGTCATGAAGAGGACGCAGATGTCACTGATGAAAGGCCCCATCCAACAGTTGCGCCTCCATCTCAAACAGTGGATGTGGCCATTCCTGTGGAGGTTGCACCTCCTGTAGAAGCACCTAGCCCACCGCGCCGCCACTCAGATGCCGAGAATTCGGATGAGGTAGCCACGCCAGCCACTGTGGTGCCACGCACCGCTAAAACTAGCCAGTCACAACTGCCGGAAGTTGCTGTCTCTCCGAAAAGTGAGTTTAGGTGGACTTGCAGTCCTTTTTGAACCCCTCATCCAAGCTCAGAATTTACTGCCTTTATATTATCCAAACAGCAATGCATTGTTGCCAGTTTAATTATTTGGGGTTTGGTTGAGTAGAGCTTAAGCTTCTGCGCTGAGATTGAGATGGTTGAATTACATATTTAAATTATTTTTGATGTAGGCACTGATATGCACCACATATCTTGGTGATCAAGCTTTTTCAATGTCTTTGTGAGGCTGAAAATGAAAATTTCACTAACATTGAGTGAGCCTATGATGGACAAACTATTTTCTGAATGAAGGTGCACTTGTTATTACATGGATGCATCATATATTGAAGTATTGCTTTCCTTTCCAATTTAGTTTAATGATTTCTTTGTCTGCATTGCATCGTAGCATCTACACTTTTTTTTTTATTTTTGTATAATACAGTATAAACATTTATTGCACTTTATTCCCCTTCATGCAATGCCTTAGGGGCCAGTGAGGTATCTAACAAACATGTACAGAGCACATTTGGAAAATTGATTTTAGGGAGACTTGATCAGAAAATTATATTATCTGAAGTTCAAGTTTTAAAAAGGGAATGTTTTAAAAATGTTCAAATAACCGTAATATCAGTAATTGACAAGCACAGTGAGAGACTAAAGATTGCATCCTATCAATAGGTGCTTGTGCTATACAGAAAACGGGCCAAGAAAGGGCCGGATGAAATGTGTAAGGTAAGAAGCAAGCGGGTACTCAGTTAACGGAGTAATGTTAATTACATTGAACATTATAAAAACTTTGAAAATCAACCACACAAAAATGGAGGTCCAGCGCCTTTCCTTCCTGCTTTCTCTTTTCAACATTTTCTGTGGATCCAAAAAAATCATGGTGTGGTAAAGGGTGAAATGGTTGCCATTTATAGTGTTGCAAAGTTGTGAATATTGTATAATAAAATTTTACACTTGATGCTTAGTTGCTAAAATTCATCTTCATTTTTATGGCAATTCAGGCTTCATTTTTCATTAATGTGTCGTTATCCATAATTATCCATGTGTGCCTAACTCTGGCAAAATGTTTATTAGTTGAATATATAACCTTGAAAAAGGTTGTATATTATATTAAATGTAAAGCCTTACAAGCAAGTTACATTTTATCTAGGAAAGAATCAAAGTGCCTCATTGTAATGAATACACAGCACGTGAGTCTCTAGCATTTTGCCTCCTTCAAGAGCATTGAGCAGGGTAACACCCCCACTGATTTATCATTCTTCACATCGTAGCTGCATGATATCTGACGATGAAGAATGCTTCCTCAAGAGCATGAACAGGTTCTTAATTGGGGCTGCTTTTTCATTGTTGTTTTTGTTGTTTCTTAACACATATGTGTGCCTTATGTTGCATACCACTTGCCTTTTCCCTTTTGTCAACACTGCTTCTTGCTGTAAATTGTGTGATCTTGCCTTGCTCACTTTCCTTTTTTCTCTGCTTTTCTAAACCAGATGCATGACTGTTGTAGTTTGCATGCCTTTTGTGTGACTGGAATTGCATGCTGCTACTTGTGTAAGTATCAGTGTCACAAGCATGAGCTTCACACTTGCACTTGCCTACAGAATCCAAGTTACGGTGGTCATCCCATCGCTATAGCTATTACTGCCTTGGCAATCACCTACGCTACCTGCGCAGACGTAAGCATTTACACAGCTTTGTTGTGCTTTGCATTTGTAATCAAGCATGCGATGGACACAAAAGGCTATGCTCGCATTTATGACACTACTGTCTGTGAGAATTTTTTTTTTCTTGCATTTACTGGAGTAGGATAACAGTGGGAAGTTAAAATCTGCACCAATTCTGTCGCTGTAAAGCAGAAATTACGAATATTAACATGACTTCTGTATTCATTGTTTATAATGTATGATGCGATGCTTGAATTTTCTTTGTGTATTTGATGGAATATTTGTTCAGTTATCTTCTATCACTGACTCCTTGTACAGTGTCGTCCTTATTCAGGAGAAAGTATGCTATACCTACCTACTGCTCTTAAAACAGAATGCTGCATGTTTTATTTTATTTACATTCAAATTACTTGTTTAGAACGACTGTGGAGCTGGATTTAAAGACCTTTAGTCCAAACCTATAGTCTGAAGACTACAAGACCCTAGCAATGATAGCTGGGGTTTTACATGCCAGAGTCAACATACTATGAGTAACGCCGTAGTGGAAGGCTCCCGAAATTTTGATCACCTGGTGGTTCTTCAGTGTGCGCTGAAAGTGCACAGCACATCAGTCTCTAGCATTTTCGCCTCCTTCAAGAATACGACTACCATAGCCTAGATGGAACCTGTGTCCTTTGGGTCAGCAGCAAAGCACCATAACAACTGGTTACGACAGCAGACACTGTGAGACTGTTGTCTGTATGAGTATTTTTAGAACAAAAGCTTTGCTACTCCATGGCTGCTCATCTGCACAAGGCCATTCATCTTGTCACAGAAACATTGAGTTGCTGGAGGGCTGGAGTACAAGTGTGTGATGTCACGTTACATGATCCACAGCAGAGGGGCATTGAGGCTACACTCGCTTGGAGCCTCGCCGCTTCACTGCTGTGGTACCACATGACCAGGCAAAGGTATAGCAGCTGCTTCACTGGGGCTCGGTTGCTCACTTTCGTCATGAATAACATGCTAGCTAGACCATCTATATGTGTGCTTAAGCACAAGTGGTAGGGTCAATCTCATCATTCAGCAGCTAGGTGGGAGGCTGTGAAATCTCAAGTAAAGGCAGAGTTGCCTGCTGAAACACTGGAGCAAAGGGAGATCACATTCGTGTGTTTTAGGGAAGCCAAACATACTTTTGCAGTAGGTAACTAGGTTTAGAATTAAACCTCGGCCAATGTTTTTATGCTGTTGCACCAATATTTTTATTCTAATAAATTCTGCATTCCCAAGTTCTCAAAAATGCCCCACCTGTTGCATGCAGAATAGTTCTGGTTCAGCAGTTAGGTGACCAGAAATCCAGATATGCCATAT
The DNA here is from genome assembly GCA_013339685.2 of Hyalomma asiaticum. Classification (NCBI taxonomy): domain Eukaryota; kingdom Metazoa; phylum Arthropoda; class Arachnida; order Ixodida; family Ixodidae; genus Hyalomma; species Hyalomma asiaticum. The sequence continues at coordinate 205,231,288 of CM023481.1, forward strand.
GCATCACCTTGTAAAAGCAGTTTATCTATTTAATATGGATACCGTATTTTCCGGTGTGTAAGACGCACCTTTGTATAAGACGCACCCCCCAGTTTTCGCAAGTTCGCATGCAAAAATTAATATATAAAACGCACCGGTGTATAAGACGCACCTATATTCACTCACTTCCCGCAAAGAAACTCCATAACGTGGGGTTGAGCGAGCCTTGTAAAATGCTGTACTTACGTTTCTGAGCGCTAGTCCGTAAGAAAACTTCTACTACACCAAACTTGCGAGAAAAAATAATGCACACCCACTGAAACGTTCCGCATGACTGCAGGAAAAGCATTTTATTCGTCGAAGCCCTCAAAGTCCTCGTCCTCTGACGCGCTTTGGAATACCGTATTTACCCGCATAATTTGCGCACCCCTAATATTTAGCCAGCTTTGCAAAAAAAAAAAAAAACCCTTGCATATTTTGCACTCCCCGTTCCCAGCTCGCCGGCGCGCACGCACGGACCAACAGTCGTAGCCCAAAGTACGGTCGCTAGAATAAAAGCATGCGAGTGGGGGCGAAGAAAGCGGCTGAAGCAGAGATCAAACGAGCTCGGCCTATCTCCGTCGCTCCGAGGGCCGATGTATTAACATCACCCCAATCGGGACACCTGCCGTCTCGATGCGGGGAGGAAAGGCCCCGCCAGTCTTTAACGAGCATGAAAGACGCGGGGGGGGGGGGGGGGTAAGTGTCGCTCGGCTGCGTGCTGCCGAGATAGCGCTATCTTGGCAGCCATCAGCAGCTCGTAAACACTTCTACGTGCTGCGCCTTCCCTGGAGCAGCTGTACGTTTTGCAGTGTTATGTTAGATCGTATCCAAAAGAGTTACCGCGCTAGTTGCATTATATTACACGTTATTACACGACGTACTTCTTTTTGTATTTTTCCGTTTTATGTACTTTGGATTTGTTGTGGAACTGTAGTACTGGCACGTTCAGTCTTCGTTATTATAATTATGATGCATCATTTGCGTCGTACTGCTGTAGTCGTTAAAAAAAGACTCATCAGCATCAACACGAGTTTCTCCCAAAAGAACTACAAAAAAAAAGCACGTATAAGACGCACCGTTGTATAAGACGCACCTCCGAAAATTTTGGAAAAAAACCGCGTCTTATACACCGGAAAATACGGTACATGCAAGCATGCATGTGCACGTGAAGTTAACCATCACGTGTTAATATTTTGGAAAGGCAAATGGGTTTCGCACTGAAAGATTGCAATATATATATATATATATATATATATATATATTGCCGCAAGCTGTGTTCAATTTACGCGCGCCGGCTGTTTCCTGCACCCTCCCGATGGTTCACGGACTTCGCGCGAATGAGAGGCGAGCAGCACGTGCCTGCTTCGCTCGGTCAATGGAGGTGAACGTGAACCGCGCAGGGCACAAAGAGAAGAAGAGGTGTGGATCTTGAGCGAGTTGGACAGCGTTCGCTCAGGCCTACTGAGAGGCTTCCAGTTTATTCTTTTGTGCATGACACAAGTTCACCTAGTTTAACCTGCCTAATTAAACAGTGTTATTGAAGTGTGCGTGGCAAATCTGGCGGAGGTGCGAGGCATGCATCCAAGTCCTCAAATTGGAGCCAGCATCCTGGAGCCACAGAGAGTTGCACCAAACGAGCTTACTCCTATGCACCAGCACAGCAGCCGGCGCCTGTGAGGTGAGGCTCCCGAGTTTTCAGCTTTGGTAGACTGCAAGCCAGGCATCACTAGCCTATGTGAACGGACATGCTACCGAAATGGCAACCCAGGCCCCGTCATCTTACGTAGTAACGAATTCGCTGATGATGCCAGAGCCTTTCCACGACGACACGTTCGAAGACTCGGACGGCTGGCTTGAACACTATGAGCGTGTCGCAAGGGTCAATGGATGGGATGGAGATCACAAGCTGCGGAACGTGTACTTCGCGTTGCGGGATGGCGCACGAATGTCGTTCGAAAATCTTGAGAGTGCCATTTTGACCTGGGATGATTTCTTACGGGAGCTGCTGGGCCACCTACCCAAGTGCGGATCGCAGGAAGAAAGCAGAAGCGGCCCTCCAAGCAAGATGCCAGCGCACCAATGAAAGTGTAGCAACATACATTGAAGCCATGTCTCGTCTTTTCCGCCGTGCAGATCCGAACATGTGTGAGGACAATAAGCTTCGCCATCTCGTGCGCGGCGTGAAACAGGAGCTCTTTGCTGGTTTGGTTCAGAGCCCACCATGCACAGTCGCAGAGTTTCATGCTGCGGACTCTCAAAGTCTGCGGACTCTCAAAGCTTTCCTAAACTCATCGCTCTTGCGGAACCACCTGCTGCAACACCAATGTCAACTGCTGCAGTTTCTTTTTTAGCAGTACTGCTGCCCCGCGAGAAACCTGGTTTCCAGAAGCAGTGAAGTATGGTTTGGGCCTTCACGTCCCTCCAGGCTCCGCTTGCAAAAAATATCACCTTCACCAGCAGCACCTTCAAGCCAGCTGACTTTTCTGCGGTTTGAATGTCGATGAGCAAATGCTCGATGACACGGTGGTGACAGTGTACTTTAAAGTTCATGATCACACCCTGATCCATGGGCTGCAGCTTGGCAGTTGTGTTGGGAGGCAGGAAGAGGACCTAAGATGTGCATTGACATAATGTGCGCTGCAAATGTCGAGCAAGAGCAGCACTTCGTGCTTCTTTGCGCTCATCTCCTTGTCGAAGTCTATCGGCCACTGACAGAAGATGTCACTCATCATCCATGCCTTCTTGTTGTTTGCGTACAAAACTAGCATCAACAGCACCTTGGCAAAGCCCTGTGGTTTCTTCACCTTGCCAATGACCAATACGGGGCCACTTGTTTGAGTCATCCATATTTGCACATGCCAGCACCGTGATTCGATCCTTGCTGTTCTTGCCTCCCATGAAAAACCAAACAGTGTTGTCTGATGCTGCTGGGAGCCAAGAAATGGCGGCTTTTCGGCTGTGTTGATTCACGCGAATGCTAGGATGACGTTTTATGGAGGAATTTCTTGGTTTTCTTTGCTATATCTGCTTTTTATATATGCTGAGTTGCACTTATTTAAAACTGGGCTGAAAATGCATTTAAAACATGGATATTCAAATGGGAAATCGAGATTACTTCGTTATAACCACTATTTCGCTATAAGTGGGTTCGTTATAAGTGGGCTACACTGTATTAGAACATTTTTGTGGCATTTCCATGTAAAAAAAGAATCCTTCGGTGGTTATACTTTGCAGAAAAGCCATTATTTCTCTTTAACAAGGTTTGAGTACACCTAAGCAAATTGCAGATTTTGCAGACTTCATTATATCTAGGTTTGACTGTACTATAATTGCAACATTAATTGTTAAGTAAATCCAGACAATACATTGTTAATAGGAGGTACTGTCAGTCACAGAAATGCTCAGACCAGAAATATTGGAGAATGACTTGCAAAAAATATACCATTCCAATTATCTGTAGTATATAACCTTCGTGAATAAATATGGCACTTGGCTGCAGATCCGAAGGTCGCGGGATCAAATCCCTGCCGCGGCGGCTGCATTTCGATGGAGGCGAAATGTTGAGGCCCGTGTGCTGTGCGATGTCAGTGCACGTTAAAGAACCCCAGGTGGTCGAAATTTCTGGAGCCCTCCACTACGGCGTCTCTCATAATCAGAACTGGTTTTGGGATGTTAAATCCCACAAACCAACCAAGATACGAGCAGGGCGTCAAACCAAAGCTGAACTAAAAACCATGTCCAAAACAAAATTTTGTCCTGAACTGAACCCGAGCCAATCTATTTTCAGATGTGCCTTATGGAGCCTGATCCGAACCTGATCGAAACATAACTCACTGTAATCAGTTTGATACAAAGCAGTTCAAAGTATGGGTGGCAACAGCTGTTGCAGCCTACATGGAGAGGCTGATTCAAATGGACATGTCTAGTTCTAAGTTATTCTGGTAATAATGCTGTTGTATGGCTGACCCTGTCCTAAAAAAATGTACAAAGCTCACTTACACAATGTACAGTAATCCCTGGGTATAACTAAAGTCCCTGGATCTTTTTTCAGTTTTTAAGTAGCGACAACTACCTCCTCTCCCGGCACCCTCTTGCTCAAAGCCCGCATCGGCAGCCATGTTCTTCCTAAACACGTGGAGCGGAGCACGTGCACACAGATAGCGTCCGGCCATCAAAATACACGTTCCTATCAAATATGACAGTAGACGTGCCATATGTAAGTAAACACCTACTGAAACACGCAACTTTCTTTGACGTTCTCTCGCTGCAGCATTCAAGTAACAGCTTTTGGAAGAACATGGCTACCAAAAGCAACGCCGACCAATCAGATGTGCCAGCGGCACATCAAAGCTTTTCGCTACTTAAAAAAATGGAAAAAATATCTAGGGACTTTAGTTATAACGAAGTCATCGGGATGGTGGAAAATTTCGTTATAAGCGACCACCCATTGAAAGCTCAGAAATCGGGATTACATTGCACTACAATTGCAAGGAACTGAAAAATGCGATAAGGGTGCAAAAATGACAGCACAAACAATAACGGTTACATCTGAGACCATAGCTGCATTGACACCTGAAACAGCAGGGTCGGGCAACGCGAATGATACCGGTGTCATCCGGACATTTCTCATCGCGATCAGTGCTGATCTCGATTTGTTTTCTTGATCGCCATCAACAGTCACTGATTGCAGCTACACAGTCCCAACTAATACACCATGCGCAGCGCTTATAGGGGCGCCACTGAAAGCCGCGTAGCGGCGGCCGTTGGAACCGGTGGTGGGTCGCGTAGCAGACGCCTCATTTCACAGCAAGCATCACGGAAGTGCGCGCGTGCGATTTGCCGCTTGTGCGCGTCCCAGATAATTACTTTTGCGGCGATAGTGTGTGCAGAGGAGCTGCACATTATAATAGTGGACATGTGTCCGATGTCACAGCTGTGTGGGACGACAATGTCGCCATACGCGCCAAGTTTTTGCCACAGACAAGCGTCAACAAGCTTCCCTACGAAGTGGAGCTCATTGCACCGCTTTCTTTATAACGTCCCGATCACTAATTACTGCATGCGTTGACGCGTGAACCAGCGTTTTTTTCTCGACACAGTAGCTTCGTTTACGTGCCATGTGTTTATATAGTAGATTCTGAGGGATCGCTGTCGCACCGGCGCATGGATTTCACGGGTGCGGCCACGCGGAGGGTCAGCGTTGGTAAAACTGAAACCAGCACGATAAACTTGTGAATATATATCTCGGCAGCTTGCGCTAGTGGCACGAGACTGAGTCACTGCGGAGCTGGTGGTCACTATCTTGTCGTAGCAGCTTGGGTACGTATTTGCTAGGTTTTTTTGCAAGCTATTACCAAGTGTTGCAAAATGGCGTTACATTCTACGCGATCGTCAATGTCTTAAATGTGCACAGGTGCCATGTTTTACAGCCAATATGCAAGTTGAGGCGAGCGCACAGCGAACATTCTGCACCGGTGATCGTATTCCAGTGCCATCAGTAGGTAGAATGCGGCCGATTTCTTGCAGCACACGTGTGATTCCACGGCGCTTTTGTAAAGGAGCCGTCACCTGCCCCACATTCTCTGACATTGCGCCATTCGTTTTTCAAGAGAGCCTAGGCATCGCGTCTTATCAGTACTAACAACCTCATGTGCATTGTAGCGTCTACAATGCAGGCGAGGCGACCAAGCGTAAACGTAGTAGCGTTCGCTGAAGACACTGCTGTTAACAAGAAAAGAGAAATAGCGGGCGCGAAAGAAGACGAAGTAGGATCGCGAGCGCGTGGCTTGTGATGTTCTGGGTCTTTCTCTTTAGAAAAAAAAAAAAAAAACGGCATCGTAGGGTCTCGCTGTTCGGCGCTCTTCAGGCGTATTGTCTTCCGCCGCACTTCGAAGCCTGGTTTATTCTTCATCGAAGTCCTCGGACTTTACACTCCTGTAAACAAAGCGCGATTGCTTGCCTTCTGCGTCGTACAGCCGCAATCCACTGCCGCCGTCGCTCTCGCTCATGAAATAGCACCGGAAATCTGTGTAAGTGCATTCGTGGCGATTTCTTGTGTGTGTTTGAGCAGCCGACAACGCAGCAGTTGTTTTTCAGCATCTCTGAAGCCCGAGAGAGTCGTTAAATCACGATGAAAACACATCCATCCGCACACTCGCGTACACGCTCGCGGGAACACTGCTCGCTCGGACCCACCAACGCTTCCGAGCCGTGGCGGCAGATGGCGTCGTCGGCGCTTTGCGCATCGCCTATACCGTTGTCACAGGGGCATTTTAATCGCGATCAACGCTGATCCAAATCAGATCTTTCAATCGCGGCTATGAGTGGTCGCTCCTACATGGGCCAAACTAACCTGGATCGAATCTGATGCTGATGTCGGCCAAATCGCGATGTGCAAATCACAACAGTCTTTATACCAGTTCAGCCTCATCACGATTTAATCGTGGTGAGGCTCAACTCGCTGCGATTAAATCGCACTGCTACACGGTCATTTTTAAATGACCGTGTAGCAGCACCTAACCCGGATCAAGTGTAATGCAGACCAGCATTGTTCGAGATTAAAGTGCTCATTTGACATCAGTATAATACAGATCGAGTTAAAGGGACCCTGAAACAGTTTTGAGCATTTTGTCCAAACATTGTGATCCGGTAGAGCGAGTCATTAGGATCATTAGAGGACAGATTTGTTATGTTATGTGGGGTTTAACGTTGCTAAACCAGCTCTGAACCAGCTAAACCAGCTCTGAGCCATAGTGGAGGGCTCCGGAAATTTTGACCGCCTAGGGTTCTTTAACGTGCAGAGGACAGATTTCAGCGCTCTGCGTAAATAAAGTGTGTAATTTACAATAAGGTTTTGAACATGCGCATCGCAAAAGATCGCAGCGGCTCGCCAAAAGGCATTTTCAAACACCCCCGCCGTCAAACGTAGGAGCACGCCATTGAACGAAGGAGCAGGGGAGGTCGATGTTTGGCCCCTAATCGGTGACGTTCCCATAATTTTCCCAACCTAACGGCGAACAACGTGTTCCTACAACGTGCTCCTTCGTTTCAGCCAACGGTATCATTGCGGTATATGGCGGCGTACACACGAGTCACCGGCGCTCTATTACAGAGGCTAACACTGCCATAGCTGGCGACCTCAGTAAAGATATCGCGGCATTATGTCGCTACGGAGGGCTCGGCACAGCGGCTGACGCAGGAGGCGCAGTCGTCGCTAGCGCACACTCTGCAGTTGATCGAGTTGAGGAGGAACAGCAGTGACGAGGAGGAAGGCTCTAGTAAAGCGAGCTGTTGACACGCTTTGAGTAATGCGGGTTAAAATGCACGTGCTTTGGCTGGGACCGGGAAAAAATTCGAATAAAACGATATTTCAAGTAAAGTGATTTCGTTATAACGAAGGATTACTACCTACGTTTGAGTTTGCAGTTAGCATTTGCCAACTCTGTGTGGCCTATTAATTCATTGTCCTAATTTAGACAAAGCAATTTATTATTTTGCGATAAGCATATTTGTACTTGTTCAAAATGATGCACGATGCTGGAGCCTTTCTCAGCAATCTCTTTACTCCACACTAGATGCATCTTCGATGTATTGCACTTCTTTTCATTTTTAATTACTTTTATCACTTTACTCCACACTAGATGGCACTTGATAGGAATAAAAGTAATTAAAAAAGAAAAGAAGAGCAATTCATTGAAGGTGCAAATATACACCCTTAGGAGATTGTTGAGGACACTATGGGTTACTAACTGTTTGTCGTATATATTGCAGCTGAGTTAGTAATGATAGTGCTAACTGTAGTAACTAACTATGAAAGAAACTATTACTAATGGCATTAATGTGCCACCTTTGAAACCTTGCTATTGTTTTGAACATACCTGAATTAGCATTATCAAAACAAGTGAGCTTGTATGAGCCTTTGGTCTTAGTTAAGTGGCTTCAATTTAATGATGAGGCCAAAAAACAAGCTAGGAGTTAACAGGTTCATCATTTAAGGGGTCCTGAACCACCCCTCACACTGGGATTTGAAAACTGCTGGGTGTGTATTGAAAGCCTCTCTGGAATTCAGAGCCGAAAGAATTTTTCAAAAAGATACTTTGGGGGTGAAGATATTGCGATCGGAGAACCTCTCTTTCCTATTCTTTCTCAACTCTACAGAATAGAGCTCATAGAGCCGTCGTGTGGCGGCGACGAAGGAGGTGTACTGCCCACCGCAGTGTATCACCAGGCTTTGTCTTACCAGAGTGGCTGATTGAAAGTGCAACTTGGTGTGACTGCCAGGGGCACACACATGTGGCCGCCTGCTAGCTCTGCACCTGGCATTTGTTGGCTCCTCAGAAATTGATATTTATGGTGAATTTCACACCACACTGCTCGTGTCAACGCCGAGGTGGTTCAAAGACACCTTCCAATGACATCTATAAGGCTTGCACACTAACAAATACATTTTTACGTATTTCCAGCAACTATTTTGCCTAGGCGCTCACAGTGCAGAGAAAAGCGAGTGCACAGCACTTGCGCGTTTTTGGTTAAAATACCTGCGCTTCGAAAAGCCGGTACACTGGCGGGGCGGACTCAAGCGAATGGGTTATGTCTGGCATCGGCCAGTAGTGACGATCTGCTCTGAAAATGCACTAGAGCAGTTACAAAAAGAGTGAGGAGATGGCCTCTTCTTGAGGAAAGGGCTCCTGAGGAAGTGGCAACTTTTTGCTCCGCTTGTAAATTCTACACATTGCGGATGACTACAGAATTTGGCGGAGGTGTTTATTACAGCGTACGCTAGCCGTAGAACGTGTTCTTGCACCAAGTCCGGGCACCAAGTCTGTAGCATTGGCACATAATTATCGTGCCGGTACATTGAGGGTCGAGCCACTTTATACGCACCGTAGAAATACATACTGCAGGAGTATGTGCAGTAGAGTACAACATACTGTTACGAGCCACTTTTGCTGCGACTCGATGGAACAACGCACACCTTCATGCCCAAATGGAAGAGTCACTCATCGGAATAATGAGACTACATTCGTTGCTTTGTCATGTCATACTGCCCCCAGAAGCGGGGAGAGTTTTATTGCTTTGCTTCCATACTTTGTGCAGCCATAGTTTCAGAGTGGAAGATGCCATCACTTCCTTGTTTGCCCGCACAATCCCTGTCTTTCTGTCCCTGGCACACCCACGTGCACTCGTGCACACACACCACGCTCAAGCGTACAATCCCCAACACGCTGTAATTCCCTTCCGCACAAGTGAGCTGCCTGCCTGCATAATAATCCACTCAAGCTCTGTAAAATACCACTGGCTTTTGTGGGTGTGTTGACCGTCAAAGTTGTGGGCCAGTGACATCCCCAGGCATGAGCGCCATGGAAGATTGCTTCTCCTGTATCAGAGAAACCACGTCCGGCTGTTGGAGAGGCAGTAGAGAAGAAAGGCGACTCTCGACGTTACTTTCAGTGTTGTTGGTTTGGTTAGCTTCCTGCATTATGATAGGTGTAGGCAGTTCGCCATTCGATGTCGTGTGGGCAGCTAGTGGGCTATTTATGTTTGCCAAGTATAGTCCCGACCAGAACCATTTGAAGACCAGTGACCTCGTACTGGAACCAGCTCACTCCCAGTTCAAAACCAGTAGCCTTCTAATGGGACTGGTATGCTCCCAGTTCAAGACCAGCAACCTCCTGCTGGGACCAGTTCAATACCAGTTCAGTGCCAGTAGGTTTCTACTGGGACCACTTGGAACCAGTAGCAGACCAATTGAATTCCAACTGGGACCACTTCAGACCAGTTGAAACCAATAGAAACCAGTAGCAATATGTTCGCCTGGGTGGTCTCCGTGTCGCTTGCAGAGAGTCCCATTGTGAAACTGTATATGAGTCGATGACGAGCTCGTAGGTTTACTTGCAGTTCCAGTAACCATGTAGGTCCTGGTCTAATGTTTCTTACAAAACTCAGCCCCCTGGCAGTGGTAAAGTATCATTTCTTTCTAATGCATCACAGAGCAGCTTTTGCTTTGGGATGTAACTGATCCATCAATGTCTGCAGTTCGACCCATTGGGAGCTCTGCCATGGTGGAACTTGTGAGAGAGTGCACTGTTATCCTGTAAGCCAGATTTCTGTCTGTTTGTTTGAAAATCTCGCAGTGTCGCTTTCCTAAGCTTGGACTTGATGGTTTGGGCAATGCATTCTGCGGTGCCATTAAATGCCAGGTAATAAGGAGGAACCAGGATGTGATGAATGGCACTTTTCACCAAGAACTCAAAATAGGCCTGATAAAGGCTTATGATTGGTGACCACTTTGAATTCCTAGCGGTGGTACTTGGATATTCCGAAAAGTAAGGCCATTGCTTTCTTATCCAGCTAGCCGTAGTTTTTTTCTGGTGGAAGGTGGATGATGCAAATGCAAACGGGTGCTTGCCTGTTTCATTTCACTGGGCTAGAGCAACTCCTAGCCCATATGATGATACTACGACCACTCAGTTAAAAAAAAGGTGTGGCCCGCCGAATGCACTTCTCCGCCTGTGAACGCGATGGTGCTCGTTTTCTCCGCGATGGCGCTCAACATCTGGGAAAGAATATCGGTTCACACTGGTTTGCACATGTGGCTAGCCAGCTGTGAGCACATGCACATATAGCACAACAAAACAAAAACACCCTTTTCGCTACCTGGCTTATGGCTACCTGCGCCATCCCAATGAGAGCGTTTTTCAGCGATGTGCAGCGCCACTGCGGTCGCGTCTGACGACTCTTCTTGTCGTATGCGTTCCCATTGAAGGCAGTTTCATTCAGCAGGCCGCACCTTTTTTCTTATTGAGGGGCCGTGGGTCATACATTACAGCTGAGAATAAGTAGTTTGCTCGGGTCAAAATGCTACAAAATAGGGGCAGACGTAAGTTCTTTGCTTTTATTTGAAAAGCCTCTCCCTCACGTTTACTCCATTTCCATCCAGGTAGTTCTCTTGTCAGGAGGAAGTAGGTCAGAGCACTGTTGCAAAGTTTGTAAGTAAACACCTATAGAGTTTAATTGGGCCCCAGTAGCCTTTGAAGCTGCCTCACATCCTTGGGACTTAAAGCATCATTGACTGCTTCCACTTCTTTAGGTGTTGCTCTGAGTCCCTTGGCATCTATGGCATGGCCCAAATACTCTTTCTCTTATGAGAAAAAAACATTTCTCGAGCTTTAGGCTGAGTCCTGCATCCTTGAGGCATTGTAGAACATGCTGGATGTTCTTGGCATGATTATCGTTGTTCCGACCAATAACAAGGATGTCGTCAAAGTGCACGACAACATGATGCATGTGCCTCAGCAAACTTTTCATTCCTCTTTGGAATATTTCTCGAGCAGACAACACCCCTAAGGGTAGCAGGCGTATTGAAATGAGCCCTGTTGTGTGCTGATCATGACTAGCTTCGAAGACTGGACATTGAGCTCCACTTGTTGGTAGGCATCTTTCAGATCTAGCCTAGTGAACTTTCGGCGATCAGAGAGTGCTGCCCAGAGGTCTTCTACTTTCGTACAGGGTACTTCTCTAGTACCGTGTTCGGGTTAATTGTGACCTTAAAATTGCCGCAAATGCATACACAACCGTCTTGCTTCAGCACGGGAACAATTGGAGCTGCCCAATCGGATGTATTGACTGGCGTTATCATGCCTTCCCTTTGCATTCTTTGAAACTCTTCTGTGACTATCTTGAAGTGTTAATGATATGCACATGGCTTGAAAAATTTTGGGGTAGGACATTCCTTGAGGAATAATTTCGCTTTCACCCATTTGAACTTCAGCAAAAACGTCAGACGCTCTGTGAAGTTGCATTTGTAGTGAACACTCCTGATGTCAAAAAAATCTAGATCAAGAGCGCTTATCCTATCTAAACAAGTGGTGTCAGGCATTTGTCTTGCGCAGTGAACAAATTCAAAGTGGCCTCTATCTTCCCAAATGGGCTGGGGCCATCGCTTTCTCCCACACTGTCATGAGCCTACCACAGTAGCTTTTTAGCCTCACGTCTGATGGCTTCAGAGTTAACTAATGTATCTGTGCCTGAATGCAGCTTCCCAAACTATGGAGATGCTTGCATCTGTATCTAGCTCCATTTTGAAGAGTTTCCCTGCCACTTGCAACACTGCAGCAAATGCAAAACAGTTTCGTTGCCCATTACAGTCCATAGGCAAGTTGGTGGTTGGTGGTTTCTGAGAAATCCGCATGGATTTCCTTGTAGCCTTGTGCTACAAAATGGGTGGATGCTAATTTTCCCTTTCATTACAGTCCATGTTTCGCAAGTTGGTGGTTGACCTGCATTCTCAGCGCTGGTTCGCATTACTGTGCACACTTGTTCTTGAGCTTTTTGCTTATGTGTGTGGGCATTTCTTTTCACAGCTGAGTTCATGCATGCACTGGAGCGGCGCACTTTGGTCAAGTGCCCGATCTTGCATGCGCTGCATTGTGACTTTGCATGCCGACGCTCTCCACAGCGATAACTTACCGTCCGTTTCCGCTTCACTTCCTTTGCATTGTGAATTGCATTCAAGCCAGTCATGCTTTGTGGCTGCACCTCAACATGCAGGAATCACTTTTGACAGTGTTCATTGCCAGCAAAACCTTGACAGCTGTATGGCATGTCAGTGTCAGTTCTTTGAGTAGGCAGCACTGCATCGATTTGTCGTTAATGCCACACGCGAGTCTGTCACGAAGCATGTCAGGCAAGAAAATTCCATACCCACAGTGTGATGCAAGCTTCTCTAAGCCTGCCGCATAGTCGCTGACTGCTTCCCCACTTGATGAGAGTGGCTGTTGAATTCGAAGCATGACACAACCACAGATTGTCTAGGTATAAAGTGGCTGTACAACATACTGATGATGTCCTCGATGGACATCTGGTTCAGAGCCCTCGGTATTAGTAGGCTGTGAAGGAGGTAGTACATGTTGACACTGCTGCAGGTCATGAAGACTGACTTTTCTTTTCCCGAGGGACTCTGTTGGCTTCGAAGAGTAGCTTCACATGCTCCAAGTACTCAGTCCAAGCCACTCCTCCATTATGAAACAACTCCAATGCTCTGTAGGTCGGCATGATTGCACAAACATAACTGATGCCATAAGTTTTATCCTCGTTGCAAATATGTTAAGAGCCGCTTTTGCTGCAACTCGAGGAAACGAGGTGAACTTGCATGCCCAAATGGAAGATGCAATGGAGCATCGGAATAATGAGACTACACTCATTGCTTTTTCGTGTCAGATTGGCCCCAGAGACAGGAAACGTTTTATTGCCTTGCTTCCCCTCCTGTGCACAGCCTCAGTTTCAGGTTTTACAGTGGGAGATGGCGTCGCTTCCTCCTCTTCCCCAGTGACCCCTGGCCCTGATGCACTGAAAAGTGTGCTCACGCACACATGCACGCACAAACACAATCCGCAACACACTAGTGTATACTGCACAACATAATGAACAGCTAGCTGTGCAACATGTCTGTAGTTTACTAGAGCAAGCAGTACAGTTGTGAGAGTGTTTATGGGGCAGAACTCTGAGCGGCACCGCAGTGACACTTAAGACTGTGCATGGACTCGAAGTACGAGGCAGTATTCCAGAGCAAGGTGCTGAAGAGACGACCTGCCATAAAGTGCTGGAGAGGATGACCTACTACAATCCTTCACTACAATAACCCTAGCCCCACCACGGTGGTCTAGTGGCTATGGCACTCGGCTGCTGATCCTAAGGTTGCAGGACTGAATCCCGGCCATAGTGGTTGCATTTCGGTGGAGGTGAAATGTTGAGGCCCAGGTGCTGTGCTGTGTCGGTGCATGTTGAAGAACCCCAGGTGGTCAAAATTTATGGAGCCCTCAATTACGGCATCTCTCATAATCACAGCTGGTTTTGGGACATAAAACCCGAAAAATCATTCAAGGAGTCAAGAGTCAATCATTACAATAACCTTAGGAATGAAGGGGGAGCTGTCAGCAACTTGACAGGTTGTCACCACGAGTGAGTCATAGTAGGTCTTGAGGGGCTCGACGTTGACAATGTCTCGTCCAGAAGGTGCATGTCCAAAGACTGTTCAATGGGTTCAGTTATGTAGTTGGGTGGAGAAGTGCATTTGACAACACAGCAGGGGCCTTTCTACTTAAGCTTCAAAGAGAGACCCAATTGCAATGGAAGGGTCAGAGAGTGACACAAGCCCTCCACGCAAGTGTGGGCACCGAAGTGGTGTTACTGCAAATGCTCATGGTCACTAAAGTAAAAGACTGGGTGAGGTCACAGCGTTCTTCAGTCTGTCTGGCTATAGCAGAAATTGGCACTCATTCAGATGATCTGAGTTGTGTGGAAGAATAGTGTCAGTTGTGTGTAATGGGTGGAACCTGTGCACTAAGGCAAAAAACCAGTTGTTCGCTGAATACAAGTGTTGTACACTTCAGTCACAAATGGCAGTGTGGTCGTGACAAGGAACAGAATGTTGCCAAGTTTGGCTGCTTTGCCCCACTTGTTGTGCATGCTTACCTACTCACACATCATAAGTTGCCTATGTCGTCATCCACGCCAGTGAAGATGGCAGGGTCGCAGTGACGGGGCACATCAGGGAATGTGGTTGGTGCAAGAGATGTTTGCTTGATGCATTGTAGATGATAGGGTACAGGACCGGAGTCCCAGGATAGTTGTTTTGAAAGCGCAGCACTCTCCACCAATTGTAAAGGAGTTTATTCATTTTATTTTGTCAGTTATTTTATCTATTTTAATGTGATGACATACCTTCTCAGGCTCTTGATAATGTACACTAAACGTGTTTCAGCACTGCCTGGATCCTTTGTCACTGATGCATGAATGACCTACTAGACAGAATCCTTATCTTTCTTGACGTTATGTTCACATTCCACATTGACCATACAGGTTGGCATTATGAACAGTGAGGAAATAAGTAGCTCTTGCTGTTTAGCTTGGCCCACTTTGAACTAGTTAAGAGGAAAGTCATTGGACTTGCCACTGTGTGGTTATAGAGGATACATCAAAGGTTGTGTAACTGGCTTTGCACACCAAAAATACATGAAAGAGTATTGAAAACTGGACAAGTCAGTATGAATTCATTTTAAAAGCGTTCTTCAGTGCCCGTACAACCAACAGATGTAAGGGAAGAGGATAAACAAGGAGTCTTTTTTTTTTTGTTGTTGTTGTTGTTGTGTATATGCCGAAGAAAGCTTTTAAAATGAGTGTGCAAGAGAGCACAGCACATCATACAACATTATTGAACAGCTAGCAATGCAACACACAGTAAAAGCTTGTTATAACGAACCCAGATATAACATACTTTCGGATATAACGAAGCAATCGCAATTCCCCTTGAAATTCCTATACATGAAATTGATATTGGTTATAACGAACTAATGGTTATAACGAAGTAATTACCACTCCCCCTTCAACTTAGTTATTACGAGGTTTTAGTGTATAAAGGTTGCTCAAACATATTATATAGCCAGAGTTTGCGGACCACAGTTTGTACCTGTACATACGCACTACGTATTTTCAGAAATTGTGGTTGTCTGCATTTCGGACAGTCCTCCATTCTTATGGATGTGGGCTACCACTTGCGCATTCAGGCGCCAGTCACTGAAAGCCTGATCATGAAATACTGCTCCACTGCTCAAGTCAGGCATCCCATGAGCAATCTTGATTGAAAAAGAAAAGCTGTTGTGCCTTACTTGTATAAAATTTTGCAGAACCTAAAGCAATTTACAGAACATACTAATGTGCAGGTAGTTTTCTTCACTCCTTGAGAGTTGATAGCAGTTAGTTGCATAAGCAATCAAACACCAGAGAGTATGCCAATTTGCAACAAATGGAACAAGACACACTTTGTAGAATGCAAGGATGCCTTTGTCCTTTCCTGCCCCTTTCCTTTGGAAAACTGTATGTCAGGCAAGCAGGCTACTGATTGAACAGCAGATTAAAAGGAATGCAGCCTTGCCAAGAAAGGCCACAGTAGATGATTGCCATTGCATTATAGCACTTGTAAATGTGAGTCGTTCCTTCAAAAGGTAATGGTTTTATCCGCTAATAGATATGAACTGCTCTTATTGATAATACAGTCAACTCTCGCTACAACGAATGCCGCTTCAACGAAATTTCCGGTACAACGAGAAATTCTCGGTTCCCCGTCAGCAGTCCATAGGAGTCAATACATAAGTACGCTCGCCATAACAAACGCATCTTTTTGTGCCGTTTCGCTTCAATGAAATTTGATGATGCAATTGCAGTCTCGAAAATTCGATTTGCTGTGCAGTAAACACAATCCCAAACATATTGGTACATTTCAAAAGATAAAAATATGTCTGCCCCGCCACGGTGGTCTAGTGGTTATGGTACTCGGCTGCTGATCCGAGGGTCGCGGGATCGAATCCCGGCCGCGGCGGCTGCATTTTGATGGAGGCGAAATGTTGAGGCCCATGTGCTATGCGATGTCAGTGCACGTTAAAGAACCCCAGGTGGTCGAAATTTCCGGAGCCCTCCACTACGGCGTCTCTCATAATCAGCTGATTTTGGGACGTTAAACCCCACAAAACAACAAACAAACAAAAATATGTCTACAAAGTCGAAATCGCGTGTTGGCACCACCAGAAACGACCGCTGTTGACTGTGGTAGATTACCGATGTCTACCGATGTCTGTCGAGATAGCGCGCGTGACCACCCCTCACCCACCGGCGCCTCTTTTGGTCTTTCACCCGACGAAAGGAGGGCTGGGCATTTCCTCTCTGCTTGAGAAGCAAGCGACGACAGCCATCACACATGATGCAATGTTATCGCATTGTTCAGTTCGCTCGGCGGAGATGGCCGGGGCGTTTCATCTCTGCTTCAGCCGCGTTCATCACTGCTTCAGCCGCGTTCATCACACATACGATGCGTGGGCGATGTTATCGAGTTGGACTTTGTACAGAAAAATGTCAACTGCAAAAACCTGCTAACAGTGTTCATATCATTGCTATCGCAAGTAACTCCCCCACCTCACAGTCAACTTTTTCTTTTTTTTTTTTTGGTCCAAGCACCCCCCCCAGGGGTGCAGGGGTCCAAAGTTGGCGGTCCGTTTATTGCGAGTGCATTCATTACGTGAGTATGGCATTTGTCTTTATGAATACAAGAAGGCTGATTACTGTAAGGACTTTTTTTTTTTCATGGGTGCGCGTTACAATCTATGTTCAATTCTTTTTCTGGTTGCGGGAAACGGGTGTGCGTTACTATCGAGGGCACGGTAGAATCTAGTAAATACGTAAATCTCTCGGATTCCGTTTCTCCAAACTTGGCAGGTATGGTTTCAATGTCGCGTCCCACACACAAGATTGAGGCATAAAAGTTTAATTGTTCTACCAGCTCAGGTCAGTTATATTTTTTCAATTTCACGAGACCGAAATTTTCGTTTCAACGAAATTTTTTCCGCACACTGTCAATTTCATTGTAGCGAGAGTCGACTGTAGAAGCTTCAAGAATTCATAATTTGGGCACTCACTGTGTGAGCACATTGTCCCTATCATCAGATGAAGAGCTGTTATTTTTTAATGTATCATTGCACACCATTTGCTTAGCGTTCTGTATAAGTTGTCAAAATGGAGGAAGGAAAAGGCAAACGAAGACATCTCTCTGTACGGCGTGTAGGTTACAATGTGTGGCCACCATCACTGTATAAATTTGTACGTTAGTTGAAGTAAACCATCCGAAAGTTAGTGCACTTTTTGTTCCCTTCCTCATCGCCCCTGTATTGCTTCAGCACTATAAACTTTGTTGTCGTTTATGTTATCTACTTAGCCAGACGTCTGCCCGTGTGATGTCACAGGGAGTAGTGTTGTGGCACATTATGGCAAATGCTCGTCAGGTAAAATGTGCCTGCTGCGACATTTAGTTTGTCTTCATCATGCTTTTTTTCACTGGGTGTTCCCATATTGCATGATAGCAGGGCTGCCTCTTTTGTCCCCACTGCACTCGATTTGTATACTACCTGGATTGAGTGCTCACATTTTATGGTTATCCCAGAATGGTGTGCATTATATGTGACTGCCTTCAAATTTGCCCTGTACTCAACTGTCCATCAGGCTCTAAAGAAAGGTAATTTATGTGTATTAGTCATTTTGAAGTTATCTGCAATAAAGTGTCCACATTACTGGGCAACTCCCTTGCAAATTTGGGACATTTTTATGCTCGTAGCTATTTATAAAACATGAATATAGTCTAAAAACATTCCTTGCAGCTAATGTGCACAGCAAGCTTACAGCCTGTGATGAATAGAATTTTTTTATTGCATATTGGGTCCCTCGTGTAATACGGATTTCCAGTGAGTTTACTGAAAGGTAAACATTTTGACAGGATTTCCCATCTGGTTTGCCTTGCTTTTCTTTGTCTTTATTCTCATGCTTTAAACAGTTGCTTGACTATATATATAGTGAGTTTCACTGGCCATTGTACCTCCACTGTTGTTAATGCCTTGTGTATAGCAAATTGCACTTGTAACCAAAATATGCCATGTGATTCTGCGTCATCACTCTGTACAAGTGATGATGGTGGATATGATGCATGGGCACGCTACCAGTTATGTGGGAATATAGGCATAAAATAAAAGTACTGTAGCAGAACCTTACACCCTTTTCTTGTGCTTTCTTAAAAAGGTCTCTCATTCAGTAGCTTATAGGCAGCACAAGTCATGATTTTGGCTAGCACCCAGCCTTTATTTTTCTTCATGAATCCTTTCATCGACTGATCCATGGGTCCAACACTCTTGTGTTTTCTTCTAGAATAATGCCCTGCGTAATTTTAATTGAGCTGAGATGCTAAAACAGCCGGATAGAATGTTGTTTGGTGCTCTCTAGTGTCTCTTTTTTTTTTCTGAAATTTCTTCACCATTACTGTGCAGTGCACTACGTGCTAGCAAACAGCTGCAGTGCATTGTAGCCTCGTGGCCTTTTTTATCACTCTAATAGCTTTTCATTGCTGCAGCCAATTGATTTTTCCATCTGTGTTTTGTTTGATTGCTGCTCTCTCATTCTGGTCACTAATTTTTAATTGTGAGCAATACACTGGTTATGTTTTATCTTAAAAGGGAGATGGCGTCTTTTGTTTTTAACTTGCATCTGTGCCACATAACTGAGATCGGTGCTGTAATTATCACCTTCTGATTATCTTGCAATAGAAAATTGCCACTAGTGGGACAACTTTGATACTTTTTTTAAGTGGTAACGTGAGTATAGTTACTTGCTTAAGTTGGCCTTTTATACCAAAGCTGTCTGGCAATTGTAGGCTACCCTCTCTCTCTCCCCCGAAAACAAAAGAAAATCATAATTGACTTAGGAATATGTAAATGCTGTGGGAGCTTACTCTGAGCACTGCCATCACTTTTTACTTTATGCACGCCATAGTGCAAAAACCACAAAGACTGCAGAAGCAGCAAATGGAGTGTTGATGTGCATAGGTCTGATCACATGAAATAAATGCTTAGTTCTTAGTGTATGTGTGGTTTCTATGCTACTATATGTATAATGTAGGGGTGTGCGAATATTCTAAATTTTCAATAATTTTCGAACAGCGTTTGCTATTCGAAGTCTGTAATTAAGGGAAAAAATATGCCATGTCTCGTGCCAAGTGCCCTATTCCTGGCTTCGCCTCATAACACCTGTGTACTGCGGAGAAGCTAACGCTCGTGTACTGCGGTGAAGTTAGCACTCGCGTACTACGGCGAAGCTAACACCTGTGTACTGCGGCAAAGTAACACTCGTGCACTGCTGTGACATTGGCTTTCTGCTGCACAGTCCTCTGTTGGACTGTTCTTTGGGACTTTGGAATGACTCTGTGGAAGTACACTAGTCACGTCACAAACTTTTTGCCTATGTTTAACAGCACATCTCTACATAATTTGACATGGTATTAAAAATATATTAGAAAATTATTTGAAAAATATTCGATTCGATTCACACTTGAATATAAATATTTGAATTCACTTCGCACTCAAAATTTTGCTATTCGCACAGCTCTAGTATAATGTTCTACCAACTAGCCCATTGGTCTGGCCTTTTGAACATTTAGTTGGCTGACGTTTCAAGATGCGCAAGATACTCCACTTTTCACCTTATGCATGCATTGTGAGCTAGAAGCTGTGTACTTGAGTTAATGCTCCTTATAATGAATCTTGACACAATGAATCTCTGAATATGATGAAGTTTTTCAATTCCTCACCGCAACTTCATAGAAGAACATGTATTTGTAACCTGTGAATAACATAGTGGCAGCAGGAGACACCCTTGATATAAGTCCCCTCCCCCCCCCCCTTTCCCCTCGTCTTATAAACCACATGTAATATCACCCCAATTTTTAATATTAGTGCTAGCAGCAGCCAGATCCAATCCTGTGGTTACCCCTCGACGGCAGAGAGCGAAGCAATGTCATTGCGAACAGTGTTATCATGCAGCCATGGCACTAGCCATGGCTGTGCCACCAGTGCAACACAAGGAACTACCGCCTCGCTTCCGCAGAGTGCAACCAACGCAACACAAGAAGGGATGACATTTGTCTGCAGAGGCCCCACTTCCTTCTCAGCTCCCCTGCATCACTTGAGCCTGTGATGCAATTCTTGCCGCAGCCATGTCCTTTCCCCCTCCCTCTAAACCTCGCGTCAGGTTTCCAGCGGCTTGGTGCACTGACAGCACTGCCACTCACTATTGTAGCTTTCCGTGTCTGTTTTTTTTATTTTATGGTGTTCGCCTTTTTCCACGCAGCATGCACGCGTGCAAGTTGACTCCTGTATCCACACATTCAGTCACTTAGGTGTATCGTTGCAAGAATGAGCGCCTCCACAGAGTAACAACCAGCCCATCATGCTGGAGCTTGGGCTTTCATTGCATGCCAATAGGATAGGAGCAGCCCTGGACTATGTGCAGTCTTGCGGGTTTTTTTTTTTTCTTTATGGCCAGTTTGTCAATTTCGTTATATCCAGGCTTACCTGTAATTGAATTTTATGTTTTTCCTCATTTTCTTCTTTTAGAGCCACAGCTTTATGAGGCTGGCTTCACAGATGTGCAGTGTATGTTGACGAGCAGGACTGGCCTTGTGACTCTTAGCTACTGAAAAGCTTATTCATTCTTTTCTAAAATTGTACTATTATTATATATGTTTGTCATAACAAGTGGGCTTTAATGTGCATTTGCAGATATTATGCCAGTATGTGTACTGACTACTCTGCGGCATGTGGGGAACAAAAAGCTACATAAATATGCATACTTACCACAGATCTTGAACCAGTTGTTGAGCTGTGAAATGTTCAGTTATACACATATATCAGTGTTTCTTTGTTGAAAAAAAAATCAGTAAATGTAGAGGAAATAATTTAATAGTTACCTTAGAAATGGAAGCCTAGAATAGTTATCCATAAAGTGGCTTGTGTCCTTGTGCATGATTATTTAGTGAAGTATTGTAAATATTCGTACACATGCTGTGAATGGACCTTGCAGGGTGCATAGCAGCAACTTCTGAAGTATTTTTGCATGTGATGGAATGTAGCACGGTTGGTAGGCTTCCATTGTAACTAAGCGTGGTGGGTGCTTGGCAGCCACTAGTTTCTCTGAAAATTAAAGCACAGGATGTGTGGCTAAATGTCACCAAGTGCAGTTCAGGGTTACTCCTTGAATGTGCTTAATTTTTTGCATTCCTTATAGCATGTAAGATTCTCTTTAATTACATTTTTCTTTTTTCCTAGGCCGTGACTCAGCGTGGATGTCTCTTGAGCGCATTGGAAGTATGCTGTCCCAAGTAGCAGAAGTGGGCTGGCGTTTGCTTGAAATTCATATGATGAAAGCTGTACTACTTGCAGTCTTCATTCTAGCAATATATGATGTAAGCCTCCATGCATCTGCATTGATCATTTTCTTACAGAACTTTAGTTGTAGCATTATTGACCTTGCATTGAAGCTTAAGGTAGTTTTTTAGCATTGAAGCTTTGAATTTTTTTAGTTCCTGTTAAAGGGTCTCTGAAACGTATTTTTTTTTTTTTGACAATGCGTCACTGATTAGGCAACACAATTGTGAAATCATTCACACCATAAAGCAAAACACTATGTGCTAAGGCAGTTATGGGCTTATTTCTGTCGCCTTCCTCCTTACCACTGC
Organism: Hyalomma asiaticum; assembly: GCA_013339685.2. Classification (NCBI taxonomy): domain Eukaryota; kingdom Metazoa; phylum Arthropoda; class Arachnida; order Ixodida; family Ixodidae; genus Hyalomma; species Hyalomma asiaticum. Next base: position 205,253,411 of record CM023481.1, read on the forward strand.
TGTTCCTCCTCAACTCGATCAGCTGCAGAGTGCGCGCTAGCGACGACTGCGCCTCCCGCGTCAGCCACTCTGCCGAGCCCTCCGTAGCGACATAGCGCCCCGATATCTTTACTGAGAACACCCACCTCAGCAGTGCTAGCCTCTGTAATAGAGCGCCGGCGACTCGTGTGTTCACCGCCAGATGCCGCGACGATACCGTTGGCTGCAACAAAAGAGCATGTTGTTTGCATTTAGGTTGGGAAAATTACGTGCACGTCACTGGTTAGGGGCCAATCAGCGGCCTCCCATCCATCATTCTATGGCGGGGGCACTTGAAAATGCCTTTTGGCGAGCCGCTGTGATCTTTTGCGATGCGCGTGTTCAAAACCTTATTGTAAGTTACACACTTTACGCAGAGTGCTAAAGTCTGTCCTCTAATGATCCTAATGACTCTCACTACCGGATCACCATGTTTGCACAAAATGGTCAAAACCGTTTCAGGGTCCCTTTAAGACAACATGGAAAAGAACATTTCAAAAGTAGTACAAACCTGTACTAAACCTTTGATGTCAATCCTTCATGCAGTGAAGAGGTCATACAAGTGATATTTATTATAGTTGCTTGCAATACAGGACTGCACAGGAATGAATGTCACTGTTAACCAAATGACTGGTGGCTCCTTTCAGTTTTTCGACATACTTTAGAAGTACAGCTGTGCGTGGCAGCTCTTGCTGTGGTTTCTGGGTTAGCATACTAACCAATTTACTTCCAGCAAGGGTGCTTTCTTGTACCACGTTTGTGGCTGTAATGGGGACTATAAATGTGCAGAGCCACCGAATGAATAAACATAAAATTAACCCGGCAGATCCCATGCATTGCAGGAATCGATAATGAGAAGCTATTAGTGAGGACATTGCCTATTCCAAATTGTTTGGCGTTCAGCCAGGTGTTATGGGGAGCATAAACTTGTTTGTCAAAATTCAGTAGTAATCGAGTGTGTAACGTGGGCATACTATACTATACACGCTGACAGCACTGTGGCGACTGAAGGGTAACTCATGGCGCCACATAACATCAGATATCGTGTTTGTGCATTGATGTCTGTTTTGTTGAAGAGAAATGCATGCCACAATGCACTGATGTGCACATCATAAGCATTGTTTGTTCTTTATGGGGTTCTTATGTTATCCTTATGGGGTCGAGCAAAGCTGAACAAGAGCATGCTGAGTGATCATAGCACATAGGTATTGTTTATTACATTGCTATAAGAGGGATTCAGGCATTCTACAACTGCAATTGACTTTAGACAAGCACCATCACCACAACTTCTGATGCAATAGGTTTTACTATATGTACCATGTAGAAAGTGCTGCTATGGACGAGCAATAGCATGCTTGCTTGCACCTCTGGAACCTTAGTTCAATTCCTACACACTTGACCACATAGTATATAGGTTGCCTTCAGTCATTAGAGCATGTGTGTCTTTGCCTATCTGTTTTTTATGTCTGCGTTTCAATAGCAAGCTACTGCAAATGCTGTGGCTTTTTCTTGTTTAAACCATGTAAAGTGTGTTGTCAGTTTATCCTTGATTGGCATTAGTCTGTTATGTCAATGTTTAATTATCTGCGGTGAATACCTGCGTACCCCGGTTTGAACACTGTGGGCACGAGTGACACGTTGTATTATTGTTAATCATGGCATACATGAACAGTATGTCATGTTAGTGATATCAGGATAAATCATTCATGCTCATCATACATTCACACCTTACCAACACAATTTTGGTGTATAGCAAGTGAATGAGACAACCAGGATATCACTGAGACGTAGGTAACAAGATAGATAGATAGTTAAACCTCAATAAATACCGTATTTACCCGCATAATTTGCGCCCTCACATAATTTGCGCACCCCTGATATTTAGCCAGCTTTACAAAAAAAAAAAAAAATTCCTCGCATATTTTGCGCTCCCCATCCCGCCCGAGCCAGCTCGCCGGCACGCGCGCACGGACAGACTCTTGAACAGCCGTGCCCCTCGCTGCGCAGGCGAGGGCAGTCATATGCAAAAGGGGCTGTGAGTGCGGTGTCCCTTTTTCCGATTCTTTTCTCCGGAAGCCCCCGGAGCCCAAAGTATGGTCGCGAGAATACAAGCATGCGAGTGGGGGCGACGAAGGCGGCTGAAGCAGAGATCAAACGCGTCCCGGCCTATCACTGTCGCTCGGTGGGCGCATACAATAACATCACCCCGATCGGGACACCTGCCGTCGATGCGGGGAAGAAATGCCCTGCCTGTCTGCCCTGCCAGTCGAGCATGAAAAGATGCGAGGGAGGGAGGAGTGTCGCTCGGCTGCCGAGCGATCGCATGGCTGCCGAGATAGTGCTGGCGCGCGCGCTATCTCAGCAGCCATCAGTGGGCGGCTAGTAAACCCTTCTACGTGCTGCGCTCTCAACGCGAAGGGACTGCAAAAAGTGTTCATAGAGCAGCCTAAATGCAAGGTGCAGGTGTGCATGAGACATGATTCTAACATTTAAAAACCAGCAGCTTTATTCATCGGTCACCAGTTATCTATTTGAGTAGGTGTGGTAGCAAAAGAGTTAAGTGGTTGGATATTCTTTTGAGTGTAAATTGGTAGTGTGCATACTGTTGCTTTTAGCCACATTATTTCAAAAATAACCATCACACAGATATTTCTTTATTCTCACATTCAGCATGAAGATAGGGTGAGTTGTCATAAAAATACATAAAAATACATCACTATACTTTTACTCAGTTATTAGTTATCAGGCATCGATTTTTAGATTGTGAGAAAACATTCGACATTCTGCAACAAGTATGGCTAGTGGAAGAATAGGAACAGCTCTACATATACTGTATATTTATGTCACATTCTTTATATCTTTATGCTTACATGATGCAAAATTTGGTCTTTGAAATGAAGTGTTCAAGCCAGGTTTGTTTAACAAAAGGCATAGAAGACGCTAATGTCTTAAACTAATAACACAAGCAGCATTATTTTTTTTATACCAATCATTCAACATTTCTCAAACCTACGTTTTTAAATCTGGCAAAATGTTCTTGCTTCTGCTAACTCTGCCTGTTGGTATCTTCCAGGTGTGTGCAGTGCACATAATATTTGTTGCAGTTGTTGTGGTGGCCTTACCGTTCCGCTGGATGCAGCTTTTCCTCACACACTGTTGCTCCATGTGGGCTTCCATGCTGCTGCTTGCCAAAATGATATACCAGCTGAACTTTGTGGATCGTTATGGCTGGGCCACGAACTGCTCAGTGAGTGAAGAGATATTATTTAAAGCTAGCATTAACTCGTCCTTTGTCAACTACACAAACATCCCCTCCGTCACCCCAACTTTTTTTATCTTCATGTATTCATTTTTTTCCAGAGTGTCACTGGGTTTGATGGAAATGCAACTGAATTTCCGGCTCCGTTCAATTCTACCATTGACAACAGAATCTGGATTGGGTTTCAAAAGACAACCAATCTTACCTCATATTGTAAGGTGAGGAATTTTCTCAATTCTGGGCTTTTCACTGCATAATTACTATGATTTTCTTCTTTCTTTAGGGCTACATTATGCTGATAGTAGTATTTTCAGCACATGCAATGGTGCGCTACAGACAGCGCTTCTACCGGGCACGACATCAGCTTCCAGAGCCACGCCCTGGTGTAGTCTTTATCCAAGCCAATCGCTCCAATGCTGATGATGGTATCAAACAGTGCCTTATGTACCTGCTCAATTATTTCTTCTACAAATTTGGTGTGGAGGTGAGTGGGTATTTCACCTTCTTGGTATTCTCAAATGACATTCACGTTAAGAGGAGCGTCTCATTTTAATACTCCTATCACACGGGCTCTTTCAAAGCCCATTGAACCAGAGATCCTTCACTTGGAAAGAGGGGACAAGATGTCACATGGGTGCATTAAGGGTGATCCATTTGAAAGGAGCTTTGAGCCTGTAGGGTGGAAGTGGGGTCTCCCACACTCCAGGAACAAAGGATGCAGTTCACCACAGTGCAAACCAATATAAAGGGCATTTATTTTCACCTTCTAGATATAGTAAGCACAATAGCCAAATGCTAATGTAGCACACCGCGCGGATCCAATGATGTTCGACTCACCGCAACAAGATACTGCGCGAGTAGTGTTCGCCCATGCCGGAACTACAAGCTTGTGTTGCTCACGAGATAAATGCAATCAGGGGGAGAATAGGAAAGGCATCCGCAGGAGAATCCCAGTGAAGCCTGTCGCCACCGCATGCGCAAGCATCGACCACATGCGACGACATCCCAAGCCTCAAGAGAGCAAGGATTGTTTGCCGTCCGTAGTCCCGCGAATCATTGCCGCCAGCTAGTGCCAGCGTGAGAACACGTGTGCCATCCCCAGTGCAGCGGTGCGCATGACGATGACGTCATGGCTCAGGCCTCATGGGAAAGCCACCATAGAGGAGCTTTGAGGAAACACAAGCACCACGCGATAGAAACTCTTCAGGGGATGCCAACATTCCCACATCCCCCCCCAACCTTAAATAATCACATATCCATGCAAAAGCACAGCTACAAATGCAGCACAAATAAAAGCTATACAAGCAGCGTCAGTGTACTTCGGGTATGTCCACGCACTCAGTGTCCATGCGCACTGTGGCACCACCACTGGCCGACACTGCCGGCGTTGCCGCTCACGAAGCTTCATGCGTGCCGCCACACAGGCGGCCTGTCTGCAGGCTTGACCAAGGCTTCGTGACGGGGCTCCAGGCCAGGGCTCCAAAAAGGCGACATGGTTGTCGACATGACCAAGCGTCACTCGCACCGATGCACCTTCCTGTCGAGGAGGCCGCAGCAGCTGATGGAAGCTGCCGACGCCAGTCTCATCCACCGAGGGTTGCGCGCAGAATGCAGGCCGGCGTTGATTCCAAGGCTGCCATGGCAGTAGTAGGTACCTCCATGGCTCTACCTAAGTTCGGGCAGCAGCGTAGAAGATGCTCAGAAGGTGGCAAGCTGCGGGTGACGTCACTCCCGCCGCGTACACTGAAAATAATGCTCTCAACAGAACTCTGAAGTAGGGCTAAGGAGAGCAGTTGTACACATCGACCAAGTAGTACAATGTTTCGTTAAGCCAGCAAAAATTTCGGCAGCTACTGAGATGCTACGTTCACGTGAACAAAGGTCACTTTCTTGAGTTCCCTTGGTGCGATGCAAGCTAGAATGAGTGATGCAGAGTGCAACACCTCAACGCCACAGTCTGACTGGTTATGTCCCACATGTGACAGGCAGCTGCAAGGAACCTCAGGCCTGACGTGATGCCACGCTCGACAACAACCGGCATCTACACAGCACCCACAGAGGGCACAGAATATAGGTAGCCGTGAGGAGACAAGCTCTGCTGGGGGCCCTCTCCGCTCGCTACGAGCAAGTAGCTGAACGATTGGTGCCCACTGTCCCAGACAGTGTCAGAATGCCCGGTGCTGAGCCGCAATACCAGACAGCCCATGGACCGTGGCCACTCGGCTCCCTGAGCTGCGACTCCCAGAGTCGAATAGATAGAAAAGCTATTTACAAAGAAACTCGGACTACCCACGAGGCTTCCGTACTCGCTTACTTCGGGCTTGCCTACTATCCATGGCACTCAGCCTCGTTCTCCCAGGAAGCAGACCATGTGACTCGTAACGATCTTCCAAAACGTGCAGTAGCATGCCGACAAGTTCGAGCATGCTACCACATCCAAACGCCTCGCTCTCAAGAAAGCATGCCGCCGCCGCTAGAGATCAAAATCCACGCTAGGCGTTATCTCGTCCGCTTCAAACAAAGGTTGCCTTGAACCGAGAAAAACTGTCTTCCGATGTTCTAAGAGCCCCACGTTGGGCGCCAGATGTGGGCTGGAAGTGTGGTCTCCCCCGCTCAAGGAACAAAGGACGCAGTTCACCGCAGTGCAAACCAATATAAAGGGCATTTATTTGCACCTTCTACATATAGCAAGCACGCTAGCCGAATGCTAATGTAACACACCACATGGGATCGATGATGTTCGACTCGCCGCAACAGGATACTGAGCGAGTAGTGTTCACCCATGCCAGAACACTAAGCCTATGTTGATCATGAGATAAGTCTCGCGAACAGAGGCGCAATCGGAGAACAGGAAAGGCATCTGCGGATTGTCCCAGCAAAGCCCATCACTAGCCGAGGGTGTCCGTGTTTGTCATTCGAGACTTTAAGGGAGCACATTTATTCCAAGGTGGTACACAACAGAAAGAAAATGCTCTACCTTGAAGTCAGTGCAGTGAGCTTTTATTTATTAAATGCAGGTGTCGCAGTATTTCATGTGTGAACACCATGAACTGCACTGATAACCGCAATCTTGGTCATCTGCACACAGAAAAGCACACTGCTGTAGTGACAACATATTGGTTCCAAATGCTAATGTAACACACCGTGCGGAACCGATGATGCTAGACTCACTATCCTATGTGCAACATTGGCATTGGATGCAGGGGCTGCGCATTAAGGTTTCATCAGCTGCATGCCTAGGTGTCTTTGTTGTTATCATTTTCACATGAGCATAGCTTGTACAAGCCGATGACAACACGTTTTCGTATGGTCATACATGCGTGCGCATAAGTCCGCTGTTGCATTGCTGGCTCGCAAATGTCAACTAGGTATCGGAGTGTTGTTTCCGACACACTAACTGACTGCTTGAAGTGCTGGCTTCCAAGGTTTGGGAAGATGTTCTTGAAGCACTTTTTGTTCTGGAATAAGTCAACACATAGTGCTAAACTGAGCACCACAATGAAGTGAGGGCTGCTAGCGCCGCCAAGTAGTGGTGGCATCTAGCTCCAGCGATGACGTTGTAGCCATTGTCAGTGCTATTTTATATTTTCTCCGCACATCTTCAGTTACATCATACATCGATCCTTAGAAACACCGCAATTGAGAAACAGGCTAGAATGTCAGCAAAAAGTGGCAGTGAAAGCTACCCTGGCCAAGGCTAATTGTGGTGTAGGACAGACGGTATACATTGTGGCAGTATATTTGAAGAGGTTCACACACCAACCAGAATGATTTAAAAATACATTAAAGTTAACACATTTTAAACCACTTCGGTCGGTGTGCATATTTTTTTCTTTTTTTTTCCCAAAGAAGTAGAGCTGTGTGAATAGCAAAATTTTGAGTGAAAAGCGAATTCAAATGTTTATGTTCAAGTGTGAATCGAATATTTTTTGAATAATTTTTGAATACTTTTGAATAATACCATATCTAATTATGGAGAAATGTACTGTTAAACATGGGCATAAAATTTATTTTATGACTAGTGTATTCCCACAGTGTCATTCCAGAGTCTTGAAGAACATTCCAACAGAGAACTGTGCAACAAAAGCTGAGTTAACTTTGGTGCAATACATTGGTGTTAGCTTTGCCACAGTATGCGAGCGTTACCTTTGCCGAAGTATGCGGGTGTTAACTTCGACACAGTATGCGAGTGTTAGCTTCGCCGCAGTACACGAGTGTTATGCGGGGAAGCGCACTACATGCGTGAATGGGCCATTTGTCAGGAAACAGCGCATTTTCCCCCCCTTAATTACCAACGTGGAATAGTCTGAATGGTAAAAGTTAAGTGTGAATCGAATGGAATAGCAAACAGTATTAGAAAATTATTCAAAATTTCGAATATTCGCACACCCCTACAAATAAGCATCGTCCCAACCAGACGAGCTTCCATCATACTCTTGATTTAGTGTACTAGTCTAACATTGCAGCCAGCACTGTAACAAGTAGCTCACTGGATGTTCAATTTGTTTTAATGTTTCAGTGCACTAAGAAAAGTTAGCTTTAGAGAAAGAAACATCCACAAATAATTGATAAGAGCGCTAGGGCTATGTGAACAGCTGAATCCAGAATTTGGCTGCTCACGGATGATTGTGTCATATATCACTTGTGTATCTGGCATCACTGACCATCTCACTTTACAAGCTGACCTTAACGCGATAAGTTCATGGTGCCTATCCTCGCTAATGCCACTAAACTACAGCAAAACAAATGCTCTGACTTCCATACCCCTTACTTGCGGTTTCTCGTCATGTTAAAAATCAAGTGGTAGGTCTGTTGAACTGACACCAACACACAAGTGCCTTAGCATTCATTTGCAGTCTCACTTATCTTGCAATTACCATATTAACATTACCCTTGTTTCCAGTAATCATTCTCTTGGGATTCTTAAATGCAATTTTAAATGGATGCCCATAAATATTTGTAAACTTCCCTGCACTACGTCAATCTGACCCAAAATTGAATATGCATCTGCAATTTAAGACCCTTATAAGCACTGCATTAATAATGACATCGAAGCCCTTCATAACTGTACTGTTCGCTTCGTCTGCTCTGAAAGCTCGCCTTTCAATAGTGTCACTGCTATAGGATAACATGCTCATTTGCATGACCTTTTGCATCTGTTCGCATGACCTTTTGTTTGTCTGTTTGGTGCATCTTTTTTTTACAAAGCATTTACTTTCTTTATTTTGCTTCCTAAATTAGTTATATCCATTTTTTTATACCTTACTACTTTTCTTCTACACATTTGTAAGCACTCATATTTGTACATGAGCTGTATATGTATGTATATTACATTGCACGAACTGTACTTTGTTAGCTCCTTGCTTACTTTATGAACCCATTTCTTGGGCTATGATTTTGCATTTATTTCTTGTACATAATATGTATAAATAAGTTATATCAATTTGTTGTACCTTGAAATTTTTTTTTATTTTTAGGGAGCTTTGTGCATATTTCTATTTGTATACAATTTTACCTTACCAAACAGCCCCTATGCAATACCCTCAAGCTGAGGGCCTTTAGGGGCAACTTTAAATAAAATAAATATTCTTTCTCATTTCAGAGTGGCAGTAGTGCCAAGGGTGCATTGAATTTTTTGTTGAAATCTTCAGCAGAAACTGCGTAGCTAACCTTGACACATCAGTCTTCAACTACTGTAACATTCCAAGCAAGCCTCCCCTCCCCCTTGAGTTGGTGATGATGACCACAGTAGAGGCTGAGGGTGCTCGCTTGGACTCTTAGCGAAACTTGAGATGACAGTCGGAGCACCCAAAGAAAATATCAATAAATGGGGAGTAGGGGGTCATAGCAGTGTACAGAATGATCAGAAGCTTTGTTGGGGCAATATGCTAATCACTCTGAAACCCATCAAAAGGCCCCTCCGACATGATGTCCTTGGAGTCAACATTCAAAACTAGGCTGCAGCATTTGCCCATTTGCCCTGCAGCTCATCATAATGTACTACAATGGCACCATCGTCAGACATAATCAACCTCTGATCCATTTACCAACGTTGGACAGCCATCTATACGTAATAACTGTCCTCTTCACTCGTGCTCAGAAAACTAGAACTGCACCCCTCTCTAAACGCTAAAGCACTGTTGCTTATCTTGCGTTGAAATTTCAACATGTGGATCCTCTTGCAATCAATGTTGAAATGCCTCGAGGTCTTATACACATTTCATCAAGCTTGGCAATGTTGTGGTACGGCTATCTCAACAAGTCACATAATGCTAAGCCTAATGGCTGCAACTGTGGGTTGCAAATTCATAAATTATTTATTCACCATGTGAGGTTATCTATTAAAAATGGCAGTTTCAACTTTGACGAACTAATTTTACGCGACAGATGCACTTGCAGGCAGAAAGTGGGTGGTGCAGGTGGAGAGGTGGTACTTGCTCGGAATAGGGCGACAATTTCAAGTCACCTCAAATATGCCTAGTGTCCTATATGTAGGACGCTGAAACTTTTCATTGTAACTCGAACTTTTTTTCAGTAAAAAATCTAGCACCACCTGACATGTGTTTATGAGGCCCTTCCCTCCTCACATGCAAGTCTGATCGCCGGGCCGCAAACCGCCACGTGTTCGCAGTCGCAAAATGTTGTTTCGCGTGCGTGTAGCCGAACGCCATGTCACGAAAGAAAATGTAAGTAATACAGATTTAGATTGTTCTCCATGCTGCCGATATTTTTGTCGACTGTTCGTCAGTTATTGGGTGTGCAGTTAATTTTGTACGACTGTGATACGCGGTAAATTTCTTTGTTGGCAATGTGTCAAAAATTGGTGTCCTACATATAGGACGCTAGGCAGATGGGGTGTCGTCGTTGTGTATATTTGGAACGCGTGCCGCGTCGTGCCCGTTAGGCTTTTAGTACCGTAATGACATACGTATGGATGCATAGTACATTCCTGTTTTTATTTTACTTGCAGTCATGAGATTCCCTGCAGTTCATTTTATTCAAGAAAAGACCCGCAAACGCTCAACGACGTTTTGAATCGTGCGGACGCTGGCGAAGATGTGCCTTCAGTTGTGGCCATTGTTCCGCCCGACAATTACACTGCGGCTGTGACAGATGAAGAGAGCGGTGACGAGGAAGGCAGCAACATGGACCATCTACCAGGAAGCACTCTTCGGGCCTAAGTCGTGGACTCCTGTTCAGAGCCAAGTGACAACGAGAACGAGGAGGAGCCGCCATCTAAACTGAAGAAACGTCATGTCAAGTGGGATAAACGTGACTTGAACTCAAGCTTCCCAGTTGGTGACTTGTGTGAGCAGGATTCCGCCGAACGAACACCGCTAACTCCAGTAGAGGCATTTGAAAAATTTTTCGATGAAGAAGTCATCAACCTGCTTGTTGAAAACACCAACACCTATGCACAACAGAAGAATAGGTCGCTGAACGTGAATGCTGGTGAGATGAAATGTTTTCTCGGCATTTTACTACTCAGTGACTATGTACCAGTTCCAAGGCGTCAAATGTTGTGGGAAAACTCACGTGATTCTCACAATGAGCTCGTCGCGAACTCCATGAGGCGTGACCGATTTGAAGCCATCTTCACAAACCTACACGTGGCTGACAACAACAACTTAGTCCAAGAAGATAAATTCACAAAACTGCGACCACTGTTTAGGCTGTTGAATGAGCGGTTCTTGTTGTATGCTCCTTTACTTGATTGCTTCAGCATTGATGAAAGCATGTGCGAGTATTTCGGAAAGCATGGATGCAAGCAATTTATGAAAGGGAAGCCTATCCGTTTTGGCTACAAACTGTGGTGCATTTGCACCCCACTGGGCTACTTGCTATCCGTTGAACCCTACCAAGGGAAGTACGGCGTCAACATTGCCAATAAGAACAAGCTCGGCCTAGGAGGATCTGTTGTCACAGAAATGGTCACCAGGATGAAAGCAAAGCTCCAATATTGTTTTCATATGTTTTTCGACAACTTCTTTGCAAGTCTAAAGCTAGTTCGAACGCTTTCGACAATGGGTGTGAAGTGCACAGGCACCGTGCGAGATAACCGCATAGAAAACTGCCCCATCCTCACGCAGAAACAAATGAAAAACAAGGCTAGAGGCTTCTACGACTACAGAGTCGACGCCGAATCGGAAATTTTGGTATGCCGTTGGAAGGACAATAGCACGGTTACCGTGGTGTCAAATGCGCATGGGCTTGAACCACAGCTAATGGTGAAAAGGTACTCCAGAGAAAACAGATCCACGATCATGGTGGAGCAGCCTTTTTTGATTTCCAAATACAATGCCAACATGGGAGGGGTTGAACGACTGGATCAGAATATTTCGAAGTACCGCACTGCCATTCGAGGAAAAAAGTGGTACTCATCACTCCTGACGTATCTTCTTGACGCATGTGTGAACAATGCATTCCAGATTATACAGAAGAGGAACTGACAAAACGGAGCTCCTCACTTTTCGCAGGACTGTAGCGATAGCGTACACGAAGAGTTATGGCTCCAAGCCATTGCGTGGGAGAAGCCGCCAATCTGTGCTGGAAGCGCAAAGCCGATTTGACTGCACCGACCACATAGTAATCCCTCAAGAGAAGCAAACAAGGTGCGCTCATTGCCATGGCAAGACCACCACACGGTGTGAAAAATGTGACATCGGAGTGCATGTCAAATGCTTCAAATTGTACCATTCAACTAAGTAGCGCATCTGCCTAGTGTCCTACATGTAGGACGGCACCAAAACCGTTGTTCGAAGAATTTTTTTTGTGAATAAAAGCCTTATTCTCCTTTCTGAGGCGGTAGAAGCAATCATTTCGGGAAAATAAATTAGTTTTGGTAATTTCCCTAAGTTCAGGCATATATGGGTTAAGGAAGGGGTGTTTGCATGGGTGGGGACACATGTTCAGAATTTTATGGTAATGTTCCTTTGAAACTGCTTTTCTGCTTAACTTCAAAGGACCCTTGACATGCCCGTGTGGCTCTAGCTGTGTTCTTTATCTTGTTCCTTGGCTTCTGCATGGGACATGTACAGAAAATTTTATTCAAAGTACAAATGATTATCGCAATGTAAAACTTCAGTGTATTTTGCCCTGGTTGGCTAGCAGGGCTGTGCTGTATCTATAATCATTGTGTGAAAACACCCTGTCTTTGTGTTAGCCTTATACTGAATGTACAGTATGACACCCATCATACGTGCTGTTACATTTTTCCTGGCTTTGAAGTCTTGCGGCTCATAGAAAGGTTACCTTAGTCCGTAGAGCTTTCTGCAATAATTACTCGAAGGAACTCTGGTATTAGTGCCTATGGACGCTGCCAGCAGGGTGGCAGCCATCATGGGAATTGTGGGTTATTCACAGGGCTGTTCGTTAGTAGAAACCTGCGATAACAAAATTGGCAGGGAAAGCAAAAAATTTCGCTCTTGCGGGAATTTTATTGGCGCAAGAATGCGGCAGAAAAGACGGAGAATTGACTAAAAACGCATTTTATTGCCGAAGTCAGTAAGCTTACTTTGCCGAGCCTTTCCTTGCAGCAATTTCATTGCTCTTCACTCGCACTGTAAAAAGTGGTCCATTGCCACGTCGTCACCGTGCTCACCGAAAAACAACCGAATTATGTCTAGGGCATTCAACACATCCTCCGGGGTCGTTCTTTTCTCTGGCTGCGGTCTTGGATCATCGGTATTGCCCGCTTCAGGATCACCCACCTCGCACGCGCTACTGATGATGGCTTCATTGGTCATTTCTTTGTGCACGATAGCGTGTTCATCCGCGCAAATGAACACATCGATGCTGAGGCCATCCGGAATTTCCTTTGCCATTTTACAAAGTTTGCCCCATGCACTGGTCAGTGACAGTGGCACTGTACTGTCATTGAGTGCACCTGCCGGCGAACCTTCTTCCTGCTCTGCTGGATCAGTGCATGATGCTTGCCGAGTGACAAGGCCGGCGTGTGTGAAGCAATTTGTGATCATGGCTGGACTCCTCACAACCCATGCGGCAGCGATGAACATGTCTACGTCAGTGAGGCGCTTCATCTGTAGATTTAGCAGCAAACGTTGAATCAGCCTCTCTCTGTAAGCGCACTTTACACTGCGAATAACACCCTGGCCGAGGGGCTGCAGGATCGAAGTTCAGTTTGGTGGAAAGAAAATCAGGCACACGTTTCCGAGCTGCACATCGACGTGATGGGTGCTACAATTGTCTAGAAGAAGGCAGACCAACCTGTTTGCCTTCCGCATGTTGGCGTCGAAGGACTGGAGCCAGCTCCTAAAAATGGCCCACGTCATCCACGACTTCAAATTCGCGGTGTAGCTTACAGGCAGCCTGCAATTCCCCTTGAAACAGCAGGTCTTCCTGCTTCTGCCAATAATGAGCAGTGGCAGTTTGTCCGTGCCGTCCATGTTGGCGCACAACAAAATCGTCACACGCCGCTTGCTGTGTTTGCCACCATCGCATTTCTGGCCTTTTACGTCCAAGGTCTTGAATGGCAGCATTTCATTAACTAGTGCCGTTTCATCGGCTTTATAGATGTCCGAGGGCTCGTACTGGCTGAGCAGTCCTTTGTTGCTCAGCAGCCACGACGACATTGTCACTGAGTCGACAGCTGCTGACTCCCCGGAGATGGCTTTGGCTACGATGTCGTGGCGAGCTTTGAAACGGCTCAACCAGACAGGGCTTGCCCTAAAGTTGTCGTGGCCGAGCATACAAGCGAAGTCCAGTGCCATTTGTTGCAGAATCCTGCCAGGCAAAGGCACCTTGTTGGCATGCTGTTCACAAAACCATGTGAACACAGTCTTGTCCACATCCGGGAACGCTGCAGCAGCATGGTCTTGTTTTTTACGCTCGTGCCGTTTTCAAGTGCACCAAGAATGGAAGCCTTGTTCTTGATGATCGTGGACAGCGAGCTGCACGCAACACTCAATTTGTCGGCGATGTCCATTTTTTTCCTGCCCTTTTCCACCTCAGCGATAATTGCAGCCTTATCTTCCAGCATGATGAACTTCCGCTTTTTCGTTGGAGGCGGCATCTTTGTGGGCAGACAAATCAGACTGTACAATCACTACACACAGTTCACGTCGCACCAAGCACACAGCGACTGCTACCGCTCCTCACATGCGACCATGTGTGGCCGCAACAGGTACACAAAGCCGACAAAGCCAACGACCGAAACTCCATGTGGATGTGGATTTGGCTAGTCTGCGATTACGAGTCAGCATAACAAGCAGGCGTTTCCTGAAATGTGAAGACGTGCCCGCTGCAAAGTCGCCTCCGATTCTTGTGGTTTGTTTTTAAAAATTTAGTTGGTACTGCTAATATAAATGCATTTTGGTTGGTACACTGTGCAGTCACTCGTACTGATGGGCAAACCATCATCATCATCATCATTGCTGCCAGCTTTTTTTTTTTTTTTTTTTTTGTAAACAGTGATAGCGGCGGTGGCTGAAATGCACTGTGGTGATAGTTTTGCACAATTTAAGGGTACCACGAATGCATTTGAGCAGTTTTTGAATGCAGTTAATGTTACGAGAGATTATTTGCGCACCTCGTTTCAAAAATTTCATTAATGCGGGACTGTGGTAAAATGTAGTCGCATGTTATAAAATGCATTGACTCCTATGGGCGTTTGCCGGTGCTCCGAAACTATTTCATTGCGGTGAGAATTTCGTTCCCTCAGGATTTCGTTATCGTGGGGTTTAACTGTACAGGGTAAAACTGAATTTACCCAATTATTATACCTCCACTGTGTTTCAGGAAAATTGGGTTAACTCACTTTCTCCCGGAATTCCAGTACCCTATATCAACCTGCTATATATGCCGCATGCACTTTGCAGTGCACACACGCTATAGCCACTTGATAACGAAGTTGTATTGTGTTGGCTTACGTGAACTCCTGTGATGCAAGTTGATTTAACAGGCTGCATGCAGCACTGTGGATGCTATACAGCTGTCGCTTGCAAATTTGAACTTGTAAATAAAACTAAAAAAAAACCTGAATTTCGGAATGTTTGACCGAAAAAGCCCTATGGCAAATGAGTTCTGCGGAAATCCGCAAGGTGGAGTAACATTTATGAAAGGGAAAATTAGCATCCACCCGATTTGTAGCACAAGGCTACAAGGAAATCCATACGGATTTCTCAGAAATGAAAGCTTCCTAGTTGCCAAAAAATTCGTCCTGGTCCGGGGTTCGAAACCGGGACCAACACCTGTCCGCGGCGCTCGCTCTGCCAATTGAGCTAACCAGGAGGCCAATGATTGACAGTGCAAGGGCGAATCCATCGATAACTCGATGGGTCGACAACTCGAGGCGTTGGTCCCGGGTTTGAACCCCGGACCAGGACGAATTTTTCGGCAACTAGGAAGCTTTCATTTCTGAGAAATCCATATGGATTTCCTTGTAGCCTTGTGCTACAAAACGGGTGGATGCTAATTTTCCCTTTCAAAAAAGCCCTATTTATCCCCAAATACCACCTTAAAAAATAGCATATGACGCAAATTGGAAAAAATATAAAACCTGAAAACGAACAACCCTACTTATACACGGACCTAACTAAGCTTTGTTCCTCTCACTTTATATGGCTTTGCGACATTAAAAAAGTGGTCATTTAGGATGAATTCATGATTTAGGAAGGCTGTAATTCTAAGTGATTATAGTACATGGTTTAATTTCATTTAGAATTGATCACTGCCAATGTTGCCACTCCTACTCATAGCTAGATTTAGCAGCAATTATAGTAAAACTCCTACATTTGTCTCTAGCGACAATTCATTAGCGTTTTCAAGTAAGTGGAAGATTTGATGCACCTTCAAGATAATGAGTCAGTAACCACTTGTTTCCTTTAATGTAGGTGAAATGCTCCACTGAACATTTGCAAACTCTGGCTAAACGCGCTGCTCATATTCGTAGTTGAAAGGCATCTTTGCTCAACAGAGGTAGTGCACATAAAAGTGACATTAAAATGCGCAATGGTTTCTGTCTTCAACTACATTGGAAACTACCTCTGAAATCACTTTTTTGAGTGTCTGCTTGTGGTCCAATCAGCACCTGCCAGGCACGATAGCTCACTGCCTGCTAGGTGTATTAGCTCAGTGTTGAATTGATCAGATAGGGCAAGAGAAGTTCTGCACAAGCTGTTGTTTTCAGCATGAACAGCCTTGTTATAAAGAAATGATTGGGAAATCAGTCACATAGTTTCTGTCATGCTCGCTGAAAAAAAAAAAGGCAGAAGGTGCTTACCACTCAACGTTATGTAACATTAACAGAAATACTTATAGCTAAGCTTAACAAAGTTACAAATAATTTCTGTCACCAGAAAGATATATACCATGTTTGCTAGTGTCAATATGAAAAGCTTGAGGCCGACACTTTACCGTGGTTCAGCTGCTGCCTTCATTGTTTCACAGTGAAGGCAGCAGCTGAACCATGGTAAAGCGCTACTCATTCACTAACAACTATCTGTCTCCTGCTAAAACGCAACCTGCTCGAAGTAGTCACATGCTGAACCTTGCACCATTTAAACCAAGTACTAACCTATTCAAGTTCAGCTTCTTTCACACATTATTGAAAAATGGAATTCATTACCAGGTACCATTAGATGCTTACTTTTGGAAGAATTCTTAGGTCAGTGTTTACAGCCACTCACGTTTCCTAATGCCTATCGGATTGTTGTTCTTTGTGTGTGTGTGTGTGTGTGTGTGTGTGTGCACACGCACTTCTTACACTGTTGTAATGTTTTGTGAAAAATTTTGCTTGTATATAGAAATGTATAAAACACACTCCTGTGGTAGCCCAATCGGACTGCAGTATGTAAAAATAAACAAATAAATAGGGTTTAGTAATCTCACTCCTGTCACTAAAGCTAGATAATCATGATATGAAGCTGCAAGGACAGAGGCTCTATAAATCAATGTACCATCAATCATCCCCATTGGCACCTCAATGATTACAGCACCAGAGTTCCCTCTTGTAATTGTGTTTGAAATTATGCCTAAAGCATGATTGTACAGTTCGTCTCTGCTGGCATACACTGTAAGATTGCCATAAATTAATGCAGAAAGGGGAGCAGGCGGCGAGGTCTGTATCATACAGCGTGTTTCAGCTTACTTACACGCCACTCTAAGAAAGTCTAGGTGCGCAATACAAGGATGCAACTAACTTACTATTATTAACTGTCATCTTGACCACCTCAGGATGATTTTTTGAAATGACGTCAGGTAATTAACATGAATTAATAAACCCAATTAATAAACCCACATCGGGCCCACCAAGTCGCTGGTGGGCCCGATGCACAAGAAGTTCGGTGTTTCGATGTTGCCTAGGCAGCACAACAGTGTGTTGTTCATCATCGGTCATATTCATTGAATGCGAAAAAGGCGATCACTATCTGTCGTAAGCACGAACTCTTTACGTGGGAAATTGTTTGGCATCTTGGCTTTATTCTCGATGCTTCGAAGCTCAGAAGAAAAGGCAGGCGTTTGCACATTCTTTAGCTTCTTGGCTTTATTCTCGATGCTTTGAAGCTCAGCAGAAAAGGCAGACGTTTGCACATTCTTTAGCCAAAGTACGTGGGCACACTTGATCTCTTCCGCAGTCAAGGGCCCAGACTTCTTGGTTTTTGCGCATAGATAGCCCACGAACCACAAAACCCAAGCTCTTACTTTGTGGCAGAGCTAAATGTGGCAAGGTCGAACAATTCACCTCCTCCATCCACAGAAGTATTCAGCACCTCTATCTCCCTCTTTCGTTCGAGCTCATCAGGCATGAAGTTTTTAAATTGCTACTCGATAGGCCATGTCTCCTCTGCCTGTGTAACCCATATTGGCCCACTTTCTAAGCTCTCATTGAGCGATTTTATTTTGTGTCGGCACCGTGCAAAGAGGCATCGAACACCATCCTTAATCTAGTGCTGCTCTTTTGGCGGACAACTGGTTGATGGGGCATATAATAAATGGGCTGCATACCCGTAGCCGTCTCACCTATGCCTTCAGCCAGTAACCGTCGCATTTTAGCGTCGTACTCACACATGAGCCCTGGTGACCTGGCAGGCCTCCTACTGAGGAGGCGGAATCGTCTTTCTGCCACAGAGCGATTGTCTCCTAGGGCAACATCCTCTCTCCAAGGAAGCCTGACCTCATAGCTTCTGTCAACTGTCTTGATGCCTTTGGTAAATTCCTCCATTGTGTGCACGTTAGGAAACTTCTCCGGATTGTCACACACGCCAACACCCTCAAGCTCCCAGAAGAGCCTGAGGATGAGCTCTGTTTGCTGGTCTGTCACTGAAGCTCTTAGCACAATTGCCTGTGCACAGCTAACCGCCTTGCATTTCGATACGGTGGTCCCCTGCACTTCCCAACCGAAGATGGTTTCTATAGCTGTTGATTTACTGTTCAGCTTCTTAATTCTCCTGGTCAGGCAATCCCAAAATTGGTCGGAGCATATAAGGACATCGATATTGGTGTCTTGCTCGATAGAATTATCACCATGTGGCAGTGACAGTTCCCGCAAAGTTTCCTTTACTTGCTCATCGGGGCAAGGAATGACCTGCTCGCATATGGTGGCACCTCCCGAGCGTCAAATGCGTACTCCTCTTTGGAATTTTCTCTCGCGAGAAGACGCACTTCAACTCTGCGGAAACTGTCCGGTTTCTGCTGTCCTTCAAAAACCCCGATCGTTAGAATTTCTGTTCCAAGGAGCCTGCAGCCGAGCTTTCGCAAGCACTCTTTGGTGATGAAAGTTCGCTGGCTGCCACTGTCAAAAAGGATCCGCGAAAGCTTCTTTGTTTTCGTACCCTTATTCCATGCAGTGACAGTCAGCATCAATACATACTGTCTGTTTTGCACTTGCAGTATCAGCTCCTGCAGCATGCAAGCTCACTTGCTGTTTTGGTCGGGTTTTTGTATCCATCTCCTTTTTGGCGCTTGCGAAGGCCAGATTGCACATGGATGTGGCATGTCGACAGTTGCACCTCTTGCATGAAATTCTCACTTTGCACACTCTCACTGCACGAAGGAGGGTATGTGCCCCTCCTTCGTGCAGCGGAAACAGATTCCCTTGGCGGAAAGGAACGCATTTTTCTCAGAGAGGTCTAAATTTGAGCTGCATTCCTTGCATTCATTATCCACAGACCCACAGATCTCTCATGCAACATTAGCAGCTGACCCATGCGGAGCCGCAGCACATGATGGTCGACAATTCGGTCGCTGTGGCTTTACCTTCTCTCATTTGTAATGAAATGCAGGCTTACCGATTGAGTTGTCGGGTCAATGTTCAAGAGCCCTTTCTTGGCTTTCCAACTCCTGGTGGAAGTAGCGGAGCAAGGTGGTGAGTGCTCTCTGATGTTCAGTCGCTGATCTAGCTAATGAACTGCCGTCCGTCAATGAGGTACCAAATCTGGCTGGGCTTCCGCCTGCAATAGACGTTAATTCAGGACCATCTCCTGTGGAAGCACTCGCAGCAGCACAGGGTACAGCATGGTGTTGTAGCTGTCCTCTCCAACGCCGAGTGCCTTGAGCCCACGTATATGCACCTGCACTTCATCGTACAACTGTCTCAGTTCACGGATATTCCTGGCAGATGTCACGGGCTTGAGGTCGATGAGCCCTTGCATATGGTCCTGAATCAGCGCCGTTGGGTTCCTGAAGCACGTAAAGATGTCGACGGCATCTGCGTAACATTCAGCCATCGCCTGCAAACCAGCTACGGCTCCTTCCACTTTTCCTGATAAAAGCGACTTGAGATAATTAAACCAATCAATATCAGACAACTCGTGGTTCTTGTGGATCACTACTTCAAATTGTTCCCAAAATGGCTGCTAATTTTTCCTCTTCCCATCAAATTTCTTTGAACTCCAATTCAGCTCCGCCTCTGGTCTTCTGCGATTGGGTTTGAACTTATGAAGTTTTTCATGCTGGAGCAAGATTTCTGATTTGAGCTCCATCCATCAAACTTTTGCCGAAGCTTTTCATGGAGCTGAAACAGCTGGCAATCTTGTCGTCATATTCCATCACTTGCTCAAACTCGGCGTCTGCATCCTCTACCAAAATGTGTGGCTCAATAGCAGCATTTACATCACTCAGCTGTTGCTGAACGAGAAGCAAATGTTCAATAAGTGTGCTTACCGCAACAATGTCTGGAGCTTGTTGTTTTGCCAGGATGTCGTCAGCTTCATTGATGATTCGGGTTGCTTGAGCGCGGATCACACGTCGCTTCTTCTTCAGGATCTCCATGCTTCTTTTGAAGGTTCTGTGGTCGGGTCCGGGCATATTCCTGATACAGTTAAACCCCAATTATACAACGTTCTCGGGGCCATGAAAAGGCATCATAAAATACGGGCGTTGTAAAATCCGAACAGAAAAATTTATGCCCTTGAGTACACCGCAATCTGCTGGTGTGATTCCCAAAGGCTGTAGTGTAACATGGCACACACTTAAAGGAGTACTGACACGAATTTTTGACATTCTCGTATTGTTGCTTTAAATGAAAAGACTGCCGTGGGGAACCCCAGAAAGAGTATCACGGTGCCTCGTGACGCAATGAATATATTTTTAATATGGCTCCCTTAAAAGCCCACTTTCGGTTTCAATTTCGAGGGGGCGGTTTCCTAGTGACGTGTCAACACTGCCGGACGTACGTCTAAGTCGCGTAGGGACAGCACTTCGTGATAGCGTCGCTGCAACTCTGTCGTCTGTGGTCAATTACATGTGGGGCACGCTAAGAACGGCAACTTCAGGGCCGTCCAGTGACTCTGACAGTGATTTCGACGACTTTTAAGAGGATGTGTTCATACGTCATCTTAGTGTCCATTGCAATGGGGCTGGCGTGCAGTGCTGGACGATGAAAACTTTAAAACCAAACTAAAACATTTTGTGAATGTTTCCTGGCTTCCGTGTGCGGAGGGCGTTAATTATACATCGCTAGAAAATGAAAACTGTATATTTTGGGCCACCGCAAAATCGTGTCGGTACTCCTTTAAGGAGGGACGCGACCTTTGAAAGTCGAAAAACCACGAAAACCGCGCTTTTTGGAAAACTGCATATTTGCACTCTGTGTGTCATAAACTTACCTCTCCTGTAATTTTCAGCTCCTAATTCGTTCTAAAACTACTTCATATCAAATATATTACGAGCAGTGGCAGCTGCTGTGCCGCCCAAACACACTCTGAAACAGCACAACTTCAAGCGAGCGCCATTCACGTGCCATTCAACCGACCGGCGCCATTTTGGTTTTGTTTTGTTCGTGAATTCCTGCACTTTTTCCACCGCCATCGTTGGGAGCGGCAGTGGCGTGGTGGAAGCATGGTTCGCGTGTGATTGGAGCTCTCTCGGGGGGGCATTCGAGTATCCTGCGCTTGGATGCGAAGCTGCAGTTGGGCCAAGCACGCGCTCGTCGAAAGAGTGGGGAAACGTGCGGCCGCTACTGGCTGCTGTGCGTGATGACGTGGTGGCCTTCTCTGGCGGGTGCTCCGTGCGTCGTCTGCTACGGTTAGGGTTAGCGCCTGCTTCGTGGTTGTCGCCGTGATGTCTGCCTGTGTTGTGCCGCTTTGATTTTCGTTATCACAGGAGAGAGATCACAGGAGAGTGGGATAAAGAGGGTTGGTCGGAAAGGGTGAAAAGAATAGGGGAAGACCACAACCGCGCCACTCACGGCACTGGCGGCCGCTGGGAGGACCAGGGGAAGATGAACGAACGGCAGCGGAAAGCCAAAACGAACTGGTTTCCCGAGCGCTCGGCATGCGGAGGGGTGATGCTACTGATAGAGCCGGTGCAACGAAAGACGCCCACGGCACTTCACTTTTCTTCGCCGTGCGGTTGCCCTGCTTCGCGTGGATCATATAATCGAAGTTTTTAATGCATTGTGTCTTTGCGGCTTTCGCCGGGACGGGACTAATCCATCGTAAAATGCGGTTCGTCGTAAAACGGGGGATATAAAACCGGGGTTCCACTGTAATTCGTTCCCATGTTTCGGCACTAAAATGTTCTATATAGTATGTCTTCTTTCTCTTCGTGGTCAATGGTAGACGCTTCGTCGATAATGGAAGGTCAGAGTTCGATAAGAGTACTAGTTTATTTTACACTTATTTACAAAATGTACAACTTTGCCTAAATATCATCTGAAACACTTCTTGTAGGAGCAACCGTCTTTTTGTGTTTATTCATTCGCTCCCTGAGTCCGTCTCCCAATCTGACTCATTCCGGTCACTGTTCCTCTGCCTCGCTGCGCTATTCTTTTCACCCCCACAAGGTCCCGCCTTCTTGTTAGTAGCTCAAGCAGCTGCGCAGGGGGTTGTCAAAAGAGCAACAAAATATAAAAGGAAGCAGGCATGCATTCCTCAACAGGCATGGACATGCTGAAATGGCGAAAGCAGTGGCCACCCCTTGTCATTTTCTCTTGCGACCTATGGGCAACCGCCAATGCTTAGGTGGCGCAGCAATCGGCACCGCCGTCAGCGCCAGCGTGTCAGTCCCGCAAAACATCGAGTAGGCGGCATCTACGCAGGCACGCGTTGACAGCGCTCGTGAGGACGATGGCGGTCGTGCTTTACTGCAGTTTTCAAGCGATAGAAGGCATCGACGGCCTGTTTCCGAACACCCAGTCATGTTTATCGTGTGAGAGAAGTGGATGGCGGCGAAATCTCGGCGAAATGCTTGCCGCAGCAAAGCAAGCATGCCTATGACAGCAGCGATGGGTTCATACGCTTCCATGAAATTGACGCTTAATTCTGCACTTTATGGATCCTGCCGGCTACGTTTTTTTTTTTGGTTAAGACATCGTTAGTTCAACAGAAATTCGCAAGGGCGACACTTATACCCCTGTTCGCATGCAGACGAAACGGCCCTTAGGCCGCTAGTCGCGGTTGGCTGCCAGCCGAGCTTGCCAAGCTCGGTTGAGCGTAAGCCGACGTTCAGAAACGGGCAAAATGGTGGCGGTACCCCTTCCTAGTGCAGCACTGGCGGTTCCTAGGTATCATCCGAAAAGTGGTCTTTTCAGTCAATGCGGCATGAGAAGCTGTAACATGACCTCGGTATGCCCAAGTAGTCGAAACGCGTGCTTTTGTACCGAGGCGCGGTAAGTTCCCCACGTTCGGTCAGCTCGGACCAAGACCAAAACGTTTGCTGTATCCCAGGGCACGACAGAATTTCAAATATCAACACTGGTTTGTTTATATGACACAAAACGATTCATATACGAGCAAAGTTAGTTATAAAGTTGGTCATTTCTGCAAAGAAGCTCCCGCTTCCGCACCATTTGACAGACCGGACGCCGCGATGCGAGAGGTAAACAGCGGCATAGGCTGTTTCACTCACGGAACCGGCTAGCTTACTTTCGAACCTTCCTTTAACATCGAGGTGCTGAGAAAATTAATCGCATGTGTTAAGGCATGGCATATGAGTACTAATGCTAATCGTGCTGGCAAAAGCAAGCGCTATGTGACGAGATCGCACGTGATCGCGAACGGCAGCAGCACCGCTGTACACCTTGAGAGGTCTGGCTCTCGGAGCAGTCAGCCCCGACCAGCCAGTGGTGACAGCGGATTAATTGTTGTGATGTGTTTATCGCTCGCAAACACGTAGTTTTATCGACAGTGTTCTTATAGAACGTTGCAGTTGATTCTTTCGTACATACACTAACGAAGATTACGAAGTCTTGAGGGTGTGCATGCCGATGTGCTGTATGTGGGGGGAGCCCCTGTCAACCGCGAACACTATAGCCTGTGTAACTCCGGCAGACTACAACTGCATATTAACCATAGCTGAAACTGTTAACCGCGGTTGTGCTAACTGTGTTTAACGCTGCCTGTGTAACAAGGGTATAAACACCTAGTTACACGGGCAGCGACGAGGTGCCGCGTCGGACAGCGACGATCAACTTCAGCCGCCGGCCAGGTTTTCTCCCATGGCTGTGAAGGGAAGCAGTACATTTTGATGACGACATCTTATTCCCTTAATGGAGCAGTATCTGCGATTGTTCTTTCTAGCACTCTTCACGGGATGGCCGTCAAGTGCCCTAGGTGAATTTTTTTCTAAGAAAATTGACAAACAGGCGTGCGGGATTGCAGTCCAGTCAAAGGGGAAATGTCGATGCGGGGGCCGACGGCCTACTCGTGGGTTCCCACCGGCGCCGCTTGGTGGCGCGACCTGTACAGCCAAACAGCATCGGAGGGTGCCTATTTAGCATGGTCTGTCTGTGACCATTATTGATGGTTTGTTCTTAGCACATTGGAGGATTCTAATGTCACTGCGCACAAGTGCTTAGTCACGGGGTACTTTTCAAATTTCGCACACCTTCTTAGAATCCTTAAATAATTAAATGCATTGCAGTTGCCAAAAGTTTACAAAATTCCTCCATCGTAAGTTAAGCACGCTTTGATTACATTGAATATTTTACTGAAATATGATTCGTGTTGCTCTATATTCTTTGAGCCTGAAGATCCACCCTACAGCATTGTTTATTAGTCAGGGAGCCTGTGGCAAAGGGAACAACTTGAATGTGTACTAGGCAGTTATATGAAAACTTCTTATACAGGTGTTTGGTATTGCCCTTTCCCAAAGTGTTATATTTTGCAGACTTATGTGATCTGCAAACTATACAAATTTAGAGGTAGAAATTTCATATATTGTGGGGTATCTGCGTGTGTGAACTGTGCATGATTTTGTTCTTTTTATATTTAATGCTTGAGGTGCACTCGATGAAAACAAGATCAGTGTGCTCCTGTAAACTTTTCCTAGGCTAAATATTCGGCACATTTCGAGTCATTTGCTGGTGCATTTCATATGGGCGTAATGTCTTAATAATATTCTTATTATACTAATAATACACAGTTGCTAGTTAATAGGAACCACCTTGTTCACTTTCCAGCCAGTCTTTGAGCTTTTTCGGGTAGCCTTTCCATATGCTTGATGCGCCATCCCCATTGTGCACCATCCCCATAGGTGCACACCAAAAACTTTTTATTCTAAGCCTAAATTTGTTGCTGTGGGCTATACATCAGATGCTGAATATAGTCCAGAAAGTGTGATTGTTTGTTTTCTGAAGCAGTGTAATTAGTTTATGAGGCACACTGAATTATTGTATGTTTAGCTCTGATTTCCTGACCCAGCTACATTGTAAGGTTACACCTAGTGCTAAATGCAGGCATGTGTTTAACACAGCATATATTAGGCTACCAGGCTTTGTACGTGGCTATTCATTGCTTTCTGTGAGTGGTGTTTTTGAGACTCCTTTTTTTTTTGGTAACAGGTATGCTTTGTAACAATGGTCACGTGCATTGGAGTGCGACTTGACGTGTTTGCCTTGATGACATCACTGTGGCTTTGTGCCATGTTCCTATTGCGCCGACGAAATCTTGCCAAAGTGTGGCCATTCTATGTGGCATACCTCTGCTTTGTACTGCCCCTCCAGTACTTGGTGGTGGTGGGCCTACCCCCAGGACTTTGCATTGGTGAGTCACTCCACTATGCTACTTACTGCTGCTGAGCAGAAGTGAATTGAACCTTTAGGTTTTAACTATTTTCTTCCCATCTGTGCAGAATATCCATGGTGGGATCCATCAAAAAAGGTTCTAAGAGAAACAGCATTGTGGCTCTTTTTACCTGACTACCAAGACCCACCTGTAGCACGGAAAATTCTTGGTGAGCCTCTTCAAAAATTAACAGCTAAATTTTTTTTGAAAGAATACTTATCTGTTATACATACATGTGGTACATTGCCAATTCTAAATCGACCCCCTTCTTGCAACCACTTCTAGGCTAAAAGTAAGTTGACTTCAAACACAGCTTCAAAGTGCAGCCCTAGCTCAACAAGCTTTTTTTGAAAAAGTGATTCATGCAAAGGAATGTTTGTCTATGAGACATTGTCTGCATCTCGTGACTTGGGAGAAGGACGCAGTCCCAATCATTGCCATAGTGTGAGCCTCCGGTTGCAGTCGCTGTGGGTGGTTGCAGTCGGAGGTAGTGCTGGCGGTGAGTTGCCATACGTGGGAAATGCTGCACACACCATGTTGGGTGGCAGACCATACCAGGCATCATTGGCCCATTCCACCACTTTATTCAAAGTGTGCTTCAGCCTCCCTACCAGTCTCTTCAGGTTTTCCTGTTCAAGCCATTCATTGCAGAATGTCCCAACGCAGCTTTTCAATGGCTTATTCAACGCACACCCAGTATCTGAAGAATAGGTGTCAGTCCGGCTAAAATGATTGCCAGTTTGTTTACTGTGCATTCATCAGTCTTCACCTTGAGATCTTTATGCAGGGATTCTGTTTAAAGAAGGGTCTTAATTTTGTTAGAATTCATGAAAGCTGTCACCTCCTCAGTGTATTAGAAGTTCGTCTTACAGGTCACTCAATCCTTTGTGTGCAATTTGCCCAGTGGTTCAAGTATTTGAAAGCGCTTGTTCTTTTACACAAAACGTATTTGGTGTCGCCAGCATAGGTAATCATGTACTCTTCCAAAGCAGTGTGTCCTGCTTCATTTAATTTTTTCTAGGTGTTTGCAAATACTGAAATACTATCACAGTGAATAGTGAGCAATGGTATAGCCCAAGTGTAAGCAGTGCAGTAGCCCTGCTTCTGCTTGGGCTATTTCCTGTGGTGCTGCGCTGACCTATAACAACACTGTTCGTGGCAGCAGGGTTGTTCTCTATTGAGCCCAGGGTTGCCAGTGGCTGAGACCACTAACCCCATTGTTCGAAGACCCCATTAAGTTGGTGCCAGAATGTTCATAAAAGTTACAATTGCATTATACTTTGTATGTTCTGTTAGAAAAGTTTAAGAAATCATTTTTTATTTCTTGTACTATGATATTCAAACTAAATAATGAGTGTTATTGGGTTAACTATATATATATATATATATATATATATATATATATATATATATATATATATATATATATATATATGTTGCCCGAGTGACATGGTGGATGCAGATTCTGAAGAGAGCTAACACGATTTGTGGTATATTATGGAAAATGTTTTATGAGGGATGGTGCATTATTCAACAAGTATAAGATGATGAAACTTCATTGAGAAGTTGTCCAAGTGACACCATAGGTTTTGAAAGCGAAAAGTTTTGGCACAAAACAGTCATATGGTTGGCCATCATCACATACCACTCTGAATGTGTGTGGAATATGGGAAGAAGCTATTGCATGAAAATTGCTGTGTTACTGAGCGTGTGATAAAAGATATCAAACGAAATTTGGGCATGTGTAGCCAGATCATGTGGAGTGACTAAGGAAATGGAAACAGAATGCAAGAATTGCCCCTAGCAACCACCTGACATAGCCGTACTCACTTATCATAGCTTAGTTATAGCTAGTGTGGTTGCATAAGGTGATGTCATGGCTAGTTGTGGGATTTAGGTCACGTAATCTCGTGTTACATCTAGTCAGGTCACCCATCAACTACCTAGCATAGCCAAGCGTGCACAACTTAGCTTAGGTACAGGTAGTGTGACCATGTAGATGACGTCCCATGTAGTTACAAGGCCCAAATCATGTAATGTGATGTCACAGCTAGTCATGTGACATGTTCCCTCCAAACCATGTAAAACAACATCAGGACTGGATGCTTTCTGCCCAGCCAGTTTAAACCTAGACACATGAAGTCACGTGACGTGACGTCACAGTTGGTCACGTGACATGTTCCTGCCAAAACCATGTAACAGCGAGTCACGTGACAAACCATGTGAATTAGTCAAGCCTGTAGAAGCCAGAAGGTAAGGCCATCTGCAAGCTTCAGTGTTATTCCAGCCTTACATCACTATACTCGAGTACACGTCATGAAAAAAATGACGTCAGCCCGTCAAAGGACCTCCCTCCAGCCAGTGGTGCCATTCTGTCAACATGATGTTGCGGTAGGCCACCTCCGCGCTGCACTCAAGAGAGAAATCGGAGCACAGTGCGGAAATGATCTACTGCGACGTCACATTGACACAGTGGCACCATTGGCTGGAGGGGGGTCCTTTGAAAAGCAGAAGCTGCTTTTTTCTTCACCTGTACCTGAGTGTAGTGCAAGCTGCCGAAATTTTTTTACAGGCTAAATCTCTTAACTTCTATTGGCAAAGGTTCCATATGTAGTGTATCAATATTTTTTCGGGCTGCAATTTGCAACAGTTCTTTTTATCTTACTTTTCAGTGGATTTTGTTCAGCTTCTGTTTGCCTGCTGTCAACTCCATGTATTCTTCCTGGAAAGTTCACACTCAAGCATTGCATATGAAGGAGGCTCCAACAAGGAAATTTATGACAACACTGGCCGTTACATTGGCCAAACACCCAACCCCATTCCTGACTTCGTTACCTATACAAAGCAAGTACAGACAGCTTTGTTATCCTGTTTACTTATCTACATGTTTTTTTTTTTTTCAAAAGAGGAAATTTCTGATAAACTTACGGTGAATTTCACTGGGGGAACAGTAGCAGCAAAAGAAAGCAGGGAATGTACTACAAGAAAGTAGTCGGAATGGTGGCCCTGATCTAACACTGTAGTCTGTTACAACTTAAGAATAAATATAAGCTCCACCCACGAGGCATCACTTCCCTCTTTTTGCATGCCATCGTGCAGCATAGAGAGTAGTTTCCAAACAATGACAAAAATCTCCATGCGTAAAAAGAAAAGTATTATGTAATCCTGTAGTATTATTTAAATAAGGGCAAGAAAGCTTAATGATTTTTTTGTGTAATGGGGAGTTTAGATCCAGTAGTACTATATATCCATTGTTTAAATAGCACCCTCCCACGCACAGAGTTTAAAGATGCCCATCTCAAAGGGAACCTTGTGAGCAGCGTGAGCAGCATTATGCTCTACATACATAAGATAATACTGTGAGCGGTACTGTGAGAAGTGGAGGTACTGGGATTGGTACCCAGCACCTCCACCATTTGTGAGGCGAAGTCCAGTACAGCGGTAGGACCGCTTTTATTAGGACGCTCTCGCACAAGACAGCCTCCCAGCCAGCAGTGGCCAAACCCAGAGATGATGATGACTGGCATGATGGGTATATACAGGTGAAGATGATGAACTGCACACTTGACGCTTACAATACATTAATGGAACTTTTAAAGTAATTTAACCATTCATCTTTGATTCTGTAACGTGTAACAACAGTATTGGTGATGCCGTTTTTCAACTCTTTTTTTCTTTATGAAACTTTCGCATCTGGAGTATGTCACAGCCTTCTGTGACTGTGGCAGTGGTAAATCAAAGCGGATTATGTAATTGATAATCAGCCTTTATTGTTGTGCAAACAGACGCATCTCGATGATCAAAATATGACTGCCATCATGGTACGATTTAATGAGCAAACAGACACTGAAGCCTAGGAAAGCATAGGGGAAGTTACTTGTGGTATTGTAATTGTGGAGAAAGTAGAAAGGAATTAAAGTGGACGAAAAGACAAACCTTGCCTTCGGTGGGACCCGAACCCACGACCTTCGGATGTCGCGTCCGATGCTCTACCAACTGAGCTACGAAGGCGGCCGTCCCCCCGTCCACTTTATTGTGTATTTATGTACGTATTATCCTGGGAGTGTTAGGCAGCGCCACTCATGGCCAAGGCGGCGTGCGTGGAACGCACTTTCTTGCCAGGAGGCGTCACGTAGAACGTGAACTTAGATGAGATGGCTGCTGCCCAATAAGCCCTCGCATGCTACCTAAGGCACCAAGTCTGCCGCAACGAGGCCCAAGCTATGAAATAACGAAAGGGAAGGGGTCAAGGGCTCGTTCTTTATTTGTTAGAAACAACTTAATGAGCAAACAGACAATGAAGCCTAGGAAAGCATAGGGGAAGTTACTTGTGGTATTGTAATTGTGGAGAAAGTAGAAAGGAATTAAAGTGGACGAAAAGACAAACCTTGCCTTCGGTGGGACCCGAACCCACGACCTTCGGATGTCGCGTCCGATGCTCTACCAACTGAGCTACGAAGGCGGCCGTCCCCCCGTCCACTTTATTGTGTATTTATGTACGTATTATCCTGGTACGATGTTGTTTATAGTGGCCGAGCCAACAGTATTGCAAAGGCTTTTTCAGGAAGTCAAACATACACAGATGTCAAACATACACGTCATTGGCTGCACCCGTCTGGTGAGTCGAATGACGAGTGGTGGTACCACTGATCTCCACTATGGGGTTCTGGGTGCCGCTCCGCTGCTGTCACATGCGGGCGCGCGCACCGCCAGCTGAAGTGTGAAGGCTCATTCGAGAAGTTGGGTGTCTACTAGGCTTCTCAGCCGCTGGTTAGTGTTCACAATTGTGCCTTTAACAATATACATTTTCTTCAGACGTGAACACTAAGGCAAGAAAACATACAATGTGAATATGAGGCAGAATTCAGTGGGGAAAGAAGCAAAGTATCACACCGGTCCTAACTTGAGCTTGTCCACTCAAGGGGAGATGCTACTCGAAAACGATTTTTCTTTATTTCTTGACCTAGAGCTTTGAAATTTTAGGTATTAGTAGAGCTTTTGATGCTGATTTCAAAACTGTAATTATTTTCCTGATAGCTACAGTAGTTCCAGAGTTACTACAAGTTTGATAACAAAATATAGGGTCTTTTGTGCACACTTTTAAGCTTAGTAAAAATTTTCACACAGAATCCCAATATGGCTCATTTTGCTGCATTTGAGCAGTACAGTACAAATAAGTGCCTCAAATAAGGGCTTAACTTGCTACCTTTTTTTAAAAAAATCAGGGGTGCCAAATGTACATTTTACACCTCCCTATCAGCATATCATGTTATGTAACGGAAAATCTGTAATGAATATTGCAACTTTATATAGATACTTGTATTCTAGAGTAACTGACGAAGCCCTGTGCAAAATTTCGTTAAGATAGGACTATATTAAGTGCATGAAAGTTTGTGCACAACATGCAAAAATTTCATAAAAATGGAAACTGAGAAAAACGCATTTGAAAGTTGTAAATGAGTGTATTCTTCAATATGAAACTTTGCGAGAGCAAAGAACAATCCACCTTTAAAACAGCTGGAGCACTTAAAAACGTCCAGCTTCATATGTCCTTCCTTCTCGCCGCTTGAGAGTGGAGTCTTCAAGGCGTGCTCTTTTTGCCATGTTGCGACGATGAGCCCTTGCCTCAGCTGTCTTGCTTGTGGACATTCTTTCTATCCTTCTCTGGTCACGGCATTGACCCAGGGTGATCACTTCATCAGGTGGCAGCACACCAAGCTCTTGCAGGACATGTTCAAAGCTTGAATGTCCTTTATTGAACCACAGTATGGCCATTGCGGCTGCAGTTTCTACTGTTGTCCGGGAGGCAAATTTTGTTTTCGGACACAAAAGCCAGATCTTGCTGTTCAAAGATTCTGCAGCATTTTGCGTTTTTCCTTGGAGACAGCGAGCCAGCAACTTTTCATCCGTGAGGCGCTTATATATAGGAAGCACAGCCAACCCTTGTGCCTTTGTCAAGATCGGGGTGTGGTCTGGTGTGGGCTCCCCAAGGGCTTCGGCTCGCCTATGCTTGCACCAGGAAGTCTCCCCTTCTGGACAATATCTGTGGCTGCTTGCGGTGTTGCTGGAAGATGAGTGGAAGTAAGAGGCCCAAATGGCACGATGCATATTTACAAGATCACCTCTGTTTGTCGTTATTGCAATACGATAATAGTTCTGCAGCTTCTGAATTGTGCCATCTTGGAGCTTTTCACCACGTGGAAGTCGTGTTGGGAGCTTCCTAAGTGCAGTGCCTAGACGCTTTGCCACATGGTTCGTGCACTCCTCCTTGTCCACAACTACTTCACCATATACCTTGGCCTCAGCAACAGCGGTGTATGCTTTGCTATCCCCATCACTGAGGAACTTGGTGAAGCGCAAGAGTGTTTCATATGAAGGTGTCCTGCCCCATATACGCAAAGCTGCCTCAGTTTCCATAGCATGAGAGGAGCTTTCTGTATTTTTTTCACAGACTGGACTGTGAAACGCCTGCCATACTTCTTCCTCTGCACCTAAGTCCTGGTGCCGGCTACAGGCAAGGCAGTAATTGGAAAGCACCTCAAAATCTAGGCACAAGCCAGTGTCCACAGACACAGCAGTGCCTATGCCATTGTGACTCTTGTGCCCTCTCTTCTGCCAAGTACCATCATACATGACAGCAACATCAGCCCCACCAGAATTTTCTTTAGTTATTATTCTTGCCTTCGCAAGATTTTCTTGCACAGCTTTGACAGCTGCGGCACGAACTTTTTTGCCGATCGCAATAAAAGTCTTGTGATGCATCGGTGTTGGCAGGCCAAGAATAGCGCAAAAACGCGATAGCTGTTCATGGCCGATGCCTATCGCACGCGCGGCCACAACTACCTTCACGTTCACGGCAAAGTTGTCACGCGAGCTACCGCTTCGATAACTCCGGTCTTGGTCTTCACCGGCACCGATGGCATCTCCTTCTCGCACAACACGCCGTGAACTATGCGCGGCGGAAAGCACCGACTCCGGACATTCACTGTTATCACAGTACAGCTCGAGGAAAGAAGAGAGACCCTTGCGCTTGCTTGCGGCGTCGCGGACGACGAGTCCAGCAGTGCGGCACGTTGGACAAACGGCACGGCTTACCATCGCTGTCAGTGCACCGACGTCGCAGATCACTCCGTTCACAGAACCAGCGACGAACTTTATCGCGGCGTCGATCTCGTCGAAGTTTCCGCACGCCGCCGTATCCCCGCGGCCTTGATTAGGCCTACCGGCCGGCGACTCGCATTCTTCTACGGTTGCTTTGCGCTTCGGCTTACGGCGACGCCCTTGGTACTGGTGCGCGCTTGCAAACTTCCGAGCTCGATAGTCACGTTTCTTCGAGTGATCCATTGCAGACAAGGAAAAACATGAAAACGCACGGCAAGCGCTGATCGTCGCAAGCACACGGCGAGCGCGGCTGATCAGATGTAGCCAACGGCGGCCTCGGTAGCGTACCACGTGACCACCAGAGATGGCTGGAGCGGCTACAACTCGGCTAAAACCGACTTCAAAACCGCTACTTCTTTAAACTTTCCTGCCAAAATACGAAACTGGGGGAAGGCCGGTACGCTAGAGGAAGGCTTGATCTACCTCACCAAACAAACTGCGATGGCGCACGATGTCGAGTTACCGAGCGGCGAATTTTCAAAAGTAGCCATTTTGTGCGCGAATTTGCGATTTCTAGAGCTACTTTGGCTCAAACAGATAGATTTTTTACCACTTTCTCATTCGAATTCAGCCTTGATATTTGGGGAAATTGTAGTTGAATGACCCAAAATTATTTTAGAAGCAATATCTCAAAAGTGAAAATTTTCTCAAAAAACGCGATTTTTCGACCCGCATCTCCCCTCAAATGGCATTCGTGCTCGCGAGTGGACACTGTGGCCAATGTTAATATTGTTACTGGGAGTATTTATTATACGAGGGACAGCCCACAGTCATCCAGGCAAAATTGCACAGAATGCACCAGCTGTAAGGGCAGCTCCAGCGCATTCCCCACATCATTGTCTTTGTCATCATTGTAGCTATGCTGTGGCAATATGTGCATCTAAATGCAATAAACTAATGTTCGTGAAAGTATTTACATTAGCAGAAAACCAACTAGCGCATACAGAAATACGAGGGAATTCGATAGCGACACAGTAAAAGCTGCGTGACACAAGGGTACATATTTGGAAACTGCTACATACTGGTAATAAAAAAATAACCTGAAAATGACAAAGTATGCTCCTTTCTCGTTACTTAAACCTTTGCCACTACATCAGAATCCTTTGCAGTTCTGCGAGCAAAGGATTCCAGATATATCTTCAAACGGGTCATTAGCTATTCGTTTGAAACGTGCTTTCTTTTAACTGCCCACATTAAATTTCACTCCAGAAGGAAAATGTGCAACTTCATGAACACATTTATGGCCAGTTTGGAGGGACACTTAACCCAGTGAGTGCCTGCGTTGCCTATATGTCACAAACTTTATGAAGTTTTTATTTAGTGTCACGTTAATTTTCAGCATGCCATTTGCAAAGAAAAAAAAACCACACAGCTAGCACATACTAAGAAAGCAGATGTGCAATACACGCGATTTCAGCGTCAAGCAAGCGTGACATTCGCTGCAGCTCAAGTCATACATATACGCTAAGCGATCGAAATTCGATGGCCTAACAGTATTCTATTTGTCTTACAGCCACTAAGCTGATATGCCAAGGTCTAGCTGCCGTCCACTTTGTATGCAGAGTGTTTCAGTTCACTCGCACATTACGACAATGCCACAGTCAGTGTTGTTTACTGTCATTTTGTCCATCTGAGGCTATGCTTTGATGATCCCAGGTAATTAATATTAATTATTTACCAAATTTTAAACCCTTGCTTAAAAGGAAAGGTGTTTAATTTTGAAGTTGCAGTGCACGTGAACTAGTGTATGGATAATGTACTTTCTATAATAGATACAGTGGTTTTACTTTTTCTGGGACTGTAAGAAAGCACGCAAGGTTTTAAAAGGTGCCACACTACCAGGCGCTCACGTGCCATGAAATTGGTGCTCTGAAATGTGCAGTAGGACAGAACGACCAGTGATGCATGGAGACCACAGACACAAAGAGCTAATGAAACGGCACGGAAGTGCCTAGACACGTGGTACTTTTTCAAATCTCGTGCACCTTCTTAGAAGCCAGAGAAAATTAAAATCACTGCACTTATTAGTATGAAAATACATTATTCAGACACTAATTGATGTGCTCTACAAGTTGTCCATTGATTCTTACACTTGAGGCCACAATTTAAAAGTTGGTCAAGCCCTGCCACAGTGGTCTAGTGCTATGGTACTCGGCTGCTGATCCCGAAGGTCGCAGGGTCGAATCCCGGCCACGGCGGCTGCATTTTAATAGAGGCGAAATGTTGAGGCCCATGTACGGTGTATATTAAAGAACCCCAGGTGATCAAGTGAAAAGTCTTCCCAGATGATTTCTGTGTTCTGCTTGTACAGTTTACAGAGCGATAAGCAGGCATCTTTGGCGAAATGCGAATGACACCAGCCTGTACACGGCACTCTATGCTTTCACAGCGGCCGTTGTTGCCACGACTTCCGGGATGAGCACCCAAACTTCATGTGACCATGCTCCGGAGAGCTCCAAGCGCCGTTCAGCAACCTAGTGGAGATCAGTGGGTGGTACAGAGGCCGAGATGCGTGTCTGTAGCAGTACGAGTAACTTCCTTTCCAAGAAAGAAACATCTCCGAAAAGTCGGGTCGACAGCATTGATGGCTCACGGTGCAGCGGTCCCACTCTAGCGAAGCCCTGTTTCTCATTGCAACAAACGACGTCATGCTGCATTTTTCATTGGTTCTACTTTAGCGCTTCATCTTACAGAAGAACGACTGTAATTGGGAAGTGTGCCTTTGAATGGACAGTGGTACATTTTAGTTTTTATTCGTAAGTTGTCACTGACTATAGAATAGCCATGCTCCTCCAAGAGCAGCATTCTGCATGATGAGTAAGTTGTGACGCTTCAGAAAAATGCTTTCCCATTTGATGGAATGATACACTACCATCATGTAGCAGAACCTTCTGGACCCGCGGGGTTGGTCTAGTTGTTATGGCATGCGACTACTGACCCGAAAGTCGCAGGATTGAATCCTAGCCATGGCAGCCACATTTCACTGGAGGCAAACTACTAGAGTCCCGTGTACTGTGCGATGTCAGTGCACATTAAAGAACCCCATGTGGTTAAAATTTTCGAAGCCTTTCACTACAGCGTCTCTCATATTCATGTTGTGGTTTTGGGATATAATACCCCAGAAATTATTATTAGCAAGACCTTCTGTTCTATGGGGAAAGCAAAGAATAATTGGCATAAACCACAACTGCCGACCATCAATGTGTTGAAAAGGCTGAGACTGAACAGGTCAGACACTCGGAGCATCAAAGGCTGTCAGTGCAAAGCAAAGAAAGCTGCTGCTCTAGTGACTGAATTAGGTTGGTCTCCAGAGTGCCTGGAACACAAAGCATATACATATTTAAACTTTTTAGGGCAGAATTGGAAAATGGAATTGCTGTGTCTTGTCTTTGAGGGGCTATCGTGAAGTCTTACTATCATGCAATGAAAGAGAGTTTTTTAAAACAAGTCGCATGGCTATCTACAGTAGGTTTCCCGAAACTTGCTATCACCAGAGCCGTTGATAAAGTAATAAGGCTAGTAAGGGCATGCACGCATCACCTTCAAGGAACCGCCTCAGCAAAGATTATAAGCACTGTGCGGTTCTGCCGGACGTTAACAAATTTTCTCATGGTTTAAAAAAAGTTGGGAGAAGGTATGGCATTGATGTTGTTTTCAGCGCCACTGTTAAGACGCAACATTTGTGCCAGGCTGTTGCAAAAAAGTTAAAAGGAGGGGAAAGAAAATGTAGCTGTGGCATAAAATAAGAATCGAAGCTACGAAATGCTGAAAAGGGGTGGTATATAGGATACCTTTAACCTGTGGTAATATGTACATAGGACAGACTGGCCGATGTATCAACACGCGTCTTAAATACCATGCTAACTCACTGGGGAAAGAAACTTTTTTCACACTTGTCTGATCATTGCAGGTCATGCCAATGTGAACCCGTTTTTCCTGATACAGATATTTTGTTTGCAGATAAAGACAAACTAACCATCATCATTTATTAAACCTTAAAGACCTTATACAAGGCATTGCATAAGGGGGGGGGGGGGGGGCGAGCAAATCGATATCAAAGGACATGTCATGACACAAATGCAGTGCTTAAGGTATAACAGAGAAGCAGATATACACTATGCAACATTGAACATAAAGATAAACAAATTATGAAAGTGTAAGAACTAATACACTTTCAAAAAAAAAAAAAACTTTATTGGAAAGACGAAGCTTTTTTGAAGAACTGGTATGTGTGAAGGTCAGCTAAAAAGAGAAGACAGAAACACTCTAAATTTGACTCGGTCACGCTCCTGAGCAACATATTCAGGTAGACTGTTCCACTGTTCAATGGCTGATGGCAAGAAGGATGAAGTTTCTGAGGCCTGTTATATAAATAGGTGTGCCAAACAATGCATCAGTCACTTTCAGTGGCTCTAACTGATAAGGAGTTTGTTTTTTTAGTTCTGGTTAGCCCTCCTGACTGTGTCACATGACTTGTGCCGCACATGCTCTATGCCAGCTGTTGAGTATTTATATGTATGTTTCTTTCAAAAATAGACAGTTGACAGTTGGCGCTGGTGTGTCTTTCTTGTCCTTGTCTTTTGTGCGCGCTAAAAAGTTTAAATATGGATACATACCAACTCGCCCAGTTATCAGTCTTGCTGCAAAGCATATACTTTGTGGTTTTTAAACTAGAAAGACAGAATTTATTGTGTGTACCCTGATCTAAGCTTATCTACATAGTACCATTACACAGAATAACTTCTGTAATTGTCTTTTGCCACAACACCTATCAATGCGATGGCAACTATGAATGAGTTCCCTTTCAGCAGTTTAGGCACTGCCAATAGCATGCTGCTGCTACACGTCTCAGCTGTTGTGGGACCTGCATAATTCCTTCGCTGCTTGTGCCCTAACGCTTGAAGATGCCCTTTTAGAACATTTCCTGGGCACTTGAAAAATGCTTCTTACTTAATAAAGAAGTACCATTTCTTGCAGCAATTAAGAAAGTGTCAAAGGAGATTAAACACGTACCTGTGTACTCCAGGAAAGACATAAAGGCACATCAAGTACCACAAGTGTTTGAAGTACATTCCATGGAGTCTACTCATCTGGACGTCTGTTAGATCATCCTCCATGCTTTTCTTTTTCTCGTC
This sequence comes from Hyalomma asiaticum, assembly GCA_013339685.2. NCBI lineage: Eukaryota > Metazoa > Arthropoda > Arachnida > Ixodida > Ixodidae > Hyalomma > Hyalomma asiaticum. The sequence continues at coordinate 205,291,447 of CM023481.1, forward strand.
TCTTCCTCTCTGTTGGTTAAAAAGATATACCTGCTCTATTCACTCTTCTGCAAACCGTACCATCATTCAGAAGAGTAATTTTCATTTGGAATAATGTCTACCTCTGTATATGTTTTTGTTATAATTATAAGTTTATTCAATAAAGAGTGCATATGTGAAAGTGTTGCTCCTATTTTTCTATGTCCACACAGGTCATACCTGTCAATGGTGAAAGTATTCCTCTTCTTTTCCTTCTACTGGATCACATTGGCAGTGATGTTCCTTGCTGGCACTAATCGTGTCAGCCTCTTTGCCATGGGCTATGTGCTTGGCTGTTTCTTCTTCCTTTGGAATGGCAATGAATTTTACCTCAAGCCCATGAATGTCCTCTTGAAAATGTAAGCTCTTTTTTTTTTTCTTCTCCTTTTTTCATGGATCTGCAGTACTAGAATTCACTTAACCCTTTTGCTGCCTCACTGCCAGTTTTTGTGTGTACTGTTCTGCACCCCCTACCGGTTTTTTTGTTTTTGCATATTATGGACATTTTCTGCCAGCATTGGAGTAGGGTGCTCTTCAAGGCATGTAAACATCTTAAATTTAGGCGTGTGCGAATATTCAAATTTTTCGATAATTCTTGAATAGCTTTTGGTATTTGATTCAATTTGCACTTCACCTGTACTATTCGATCTACAGTCGACTCTCGCTACAACGAACGCCGCTTCAACGAAATTTCCGGTACAACGAAAAATTCTCGAATCCCCGTCAGCAGTCCATAGGAGTCAATGCATAAATATGCTCGCCACAACGAACACATTCTTTTGTGCTGTTTCGCTTCAACAAAATTTGACGATGCAATTCCAGTCTCAAAAATTCAATTTGCTATGCAGTAAGCACAATCCGAAAGATTTTGGTGCATTTCAGAAGATAAAAATGTGTCTACAAAGTCGAAATCGCGTGTTGGCACCACCAGAAACGGCCGCTGTTGATTGCGTGGTTGATTACCGATGTCTACTGATGCCGTCTACCGATGCCCATCGAGATAGCGCGCGCAACCGCCCCTCTCCCACCGGCACCCCTTTTGGTCCTTCGCCCGACGAAAGAAGGGCTGGGCGTTTCCTCTCTGCTTGAGAAGCAGGCGACGGCAGCTATCACACGCGCGATGCGATGTTATCGCCTTGTTCAGTTTGTTCGGCGGAGACGGCCGGGTTGTTTCATCTCTAGAGCATTTTAGTTTGGCATGTTTGTGGCACGCTCCGCTCCGAGTAGCCCCGCTAAGGCGCAGCAGAGCGGGAGAAGACTGTCGCATTTTAGTTACACATTTTGCACAGCGGAACGTGGCCTTAGAGCTCACAGCGCCCTCGGGCTGAATGCGGCGTAGTGAAACAAAACTAAAATCGCTTTTTGTCAATTTTACTCAGGAAAACAAATAAATATGAATTACTTCTTTATAAACAAATAGGTATGTGCTTGAATAACGCATTATTGGTGCATTTTACCGTGTGAAAAATAAAGGGTTGGCTTGGTGATAGCCATCGAATGCTATCCGGATCCAGTACAAGCTTTGTTGACATTTGCCTCTGTGCTGAGGACGTTTTCATGATTTATTTATCCCATGCTTGGGGGTAGTTGTATCGGTCCGCACTAGCCACATCGCAGTTCAGACGCAAATCCTCGTCGATGCTAAATCGTTTTCGGGGCCTGCAACGTTCCGTCGACGATGACACCGATCCGGCCGCGGTGGAAGGCATGCCACTCGTGGGGGCAGCCATGTTGGATATGAGCGCGCGCGCGTAGTGACGCTCAGTGCTCCGCTAAACCGGCTCGTAAGCGGAGCCCACCCCCCGCTCCGGTTGCCCGCTTGCCTCCTTACCGGAGAGCGCATGCGCAGTTGCACGCACGCTCCGCTCTTAGCCGCTGAGCGTAGCGTAAACACGCCAAACTAAAATGCTCTTCTGCTTCAGCCACATTCCTCCCCAGCGTTAGCGCGCTTTTACTCGCGCGTAGAACATACGATGCGTAGGTGGTGTTACAGAGTTGGACTTTGTACAGAAAAACGGCGACTGCAAAAACCCGCTAACAGTGTCCATATCATTGCAATAACTCCTCCACCAGGGTCCACAACTATTTTTTATGGTCCAAGCACCCCCCCCCCCATTAAGTACCGTATTTACTCGAATCTAACGCGCACCTATTTTTCCGATAAAATGCGTCCAAAAATCGTACGCGTGTTAGAATCGAGTGCGAACGCACGACAACGTTACCATATCGCCGTCTGCATCAAAATCGCCGCCTCCTACGTGCTTCGGGCACTGTTGAACGGTCACCGGCGAAAAACGAACTAGCGACGCGGCAGTCTTTGGCGCGCATAGTTTCTGTAGTTCCTATGTCGCCGCACATGATGCGTAGGCCTGCGCACATGATGCGTAGACCGACGATACCGCGCCGGCTTGGCCGTCTTGCGGCCAATCAAACTCGCTACATCGCCGATGCAATCTCTGAGACGCCCAGCCGCAGCAGCTTTCGGTAGCGTTCGCGGGTGGCCGTAACGGGGGAAAAGATGCTTCTCATCACCGCACGCAAAACGGCTCATCATCGCATTTCTCCCTCATATCTGTGCTGAGCCTGAGCCTCTCAGTCGTGCGCCCTCCATGACGTCCGAGAGTGCATCGCGGCAATCTCCGATCATGCTTAAGCTCAGCTGCGCCAGCCTACGCAGCACGCATGGCAGCACGCGGCAGCGAGCCTGAGGGAACTGCGACAGCACGGAGGAACGCAGCACTGCAAGTAAATGATGTTACCGCCGCTTGCAAGCGGATAGGCCCGGCAACGTGCGGCAGTTTTGTCGGGACGCAGGAGTTATGAATCGGCGCGCCAAACGTCTTCGAGATGACGTGGATCAAGTGAAGCGGGAAAGCCACAGCACGGCCGTTCGAGGGACTGCAGGGGTCCAAAGTCGACAGTCTGTTTATTATGCGAGTGCGTTCATTACGCGGGTACGACATTTGTTTTTATGATTGTGAGAAGGTTGATTACTAAGGACTTTTTTTTTTTTCGAGGGTGCGCGTTACAATCGATGTTTAACTTTTTTTTTGGTCCCGGGAAACGGGTGCGCGTTGCTATCGAGGGCACAGTAGAATCGAGTAAATACGTAAATCTTCCGGATTCTGTTTCTCCAAACTTGACAGGTATGGTTTCAGTACTCGCGGTTTCTGAACCCTTCTGGCTACTGCCGTGACGCCGCGTGCCGCGCGCAAGATTGAGGCATAAAAGTTTTTTTGTTCTACCAGCTCAGGTCAGTTATATTTTTTCGATTTCACTACAACGAAATTTTCGCTTCAACAAAATTTTTCCCGTGCACCGTCAATTTCATTGTAGCGAGTCTCGACTGTATTTGAAGTTTGTAATTAAGGGGTAAAATACGTTGGCTTGTGACAAGTGGCCCATTCCAGCATGCAGTACGCATCGCCACATAACACTTCTGTACTGCAGTGAAGCTAACACTTGTGTACCTCAGTGAAGTTATTTGTTTGCTGCAGCATAGCTAGTTCTCGATTACTGCACTGAAGCACACACTTGCGTACTGTGGCAAATAAACACTCGTGCGCCGCGGCTAAGTTAGCTCACGAATATGCACAGATCTAAGTTAGGCTGTTCTTTAGGGCTTAACTGATGATCTTTTAGGGATGACATTGTGAGAGTGCACATGTCATCCAATAAATTTGTTCTGTTTACCCATGTTTAACAATAGATTTCTCTGTAATTTAACATCGTAATGTGTCAAAAATATTCTAACAATATGTGAACAATATTCAGTTCATGCACAGACATGGATATTCGAATTCACTTCTTCCTCAGAATTTTCCAATTGGCACAGCTCTACTTACAATGTCATAAAGAGTGTGTATCAGTATTTGTCGGCAGCATTAACATCATGTGTTCTTTTTATCCCTTTTGTGTAGTTACTTTTGCTGGCAGTATTGCATTTCTTATTGTGCCAATTGCCTCAAAAAATTTTTTTGCTCATATTTGCAGAATTTACATGTACTTAGACTTTTTACTAGCCATTGGCTATGGATCTGTACATGCAGGGCCCGTTATAAAAATAATGCGCATGATTGTCCTGGCATGGCTATCCATGGCGACGTGGTAAAACTGGTTAGGCAACGTTGCAAGGGGCCTGCCCTTCCCACGTACCCGGTCACCAGTTTACTCCTCGCAGTGTGAGCAGAAAAGCATGCCTCCGTGTGAAATGTTTTCTTCAACTTTGTAACACTGAACAGTGGAGTGTTCGCTTGAACAGCGATACACTATCGAGTTTCGCGTGAAGCTTAGAAAGAATGCAACCATAACATTCCGAATGCTTCAAGAGGCCTTCAAGGACGACTGCATTTCAAGATCACAGTGCGGGAGGTGGCACAAGGCGTTTAAGGATTTCCGGGAGGAGGTCATTGACAAACCCCGTTTTGGATGCCCAGCAGTGACCAGAACTGACGAAAATGCAGACCGTCAATTTAGTGTCCTGCAAATTGCTTACACCCTAAACATGTCACAGTGGGAAACGGTCAACTCAGCCTTTTACCTAGAGGTACTCAAGAGATTGAAACACCAGGTCGCTCGCAGGAGGACTGACATCAAAGACATGGTCAATCTCCACCATGACAATGCCCCCTGCCACATGTCCTTCCTCATTGCCAACTTCCTGGCCTGGAGTAACACCCCCGTGGTCCCCCCATCTCCCTTACAGTCCCAACATGGCTCTGTGCGACTTTTTCCCCCCACTGAAGAGATAGCTGAAAGGAAAGCATTGGGGGACCGTGGGAAGCACCCAAAAGCATGTGAAAACGTTCCTGAGAGACATTCCCGTCAAGGACTTTGAAGGTGCCTTCCAGTCATGGCAGACGCGCCTCCACAGGTGCATCTATGCAGGGAGAGAGTATTTTGAAGAATTTTAATCATCTGTACATATCCAATGAATCAGTTTATTTTTCCCAGAAAATGTGCATCACTTTTATAACATACCCTGTATGTTGCATATCTTCCATGATTTAAAAAGAATGGGATTTTGCCTCTGTTCTCTTAGTTTATCTCTTTCTATTCTTACTTATTTCCTGCCACCGCCTCTGCTGACCACCATTAACCGGATAACCTTTCAACAGTTAATTTATTTATTTCATTATTTTGCTTATTTATTTATTTGTTTGTTTATACTTCCCTTATAAGCAACCACTTGCATACATATTTCAGTGCCTTCAATTCCGAAAGGCATTACAGAAGGGAGTGGTAGCTGCAGCAAAATAACAGATGTGGTTGCAATAGCTAACGGCTAGTATGGACAGCAGTATTTTAAAACTGTGCTAGTTTTCTGTGTGCTTTCTTTTTATGAGAAGATTTGACCTTAAACGGACAGTGTTTAAGCTGAATGAAATTTTATCTCCCCGTTTTGTTTAGGTGGAACACATTGCTGGCCTACAATGTTGTTGTCATCTTCATTAAATGTATTCTTCAGGTAATACTGCTTTTAACATTTTTCGCTACCTCTTTTAATGAAGGATTAATGATTTGTTATTGTCAATTTCTTTTTTCTTGACAAACCAAAATTCTATGTACACCCAGTGTGCCACGGCAATACTGTCACAAGTTCAAAGGGCCGAACAGAATGTCTAATACTTTCATCTTTCTGTGTACCAAGTGGTGGTCACATGGTCAGCCCAAATTTGCAGGCTCAGCACCGTTTTAGCTTTCATTGCTTAGACCAGTGAAATTGAAAACTGTTGCAGCAGAGTAAAGGGCTTAATAGAGAACTGCCAGTCTACCTTGCTGGTTGAGCAGCTGAGCCAAAGTATCATGAGCCACCTCTTGATGAAAAGAACAGAGAAGTAATCATACATCTAAGAACTAGGCACAGTAGACCATACACTCTGTGTACTGATGTTGCACATAAGTATATTTGTTGTTCTCCCATTCCTTGGAAATGGTAATGACCTGAAGGGCAATATGAAGAGGTGTTTCCCTGTATGATGATGGCAAATGGCAGTGGATAGTCTAGGGCGTAGCGGTGTGAATAAATGAGTGATAACAATTACCTGCATAGGTCATGTCATCTTAGCCAGTATTATGCTTGAATCCCCCCAAAAAAAAGAAACACACAGGCTCCTTCAGGATTATAGCAGTGTGATTGCCTTTTGGTGAACTCTGGGAACATGACTTGGCTTAGTGTGAAATATGCACAGTAATATCTAAATGTCTGGCTAATAGCTTTACTGGGCACTTTGAGAATAAGCTGTTTGAATTAAATTAGTTGGCTAAGCTAACGTTACTGAGGCTAACCTTAGCTCGCAAGCACTGCTCTGCGATTTCTTAGTGCCACTTTGCATTTTTGCAGCATCCGCATTAAGACTGTGATGCCTGAACTGGTTTGTGAGCATCCACGCCACTTTCTGGTACAGGGTGGTGTGATGGTGTTTTGATGACTATTATACTGTCACATTGGCCCATGGTTCTCAATATAATCCTCAAGAGCATGCAAGTTGCATATGCATTCAAACTCCATTAAAGGGGAAGTCTTATCTTTGTGGCAAATGAGTTCTGCAGAATTCTGCAACATGGAGTAACAATGTGAAAGAAACGATTAGCGTCCACCCGTTTGTAGCACAAGGCTACAAGGACACCTACACAGATTTCTCAGCATTGAAAGCTTCTTAGTTGACAAAAATTCGTACTGCTACAAGGACACCTACACAGATTTCTCAGCATTGAAAGCTTCTTAGTTGACAAAAATTCGTACTGGTCCGGTGTTCAGACAGGACTAATGCCTGTTTGAAGCACTCGCTCAACCAGTCCAGCTAGTCGGAAGGCTAGGAAATCACTGTGTGAAGGCGAATTCATAGGCATTAATATGGCAAATGAGTTCTGCGGAATTCTACAAGGTGGAGCAATGAGATATGCAAGAGAAAATTAGCATCCACCTGTTCATAGCGCAAGGCTGCAAGGAAATCTATCAGGATTTCTCAGAACAGAAAGCATCTAGTTTAATCTTTTTCAAGTGTCATCAGACATGAAAATATTTTTATTTCCAATAGGCCTTCTAAGCATATACTATTTGTTACACAGTAATATTGGCATAGAATGGTTGTCTGATAATTTGTTATGCTAGTGTTTAATATCTCAGGGTTCAATTGTACCTCTAGAATTTATGGCATTGAAGAATGATTAATGCTTTTGGCACATCAAAAAAAGTCTGACTTCCCCATTTCTGGCACAGTCAGTTGTGTCACATGGTGTTTTGTCTGTGTTGAGCCCCCTGCTTTGGAATGGAAAATTAGGTACTGGTACAGTTAAACCTGGATATAACGAAATTGAGAAATTCCCGGAAAGCTTTGTTATAAAGAGGATTTCGTTATATGCAGGTTCGGCACGAAAATTCGAAAAATAAACGCTTAAGTAAGCGAAACGGTTACAGACGGCAGAGCTGACCCAAAACAATTATTTTGGGCGAGAAAACATTTATAGCTGAGAACACTTATGTGACCGCTTATAGTACAGGACCGGCAATAATGCGTTTTTTTCTAACCCCCCCCCCCCCCCCCGGTTTTTTCTGACCCCCCGCATACCGCTTAATGTGCACCCCCCCCCCCCCCCCTCCCTTCCCTATATGAAGGACCGGTTATAATGCGGCTGCCCGGAAATCGCGGACAGTCAAGGTAAGGAGCAGGCTTCACAAAGGAAGTGCGCTGCCCGAAAAAAGCACAGCGAATCACCGTGGAGGAGGAAGGAGTGCGGAACGAATTAACAATGAGCAGAGGGAAGACAAAAAAAGGCCGCGGCAGCAACGCGTCGCGTGCACGCCCTCTGAGGATAGGATTTCCAAGGCGACGGAGAATGTTACTATGGCCGTTTGTCAGCCGCGAACACTACGCACGGAACGCACGCCCGTGTCCTCCAGTTTACCGCTGTTTGTCGCCAGTTTTTTTTTTTAACATTTCACGCGCACTGCCCTTGAATCACCCCGCGATTTCCTGTGCACCCGATCCCTCTTTTGTCAAGGGCAAACTTCCCTTGAGGCGCGCCGCCCGTGACCCCGCGAGCTACGCCTAACAAGCGCTCTCACCTACTGTCAGGTTAGCGAAATGCAGACTCGCGCAGCAACCAAAGAGTCTCGCTGCTAGCAGGTTGAAAAAAAAAAAGCTCATTTCTTTTCTTTCTCTCTTAAACCGGCGCGACTCGGTAACATCAACTGGACAAGGAGGGTGGCGGCTTGGCAGGCTAGGCCAGCTGCAGAAAGCTGCGGGAGCAGGTTTGAAGTGGGGGGGGAAAGGACACGCCCGCGGCGGGATGATCGCCGGGTCGAGGGATGCAGGGATGCAGGGACCGAGTGCACGCACACGTGCACTCGGTCTCGCCTCGCAGTCGTCATGTCTTTGAGCGCGCCAAGCGCGACATCGCCGCTTCGCATTCCGTTGCGGCGGAGGAGGTGCTTCCGGTTGCTCGCGCAAAAGTGACAAAATTTGGGGCAAAATCTCAGGCTGTCGGCGGAGAAAAATCGTTATTTCGAGGGGTTCTCTCGCTGCCACTTCGTTACGTAGAGGTTTCAAATACATGTACTTCTATGGAGTAACGGCGGGGAATAGAAAAACTTCGTTATATCCAGGAATTCGTTATATGGAGGTTCGTTATAAGCAGGTTTAACTGTATAAAATTTGCAAACAGATGTCTCGTAACACAGCACAGAAACACTCAAAGTACAGTAAAAGCACGTTAATTCGGATTTCTAGGGACCGGAAAAGATGTCCGAATTAACCGCATGTCCGAATTATTGACTTGTCAAAATAAACACAATAAATGTACGTAGCACGCTGCAGTACATTCATATCGGGAGTGTGCCGTTTTGAAAGCATGCAGCACCGGCAAAAGGGCTGCTCCCGCAACTGCTGCAGAACAAACTATAGCCATGCTGTCGATGTGATCACAGATAGCATCCACGCAGTGCATGTGCACAGAACGTAAACAAAACTATTTGTGTCAGCTGCTGTGGATGAAAACTTCGTCGCTCACAACGCGATCAGGATGGCATTCATCCATGATCCATGGTGATCCATAATGAGAGAAGGCATTATTTCTTTGTTCTTGGGCCTTGGCCAGTGGCCCAAAAGTCGCCAAATTATCCGATTTGTGGTCAAATCCATTTGAAATAACGAGCATCCAGTCTTATAGTGATGCATATTTTTTATGGGAGCAGAGAGTAAGTCCAAGTTATCTGATTTTCTGAATTAACAAGTCAAATTAACGAGCTTTTACTGTACAAGAAAGAATGGAGTTGTTTTTAAGTATATATTATAAACTTATACCGCAATCTAGAAATGAAGAAAAGCTTTTGCTGAATACATATTTAATTACTTGACTTGTCCCTAAATATTATGTACATTGAAGTGTAATAAACCATGAGTGCAAGCAGTATCTGTGCTGCTAATGTTGTTTTTTTATTGAAATTATTACTGACGCTTCGACTTGGTAGACCCTGTATACAAAAATTTAAACCAGTTCCACACCATAAGAACTGTCGCAACAGCAAAACTCTTCTTTTATCATCAGTTATGATATAACTGGCAAGAGTGTAAAGTTATTGATGTCATGATATATCGCTTAAGTTAGTCGTACATTTGTACTCTCCAAGGACATTGTCCTTTATGAACTGGTAGTGTCTTCATACTCCATCCTTTATCATTATCTACTGAGAGTACCTGATCCTTCACCATGTCCTAATGCACTTATTTGCGTCGCCACGGTAGTCTACTGGCTATGGAACTCTGCCGCTGATCCGAAGGTCACAGGATCGAATCCTGGACATGGCAGCTGCATTTCATCGGCAGTGAAATGTCGAGGCCCATGTGCTGTGCGATGTCAGTGTGCGTAAAAGAACCTCAGGTGGTCGAAATTTCCGGAGCCCTCCACTGCAACGTCTCTCATAATCATTTTGTGGTTTTGGGATGTAAAACACCAGGAATTATCACGCACTTCTTTTTTATTTTTCCTTTCTGTGCATTCCACACTATTGAAATGCTGGTGTCGTTGTGGGGATAGAACTCGCAGCTTTGAACTTTTTCTACACTTTATGGCTCGTTGTAATCATGTAGCACTTGGCTGAGGGCAAAAGTTGGTCGAATGCGGCAGTGGGCAATGGGTCGGGGGCAACAGCGGGTTCACTTTCACTTTTCCCTCCTGCATGATGCCAGATAGACGGCAAAGGGGATAGACAGCATACTATGTTAACAGCTCCACTATTCATATGGTATGCGAAGAGTGCATGCTTGTTCTGTCTTTCTTTATGGCTTGGCAGGGGAAATAAGTGCAAAAAGAAGGCTATGTCTTTGTCAGTATTGAGGGAGTTTTCTGTGAAAGGAAACTAGGTAGTGTGCAAAAGTGAAGTGATACACATGCCAATTTATGATTACTTTCATTGAGAATATGTCACTAACATCAAAAAATTTTTCAGTTGGTTTCAGTATGTCTAAATTTCACAGTATTTCAAATGTTTCATCTATAAGTCCAAATGACTGGGAACAAAGTGAAAACTAAAGTTTGGTCATTTCTAGGTGGTTGGCTGTGTCTTCTTGGACTACTTGTCGAAGTACTCCTGCTGGATGGTACAGCTGTTTGGGATCGCTTGTCTCAAACGAGTGCAGAATGAGGCTCTACCTGGCAAGTTGTGTTATGTTGACTTTAAAATGTCGGCACTTTCAATTTTTTCATGCAGTTCAGCTTTATAGCATCTTGGTAGACATGGTAGATACACATGTCAATTCTTGCAAAGCCATTTTCCAATTTTTTATTCATGCCAGATATATTAATCAAGCAACAAGGCCTTTGTATTAAAGCTGCTGATTCTTTTCCACCACTGATATTTGTGTATGTGTAATTTTGCATTATTCCAGAAATTAAAGGTAAGCATTGTTTTCAGTTTTGAATATAGTACTGGTTCCCGCATCACTGCATTAGTTGCACTGCTTCTTTTGGGCATCGTTCTTATATTGTTCATTCTTTTTGGATCATTGTTTTCGTGCAGAAACAAAAGGTAGGATATTCATCTCTTGAGATTTTGGTTTCGTGCTTGCTTCAACAAAATCTTGTATTTGATGTTACGAGTACAATACAGTACTAAATATGGCTATAGGAGCTTCACATTGTTCTAGCCTATGGCACAGTTTTCTAGTAGTCTTGTGACTTAAGTTCATTGATCATTTGTCCTTGCACCTTCGGAAAGGAATAAGTAGCCAATAAGGATTGGGGGAAAAGAGCACTTTCTTAACATTGAGAAAGAAGGGAAACCCTCTTAAAAATTGCTGCGAAGACTCAGGTAGTGCTATGTGGTCACATTCTTGTGGTGCTGAACCATTCTGTAGTAACACTACTCAGCACTTATAGCAAGGTGGACATTTGTCGTGTTTGTCAGAAGCACTAATAAGTAATAATCAGAAATTCAGTAACATTATATGCTTGGTTTTATATACAGTAACAATGTACATGGGAAGCACTTAATCTTAAAGGGGCCCTGAAACGCATTTTACGCACATTGATTTTATTGTACCTTTGCTTTGTGTGGGACTTGATGATTACCAAAACACCTGTGAAAGCGGCGAAATTGAACCGTATTATATTTTAATTTGTACCTGAAATCGGTTTCCGCGCTGACTGCAGCGCCATACATCAACAGTTTCTCCAGGCGGATATGACATCTCCATGCTGGCTTTGCTGCAGGTTCTGATTGGCCGGGAACAGTGGGGAATAAAAATATGCACCACACATACTTACAATGCATCGAATACAAGAAATTTCAAATTGAGAATGTGTTTTATTCTTGCTGGAGCTACTAAAAGGTACAAATTTGTGCATTAAAATTTCATTTTGCTTGTAACTGACACAAGGAGTGCTGTGCGGCCCATGTGGTGGTTGTGGTAGGAAGGCTTCGGTTTCGGTTCGGTTCGGTTCTGCAAGATGTAAGCCTCGTTTTGATTGGAAACAGCGTGCACATCCCAGGGTGCCGATATCTGTCGTCTGCTTTTATTTTGAATTTGTAAGTTCAATAACTACATTTGTGTGCATCCACCTCAAAAATTCTTTTTGCATTTACCTCAGAAGAATACAAGGAGCCTGTTTCTATGCAAAACTCGGTGAGTAAAATATGGTTTCGGGGCTCCTTTAATATGTACTATATATTCACTCTATAAATTACGTATCATCTGTTATATTTAGAGTTGTCCAAATAGCAAAATTTTGAGTGTGCAGTAAATTCAAATATTTATGTTCACGTGCGAATCAAATTGAATGTTTTGAATAATACCATATCAAATTGTGGAGAAATGTGCTGTAAACGTAGTAAAAAAAATTATTGTTTGGCTTACGTGGCACCCTACCTTAAGTGTCAGGTAGAGAAGACGAGGCTGGATGGCTTAACAGGCGATAGGGCTCCCGATCAACACAAGCACGAGTGCATTACTAAATCTAGGTCTACACAGTAGGCTGGGTGAGTTGATAGAGGCACAGAACATAGTGCAATATGAACGCTTTTCCAAAAGCATGACGGGCAGATACATATTAGAGAAGTTGGGAATCAGCCATCATGCTCAACACTGTATCAAACGCGATGTACCACGCAACGTCAAGGATAGGTTAGTCGTCCTTCCCTTGCCGAAGAACATGCATCCAGAATACCACCGAGGTAGGAAAGAAAAAAGAGCACAGGATATCGAAAGGAAGTACAGCAACAGTAAAGACACGGTGTTTGTAGACGTGGCCGGATACACGTGCAGGTGCAGCTTCGCAGCCGCGGCAATAGATCACAAGAACTCTTGCATCAAGAGCATCGCGGTACGCACAGAGCACGTGGAGATGGCAGAGAAAGTGGATATCGTGCTTGCGGTGGCCACCACCACGGCTGATGTGGTCATTAGCAACTCACAGACAGCAGTCCGCAACTTCGCCAACGGCCGAGGACAGGGACATTTACATCTTGTGGGTGCCCACAAACACCAGCTCGCTCACCGGGAATGCAGCGGCGCATGGGGCAGCTTGAGTGCGTACAGACCGAGCCGCCACCGTCAACACCACCGCCGCTTCCCTCGCGACGTCGAGCGGGGAGTGGGAGGATCACCTCACCAGTTTCAGGGACATAACGCAGCACTACAGACTGGCCAGTTGCAAATTTCTACCACCACACCAAAAGCTAAACAAGAAATGGGCTGTCATGTGGCGACAGCTGCAGACACGAACTTTTCCGAACCCTGTGATCTTAAATGTCTGTTACCCAGAGCTCTATTCTTCAAGCTGCACATTTTTCGGAGCCAGGGCAACCCTAGAACACATGTTATGGGAGTGTGAAGGGGGTGGGGTTCCAGACAGAGACGCAGCCTCGCACCGAACGCGCAGGTAGACTGCACTGCTCGGCTTTGCTGTCGGGGACCAACCCTGGGCCATCCAGCGGGCCGAGGAAGCATCCAGAGCTCAAGGGCTCGTGGCCGACACCAAGGCGGGAATATTCGCCCGAATCCCCAAACAACTTGCCGGACTTTTAAAATAAAGCTGTTTCCTCCTCCTCCTTCACATGTATGCCCACAGTGTCATTACAAAGTCCTGAAGAACAGTCCAACACTGAACTGTGCAACAGAAAGCTGAGGCAACTTCGCCGCAGTACTGCAGTATAGTACGCGTGTTAGCTTCGCCACAATACGCGAGTGCTAACTACGTGAGTGCTAACTTCGCCGCAGTACGCGAGTGCTAACTTCGCCGCAGTACGCGAGTATTCACTGCAGCTCACGGGTTTCAACGTTGCTGCAGTAAACGGTTGTTAGTTTAGCCGCAGTACACCAGTGTTATGCGGCGAAGCGCACTACTTGCGGGAATGGGCCACTTGTGGTGAGACAGCATATTTTCCCCCTTCTTTACCAACTGACCATTTGAACTGTTCGAAAGTAAAACTTCAGTGCAAATTGAATCAAATACCAAGTGCTGTTAGAAAATTATTCAAAATTTTGAATATTTGCACAGCTTTAATTATATTGTTTTGTTTATTTTGATGCTTGAACTGTGTTCCTATGCTGTTATTCAACTAACAGTTGTAATTTATTTAAAGAGTTATTTTCATCTTCCTCAGGTTTCTCATTATTTTTTCTTTCATATATGGCTGTATGCAGGCCTGTAGGCAGGAACTTTTTTTGGGGGGTTGGGGGGAGCATTTCCCGAAGGCCTTGACTGTTTGAGAAAAACAGTTTCATTATTTATTTTCAGTAAAAATTACAGTATGTACATTACGTGACTTTTTAAATGCAACATATAAATTGGCTTAAATTTTGTTATTAGCAGTACACTGTTATTAACACTAAAGCCCCAACCAAAATTTCTGGTGGGGCCCGGTCCCCGAGGGCCCCCCCCCTTGGCTACGGGCCTGGTTGTGTACATATATATATATACAGTATGCACGTGTATATGTGAGCATGCAGATATACAGACTAACTAGTGCTGATCTCGTTTCTTGCATTATTGTATTGTCTCTAGGTTTTGTCTTATATGTGCTATATGTCGTTAAAGGGGTCGTGAAAAGAATATGGAGCTGCCTGATTTTGATTTTACTGCTTCAATAAGCATTCAACATGCCATTTCTGAAGTATTTTGGCGCAATATTCAGTGTGCATTTAACCCATTCGCTTCTGTGGCTTTGGTGCCCGTTCCTGCAAGCTGTACTGCGCTTTTTTTGCACCACGGACTGGCATGTACGGCGTCATATAGAAACCTGCATAACTTAGGTTATTACGTTCCGATTTTAAGACTTTTTGTTTTATTTTGTTTGGGAATGTCTCGTGGAAGCACTGCACTCGATTGTCTTGCAAACGTTGAAGCTGTTGAAGCTGATGGACTTGGTATATACGCGCACTGCTTTCACAATCACTGCTGCTCTCACCATCTCTCTCATGCCCGCTACTTCCTTGCCCTTAGATATGCTCCTGATTTATCAGTACAGTGATCACTTTGAAAGACGAGTTTGAGAATTTCCTCACACATGGGACCGTTCTTTCACGAAGCCACGCTTCAGGCGCAGCGGACGACTTTGCAGTGGAAATAGAGCTGGCAGCTTTAATTTTTTTTCAAGCAACCGAGTTCAAAAACAGCGGACAACTATGTACATCTGGTGTAACAAGAAAAAAACCATCCAAAAAGAGTGTTGAGAAACGCACATTCTACCGGGACCTCCTACAAACCACGCTTTACCCGGAGGCTGGCGAATCGCTGGCTTTTTGCTCTTTGTCCTTGGCAGAGGTGGCGGCGGTTCGCTGGCTTTGGAAGCGAATGGGTTAATAATGCCCATTTGAAATCCTAACATCCTTGTGCTCCTGAAACAACCATGCAACACTACAGGCCGGCATAGGTACTATTCATTGATGTTTCATTGACATTAGCTCAAGGTATTTAAAAGTGCAAACTTATCGTTAAGTTTTGTTTGCTCTAAAATAACACACACTATAGTGCCAACGTTCAGAAGCAAGGCTGGAGCATAGTGTGTACCCATGGCCTCCGAGGATGGCAGAGGCTCGGAGGCCATGTTGAAGACTTGGGTGGCTTCAGCTGCAGAGTAGAGGGGAATACATGCTGGGAAATCAAAACCAAGGTTTTTACTGTTCTAAATCAACCCAGACGTTGCAACAAAACATGATATGTTATAGGTTGGAGGGCCAGTATTTTAAAACCACGCACCTTACAAAATTTTCAGAAAACATTTCACGACCCCTTTAGGATCAATTGTTTATCTACATTTGAACTTTTTTTCATTTTATTCCTCTTTTACCATTCATGCTTCATTAGATTTAGGCTAACTGTGTCATTGAGATTGCCTTCAATTTGTGCTTTTTGTTTTATTGTAACAAACATCTTGCCTGTGCCACCCATTTCTAATGTGCCGTGGTCCCAGTAAAGTCCATTAGAGGCTTTTCAATCCCAGCTCTTAGCATCCCGAAAGTTGAAAATATAGTTTGAAAGTTTGAAGAAAATGTGGTGCTGGAAGTTCATAGGTAAAGCTCTTTCAGGATCTTGTGACTGCTCTACATATATGAGCCTGCATTGGTAGCCTAGTAGGTAGGATTTTGCACTGCTAAGCTCAGTGATGCAGCTGTGATTCCCTACTTGGGCAAATGCATGTACTTAATGGGGCAAAATTCAAGAACACCCATGTACTGAGATTTAGCAGAATTAGGTGCACACTCAAGGGCAACTCCGGTGATTTTTCAGTGTCCACTGATTCATTATCATCATCAGCAACAA
Source organism: Hyalomma asiaticum (assembly GCA_013339685.2). Classification (NCBI taxonomy): domain Eukaryota; kingdom Metazoa; phylum Arthropoda; class Arachnida; order Ixodida; family Ixodidae; genus Hyalomma; species Hyalomma asiaticum. The sequence goes on from CM023481.1 coordinate 205,307,728, forward strand.
AATATTCAATGCATGTTCTCTTTGGTACCGTAAAAATATATGCCAAGCCTGGCGATTACAAGTCATTTAGTTTTTCTAAAAATGAATTTTAAAACCTCTTAAGGATTCCCACACGGGCCACCCTGGGATTTGACGTCATTACCTAGAACTCTGCCTACCTGAGCAGGCAGGAAGTCAAAAGTAAAACAATCATCGCTATCAAGTTCAGAAAAGCCGGCATAACTCAATACATCATAGGATGACATCGTCACTTTCGTTTTTGTGGCGCCAGTTCAGTATTTCTGATGGCAGTGAGGCTGTGATGTGACAGCATACGCTGCACAAAGCTTCTACCCGCGTCGGTTTTGGTTTGAACACATCATTCAGTTGGTTATACAAAATTATTGGTGAGCTTTTAAGCAACTTGAACCACCCTGCCTAGTACGGGAATATAAGTATAATTGGAAAACAGCAATATTAGAACGGTGAAAAAAGTGCAGGAGTTTCCCTTTTAAGAAACCTGGGTGATCAAAATTAACCTTGAGTTCCCCAGTATAACATGCCTCATGATCATGTCATGTTTTTGACATGGAACCCTAGAAATTATTATTAAATATAGATGCACAGCCCTGTGGGTCAAATTAAGTCTGATTCCCCCATTATAGGAGCCTCATAATCGTATCATTGTTTTGGTACATAAAGCTTCAGATAATTATATGTGTGGTTTTATCATTTAGTTTCTCAATGGCAAAATTATGAAATGTCCCACACAGTAGCAGCATCATGCTGTTACGTAGACAGGTACCTTGCATTGGCCTGAGGACACACTCATTTTTTTACTATACTCCATTTCACTACTACCGTGCAGCAATGCTAAAGCTACGAGGTGTAAGCAAGCCCCATGCTTTGCATAACAAAACATATGTCCATATGTAAATGCCAGTGTTGTCACAGAAGAAAAGTAGCTATTTATGTTACTTGTTACACTGCAAAAAAAGAAAAAAAAAAGGAACACATCACTGTCATATGTTATCCACAAGGAAGCATTACTGTTACCAAAAAAAGAAGTGATATCTGTTACTTCTTACTTTACTCTGTGGCCAGAAATTTGGTTCAGTGAATCTTTGCTGTATAAACCCAAAATAACTATTTTATGAAGATCATATTTTAGTTCACATAATTTTTCTCTCCCAAACCCCTATTTTAAGTGCTGACTTAACAACATTGCTTCACACAAATGTGCTGGTACTCTGCTGCTGATCCAAGGGTCACAGGATCGAGTCCCGGCTGCCACGGCTGCGTTTCGGTGGAGAAGTGTTGAGCATGATGACAAACCCCATGTGGTCGAAATTTCCAGTGTCCGCCACTACATCTCTCATAATTAAATCGTGGATTTGGGACGTAAAACCACAGAAATCAATCATCAGTATTGTAGTGACTTAAAGTTACCTGTAGAGTTCATATTCTAAATTCTAAGTTCTAAATTATTTTTCATAAGCTGATAAATCTGATTGCTCATTATAACAGCTTTCTTCTGTTCATACTATGGTGCTGAAATTTGGCACGTGTTCTAATGACAAAAGGATAAACCATCCCTAAATTTTTTCTTAAGGTTGGTGCAGCAGTTCAAAAGTTGACTCTTCAGCCTAGTATTCCTTTAATTAAGGTGATTCTTGGTGCCCAGTTTGCATGAACTGCCACATATTTTTGACGAGAAGGTGAAAGTACCAATAATGTCCAACTGAAACGAGGTGGCACAGTCCAAATTGCCATTGTCATCAGCTTGAACCACTGGAAAGCTAAAATGCGTTTACCACTATTTGTGACGTCACATTTATAATGTGCCTTCAGGGAAGTGTGGATGCCATCCATGATCATATTTTTAGTAATGAAGGGTTCAGCCACAGCGGTTGCATAAAAGTAGGTTTGTTTTGACTGGATGCATGTCAACTGCATAGATGCTGTAAATGACCAAGGCAGTGGCTTTCGGTAGACTACAGTTTGTTCAATAGCAGCTGCCGTGAACAGTATAATTTTCACCAGATGCCTTCAGAACTGTGTGGTCACAATTGTGAGCATGAGCAAGAGACTCTTCCACTGTTCCACTGTCACTGAATGCACGTAGGATGTGCATGCTTTCCCAACTGCATGGACGCTATCTGTGATTGCATCGCTAGCAAGCACAAATTCATGGACAGGAGATGCAGCATTCAATAGTTTTGTTTGGAGTCTGTGAGTATAGGCTAAGTGCATGGCTTCTGAAATGTGTGGATGCAATGTATGATTGCGCTGCCAGCAATGACACTTAATCAGCAGATTCTGCACTCAGTGGTTTCATTTCTACTCTTAGCTCATAGGCTGTGCTTGCCTTGTGGGCACTGCCTATGATGGCTCTATGGGAAACCATAGTTTCATGCGCAGTGGAAGCATTGCTTAGTAGTTTTGTTTTGACTTGGTGTGCTACATGCAATGTTACATTACCCAAACATGGCAAAAGCTGTTGAAGATGAAGATTGATTCTACTGTAGCCTATATGCTGGCATCAAACTCTGGCTAAATCACAATGGGTGAATTTGTTGCTGGCCAGTTTACCAGCGATAGGATTGTCAGCACATGCGCAGTGGTGTTGGAGGAGGTGGTAACCAAGGAAAGTAGTGGAAAGAGAGAGAGAGTGAAGAGCACATTCTAGATTAAGAGTTGCACCACTGTCACATTGTGAAGTGTGCCTCAAGATGACGACAATAATGGCTTTTACACTGCTCTTATGCAAAAGAACAGGATTGTATATTTATTAAGAAAAGCCCATTGATGTAGTAGACGTTTGTTTGTTCTTATACTCCTGATCATTTGTATCTTTTGTCCAGTCTTGTAAACTCTGTCATATTTTACTGTGGTAGCACACATGAGAGCATCTAAATCTTGACATCTCATTTGAAATGATTACAGTGTGAAAACAAAATGTCTTTTATTTTTGGCTTCATTGTGTGGTGCTCTCTGCTTTCATGCAACTTCATCAACAGGAATGCTCCACCAGAATGGTCTAGTGGCTGTGGCACTCGGCTGCTGATTCAAAGGTTGCGGGATCGAATTTCACCTGTTGCGGCTGCATTTTGATGGAGGCGAAATTTTGAGGCCCATGTACTGTGTCAATACACATTAAAGAATACGAGATGGTCAAAATTTCTGGAGCCCTTCACTGTAACGTCTCTCATAATTATATTGTGGTTTTGGACATAGAACCCCAGAAGTCAATAAGGCAGTTCATTAACAGGAAGACATTAGTTTCCCCATGAAACATGTAGGGAGTCCTTTGCAGGTGCTATGGTGACAAGGGCATGTATTTGGTATAGATTTACCTGTTATGCTAAACCAACTAGCTTGAATTTATGCTCTTGTGGGCTTACTGTGTATTGATATTGTGAATGCGTAACCCAGTTTCCCACTCTTGTGCTAAACATCATTTGAACTGTGGCATAATTTCTGGAACACGCATCTCCCAATGTAGTTTCACTAGGGATAGTGGAGAGTAATGTACGCCTGGATGTTGATTCTTAACTGTAGTTTCAGTTCAGGAATTGTTTGATGTATCTGCATAAAAAATTTTTAGTGGGTAACTTTTGCCACTTCATATGAAATCTCATTACTTCCCCAATACCAGGGATCCAACAAACCAACATCAGTTCTTTCATCAGTTTTCTGTAGTTTTCAAGATGAACTAAAGTCATCCATGTGCAGAATTGATTTCTAAGCTTTGCGTTGTGTACCGCCGCACATATTGTGAAGCAGTGGAGCTTTTAAACAGTTTGAAAGTGTAACTGCTTGCTTTGCACCTTGCATATGCAAGATGCATAGGACAGCAGAAAGTCAGATATACCCATTCTATGGGCAAGGAACCAATTATCTACTGCATCTGTGTGGCTGCAGGCAGCAGCACTGCATTACCCAGTACAGGGGGCGGAAGCTGCCGTGTACCTCTAGATGAAGCTGGCCTACTTTGGGATGGCATCTGCCTAGCCTTCTTGCTGATGCAGAAGCGGCTGTTCACATCCTATTACTTCCATCATCTCATCATTGAAATCTTGGCCCAGCAGCAGCTGGCGTCACGAGGAGCTGAAATGATACACGAAATCCAGATGAAGGATGTGCAAGTAAGACATGGCAAGCATAATGCTTGTCATCTGCATAATACCTGTGTGCCCAAGCAGGGATTCTTATGCGTTAAGTACAACATAGTATAGTAATTTCTTTACACAAAAGAGCAGACTTTGTGGAGCACCCGTGGTGTAGAAATTGGCGCATGCTTTAGTATGCTAGGACTGGCAGCGGATACTTGACACGGAAGCTGCCATCACCTGTGGGTAGTCATAGTGTATTTAAAAAGAATACCATTAAAATTGAATTGAATGTTAATTAACTTTTTTATAAAGGACAGGAAGGACTATGTCGCTTCATTTGCTATTCAGAAAGAGTCATCTTTAGCTCAGTTGCATTGTTCATGAATGAAAGGTCATGAATGAAAGACTCCTAAAATTGCCTCAGTTTTACTGTACAAATAAAGACATAGTAGAGCACAGTAAGTTTGATTGGCTCTTAACTGATTGAAAATGCTGTCACCTCCTGTTAAAGGTTATACATGCTTACATAATACCCAATATCATCTAACTGATAAGAAAAATGGTGCATGGGCTCCATCAGACTGATTTACTTAAGGTTGAAACTTGGTGGCAGAATAAAATAAAGGCAAATTTTCCTTGGCCAAAACATGCTCATTCAAAACAGCACAGAAAGTGCAGTCGCTTCAAGCAAAGCTTGTGAAAATGGGCAAGTCATAAAGCATAAAGTGCTTTCATGTTAAGCAGCTAAAGTAACCCTGATGGATTATTTCGGACTGAAACTGTTACACTTTCATCAGGAAAGACAAATATTTTGAGGAAGTAACAAACATGTCATTCAAATGCAACAAAACTTGTTGAAATAAAAAATTTATAAACGTCATTTTCATGTACATACGTCCAAGTTGATGCAATGACACAGTGGGCTCCACAACCTGCTTATAAACAGCCATCATTTGTATGAAAGCTTGCCTAGTGGATTTTTTGCTATGATACCGTGATATTTGGCTGAATCAGATATTAATTATTTACCAGTTCTAAATTAAAATACACACAGAAAAGCAAATGCTATTTCTTTCAAAGTCTGAAATATTCTTAGACCTGTAACAGGTTGTTCAGTCGGTTACATGGGCTCTCCTTTTTAGCAGTTCCCTTACAATAAATGAGCATCTGAAAAGGCTGTGTAACTTTCTCTTCTACTTCATACAGGAACAAAGAGCTGCCGAGAGAGACATCATGGAGAAAATAAAACGAAAGATGGACAAAATTCGGGCAAACCAGCACAAGGTTAGGGCTGGTGAATATGTTGAACCAGAGACTCACTTTCAAGGTAAGTGTCTGTTCTTTTTTTTTTTTTTTTTGCTGATTTCTCATAAGGTTTATATAGTAAATTATGAATAAAAAAGAGAGATGTCAAATATATGTGGCACTGTATGGTTGCAGGTACTGAAACAATGTTTGTGCTCTTGTTTGCTTTCCGATGTGCTTGGAGTGCCCGAATGCTAGGCCTTAGTTTGTCCTCCCTGAACATTGTGTGCCTAATGTCTCGAACACCATAGCACAGCCTCAGTAGGTGGTGAAGTTTTGTCATAAATGTAGATGACAGCCACTTACAACAAGCTTGATGCTTTTTGAAATGACCTCCATGTACAGTTGTGGATAAATAAAATGCAAACAAAAAATTAAAAAGGCAGAATAAGTTTTATGAGTGCTAGCTCATACCAATAATTATGTATGTGTTTGCTAAAGATGGTTTATGCCTCAAAATAAGTGTGCAAGTGAATATTATGCTGACATTAAAAGTAGTGGCAGAAACAGGAATGAAATTATGGCATCTTAGTTACCTCAAACTTGTTCGCATTTCAGTAGTGTATGACCACACCTGAAATTGCAAGGTTTATTACTTGGGGAGTAGTGGAGGCCAAGTGGATTTACCATTTATAAGGGTGTGTAAAAAGTGAATTTTATAACCAAATTTAGTATGAATCAAATACAAATCAAACATTAGAATAATTTTTGGATAGTGAGACAACCGTTTTTAAAATATCACTAAAATATTCCACAACATTTCATTTCAAATGTTGAAAAACTTAAATAAAGAAGCATTATGATTATACTTTTACCATCAAAAAACACATTTATGTAAACTGATCTAAGCTTGTATATTGCAGCAACTAGAGCCTTCTAGGTATATTGTAACTGTATGTTGAAATGCAGCAGTGACTGCAGTACTCAAGGTGGTACTTTGTCACCGCATATTAAGTAAAACTAAGGCGTTAGAATGGAACAATGTTTAACCAAACACTGTACATACCCACCAATCTCATGATAATGATATTGGATTGATGACACTTTTGCTTCGGTGACTCTGGAGTTTTAAGCAAAATCCTTTATGGGGTGATTAAGGTAGTGCTTATAGTCTCGCAAAAGCTCACGCAGTACACATCTTGGTAATTCATCGATTAAAGCAAGAAAAATTACCCTTATTCCAAGATTTCCTGCCTGTGGGGCTTTTCCACAGCTGCTGATTCCTGAAAAATATTAAAAATTATGCAGTATTACAAATGTGCACCATTTGATTTGTGCAGGGAATCATATATGATGCTATTTGGTTTATTTAAAATTTTTGAATATTTGTACACCATAAATTTTTTATTGCTTCATTTAAAACAGGCGTTTCTTGGTTAGTTTTGCATGTGTTCATTCCGACAAGGTTAATATATTTAAGCTGGTATTGACGTCCACAAAGTAGAAGTGCCCTCAAAGTCCACCTGAGCATTGGCACGCTCGAGTACAAAATTAATCTGGAGTCCCTCACTACAATATCCCTTAAAACCTTATTGTGGTTTTGGTGCATAATGCCCAGCATTACATTATGTTACTCTCCTAGCAATCTCCAGTTCTCCTTTATTGCATGAGCTAAATTAGTTATGCTAGCAAATTTCCTAGACCTATCACAAGTTTATAATTGCTTGACGGGCTACTGGGGACCCTTCTAATGTACTGTGAAGTTAACGTGCATATAGCTCTAAGATTTTGGGTGCATGTAATACACGTTATTCTGGTGCCAAATGAAGCTGAACTTTTCTCAAGTAATACTAATTTCTGGAGTTTTACACGTCAAAACTGCGGTATGGTTAGGAGGCACATCATAGTCAGGGGCCCTAGATTAATTTTGGCCACTTTAAGTTCTTTGCACCTAAACCTAGCAACACAAGTGTTCTGGCTTTTTGCCCTATTGAAATATGGCTTCTATGGCCGAGAATCAAACCCACATCCTCAAGCTTAGCAGCGCGAAAGCTTTCATTAGGGTTCGCACCATTGGACCTGAATGTAAATTTAGCTAAAAGAAATAGCTAACCTGAAGTGTGAAGGCAATGTCCTTTTTCTATTCTTATGTTTATACAAGGCACCTGGCGCAACACTTATCATTGGGTGGTGGACAAGTGGTGTTTACACTGCCACTGCATCATAGATAGTCGTAAAAGAACAGAGTGTTGTGGTTCTTGCGTATTCTTCCTGCACATTCCAGCAAGACCTGCCCAGCATGATCCACCAGACCAGCATTTTGGTCACACTAAAGGGGCCCTGCAGCACTTCTTGAACATATAGTCATAAAACAGTGCCTATCAGTAGTGGAGGCTCCTGTGAACATGTGAGTGAAATATTGCACTATACACACCAGACACTTTGCAATTTGGTTTCAAATACAACTCAAAATGGCCTGCCCTTCTTTGAACAAATTGCGTTACAAGGAACACCGACTACATCGCTTGAGGGTTAACTACCATTGGCTGATTTCATTATTGTCAAAACATGCTCAGTAGTGCTTTATTTGATCATTTTTAGTTAAGCAGATGAATAAAATGCATGTCTATCTATGTTTAAAAACAATGAATAAAGTCAAGTGATGGTGCTCCTAGTGATGTAATTTGTTGGAAGAAGAGCAGGCGTGTTTCAGCTGCATTTGATCACCTGCTCACATCACTACTGATCGACACCATTACCTATGTTCAAAAAGTGCTGCAGGCAGGACTGGGCAAAGGTACTTTGCAATTGTATTATGATGTGATACAAGATAGTTCAATACAGTGTATAAATTTCTTATTATGGATCTATATAATGTAGCAGCAAACGTATATACACGAAAATGACTGCTTATAAATTTTTTACTTCAACAAGTTTTGTTTCACTTGAATGGCATGTTTGTTACTTCCTCAAAATATTTGTCTTTCTTGCTGAAAGTGTAATAGTTTGTCCGAAATAATTCATCAGGGTTACTTTAGCTGCTTAACATGAAAACTCTTCATGCTCTATGCTGTCGGCAGTTTTTTTTATTGTCACTTCTAATTGTGTCACTGCTGTGCTTGCTAACCGGCTAGCAAGTTTCAAATGAATTTGAAAGATGTCAATAAAGGGCCTCTGCATGATGGTGCAGATATCTTTGTAAAGTCTTACCTTGTCCATAAATGTCTGTTTTTCTCAACATCGGATCACTTGAGAGGTGTACAGCAGCAACAACGTTGGCAGTGACATATGTTTTGTGATGGATTGTCGTGATTGCAGATCACGCAAAGCTACACTGACTATTCATATTTTATTTGTCTGCTGGTCAAAATGCATTCGTTAGTGACTTATTCATGAATGTGCATTTGAATGTGCGTTAGTGACTTATTCATGAATGTGCAATTTTTTCTTCTATGACAAAATTTACAGCACATTGACTGAAAACTTGTTTCATAAGTCGCAGGAATAGGTAAAGAAAGAAGCTGAAGAAGCAGCGAGGTAGGAAATAAGACAAGAACCATATAGGACAGTACAGTAATGAATGCTGTGGCCTAAGAGTTTGTCAGATTTTCAGAGGTTGTTGATTGTAACCAGTACCTCTGTGTACTATTTATATTGTATAGAATGCCATGTGTTTTGAGGTGTTTTCTATAAAGGTTTCATGTGCTCAGACATTAGGACCTGTCTTATTCCCTTTGTTAAAGGCGTACTGCCACGAAAAATTTTCAGTTGGCGTTTTTTTTTTTTTTGCATGAAATGAAAGGCCAAGCCCTCCAGCGCCCAGAAAACGTACTGGTAATCGTGAGCGTGCTGTGAAAATTTATTGACAGCATGCCTTTAAAAGCTGGTTCCGGTTCCTACTGTAACTTGACGTCACGACACAGTATGTGCGTAGCAATGAGCCCCTCGTGACGTGCTTCCGCAATAAGTCATGACGTTTTCGCCCAGTGATCTCTCGCGTGCAGCGCCTGTAGCAAGTACGGGGTCAGCGATGCACGAAATTTTGTACAGCGACTCCGCGACGACAGCAAACACTTCGGCACAGTGCAAGATGCAACGTACGGCACGCGCGGTGGGTGTCGGCGTGGCTCCGGAGCCCGCGATAAGCTCAGGTGGCCTCCGAGACATCCGCCAAATCTCGGAGATGTAGTGTTGTCGCGTTGCTTCTGCTTCCCCGCTAGGCAATCTACCCCGACTTAATCGCGAGCTGCTCTTTTGCTCGAAGCTACTCAGCAGTGAGCACGTGAAGGCGGAGCTGTGGCACCAATGGGCCACACGCGAGAGCCGGCCCCCAGAAGAGTGGAGCTCACGATCATGGCCACAGGCGAAAATAAGCGGGAAACGCGAGAGTTCGCACACGCATAGAAATGTCTCAGACTTGAGCCGCAAGGTCCGAAGAAAGTGAGAGTGCACGAGTACGCCGTGCAAGGCAGGTGCGCGAGCATGGCGCCGCTGTGCATACCGTGGTCGTGCAGGCGAGCGCACAAATGCAATCCCGGGCCTGCGGGGAGAGCCGCTGGGGGTAGCCAGCACGCGCGGGGGATATTCAATGAGAAGACATACTTAGCAGCACGGATGATGAGTACGCAAGCGAGCGCGATACGATGCGGCATACTACTGTATAGCTGTAAAGTGGCTGCCCCAAGACGCTCTCTACGTCTGGCTCTTCTAGTCGCAATACTGCGTGACATTTGGTGGAGGTGCGGGGTAGCGATCCCTGTACCTCTCGACTACGGCGACTGAACGGCAAGAGCAGACGACCGAGAGTGACGTGCAAGCGGCCATTTTGCATGGTTTTGCTCCTGGCGTCATCACAACTTGCCATACAGCTAAAGTGGCTGCTAGAAGTCACCAAAATTTGTACTGTAGCCTGACGTCACACTAGTGTCGATGCCGGTAGGCACACCATGTGAAAATTGATTTTGATGTCTAATTAAGATATCTTATCAGCTTTTCCTTAGCTTAACATTTGCTCAGAGCTGCCTACGCATACAGGAGAGTTGTACCGTGCAGTGAACTCGGCTTCGAAAATAGGTGTCAGTACTTCTTTAACATTGCCCACCCCTGGAAAGTTCCATGACAGCTTGAAGGCGTGGAGCATGTTGACTATAATGATCGAGCAAATCAAACATTTATGATGTATAAATAAGTGCTAGTGCATCCATAATGTGCAGCCTTTGTGGCTTTTTCATATTTTACAGAATTCCTATAATGTAACATATAGCACAAAAAATTGCTTTTGGTACTGCAAGCACCAATGATATTGTTACACACAGACAAGTCTATGTACAGCTGTATTTACAAGCACTGCCGTAACTGTACACAACAAGAACAACCCACGTTAGGCTGTCACTTCGTCATTGTCTTCTCTGGCCCAACCTCGAAACAGCTTGTATTTGCGTATGTGCCGTAGCACGACCCCCGGCGGTAGAAGCTCCATCTCGGAGCAGCTAAAAAGTGTTGTCGGAAGTATAGTGGTAAGGCTTCAGCAGCGAGACATGAACGACGTCTCTGGATGAGTTGGGATCGGCCTGGGTGGATGAGACGGGAGCAATTTCGTACGTGACGGGAGTCACTTGGCGCAACACGCGGTACAGTCCAGCATATCGGGAAAGGAGCTTTTCGGATAGGCCCACACGGCGGCATGGAGTCCAGAGGAGCACAAATTGACCAGGCGAAAAATATAGCTCGCGATGTCAAGCATCGTAGCGACTCTGCTGTCCGCTTTGACGCCGTAAGACGAACACGGGCAAGCTGGTGAGCGTGATCCGCCCATGCAATGGCTTCATGAGCATATTCAGTGGTAGCAGTGGCCGACGGAGGGAGCATGGTATCTAGAGGTAACGCCGACTCTCGTCCGTACAACAGCTAAAACGGCAAAAATCTAGCAGTATCATGACAAGAGGAGTTGTATGCAAATGTGAAGTAAGGAATCACGACGTCCCAGTCGCGATGATCGTCGGAAACGTACATGGCCAGCATGTCTGTAATGGTGCGATTTAAGCGCTCGGTGAGACCGTTGGTTTGGGGTGGTATGAAGTGGTCAGTTTGTGTTGAGTGGAACAAGAACGGAGGATGTCGGCAATTACCTGGGACAAAAAGTTACGGCCACGGTCAGTAAGTAGCTGTCGCGGAGCACCGTGAGGGAGGATCACGTCACGTAGCAGGACGCGAGTGATCACATAGCGCGTGGTGTAATCTGTCGCCACCGCTACCCACTTGTTTCCTGAGGCTGATATGGGGAAAGGGCCTAGAAAGTCGACTCCGACGCAAAAGAAGGGTTCTGCGGGGATATCAATCGACTGAAGGCGACCGGCGGGTGGAAGGGGAGGCCGTTTGTGACGTTGACACGATTCGCAGGCAGCCACGTAATGGCGGACAGAGCGTGCAAGTCCCGGCCAAAAGAAACGGCAACGGACGCAGTCATACGTGCGGGATACACCGAGGTGTCCGGCAGTGGGTGCGTCATGAAGTTCTTTGAGTATGCTCCAGCGTAGGTGTCTAGGTACAACTACGAGCAGGTCAGGTCCTTCGGGGCGAAAATTACAGCGGTACAGGACGCCATTCCGAATGAGAAATCACCTGACAGAGGCATCATTGGGCGACGATTTTATGTGGTCGATCATAGGCAGAGACTACGGGGGGGCTCGGGGGCTCGAGCCCCCCCCCCCCCCGAACCTTCCAGGGGGGCATAGCCCCCGCTGGAGCTCGGAGAGGAGGATCGTTATGTGTAGTTCAGAAGTATAATCGTAACGGGCTGAACACTCTCAGCAAAGCATTATTAATATTGATAAATGATGCGCCAATACACGCGAAGATGATGAACTCACATGGGTAGGAAAGCATGCATTGCTTTCCTCCCCATGTGTGTTGCGCATAGGTCCGGCTAGCAACCACAGCTCGCGGTGAGGCCACACTCGCCGATCCACGTGCCTGGCATGTCAACGACCGGCGATGAAAGAAGAAACACCTCCTTTCGGGACTGTACCACGGGGAATACAGAGGCCGACTGCACCAGTGTTGTGCGGAGCGTCGTTCCAAGGAACGACGTTCCTGGAATGAGTTCCTTTTGGGAGGAACGAAGGAATGCCATCGTTCCTTTTAGGGTTGGTGGAACTGTAACGGTAACGCGTTACATTTACGAAGGAACGGCAAAGGGAACCGCGTTCCTTCTATACATGTTCCACTTGATGGCGATCGCACGTACGCAGCACGTATGCAGGGCGGACAGGCAGGGCTACAACAAGCCGTGCCTAGATTCCCCGCTTTCCTGCCGCCATTATCACTCTCTCATAGGAAACCACGCGCGAAAACTCCATTCTATTGTGGTTTCGATGATTCGATGAGGGTGACGCTTCCCCTTCTTCACTGCGCCTGCACGACGCCGGGGTATTCGGGTACTCCTTAGCGGCGGCCGCTTACTATGGCCGCTGGACAAGTAGTTTCCGGCTGTGAGCCAGCCCTGTATGAGTGTACAGCAACGCGGGAGGAACTGCATGCAACAGCGAAGTTCCTTTCATCCCTTATGATCCTGCCGCCAGAGCTCCCTCCGAACGAAAACAGTGTCAGCGCGTGCTTTACTATATCGCCTTTCCCCGCATTGGTTCCGAGAACGCGGTTGTGGCCATGGTTGTCCATAAGACATTTTGTGCGTCAACCTCGTCAAGCTATTTTAATTGAACTGAACGGGTCGCGCCTTAATTTAGCGTCAACAGCCCTATGCCCTCGGCAAAGAAACGAAAGGCTTCTCATACACGTGCTCGCGCGAACGTGTGCTGAACATGCTTAAGCACGTGTGTGCGTGTTTGTAATGCTCAGCAAAGTTAACATAGTTCTGACCCGGATCTGGTTAATTATGTTCCCTGATACCCAGTTTAATTGTTCTTAATAGAAACTAGTTTCATTGCCACGCGACCAGAGGGCTGGCTACACAGGAATAACCTAACATTTTAACGCACCGCATACCGTCCACTTTACTGGACAGCCCCATCCGCTGTATAAAAATGTCCTGTCAACCATGCTTGCCTGGTGTGGGTCATTTCTTTTTTGTTTCTTTTGTTGGCGTTCCATCAAATTATGCATGTGAGGCTATTTATTTTCTTGTTTATTTCCTGCACCACAACTGAATTTCACCCTTGCGTGGACGTCGGTGTGGCTACGAATTTAACAGGCAATTAATGCTTATCCCTAATGCCATGAATAAAAGAAGAAAACAGTCCCGCGTTATTTAATTCTGCGGTAAACTGCACAAAAAGCAATATTAAAATTCCTCACACTGACATACGTTCAGAGCAGCCATAATTAACAACAAAAGTGCAGTACATCACACATTCTCTAGTGATGAGAACTAAGTCAAAGCAATACATCCGGAATTGCCAATTGCTTTATGAAAATGCTGCAAAGGCTACCAATTTTGAGCAAAATCATTTACGATCGGGAATGCTGACGACATTGGGGAATGTTGTTCCAGTATTTGCGCGCAATGGCATGGGTCAGGCACAACCTTTATATACTATCCTAAATCAAAGGCTGTTACTAGCTTTTGGTGTCAGATTCATCGCTGTTACATGGATTGGTGCATGTTAGTAACTGCCTATTTCCACATTAGAGGCGCAGTATCCTGGCTATACGCACCTGACGACTGAAGGGGAAAGTGCCATATGCGTCGCACTTGTAATAGACTAGCGCCAAAGTTGCAGTGGAGTTGTCCATAATATGTTCGGTGCTGCTTGAAAATATTCGCCTGAGAAGTCGCTTTGGATACTTGTTTGTCTACACCTATTATGCTGCCGGTGACGTTCAATTTCGTGAAATATACCTAGGTGAGATTTAGAATGTTCACTTAATTTAAGAATTCGTGAAATATACCTAGGTGAGATTTAGAATGTTCACTTAATTTAAGAATGTTCATTTAAGAATGTTCAGTTAGAATGTTCACTTAACACAACAGGCGATGCCCACGGACTCTACGATGACTTGACGATGTTCTTTGCGAGCATCTTGTCAACTTCGCTTTGAATTATTTTATGTTCAGCCACGGATACACAATAAGCACGTCCATGGATAGGAGGAGCATCGCCAGTATTTATGCGATGGGTCACTTGCGTAGCTTGGCCTAAAGGATGACCGCCGATGTCAAAAATTTCACTGTATCCAAGCAAAACGCAACGTAGATCCTCACTTTGCTGAGGGGTTAGGTCTGGGGCAATCATTGATGTAATAGCCTTATCAGAGGGACAGGCATAGGGCTGCTGCGCAAGTGAATGTGGCGAAGCAGTCACTGTGAAGGCCTGCACTTCGCCTGCATCGAGTGTGCTGAGCAGGGCGAGGGAGATACCACGGGGCAGAACTTGGGGCGTCAAATTGAAATTGACTACAGGTAGGCAGGCGCAGTTGGCAACAACGGAGAGAACTGTATGAGGTAGTTTGATGCCCCTGTCGAGTAGGATGTTGGTTACTGGCATCAAAAGGTAGTCCCGATCAGGTACCGGAGGCGACGACACGAGATCGACGTAAGTAAGTGTTTGAGGCGGCAAGCGAACGTCGGCACCGGTAGTAAGGCGATTGGGTCGTTGGTCGATGGGGTCCACTAGAGGAAGATCGAGGCGTGGAGTACTGGCGGAACAGTCTTATGAGATCTGAGTGGGCGGAGAGGAAGTCGAGACCAAGGATGACGTCATGCGGGCATTGGGCTAGAACAGTGAAGAGAACAACGGCATGGTGATCAGCGATGCTAACACGGGCGGTACACATTTCAATAACAACAGCGGTTCCACCATCAGCAACCCGCACAGCCTTGGTGGTTGCTGGAGTCAGAATTTTTCTTAATCTTTGACGAAACTGAGCACTCATGATTGATAGGTGCGCTCCAGTGTCGTCAAGTGTGGTCACATGGACGCCGTCAACGTGCACATCAAGTAGTTTCTGTTTGGTCGGAATCGTCAACAGAGGATTTTGTGCCATGTCCAACAATGCAGCACCACCTCCAGGAGCTGCACTGCCTAGTTTTCCGGCTGGGAGCGGCGAAAAATGGTCGGGGAAGATGGTCGTCAGCGAGATTGGCGGCGTTGGGGTGAAGGTGAGCGGGCATAGCGAGGCTGAGCAGGGAATTCTTGAGGGGCTACGTGTTGTGAGCTGGATAGGTACGGGAGAGGATGGCGTGTTGGTGCAGAATAATTGGCAAAATAGTTCCAGGATGGAGTCCAGCGGCTTCGGCAGCGGCGGGAAATGTGTCCGACACGGTGACAGTGAAAGCAAATTGGTTTGTCGTCAGCAGTTCACCATTCAGCTGGGTTCCGAAACCGGGGAGGGGTGAAGGTTGATACAGGACGGGATGGGGTCGCAACGTTGAGGCGGACATCGGAGCGTAGAGGCAAAGACACTGCATGAATGCCCATGTTGGTAATCTCCTCGTGAACGACGGCTTGTATTAGGGAAACTGGAACTACAGGTTCCGAGGTCTTGACTTCAACAGTACTAGGACAGGCAGCCTCTATCTCACGCCGTACAATGCATGTAACGGTATCGTAGTTAGCGGACGTGTGAGATACACGCTCACATGACTACGTCGCTGCGGTGTTGGGCAAGGACGAACAGATGGACGATTCGTCAGCTTTTAGCCTGTTCCAAATGACTGCATTCTTTCATGACGTCGTCAACAGTGGTGACATTGGTGAAGACGAGCAGGTTGAATGCATCGTCAGTGATGCCTTTCAGAATGTGGGCTACCTTGTCTGCGTTGGACATGTTGACGTCGGCCTCGTGACATAGAGCCAAGGTGTCTAGAATATAGGTGATGTAAGGTTCAGTAGATGTGTTTGGATCCACGCGGACAGTTCCTTTTTAGCAGCCAGCTGCCGACCATATGGGTTCCCAAACACGTCGTGCAGTTTCTGCTTGAAGCTGTCCCAGCTTGTGATGTCGGCTTCGTGAGTTTCGAACCACGCTCACGGTGGTCCATCAAGGAAGAACAGTACGTTTGCAAGTTGGAGAGTGGGATCCCACCTGTTAGTGGTGCTGACACGTTCGTACCGCGTAAGCCAGTCCTCCACATCTGCACCTTCGCGGCCTGAGAACATGCCGGGATCTCGCGGTGTTGTAACGGTGACGTAGGTTGTCGCAGATGGATTGGCGGGTGGTGGCGCCGTTTCGTCAGAAGCCATCTCGGGAGCTTCAAGAAAGCGGCCGCTGCGAAGCTCCGTGGCGTGGTCAAGGATGGTACACCTCCACCACGATGTTATGCACAGACAAGTCTATGTACAACTGTATTTACAAGCACTGCCGTAACTGTACACAACAAGAACAACCCGTGTTAGGCTGTCACTTCGTCGTCTTCTTCTCTGGCCCAACCTCGAAACAGCTTGTATTCGCGTATGTGCCGTAGCAATATACACAAAATAGCTCTCTTATGGATGGCACCTGGAGGATGTTCCATCCACACCTTAGGACGCAATAGTCGAGCTTACATCTACAATGTCATTCAAATCGCTGATCTGTGAAAGCCACCATACGCAAGGCTACCCATTTTTGTATTCTTCAGTTAACGGAGCACCATGCTAGGAAAATTTCGATAACTACACTATATCGGCATCAGAATTTATGGAAAAAAACATTGCATGCATTGGCGCGCGTGGTACAGTCAGCTTCAAATCAAAAGCCGAACAGCGGCACGCACGTTCCAGGCATTAGCAACAGTATAATGCGCACTATCCAGTCATCACCCCTGATGCCCGCACATCCAGTTAGGTAGCACTGCACGATCCTTTATTGTGCATTATCTTCACTTCTGTTCTAGTTCTCACATGGTGATAATTGTGGCCAGTGTGGGCGTGCCAAACGCCTTTGGTCTTATCGCTTGCAGTTATTCGCTTTTACTGTAGCGTCTCAGTGCAATCGGTGTCTGGGCACGATACAAAGAAAACAAATATAATCGGTTTGCAGTTCGCGTTTCATTGCTCGTGTTTAATATGGCGCAAATAGCACTCATGCTTTTCATGAACTGTGCTACAGTGTTTGCCGTGAACTGCAGTATCTTATCTCCTGTCTTCTTTATTTTCTTCCTTTCGATTATCAAAATTGGAGAACAGGAAAAAATATCGCACAGGGGGATCGCGCAGTGCTCCCAAACCGGATGTGCGGGCATGTCTGTGGTGATAACTGGATGGCGCGCACTATACCATTGCTGATGCCTGGGCCACGTGCTCTGCTGTTCGGCTTTCATTTGACGCCGATTGTACGCTATATGGTGGTGCAAGTGCTACAGTACCTAAGCGACTGAAACGACGAATCAAGAAAACATAAGGCCAGCTGCACGCAGACGTCTTTGTCGAAACAGCACAATCTGAGAACTCGCCTGCCTTTAATAGAAGATTCTGGGGGAAAGATAAAAGAATGTCGATCGCTGCCTTTAGTTTTATTCACTTGGCTTAGTGGCAGCAATGTCAGCATGAGAGGTGGATTTTAGCCAACGTTTAGTTTCCCACGGTGATGTTTTTGCTATAGAAGTATCCAATATCTTAAGGTGCATGATGCAATCTTTCATGCATTGGAAAGAGATACCGATACACATCTTGGCAGACGTATCACGATACAGATACAAGATAAAGTACGTGCATCTTCAATACTGCTCAGTACTGGCTGCAGGGCCCCTTTAATGATATGCGTCACAGTAGTAGTTTAGTGGTTATAGTGTTTTGCTGTTATGCCGAGTCATAAATTCAATCCTGGCTGCAATGTTTCCGCTTTAGTTGGGGAAAATGCAAAAATGCTTGTGTACTCTGATGACAAACCCGTCATGGTCAAAATTAACCTGTAGTCCACCACTATGGCGTGCCTCATTATCATGGTCTTGGCATGTAAAATGCCTGAATAATTCTTTTTTGCATTAGCATTTTCTACTCTAAGAGACATTTCAATATTATTGAGAGAGTTGATTCATGTACCTTTGCCCAAGAAAAAAACTTTCTCAGAACCGCTCATTTATTCAATATTGATCTAAGCATCATTGCATATCTGGACACGACAGTGTTTTTTCTTATGTGACCCACATGCATGCGACTTCAAACGTTATGACTCTGCGTAGAAAGAGTAAAAACATTAATTTTTTTTATGGCAGTATGCCTCCGAAGTGTTCAGCAACAAAACCCTTTCGGATTATTATCTGCAATGTGTCGTGCCATCATTAAGCTTTATTTTTACAGGACTAGAGTTTGTTCACTTCATAATGGACAGGCACGGATACAAGTGGGTACAGTGTTTATTGTAAAATTGGCCCCTCTCTTCCCCAAAAACCTGTGGCAATCTGCAAACAGAGTACTCAACCCCGTACTCTACCCCTGCGGGGGGTCAATCCCTACTGGAGGAAGAACCTCCTGTGGGGGGAGGAGAGTCTCCATCCATGGGGCAGCTGACAATGTCACCTGTCTCAGCGGGCTTCACGGCCTACCTCGACAGCTACATGGAGCCCCGGCTGTCAACAGCAGGGCAGCCGCATGTGCGGCTTGCCAGTGTGCCCCGGCCTTCTGCCATTGCCCCACAGCGTCAGGGGTCCAGTCGCCGCTCCTCACACTATGCGTGTAAAACTGGCCTGTCCTTAGCTGCCTGTCTGTGCCTGATGGCTTTACATGATGGCTTCTCCTTACAGCTGTCATATTAAGCACTGCAGCTTATACATACCTGCATGTTGTCTTTGAAAGCACAGTTAAATATGGATTTGCACTTGTTGTACAACAGAGAGCCATGCATAGTGTGTCAGCTTTTGTGATTAGATTCCTTGTTTCATTACTTGTATTGATGAGAGTTTTAAGACTTCTTATTTAATCAGTGTTGTATATCAGTTTTACTCACTTGTTTCAGGGTGTACAGATCACCCTGGCACAAACAAAGCAGCACATTTATTACTAAAGTTCCTCTTCTTCCACATGGTCACAAGTGCAAATGAGCTGTTGCAGCTTTTGGGGTTGAGTCATCATGTAAGGTCTAGTACGGGCTTCTTGTCCCTGTATTGTTGTGGTTGTGCACAATGTCTTGAATGCCCTCACTATCCTTAGCTTGTCATCTAGCATTTTATGTATCTGTAATTAACAGGCGATGTTGTCTCGTGGCTTTGGGCTGTTTGTGCTGGACTCCCTTATAATTGTGTCATAGCTAACCTCTCTTGAGCACCTTTTAAGTAGCTGCTCACTGCTTAACCTTGTCACCCATACAAGAAAACAAGTGTTTAAGTAACAAGTTCTTCTACAGCATGGTGCTTCTGGCTGTCATGAGGCTCCAGCTATTGATGCGCACTCAATGTAGCTTGTTGCTTTTGTCTTGTCATAGCTGCTTGTATTATGGACACGAACTGCTTGTGCTCCAAGTTTACTGTGATAATTATTCTGACTGATTTGTTACTACTGTCTTTTGGCAGCCATACGCTCTGGGGACTACTACCTTTTTGACGACTTTGCTGGAATGGATATTGATCTTGACCTTGATGTCAAAAGTCGAAAAACTACAGAAGAGGAAGATGCAGATGTCAAAGTCAGAGGCATCAATGCCGTGAGTACACTAATTGGAATGAAAGTACTTGTGAATGGGTGATTGCAGTGTTTATCAACTATATTAGGAGGTCACTTGTGAGCATTGTCTTCAGTCTCTCTAAGCTGTGCTTAGTGGGAGTATGCTTATACAGGATGCTTCATTTAACTTCCACCACAGCTTTAAAAAGTCCACATGGGTGTTACGGGGATGCAACCAACTTAATATGGTTTACTGTCATCTTTATTATTTCAGACTACTTTTTTAAATGACTTCAGGTAATTAACTAGTTAACTTTTAAACTGTTGCTTTAAGCATTAAGTGTTCAATGGAGAAGTCATAAGGCATACTTATGCTGTCCATGTAACGTATTTTCATGCTAATAGGTGCAATGAAATTATTGTCTTTGGGTGTATAACAAAGTGTGAGAGTGTCGAAGAAGTCACCATGTGACTAGGTAATTACACACAATGACATTAGCACCCTCAAACTTGCTACAAATAAACTATCCATGATGCACACAGACATACGATACTTAAGATAAAGAGACCACAAGAGAAAAGTAAGGGCTGGCCATATCTCTTTCTAGAGCTGTGCGAATAGCAAAATTTTGAGTGCAAAGTGAATTTGACTATGTTCAAGTGTGAATCGAATAGAATATCTTTCAAATAATTTTCGAACATTTCTTTAATAGTAATCTGCGGAAATGGACTGTTAAACATGGGCAAAGAATTTATTGCATCACTAGTACGTTCCCACAGTGCTATTCCAAAGTCCTGAAGAACAGTCTAACTGAACTGTGCAACAGAAAGCTGAGCTAACTTCGCCGCAGTACACGGGTGTTAGCTTTGCCGCAGTACGTGAGTGGTAACTTCACCGCAGTACACATTTACGGGACTGGGCCACTTGCCACGAGACATTGCATATTTTTTCCCTGAATTACGAAATTTGAATAGTTCAAATAGTAAAATTTCAGTGCAAATCGAATTGAATAGCAAAGGCTATTCGAAAATTATTCGAAATTTCGAATATTCACACAACCCTACTTTTTTTCCTTTCGGCCTCTGCATGCCTGTGGTCTGCATGCATCATCGCTTCTTTCATAGCACATTCCAGGGTGCCAATGTTATACCCCTGTCACACGAGGCAACTAAAGTGCACTTTGAGCAAGTGCACTTCGCCGCTAGTGTCATTCGCACGCTGTCACACGGGAACGTTTAGTGACACTCGCTGCAAAGTGCACTTGCAGGCAAGTGCGTTCGCCGAACTCACTTCGCGGCGACGAAGTGTGTAGCCTCGGTACCAGTGGCTTGTAAACAAATACGCTAATGCACAATCGGCGCCCGTAGTGTGTTTAAAACATTGTTTTCGTTATTAGAAGCACTGCATTGTATTAAAACAAATCATATTTCAACAAAGAAACCTCGCTATTCTTGTCCTCGGGCAGTTTGCAGCCACGTCCGCTAGGGGAATGCACATTCCCAAAGCACACTTCTGTTTCTCGTGTAGCAGCGCGTGAGCGTAAGTGCACTTGCTCAAAGTGCACTTTAGTTGCCTCGTGTGACAGTGGTATTACTGTGCACAAGTGCCTAGTATTGTGTTACATTTTCAAA
Source organism: Hyalomma asiaticum (assembly GCA_013339685.2). Taxonomy (NCBI): domain Eukaryota; kingdom Metazoa; phylum Arthropoda; class Arachnida; order Ixodida; family Ixodidae; genus Hyalomma; species Hyalomma asiaticum. The sequence continues at coordinate 205,329,236 of CM023481.1, forward strand.
TTTTGTGCACTTTCCTAGAAACCTGAAAAACTAAGACCACTACACCTATTAGCATGGAAATACATCACATGCACACTAATGAACATGCTTTATAATTTCTTCATTGAACATTTTGCATTTAAAGTAACAGTTTAAAAGTTGGTTAAATAATTAATAGTAGTTAATTACCTGAGGTGCTTTTTAAAAATAGGCTCAGATGGTCAAGACAGCAGTAAGCAACATTAATTTGGTTGCATCCTCATAATGCGCATGTAGATTTTTAAATTTATGGTGCAAGTTAAACTCCCTGTATGTGGACCCCAAGTTTGGGCAAAAGCCAAGTGGTCAAATGGGATAATTAGTAGCAACAGCTTTAGGCAATGATTGACAGTTTAGCAACAAAAGAGGCAATTCCATTGCAAAAGTTGCAAAGAATATTACTATCGCATTCATACTAGCCAATGTGAGAACAAATGCAGTCTTCTAAGTTTTTGTTACAATGTTCTTTAAAGAGACCGCATGAAGTCGCTCTGAAGATGTACCAACACATCGAGTCAGTAGCTTGAGCATTCTGGTCATAAGCATACCATTGTAACTGTTCTATATTAAGCATGTATTTATTACCATATGTTAAATATACAAACCCTTACAAAATGGAGTTGCTTAACAAAGAGTTTTACAACCACATATGCCCATAGGATATTGCATGGACAAGAAATCTCATGCAGACAACTGACTTGGCTGTCTAGTCAGCTGACGTCATGAACATAGGTTGGCAATTTCCCTCATGAGTCCACTCACTCAGATTCACGCAAACTCCATTCGAATGTGAGTTTGAGTGAGCCCAGACCATCAAAAGATTCGTGAGTTTGAGCTCGGGTCACTTTGGCTGAGCAAATTTAATGCGAGTTTGAGTGAGCCTGGTTTAGCGAGATATTCGTGAGCCCGGTTGAGCTTAATAACAGCGATTCTAAGGCTGAGTGAACTCAGCGCTGCAGTATATTTGATATTCATAAGTCTGAATCAGAATGAGCCCGATCAAGGTGCGTATCAGCGAATCTGAGTGCGAGTGATCTCAGTGAAAAGAAAAGTGAGTCTAAGCAGCCCAGAGTTATTCTACCCACTTATATGCAACAACACTCAATTTGAATGACAGATTTTGAGCAAGTGACTCAGTGATATAGCTATATTCATTTCAGGTCACATATATCCTTTCTATGATCTCTTAAAGAATGGTGGGCAGATTATACTGGAAAAACTGGCAAGTCTGTATTCACAGTGTCTAATGACTGCGAGCATACCGGAATCTTGGAAGAATGCGAACATCATCCTAATCCATAAGAAGGGCGATACAAAGGACTTGAAAAATTACAGGCCAATTAGCTTACTGTCAATCGTCTGCAAGGTATTTACCAAGGTAATCACTAACAGAATTGGTGCCACCTTAGATTTCAGTCAACCAAACGAACAAGCAGGGTTTTGTAAAGGCTACTCAACAGTAGACCATATTCGCACTATCAGTTAGGTGATAGAGAAATGCACTGCGTATAACAAACCCCTATATATAGCCTTCATAGATTACGAGAAAGTATTTGACTCAGTCGATACCTTAGCAGTCATGCAGGCATTGCGGAATCGGGGCGTAGACGAGCACTATGTAAAACTACTGGAAGACATCTACAACGGCTTTACAGCCACCATAGTCCTCCATAAGGAGAGCAGCAAAATAATTATAAGGAAGGGCATAAGACAAGGGGACACAATCTCTCCAATGTTATTCACAGCATGTTTACAGGAAGTATTTAGAACACTGGATTGGGAACAGGTGGGGTAAGGGTTAATGGTGAATATCTCAGTAACCTGAGATATTCTTACTCTAAGCGTTTATATTTTTGCTACGAATGAAGATGGTGTGTTCCTTTAGTAGTAGAAAACCTCAGATTTGCTGATGACATTACCTTGCTAAGTAACTTGGGAGATGAATTATAAAGCATGATTACTGACCTAAACCAGCAAAGTAGAACTGTGGGGCTGAAAATTAGTATGCAGAAAACTAAAGTAATGTTCAATATCCTTGGGCAAGCTTGGCGATTTGAGATAGCTGGCGAGGCATTGGAAGTAGTAAGTGAACATGTCTACTTAGGCCAGGTAGTGACCCCTGATCCGAATCATCAGGCTGAGATAATTACGAGGATAAGAATGGGGTGGAGTGCATTTGGCAAGCATTGTCAGATATAGAAAGGTAGCTTACCATTTTCTCTGAAGAGGAAAGTGTATAACAGCTGCTTACCGGTACTCACCTACGGGGCAGAAACTTTCAGGCTACCTAAGAGGGTTCAACTTACATTGAGGACGATGTAGCGAGCTATTGAACGGAAAATGGTAGGGGTAACCTTAAGGGACAAGAAGAGAGTGGGGTGGGTTAAGGAACAAACGCGTGTTAGGGACATATTAATAGAAATTAAGAAGAAAGGGGCGTGGGCGGGCCACATAATGCGAAGACAAGACAACCGCTGGTTATTAAGGGTAACGGAGTGGATTCCTAGAGAAGGCAAGCATGGCAGGGGGAGCTAAAAGTTAGGTGGACAGATGAGATCAGGAAGTTTGCAGGATAAATTGGGCCCAGTTTACACAGGACAGGGATAATTGGAGATCTATGGGAGAGGCCTTTGTCCTGCAGTGGGCGTAGACAGGCTGATGATGATATCCTTTCTATGGGCTCTGTGAAATCGGACAAACGTAATACTCAAATTGCAATAAGCTCGATTTTTGTCTTGCTGACACATGAACCGCTGGACAAAGGAATAAACTGATCTCACCACGCGGTCTGCACGTGCGCGAGTTTCCGGAAGCAGCGCTGCCGCCATCTTATTTGGAGTACTCCAAGCACTCCGAGCATAGCTGGTGGGCTGGTATGGCCGGCCGCTCGCTCCGTGTTAGGAATAAACCAGCTTATTAGTTACACAGATCCATGACCCAGCATTCTAGAGTTGCTTATTAAACAGAATGTTGAGTGTGCTAACATGTGGCCATGTCGTCTCATCGTTAGCTGGTGTGCTTGCGTTGTTTCTCATTCCTGTTGTCACATTCACTGAATGAGTAGTAATGAAAAAACTGCCAAGCCTGTGCAGAAGGCGCAGCACAGCGGCAGCGTAAGCTAGATTTTCCTGCATGCTCTGTCAATCTTTCCTTTCAGTCTTACTTTATACCAGATAGGTTGAAGTCAGCATGGGCACAGAGCCCCTTCTCCTTTTTTTCTTTTTCTCTCTCTCTCTCTCTCCTACACTGCATCTGATGGCGGTGACTTACACTGGCGGGAGTGGCAGTCGGACGCAATCGTAACGAGCCCATAACAGCTGACGCTGTAAAACGCGTAAGCACGTTGCCGTTGTCATAAGAGAAAAATCCGCCTCACGTGATACAACAGTACATGGAAAGCAACTTGGACAAATGCCCCGCCATGGTGTCTAGTGGCTATGGTACTCGGCTGCTGATCCGAGGGTCGTGGGATCGAATCTCGGCTGCGGCGGCTGCATTTCGATGGAGGTGAAATGTTGAGGCCCGTGTGCTGTGCGATGTCAGTGCACGTTAAAGAACCCCAGGTGGTCAAAATTTCCGGAGCCCTCCACTATGGCGTCTCTCATAATCAGAGCTGGTTTTGGGACGTTAAACCCTACAAAACAATAACTTGGACAAACTGCGCAGAACTGTCCATGACTTTTGTAGTTGTGTCGTAGGCGTGAAAAAACAGAGGGGGCTCATGTTTGTTTACTACTACGAATGCTCACACACATCCACGGAAGCTATAGGTAGGTGTTGGATGGTATACATATCGATGTTTACGGCCTGTTAGAATATAAAGCAGTACCCCACAGCATTGGTCTTTTTAAAACTTCGCTTTCCTTTCAAGGATTTGTGAGACGAGGCTTCGGTAACCTTCTGACTGGGTTTATTTTAGTATATCTAGCTTAGGAGATCTCTGAACATTTAATACTGCCTGCCGCCTCTCCGCCTTAGCAAAAAGCACACGTAAAAAAACACATAAGCATATGTAAAAAGCACATTGGTTGCATTTGTGTTCTTTAGGGTGCATACATTGAGAATACGGGGGATGGATAAGTCGCAGCTCACTTGGCCACCTGTGGCGGTCAGCTGTTTCCTCCGCACCGATATCACTGCTAAGCCATTACCGCTGGGGAGTGAACTTCTGTATACCTCCCATGGAGAGCTTTAATGCAGATGCCCCATCGACGCTGACGCCAAAGTCTCCTTCAGGGCCGACCCTCCAAACTGGGTGCGGTCATTATGGCGACGCGCATGCCTCTTTATGTCGCCATGGCAACAGGAAAAACAGCCGTGCGGTGCCCCCCCCCCCCCCTCCCTCCATGCCGTGCACACCGTTTTCTTTGTTACTTTTTGTGCTTTTGCACTGTTTTTTTCTTGCAGGCGTGCTTGGCTTACGCACATGCACGTGCATTGTGTGCCTTGAATTGTTGACTAGGCCGACGTTTTCCATTGTATTCTATCGTTTACTGTGTACTTTGAGTGCTTTACGGTCACCATTTGTGTTGTTTTGTAGTCGATAGGCATTTCACGCATTTGTCATATCTCTTCATTTGTTGAGCTTTTATAATGGATGTACAGGCGCATTATGTGAATGTCTTGTTTTCAGTGACATTACTAAAGTGAGGCCAACGGTCTCTTGAGTTCAAAGGTGAAAAAAGTGAATTTACCATTGTGTATTCTTTCTTATGCTAGCACCCTTTTAAGATGGGCAAACACTGAGTGTATGCATGCGATGATGATAGCCTGTACAAGAACACGTAAAATTAAGTTCCCCTTGGAACACAGGAGACCCTTGGCATTGTTTTGTTGTCAGTTAAAACCAAGACATTCATATACAGGCTCGAAAAATGAAGAGAAGTGAAGGATGCATGAAATGCTCGTTACTACGAGGCAACACAAATGGTGCACTGTACAGCACCTAAAGCACAGTGACAGAAACAATAGAATACAATGAAACGAGTAAGCAATGTCATGCTCCAACTGCCTCCACTACGGCGTCTCTCATAATCAGAGCTGGTTTTGGGACGTTAAACCCCACAAATCAATCATGCTCCAACTGCAGGCTCACCCATTGTCATAAAGAGCCCCCGAAGAATCTTGCAGGGCTTTGTGAAGTATTTGTGCATCATATCATAACACGATCCACGAACGGTGCTAGCCATGAAACGTCGACGCACACAAGCATACAGCGAGCGACGGCCATAAAACCGCCCACGCAAACCAACTTCACCAACGCTCGCAAAACTTCAAACTAATCTCAATGGCCTTAGGCGGCAGGAGCCGACGGGTGCCGAGAGAACGACTGAGCGGAGTTGCAAGGAGGGGAGCTAACGCTGCTCCCAGAGCTCAAGTGGCGCAAGTGGAATTCCCGGCCTCACCAAGGCGCCAGAGTTTCAGGATCCAGTTTACTGCTTCAAAAGCAGCAGGCGGTTGTTTACTAAGTGATGCCAACGCCCATAGCATTCCAAGTTTTGTTGCTGTTGTTGCCACTGTGCCTTCTGCTCATAATAATATCAAGGGTTGAAGGGAACAGCGAAATATTGGGAGCACCACTGGCTGCGATGTATGTATACGGATGAGCTTTGGCCACGCACCATGGTCTGTGCATGCAGTTAAGCTTGGTTTGTATCACAGGTTCGTGTTGGACGATTGGTATAGTCTTCACTGATTTTAATAAATGGTCAATTTAAGCATGACTACACTCTGTCGACCAACACGTTCCCCCCCCCCCTCCCCAAAAAAAAGTTCTGTCAGTGTGTCACCTCAGGAGGCAATCGTATCAAGCTTGTGCTGTAAAGTATCACAGTTGCTCATCGGCTCACCAGTCATGGGACCATTTTATTTAACACATGCAGTCGCAGACTGCTTACGTGTTATACATTAAACACGTGGAACAAACCAACAACTTTCATAAGGAGTGTGCCGTACATTCCTCTGTCATATTCTGCCGACTTGTCCTACCGATTCCGGTCAGAGCATGATATCCTTTGGAAACACGATAAATCTGAGGCCCTTCTGCCAGTTGCAGCATCCCAACACGTAGAATGTGAGCCCAACCGTCCAGCTTCATGCAAATAAAGCTACTAAAGGTCATAAACACAGAGTGCCAGTGCAGCAGCTACACAGCTGAACGAACAGAGTACTCCAAATACTGGCATGCACTGCGGCAGCAGCGGCGTAGTGCAACTCACGGTGAGATCGGTCTATTGACTGATGTACTGGACACGCTGCAGAGAGTCGCTGCAGCATGTGTGGGGTGGAAGTGGGGAAGTGGGGTGGAAGTGACGAACAAAGGACACAGTACACTGCATTGCAAACCAACAAAAAGGGCATTTGCACCTTCTACATATAGTAAGCATGCTAGCCAAACTATACAAACAGGCATGCCCATGTAACACACCATGCAGAATCGGTGATGTTAGACTCGCTGTGACAGGGTACCGAGCAAGTAGTGTTCACCCATGCCAGAAAACTAAGCCTTTGTTGCTCACAAGATATGTCTCACGAACAGAGGTGCAATTGGGGAACAGGAAAGGTGTCCGCAGGATCGTCCCAGCAAAGCCCGTCGCCACCACACGCGTGAGTACTGGCCGTGCGCAACGCCTTCCCAAGCTCAAGAGAGTGAGGATCATTCCCCGTTTGTCCTGCGAATCCTCACCACCACGTAGCGCTACTTCGGGAACACCTGACCATCCCCAGCACAGCGGTGCTCATGATGATGATGTCACGGCTCGTGCCCCATGGGAAAGCCACTTTAGAGGAGCTTTGAGGAAACACGAGCACCATGTGATAAAAACTCGTCAGGCGATGTCAACATTCCCACATTCCCCCAGCCTTAAATAATCGCATATCCCTGCAAAAGCATAGCTACTAATGCACCACAAATAAAAGCTATACACGTAGCAACAGTGTGCTTCAGATATGTCCACGCACCCCGTGTCCTTCATGCGCACTGCGGCACCACCACTGGCCGACACCGCCGCTCACAAAGCTTCGTGCGCCACCACACAGGCAACCTGTCTGCAGGCTTGACCAGGGCTTCACAACAGGCCTCCAGGCCAGGACTCCAAAAAGGCAACATGGTTGTCAGCAAGGGCAAGTGTCACTTGCACTGGCACGCCTTCTGGCCGAAAAAGGCAACATGGTTGTCAGCAAGAGCAAGTGTCACTTGCACCGGCACGCCTTCTGGCCGAAAAAGCCGCAACAGTGGCAGCTTCCGACACCCGTCTCATCTGCCGAGGGTTTCGAGCAGGATGTGGGTGGACGTTGATGCCAAGACTGCCATGGCAGTAGTAGGTACCTCCATGGCTCGACCTAAGTTCGGGCAGCAGCAATAGAAGATGCTCAGAAGGCGGCAAGCTGCGGGTGACGTCACTCCCGCTGCGTACACTGAAAATAACGCTCTCTACAGAACACTGAAGCAGGGCTAAGGAGAGCAATTTTTACACATCGACGACGTGGTACGATGTCTCGTTCGGCTAGCAAAGATTTTGGCGGCTACTGAGACGCTAAGTTGACGTGGAGAAAGGTCGCTTTCTTGAGTTCACTTCATGCAAGGCAAGCTAGAATGAGGGATGCAAAGTGCGACACCTCAACGCCTCGGTCCGACTGGTTGTGTCCCACGTGCAACAGGCAGCTCCAAGGAGCCTTAGACCTAACTTGTCACTGCGCTCGACAATAGCCGGCATCCAAACACCCACAAAGGGCACATAATATAAGCAGCCATGAGGAAACTAGATCTGCTGGGGGCCTTCTCTGCTCACTGTGTGCGAGCAGCTGAACGTTCGGTGCCCACCATCCCAGACAGTGTCTGAATGCCCAGTGCCGAGCTGCAATACCAGACAGCCCGACACCAGTGGCCCGCAGCCACTTGGCCCCCTGGGACACTCGGCCTCGTTCTCCCAGGATGCAGACCGTGTGGCTCTTGTAACGACGATCTTTCAAAACATGCAAGTAGCACGCCAACAAGTTCGAACACACCACAGCATCCAAATGCCCCGCTCTCAAGAAAGCACACCGTGGCCACCGCCAGCAATCAAAGTCCACGCTGGGCGTAATCTAATCCGGTCCAAGCAAAGGTTTCTCGGTTTTTCAACCGAGAAAAACTGTCGTCCGATGTTTCAAGAGCCCCATATTGGGCGCCAAATGTGAGAAGGACGTGGGGTCTCCCATGCTCGAGGAACAAAGGACATAGTTCCCCACAGTGCAAACCAACAAAAAGGGCATTTATGTGCACCTCCTACATATAGGAACCACGCTAGCTGAATTACACAGAGGCACATTGAGGTAACGCACCACGTGGAATCGATGATGTTAGACACACTGCAACATGATACTGAGCAAGTAGTGTCGCCCACGCCAGAAAACTACTCCTATGTTGCTCGCGAGATATGTCTCGCGAACAGAGACTGTCCATGGGATCGTCCCATCAAAGCCCATCGCTACCGTGCACACGAGCATAACCGTGCGCATGACGACGTCCCTAGACCAAGAGAGGGAGGATTGTTCCCCGTTTGTCCCACGAATCCTCACCACCAGGTAGTGCTGCTGCAGGAACACCTGCGCCATCCCTAGCGCAGCAGTGCACATGACGGTGACGTCATGGCTCATGCCCCACAGGAAAGCCACCTTAGAGGAGCTTTGAGGAAACGCTATTGCCACACGATAAAAAGTCATTAGGGGTTGTCAGCATTCCCACATGTGTCAGTACAGAATGTGGCCTTTCAATGTCCAGTCAATGCCATGTTTGTGGCTGTAATTCCAATCTGAACATACCACCATAATTTCTTTATTTATGCTTATAGGTGATCGTTCTTGAAGAGCTTTGGTTTGTCCACATTCTTCTTAAGGTTTCCAGAGCAAAAAATGTTTGTGGCCAGTGGCTTGGATCCTTGTCACACCTGGTAGCAAAGAGAACTTTGCGCTTACAATTGTGGTCGCTGTGATAACTGGCATGCTTTGCACCTGGTGATCACAGACACCATGTCATGACTGCTGTGAGAAGCAAAGCCATTGCTAGAGTGAACCTAGCCGCTAGGGAAGTTGAGAAACAGCCGCAGGGCTAAGGAGAAAAGTGACTCAGAAGCCTGTAGTTGGTGTGATACAAGCTGCTTCACATAACTTAATGTGCAAGTGGTTTTGTAATACCATAGCTTAAACACTGACAGAATTTCAAAAGACCATTTCGGGGACCTTTTAATAAGCAAATAGAAGGTTGTAACAATTATTTGTAACTATGAGAGCAGAACTCAATTGCATTTTTATGTGTACTTGCTTTGAACAGGAATTATGTATTATTTTAGCTTCAGCAACCAGAAATTAGCCTTTATATTGTAACCATGATGTGGGTTGTCAATGCTGAAAATCTCTTGCAGTTGCATGTGACCTATAAAAGGATGTTAAATGCATGTGTTATGCACCTTAGTGTACACCGTACAACTGTCTAATTTTCTAATCATTATTTCCATTTTGTAAAAACATTCCCATCATCATTGTATGTAACTAAATCTTTTCATTTTCATTGCAGTAAGAAACATAAACGCCTTTCGCTATGAAAAGTTTGCAACTTCTGCAGCAGTGGATAAAGTCTCTGGTGATAATGGTTAACAGTTGATACATGACTAAGCCTGCAAGGTAGCTCTGATACAATGAACAGCAGTAAAATAGCAAACAAAATCAGAACAGAGCAGTTTATAAAAAAAAAGAAAATAGCTCTTGAAAACAAGTGAGAACAAGAAAAAAAACAAAAAAGGGCTGTAAGCAGTAGAAAACAAGGCTAAAAGCTGCAATCAGGAACAAAAACAAAAAGCAAAGTTTGAGGATACAAGGTGCGTGATCAAAAATAAGTCAAGTGCAACCAGATACTAGCGCAAAACTAAACGGCATTGTGTCCTGTCTGTTCTTTCGTTTACGTCAGCTGTTGGCCGACAGCAGCAGTCTGCAATAGAGCAGCTTAGAAGAGAGGACTAGCGTCTGTTTGGGGGCTTTTGAGAAAGTGGCAGTTTTGTTGGGGTGTCCACAAATCCTTGAAACCATTAAAAACTCTTAAAATTAAAATGTATGTTTTCAAGACCCTTGAAAGCCTCATAATTATTATATTCCCTTAGAAACCCTTAAATTTCTTGGGAAATTTCTTATAAAAACGGTTCTAGGAGTACCAGCTGGCATAGTCATAATTTTGGAAGCAGCTTATACAGTTGAACTCTGATGTATTGCACCTAACAATTACTACAAAGTTATATACTGGATTTATTTCCCAAAATTGCGGCCCCACAGTCTACCTCCGCCTTATATTCGAGGTAAACATCAATTATCACTTTAGTGTGGGTAAAAATGCACGCTATTATTTTCTTTGCATGAAAACATAAATAATTCCCAATATTTAACTTTATAGTGCTATTACATGTTTGCCCGGTAACCAAATGGGTCATCGTCAGCGAAAAGAAAAAAAAAAAAGCGACCCGATGGTAGTTGTCAGCCTCCGCAAAAGCAACGGCCTAGAACATGGCAGGCTCAGAGATCTGCAATGGCGCATAGCAAGAAGTCACAAAAAAGCAAAAAGTAGCCAGCAAAAATCCGGGATGTTGCAATCCACAAGCCAAGTTCACAACCACAGCAACCACAGTCCCGCAGTTGCCGGCCACTTTTCCATGCGCACTTATCTTTTGTATCTCCTTGTTGGTGTGTGTGTAGCCTACCGTGACCTTTGTTCGGTGTGACTTTGACTGGACTGCCTACGGGAACCTTTCCATTGTGACTCGAGTCGTCGCTGTCATTTTTTGGAAGTGCAACAGCGACAGAGAGCAGTGATCCTTCAGATGATGATGATAGCTCGTGATTACAGGGTTACACGGATGTATTCTGCACGCTGCAAAGGTTGGAATTCCAATAAAGTTTCTGGTGGGATCTTCCGCCTTATATTAGTGTGCACTTTTTTTTTTTTTTCGAGGGTCCTTCAACTCCCCCCTTGCCTTATAATTGTGACCACGTTATATTCGAATAAATACGGTGTATTGGTATTTAGCATTAGAGAAATAAGGCGCTGGTCTCGTGTTTCACTGCACAACTGATAATTCTTACTGCTATGTGTGCTTTGCTGCAACACAAGCCTGTGTAATTGTGGAGTTCAAATAAGGCTTTTGCATTACATATGATGTGTATACCTTGCGCATTTAACCTTCATGGCATAGAATTCTCCTCTGATGCAATTTCCTTTCTGGAAGCATATGCAAAAGAGTGCTTTTTTTATCAGAATGGATGTTTCCATTGACTTCAGAAGGTATTGCAGCACTGTTAGCAAAAATTCACTTGGAGATGCAGAACGTTTTATAGAAAGTGGCAGTCAATATTTTGGTACGCACATAATACAGCGCTATACTTTTTCATGATATTGCCAAAAGTTACTTCTGCTGTTCTGTATAGACAATAATTCTATGCACTTCCGTTGAATGTATCAGAGTTTGACTGTGTAAGAATTGAAACTTCATATCCTGAATAAGTGCTTGTGCAGAAGTGGAAAACTTCAGTGGTAAGAGCATGAGCGACACAAGTGCCCATTGTTACTTTTTGTCTATGTAAACTGCTTTCCTCTGGCCTCATCTGATTGTTCACTTTAGTTCTTCCCCACCATTGATTTTTTTCTGTTTCCACTTTCTCCCTCTAAGCTTCCCTTTTGCTCCTGCACTTTAAGTGCCTTTTTTTTTTTGTGTGTCCCTTTGTCAAGCAAGCGCTGCATTAAGTTGCAGTTCATTTGACTCTTGCCAATAATGTTTGTGGAGTACTTCGAAAGTAAAGTGAGAACTCATGAACATCACCCCATACAAACTGTCACCCCAAGGACAAAAGCACAGCTTAACAAAAATTACTTCCTCCAAGTTCTATCATGAGGCACCACTTGGATGGTGCTCTCACCCTTGGCAGTAAAGCAGGCTAACGGACAAGCAAGAGTAGGAAAGAATGACAGGAGAGGGTGGTGAGCCATTGCATTGATTGCATGTGGCTGTTGTTGACTTTCACAGTATGGGCACTGGCAGAGCAGAACATTAAACATTATACTGTATGTTCTCTAGTAATACAAATTTGAGGTCGTATGGCTATATACAATTTTTTTTAGTGTCTTTATTTCTGCCTTGAGTAGGCTTAAGCCTTCCTGTAGAAATTTAGGAAATAGGGATTAGGGTATTTTAATGCATTCATTTAAATAAAATGGCTTGCATGCTATCTTCAACTTCAGTGCTGTTTATCAGGGTTTTTCTTTTTCAGCTGCTGAGCAATGCAATGAAAAGTGGAACCATAAAGTGTGCATCAGAAGATGCTCGCTTGGTGTCGGAGGAGGCAGACGATGTTAACGAATCGAGCCGTCTGTCTCCCATTGTGAGCATGGACCGGTCACCACTCAGTCGCACCGTTTCAGGAACATCTCAGGTGTTTACTTTTTCCATTTCCACTGCATGTTCAAGCTTGTAGGTTGGGCCTATTTAATGTGAACATTTAAGGAGGGATGCAGTGTTATAATGCAGGTTTAAAAAAAAAAATCATATTTGAGCTGTTTTGGATTGCTAGTTTATTAAAGCATGTTTTCACCAAGTTTGATGGTTATCCGAGCAGGAGAAAACATTAATACTGAATTTTTTTTCACGAGAAGGTGGATCAATGAGTCTATGAATGATCTTTTTGAGATGCCACCATAGTGTGGACAAGAAACTGAATGTGAAGTGAACACCCGTATTAGAAAGTTACCTTCTCTCTCTTTTTTTTTTTTTTTTCATTTTAGCAGCAGACCTTTTCTCAAGGGTATATGAGACTACTAATGAGAAAGAAGAAAGTAAAGATATATCTATGTGGGAGTGCTTAGTGGTGAGCATACCAACACAGAAGCTGGCGGAAGCTCGTCGCATGACGATCTAATGCTAGTGTTACACAATTTGGAGTTGCACTAGCTTTTGTTGTGTTCAGCACTGGTTTTCTATCTACCTTTTGTTTCTCCTGAGAGTTTATTGCTGTCAATGGGTGCTAGCTTGTGTGACCAGAAGAGACCCGCAACAATGTCCACTCTTTCTTTGAGCTAAAAAAGATAAATTATTTGAAGTGATTGCCACAGAATGATGCCTTGTTGAAGAAGATGGCCCCACCTACACAGCTTGGCACTTTGAATTTTTTTTTTTTTTTTTTTTACTGTAAAGAGCAGTAGCATGTTGTGAAACCTTTGAGCTTGTTTTTCTCGGCTTGCACTTTTTGAGAGAATAACTCTTTTAGGGAAACTATCACTTTCAAACCACTTCATCAAAATCTCTTTGTAAGGTGGTTTCTTGACTGAAATTTTTTCAGGAACGAGATAATGTAATCTTTAGATCACTGAATATTTTTGAAAACAAATGATTACCATATTTCTGTTGTATAATGGCAATAAAAATGAACTTCATCTTTATAGTGATGACATTTTTATAAAGAATGACATAAAGGATGCATGACTAGCCATATCCTGTACTATAAGCCATCTAGAAGCTGTCTGATCAAAAACAATTATGTTTTCATTATTTTTGAAGGGATAGTTTTCCTAAGCTGGCACACCTGGTTGCACAGTGTGACAGTTGTAAGTTAATTTTTGTTAGTGCCAGAGTGCTGAAATTTAGAAAATGTGCTAATGGCAAAAGAATAAACCACCTCTGAAATGCTTATCAAAATGGTGCAGCAGTTCAAAAGTTGACTCAACAGTCCCACATCCCCCTTTAATACTGTGTGTTTGCTTGTATGCAAACATCGTAGGCAAGGAGGGCAGGAATGGAACTATCACCAGATAGTTGTGCTTGGTCCCGTCACGGTGGTCTAGTGGCTACGGTACTCGGCTGCTGATCCGAGGGTCGCGGGATCGAATCCCGGCCACGGCGGCTGCATTTCGATGGAGGCGAAATGTTGAGGCCCGTGTGCTGTGCGATATCAGTGCACGTTAAAGAACCCCAGGTGGTCGAAATTTCCTGAGACTTCCACTACGGTGTCTCTCATAATCAGAGCTGGTTTTGGGACGTTAAGCCCCACAAATCAATCAAGTTGCACTTGGTGGCGGGAAAAATGAGATGGCCTCATGAACAGCTTTTTTTTTTTCTTTTTTTGATGAGTTTTCTATTCGCCATTAGTGATGACAAAAAAATAATTTTAGGTACTTCTACTGTTTTGTGACTTTTGTCAGTAAAATTGTGTTTTTGTGCCAAAACAAATGTGTCTGTGGTTTTTTTTTTTTTCTTTTTTGATTTTTTGTACTTCCCTGTGTACTCCTGGAACACCACTATTACAGTTGACAATATTGCTGTGCATTTTTATGCTTCTCAGATGGGACTTATCGGAGACATGGATGACTGAAATGTGCAAACAATCGGGCACTACAGACTTATGATGTAGAAGTTGAGCCTAATGAAGTGCATGTTCATTTTTTATGTACTAATTCACATGTTTTGGATCATATGAATTCAGGATGACACAAATATTTTGCATGTCCCAGATGAATTCGTGTCATTATGATTGTACTGTGTACACCCTGCATACTTGCAGCGTAGTACTTGTTGCTTGGGAACCTGTGCTTCAAGGACTTCGGATACAGGGATATGTGAAAAATCTTTATTGTATCCACAGCCATCAAAGTCATCCAGCAGACCAGTGCCAAGTGCAAGTGACTTGCCTTCAACAAGTGCTGATGAAGCAGTTCTCCCAGAGGATTCTCGTCATGATGGTGAGGCAGCTGTGCTCCCTACTGTGCCCACCACTGCTGCTTCTGTTGCTGCTGCTCCTGCTGCTGCTCCCATTATTGTGCCATCTGGTGCTCCCAGGCCTGCACAATCTGAAGAGCCCCTCCAGGTTAGTTTCTTGGCTTCCAGTGCCCTGCATATATCTAAAGTTGACTGAACTATTTTGATATCCTCATTGATGAATTCCTGCTGTTGGTTTTCACACAAGTATTGTTACTCTTTTCTGTTATATTTTGTTAATCATGTCATGGTTTTGGGATGTCAAACCCCAAAAATTATTATATTATAAAAAGACTTATTTATACAGAAGTACTCTGGAATTTGTAATGGGCTAATGTGCATACAGTGACACCTTGTTCAGCATAATTTTTATTTTTGTACTTTATCGCACAGATATAGCAGTTAAGCCTCAGCATCCCTGGATGCATATATAGTCATTAGAAAAAATTCGCCTATTTGACAGTACTAACTTCCTCACCTGTCATGATAAAGATAAGCAAGGCTATTGTGCCCATTCTGCCACGAGGGCTTGCTATCAAAAATTTGGGTGTTTCCTAGAACGAGAGGGTGGGGTCAATGTTATCACATTCACCAAACCACTAGCTATCAACTTCATACAAAGAACGTGCAACATAATTTCATGGTGGCCGCAGATTCTGTTTTGCGACATCATACGCGTATATGTACAAAGAAGTTAGCAAGACCTGGTACGTTGTCACAAATTTTAGTCACTGCTATGCTTTGGTTCAACAGGTATTGTGAGTTCTCTTTATGGCAGAGCACCTGCAGTTGGTAACTGTGAGGTGGGTAACCTTGAGCAGCTGAAAAAACAATTTGCAGTAAAAGTGTTTATTATAGTTTCGATTGCTCACTGGAAATGTACCCTGTTCTTCAGAAAGTCTAAAGAACCTTCTTTTACAAGTTAAAAAAAAATGAGCCGTGCAATGTCCAGTAGTAGCAGCGACGCTTTTTGTTCTTGCCGACCGTGATCACTTACAAGTTACAAGCCTCATCAGTGACCTCCGTGCGATCTCGATCTCTTGCAAGGTAAGCGAGGGCCCGCTGCATTTACTAGCGCTACTGCGCCTACTTATGCTCATTGTTTGATTCGGCGATAAGAAAACACAAATCGGCCGCTGGTGCATGACGCAAAATTCGAAACCACACCGCTTGCAGAGTGCGCAAGGCACACAATACAATGCATGAGGTCAGCGCAGCCTTTCGCATACATGCTCTCTCCCCCCTATGCTGGTGGCGATAAGGCAAGCATTAGGCTCACCCTTGCCTCCTAATCAGCTGCTCCGTGTTGACAGGCCCACCATGCAATTTGAAGAACATGTTCGAAAAAGCCGCATGCAACTCACCTATTTTTGCTCCTGGCACCCACAAAAACTCCAAATTGTCGGTTCGGTCTTCCCCTGCAACTGGTGTGAAACTTGGTTATATTGAAATTGCAGATTAACATGCTTCCTTATGTGGAGGCGAAAATGCATGGTGTTCTGTGGACATCGTTTTGTAAAAATCAGACACTTCATCATATCGAGAATTTTGTTATATTGAAGTTTGTTATATTGAGGTTTAACTGTACTGCAACTTCCACAAGGCACCATGACAAGCCCTCTTGCTAGCAAGATACTGTGACATTGCGTGCTCTTATTGGTTACACTTGGTGACAAAATCAAAGTGCATGACAGTACAAGTTAGCCCAAGTGCACGTGTCATGTCAGTAGAGTGCAGCACACACTTCATTCATGTGTACTGGCCTAAATTTTGAAAAGAAAAGAAAAACAAAATGCCTGTATTTTTTACATATGTCAGCATAATCTTTAGGTGTGCCCTTACTATCCTCCTCCTGTGTAGCTTCCAGAACACTAGTAGACACAGAAGGAGAGAAAAGGGCACACACCAATCTGTTCACAGCATATAAGTCTACTTGTTTAAAGGATTCGATAACTCTTTGCAGCAGGGGATTGGTGAGGCAACGTAATCCTGTGGTGTGGTCACTCTGGGATTATTTTTAAAAAACGTGTTTCAGGACCTCTTTAATGCTTCTTACAGCTAAATAAAATGTTTTATAGCAAAAAAGGAAGTATCCCAAGGAATTCTGGTATGGATTAAAGACTAGTATATTATTGTTCAGATTTTGTCATAGAATATGACAGGTAAAGAAATGCATGTACAGAATACTCTTGTGGGCAATGTTTGAAGTGTGTGTAAATAAACATGGGTTACTGACTTAGTTTAATGTCATTTTTTCTGCATAAACTTTCTGATCACAGTACCAAATATTCAATTCAAGCATGTTTGAAGTTATATGTTTTCAAACCATAAAATTATCAACCTGTGTAAGTGCAATTCTTCACCTTCTCATGATCTCTGACTTATATGTTACATTTTTGTTTTTAACTTTCCATTACATTTAAAGTTATCACAAATGTTTATATTTTATGTTCTATGTACTCCGAAATGACATACAAAAATCAAGTTGAAGATATTGTAGTGGTAGGAGAGCATTAAAAAAAACTGGTTTATTATGGGCAAAGCTCTGCCCTGGACTAGGTATAGCACGAGTCACCAAAGCGTTCCACACACGCCGGTGTGTCCTCTTCAAGCGTCTCTTCCAGGCAGTCTCGAAGGCCCGCACTTCTGTCTTATGCGCATGCACGAGAGGGTGCCTCTTGAGACATGGAAGACGCTCTTCTCTTTGGTTTGCTGGTTACCATGGATGCTTACCCCTGTATGCAGAGATGTAACTTGCGTCGCGCCTAGACTTGACTTGTGGAAGTTGGCCCGAAGCGGACTTGAAAATGGCCAAGTCGGCTTTCGTGCTTCATAGACGCTCGACCTGACCAGACCTGACTTACTTGAGCAAGTCAAGGCCGTGCTTCAATGCAGAAGCGGATTGCTTGTCTGTGTTCGAGGTTAATAATAAATTCATTAGCGTAAGACACGTTGTACAGCCAAAAAAGTATGCCTTCTTCGAAATATCAGTCAGCACACACAAGCTGAAGTCTTCGTGGCGCCTTTGAGCGGCTCTTGCTCTAGATTGCCCCAAGGTGTTCATGAGTCGTCTGGGCCGGCACCTTGATGTGATAGGCCGGTGCGATCGCACATGATTGATTTTTGAAGGAGCTCGCCTCTCTTTCTCCCGTAGGCGTTCCAACAGAATGGCAGCTGACTACGTGACCCTTTGAAGAAAAGACCACGCCAGTCGAACGCACTTGGTCGGGATGTACATTTGAAAAAAAAAAAAAAGGAAAGGAACGGAACACTAAGAAAGAGATAAATGTACTCTGAACGACTAGTACGGCTACCTGGGCCCCCTGTCCAGTCTCACGTTTCACGCTGCCCACAAGGAGAGCAGAATGAAAGTACACGTGCAGACAGTGTCTGCTTCACGTGGAACGTTCGATGTAGACTACAAAAGGACTATAGTGTGCATGCTATCTGCTAGTAAAGCAGGTTTGGGAGCCCGTGTGCTGGCCACCGCGCTTCGTTTGGAATGATACTGCTGTCATGTCAACAGGGTTTGACACTGAAACGCTGCAGCCGTGTGCGATCTCGTCCCAAGAGAATGCACTACAACCAAAGGTGGCACCCGGTTTTACAAAATATGAAAAAGAGCCTGCTGACCGTACTGTGAATGACTACGGGCACACCATGGAATGCCACGTTGTTTGAAACAACTATAAAGGATAACCACATACGGTATCACGCGGCACGGTAACCGACAATACGAGCAAAATGTTAGGATAAGCTAAAAGAAAGCGGAATAAAGAAGCTGCAAAAGAAAAGTGAAATCATAACAAAACTGGTAAGCGCACTTGTCCTCATTACTGGCTCATTTTGGCCACTTTTATATTTGCTTGTTGGATGACTGCGTGACAAGTTCGGAATGCTGAACGTTAACACAGTCATGAGTGCCAGCATTGATTGGAAACAAGGAAATTTGCTCGTAATCACACTTTCAGCGAAGCGTGTTTCTTACATTTAGGATTGTTTACACACCCAAGAAAACGGTTGACAAACCGATCCCTCGCGGTAAAGGTATCGCTAAAGATACTTGAGCAGCACTTCCACGTCGTCACCATCACTTCTATTGCACGCATGCGTGCAGTTGAGGCATCCGGTTACACAAAGTAATTCGGCCACTTCATGAAAGTCCCGCATCACTTTAGGAGGTCTCGCAAACTGCGGGAAGCACACCAAAATCCAGCAGAGCGGCTTCGCAGTGAGTAGGGTCATTTTTACAAACGGCACACATGGTGACTAAGGAGCCCGCACAAGGCTATCTGCAACTGCTTGAAGCATACTGATGCCATAAAACCAGAGAGCCGGTAACTGCAGTGTCAAAGGCACAGGCTGTTTTCTGAAGTAGTCCCTGCTTTGTCGGTGAGGCATCGTACCCAGAAGCTATCGCCTGGTGTTTTCATGCACCTGTGGCAAGCGAGGTGTTCTTCGTTGTACAGTGTCACCTGGCTACTTTGGTCCCGCAGGATGGGTAGCGGAATTTCCGACACGCAATGCACTTCTGAAAATGCTACATCCACACTGTGACAACCAAATGCACGAACAGGTAACCTCTGCTTGACGTCCATTCGGGAGGCGGCCATGTTGGAATGAAGCACGAAGTCAGTTTCAAGCTAGCCCCTGAGCAGACTTGAAATGAGAGTGGACTTCGGCCCGTCCAAGTCCTCCACAAGTCACCCCCAAGTCAAGTACGATTTATGGCATGCGACGAAGCGTTCTTGAGACTGGCGCAAGTCAAGTTCAAGCCAAGTTGCATCTCTGCATACGGGGGTTAGCAGCAGTCTCAGCATCAATATCAAATAGTTCAATATTACCTAAAAGCTCCATTTTTCTGGGCCAACTTCATTATATAACTTATAAATTGCATGGAATGTTGCACCACTCAGAGAAAAAGTAAATGCATATCAGTGATTTTATAGGATCCTTAACACAGTAGTTTTAAAAACAAATGCCTCATTTCTTTTTATTTGTGCATGAGCATGCACTTGACTTCGTCATGGTGTCTTAGAAGCTAAAGTGTTGTGGTGCTAAGCACAAGGGCATGGGTTCAATTGTCAGCCATAGTGGCCTCATTTCAGTTGCATTGAAATGCCTGTATACTTAGATCCAGGTGCAAATAAATTTGTATTAGTCCCCAATGCACTGCCCCCCCCACCCCACCCCCAAATGGACTTCCCATGCCTCGTAATGATATAATGTCTTTTGCACATAATACCCCAGAAATTAATAATCTAAAAGAGTTGCACTTGAAGGACTTTCTCCAGTCTTTTTAAAAACAAATTGTGGCCCTTGCACTAGAATATATGGCAGCTGAACTCTCAGCCATTGTATGTTGTAATCATTTCCAATCTGAGTGCTTTCTAGGGAATGGCTGCGCAATATTACTGTCTTTTTTTAGGTTCCAGGAAGTGAAGCGCCACCACCAGAAACTCAACAGCCTCCAGTGGAGGACACTTATGCTGAAAGGATACGCAGCCTTCTGGCATTTGGCTGGGCTCTTCTGGACAGCATGCTGATCAGCGCCACTGCCAAGCTCAACTCAGTCTCTCGTGACTACCGTTACGTGGCACGCAAGCTCGCTGATGAAAAGCGCATTGTAAAGGCTCAGGTAAGCACAAGCTGGCACCTTGATGGAACCGTTGAGTGTGGGAAGAATACTAAAGGTTGAATGGAAGTGCGAGTTCAGATTACATAAATCGTGCTGGAAGAAGTGCGCATTTTATGTTCACACTTGGTGCATACAAGTCCCTAAACCTGAAAGTGTACATAAGTTTCACATTTTTGGTTTAAGTGAAACACCAAGCACACATGAGCAGTATTTGCACATTGAAGATCCGCTGCTAATATAAAATTTTATGTCTAAGTATATTGCAGATATAAATACAATACAGTACAGTATTTATGCTTAGTAATTTTTTAATGTTTTGCTGTACGATTTCAATAGACACTCGGCATAGGCCTGGCATGCAACATCCCCTCCCCAGCATTATGTTCTAATGTTCTAAAAATCGATACAAAAATGCCACTTCATTTTATTAAATTATCAGTATACTAATTTTCATTTACTTTCAAATAGTGTGAGTTTGCATAATTTTGTCTTGATGTGGAGAGATGATCCCCAACTAGAAACGCCAAATGTTTCACGTAGTCTTCACTGTGATGCTTTGTGGGTTATCTCAAGCTCTTCAGTAATGGAAACAGAAAGTGAGCGCCCATGCCACTCTGTGGTTCTGCGCACTTGGTGGAAGCTTCTTAGAATTTGTAGTTATCTACCAATTGAGCCTTGGTACTACAAGATGAAGTCAGTCATCTAACGTGAAATGCAGTAGACACTATCTTGGATTATGAGCTTTTTGGGGCACTTGGTGTTCCATTCTTAATGTGAAAAGGCCTTCATAAAAGTACACCTTTCCTCCAAGTTATGTTAACTGTCCACAATTCTTGACAGAAATTTTCGTCTCACACAGTTGACATAGTGAGGCACCATTACATGGGATGGGACCGTGCAGGAACAGAGCATTCTCTATGTGTTGTCAGTCGAACTTTGTGGGCATCTCAGAAAGAACATTCCTTCCATGAAAGTTCCACTGTGAACAGGATTGCACTGCCCTCAAGCAAATTTCGCATATACTTTGTAGTGCCATGCTTCATTTTGTTTAAGTGTTTAACACTCTCTCCACCTAGTAGCAAAAAGACAGAAGCATATGGGCAGGAAACCTTCTCATCCTCCAGGGATAAAAGGTATGAGCAGTTATGAAAGGGTTAGAGCAGGGTGTATGAAAGGAAGCATTAGTTGTAGTCATGAGAAGTGGGGTTGGAGGATGCTTCCTTTGTGAAAGTTTCAAACAAACAAAAAAAAAAACTAACCACATGATCAAGCGATAGACTGGTAAGCCTCCTTTTCTATGACTTAAGCAGAGATAGGCCTTGGACAATTTGAATATGTAATGGGGCAAAAAACATCTGATTTGTGTTCAAAGGTGTCGAGAGTAACGAGTCCTGATAGGAGAAGGAACCAGTGGATATAAAACAGGTCATTGTGATAAGTTAAGAAAGAGAACAAGAAGGAACAGTACACTAAAATTGAATGAAGGGTGAATTGTGAATGCGAGAAATCAGAAAAGAAAAAAACAGCTTGTAAAAGGAATCTTAAGAATGATCTGTTCTGGCTGCATGTATTACTCTAAAGGTTTCCTGCAATGGACCCGTCCTGGGGTAGGTACGTCACGAATGGGCAGTGACATCAGTCATGTCACCCTAACGCGCACATGCCAAACGGACCGGTCGGCAAAACATTGCAGTGTTCAGCTTGGTTCCATGCTGCCGTACGGATGGATAGAGTTTGTGCTTGTTTTTTTTTTTTTTTTTTTTTGTGCATATGCACCTGGTTGCTGTGACATGGTGGTTAGCTTTTGTGCTGAAGGATGTGCCAAACGCACGAGAAAAAGCAATGGCATCGGGCTTTTTTTCCTCTTTGATTTCCGAACGACAACAGTCGACAGAAAGCGTGAGTGTGAGCTGTGCACTGTGTAAAACAGCAGCCGTCAGACAGCTGCAGGACTTGTGGATTACGTTTCAGCGCTGGTAAGTAAAGAGGCTAGTGCATCACCTAGTGCTTTTAGGCCGTTTTGTTATTTGTGCTTCCGCAGTATTTGTGAGCATGTATATTTTATCAACTCGGGAGCCCCATCTCAATTTTCTGAGCTCCTGGAGTGGGTAGCTAGCGTGTTTGCTTTCAAGAAGACTAGCGCTGAAACTCAAAGAAAGTGTGAACATTTTGAACGCACTTTGAAATGGAAACACTCCTCCAGTAAGCGGTGGTTCTGAATGCTGTGCAGACTTTCGCATTTTGCTATCATTGCTGCAACTTGCGTCAGGCTAGCACTCCAAAGAAAAATTTTGTTTGTGTTTTCGAACACAATAGACAGTACCAGTCTCGCCTGTTTTCGATCGGATGAAAGTTTAGTACCTGAACAAAAAGAACAGAAAGAAATGCAAATGAAGGCCACAACGCAAGCGCTCATGCAGGTACACTGCGCAGTGTGGACGTAGCTCATAGCGCATGGCGGTGGTTATCCGTGATGGTGTCTTGTTTGCTTTTAAAAACATGCATTCCATACCTGGTTGGCAAACTATTGCAGTGTTCAGTGTGGTTCCATGCTGCCATAGGGATGGATCGAGTTTATACTCGTTTTGTGCGCGTTAACTGGCCACTTTGACATGGTGGTTAGCTTTTGCGCAGTATAGGATGTGCCAAACGCACGACAAAAGTCAGGGGCATTGGGGTGTTTTTTTTTTTTTTCCCCTCTTCTATTTCCGTATAACAACAGTCAACAGAAAGTGTGGGTGCCCAGTTCGAGACAAGCACTAGCCGCACATGGCCATTCATTGTAAGGCCGTAAGCTTTGAGCGATCAGTAATGCTTCATGGCCTCTGTGTTGTACAGGCCAGGCGTGCTCGCAAGGTACACACAGATATCTTCCAACCGAAAGTTTAGCCAACATAGCCAACATTCAGGGTCATTCTTCCATTCCGAAACTGTGTAGGGGTCAGGATACTGTGTTCCATGAAGTTGCAGCTTTTCAACAAGCCACTGGCGTGCAATTTCAGAAAGGGACAGCACCATCGCATGCAAAGCCTGAGCGAACCGCTGAAACCGCCGGAGCTTTTTGCCAACCATTGTGAAACTGGTCTGCTGCAATGTCAATGCTCTGCGTGACATCACATTGTTGACAAACAGGGACAGGTCTATTGTTTTCATGTTCTAGTCATTACAGTCGAACACGGATATATCAAACCCACATATATCGAATTTTCGGCTATATGAAACTCGTAAATTATCCCCTTGAAAATCCTTTGTAAAAGTATAGAAATTCGCACGTTTATATCGAACGGTATTTTTACCCGCCATCAGGCTATATTGAACGCCGCGCGAGCTGGAAGGTGCGCTTCGGCACTCGCTGCGCCCCGCAACCTTCACAACCTTCGCCACCTTCGCAGCACCGCGCCTTCGCCGACACCCGAAACGCTCGAAAAACGTGAGGGCGAGAGGGCTCGGACAGTACTCTTGTTGGGCACGTTCTCCAACTTGCTGAACGGCTTTTTTCTCTCTCTCTCTCTCTTTCTCATGCTTTCCCTGCGTTACCGTCTGCTCAGAGAGCAGGAACGAAGGAGCCGGCGGCCTCCTCCTTTCGCCTTTTTTTGTTGTTGTTGTTGTTGTTGTTGTTGCTGTTTTGTGACTTCTGATCAGCCAACCACAGCTTGTACCTTTCGTACATCACTGCTGCCCTCACAGGTAGCCCAGGTAGCCATCGCCGCCATCGCAACTGATCACAAGCGCTTTGTTGGTGGAGTTCACTTCCGTGAGTTGTCTCATACCACCGCATTCCTCTTTTGCGTGCGTGATGCACGGGCTGTGCAAACGTGCTGCGGACTGCTCGAATTTTCGATTTCTCGTGTAGCAATGGCCAGCGTCAAGAAGCCTAAGAACCTTGACTTTGCGACGAAGTTGAAAGCCATACAGCGTGCTCAGGCAGATGAAAAAAGTTCAGTGATGGCGGACGACATCGGGATACCAGGAATCACTCTGAGCACCTTGTTGAAGAACAAGGCGGATATGAAGGCAAAGGCGGCAAAGCAGCGAATGTCGGGAGCCTGTCGTGTGTGCACTCCTGCCCACGGGAAAGTAGAAAAGGCACTCTATGCCTGGTTCTTAGAAGTGCGTGCAAAGAACATTCCTGTAGATGGCCCACTGCTGATGGCTAAGGCCAAATGGTTTGCCGCTGCATTCAGTGAAGACAATTTCACCGAAAACACCAGGTGGCTTCACCGATTTAAGCAACGCTACAACATCACCGGCAAAACCATTTCTGGCAAAAGCGAAGCCATAATAGCCAGGACATCCAGCAGTGGATGATGGAGTGGCCGGAAATCTCAGCGAAGTTTTCACCCGCGCAAATCTTCAACGCCGACGAGACCGGTCTATTTTGGCAAATGCTGCCGAGCAAGACTCTCGATGTCCAGGGTAGTACGTGTCACAGCGGCAAAATGAGCAAAGTCCGCCTGAGCGTTCTGCTGGCAGCCAACATGGATGGGTCTCGGAAGCTCCAGACCTTTGTGATCGGGAAAGCAAGGGCACCGCACTGTTTCAAGAACTCTGAACAGCTCCCCGTTCGCTACGCCTCGAACAAGAAGGCGTGGATGATGAGTCAGCTGTTCACAGAATGGCTGCAAGTATGGGACGTCGAGCTAGGCAAGTTGGGGCATCGTGCTTGCCTTTTTGTGGACAACTTGGACAACTGCTCGGCCCACCACATCACCTGTGAGCTCGAAAACATCGAGCTGAAGTTTCTGCCGGCCAACATGACAGCAAAGCTGCAACCGCTCGACCAGGGTATCATCAAGTCCTTCAAGGTGGGCTACAGGAGGCGATTTCTTGATAGGCTGCTGGTCATCCTCCGCATGGGCACCAAGCTGAAGGTTGACCTGCTTGGTGCCATTCAAATGATGAAGGGCGCCTGGCAAGACGTGAGGACGGACGCAGTGGCCAACTGCTTCCGGAAGGCAGGCTTCGTGACGGCAGAACTTGCGGAAATCCATGAAGATAGCGATGAAGAGTGCATAGACGACGTGTTTCGCGAGTTGTCGTCCCTCTTCCCAGCTGCCGTTCCACCCGAAGTGTCTGCGGAGAATTTCGTGGAAGTGGACTGCAATGTTCAGGCTATTGCAAGCCTCGCTAACGAGGACATTGTAGCTGAGGTCGCAGG
This sequence comes from Hyalomma asiaticum, assembly GCA_013339685.2. Classification (NCBI taxonomy): domain Eukaryota; kingdom Metazoa; phylum Arthropoda; class Arachnida; order Ixodida; family Ixodidae; genus Hyalomma; species Hyalomma asiaticum. Next base: position 205,354,815 of record CM023481.1, read on the forward strand.
GACCCAGAATGCCCAGGCCGACAGCTCAAGTGGTGACGAAGATCGTCCAGACGAGGCAGCGGCTGCATGCGCATACTCTGCCGCTGAAGTGGCGGCAGCGTTCAGTTTGATTCGCCGTTGTTGCGTCAACATGGAGGGAACCCGGCCGTCACACCTGGACAGCCTCGATAAGATCAAGGCCAGCGTCTTCAACTTATTTCAAAGACAAAGAAGCAGGAGGCCAAGATAAGCGATTTTTTTTTTTCATGCAAATATAATATTCTGTTGCATCGTGTGTGCGGAATTAGTTGTCATTCTTGAATGTGCCAATTGTAGGTGATCATCTGCCACTGGTAAGGTCTCAGGGCCTGTATTTCTTTATATCGAATTTTTCTTATATCGAACTAATTCGCGATCCCCTTCGAGTTTGGTATATCCGTGTTTGACTGTAGTATAATACAGTGGTTCTCAAATGGAAGTCTGTGAAGCCATTTTGGGATGTCCTCAAATCCTGTGCCCGTAAGAAAATGTTTTAGGAGCGAAGCGCCCTAGGGTCAAAGCTTGTCCGTATGTCCACGTTGTTCGTTCGTCAGGGCACAGCACCGTTACTGTAGTGTGTGGGCCCATCCTGGAGGCAGTGCCCCCAGACAGTCGTCTGCTAGAGAGGAGAAAGGGCACGCATTGGCTGTGGAAACGCTCTTTCTGCGATGAACGCTGTACCAGCTCACAAGGAACGAGAACACGCTCTCGCCCGCGAGCGACAATGCCGACGCAGGCAGTGCCTGCTAGCGAGTTTCTTGATTCAAAATGCCGACTGCTCGCGAGACACAACCGTTCACCAACCACCCCGTATATGTAGGCACTGGATCTTGACCTGCTATGTAGTGTCGGTGGGAGATTTCTCTTCTGCCTAGTTGAACAATAAAGATTCGCTGCGTGCGCATTAACTAAATGTAATCCAGAACTCTGCATGATCTACGACGTGGGAGCGCAGGAACCTCATAAAGACCAGGAGCATGAATGACAACACGTGTGTAAATATACGCATGCGCTGTCACTCATTTACGTGCACGAATGGGCAATGTCACGGGTGATTTACGGTAACACCGAACGATCCCCAGTGCTTCGCCCACTTGTCATGATTCACTTCGTGGAGATGCGTGGATTTTTTTTCAATGTCAGCTAGTCTAGCTTTGCCAATTCCAAGTTTTGCGACCTGCTCCCAAGGCTGCGATAGCAATCCACAGAAAATATCCTCTGTTGGTCTTGGTCACCGCTTTCATGCTGCCTGTTGTGCTAATTTTTAACCACCTCAACCCCCCCCCCTCCAGAAAAAAGAAAATATAGAAAAGGAGTTTGAGCTGCTTATAGCCATTAGAGCACTGGGCTAAGAACATCGCCGTCTTTAGTTTTTAATTAACCGTGAATAAGTGTTTATTCTCTCTACCACTCCTGCCAAACAAGTGCCATGTTGTTGGTGCGAATATTTTCATTGACACAAGAATTCATGACATGCTAGTTTGGAAGACAGCAATTTCAGGGGTTCAGTATTCATTGTATCTTAAGTGGAGGTGAGCAGGAATTCAGTGTATGCATTGTACTGTGTAGTGTATGCATTGTACTGGGCTGTTATTCTGTTTACTGTTTGCTCTCAAGAAAAATTTGGTATATCGAGGTTCACCTGTTTAATTTGTTTTTATGAGCACTTTTTTGTGTTCCTTCCCAGTTCGTTCATGGCCTTGCCACCACACTTGGTGAACACACTGTGAGAAGCAGGAAGTTCCACTTCCATGAGTGAGTTGAAGTTTCAACCTCAATTTAATGTAAACCTATGTTTATGTGAACTTGGGCTGTACTTACCTTTCCTTTTTTTTATGAGGCAAAACATTAATTGCTCATTTGTTGCTTGAGCACGTCTTCTTCTGTCTAATATTTTAGCTCTTAATTTTTAATTTTGACATTAGTCTAATTCAGATTTCTGTGTCATTTGCACAATAATAAAAACATGGGACAAAAGTGTTATGCAGATATTTTTTATTATAATTTATGGCTTTGATTAGTTTTGCTTGTACAGGTTATTGCTTTAGCTATAGCCATCATTGTCATCTTATTTGTTTACTCACTACAGCATTATTGCATATTTTTACCTATACTGAATGATTTTGTTATAGGCACTCCACAGATGGTCATCAGGCTAAGGCTGTGTCTGACAAGAAAGTCAGTGAAGAAGTGCTCCTCAGGTAAAAAACTTGTTACCAAACTCTTATGATGGAGCTGTATCTACTTGTCGATAAATAGTATTTTTCTTTTAACTAATCTGTCATTATCATGTGAAATGTCACATTGTCCTGAGGTCACAGCTTTGTCTTGCCGCAACTGCCACACTACAGTGGGGTGCCTTGCCTTCAGATTGTTTTAGCATCTGAGAGTTCAGATGCACTGCCATCTTTGTAGGGACAGGAAATATCAAAAAAAGGGAAAATGACCTCTTTCATAAGCATTTGTTTTCATTGACTATTATGTGGCTTTTTATTGTGGGGTGTGTTCAGATAAGGACCGACCGAGAGGGGTCCCGACTACTATCTGTCTTCAGCGAAATTTTTGTATGAGGTGGGCAAAAATCTGCTCAGAAAGGAATCAACCTTCGTTTCGCGAAATTTAGCTCGACTATCTCAAAAAGAAATCGCATTTCACTACAGGTGCAAAAGAGCCCATTTTTATGTTATAGATGTTCCAACTTTGAAGGCCTATAATTTTGAAACGGGCGCGCTTTACTCGCTGAAATATTTTTCAGCGATTCTACGCCAGTTGTACCTTTAGACCGCGGAAAGATGAGCTTATGTCGCCTATGGTGCATTTTCGAAAAATCGCCAAATTTTGATGTTGGAGTAACTGCCTCTGGCTGACCCCGATTTTAGAGGTCCTTTTTTGCCCGTTTAACTGAGGTAGTGAAGCTGAATATATTTCTGTCAAATCTCGCAGAGGTGATGAGCAAGTTGAAATAAAAAGTGGATGATTAAACAAAAATTCGTTTCGTACAAAAATCATAAAAATGCCAAAATAGCAGAAACAGCAAAACTTGAAAGATTTCAAGTGCAGTTTAAAAAAATAATCATCGGCGATTTTTATGAAAAAATTTTAGAATGCAGGAACATGCCTCATAAAATTTCTGCCGCAAAAATGTGGCATTATTTTGTTCTAAATGAGAAAATTAAGCCTATTTTAGGACCTATGTATGGCTACTTAACAATGCGGTGCGTTCCAAAAATAAAATTAAAATCGCTGATATATTTCATTCTTGCTTCACTGTTTTTGATGTGGTAATGACGAGCTACTCAAGGCCTGTCTTTCTGATTAATATGAGTCACTAGATAATCGACCGTTAATTAACAGGGCTCCTGCACACGCATCCATACGTTCACATATCAGACACGCAAGAGAGCTTAGAGGATGTCTTTATTTATTATTGCGATAGCAATTATATGAACAGTCTTGACAGTTTTTTGCCGTCGCCGTCATGTCCCGCGTAAAGTCCAAATTGATAACCCCCGCACATCGTACATTCTCCCCGGTGGTAAAAGCACGCGAGCGGGGACGACGAACGCGACTGAAGCAGCGATCAAACGAGCCCAGCCCTTCTCCGTCACTCGGAGGGCGCGTGCATGCGATCGGGACACTTGCCGTCGAAGCAGAAGGAACGCCCCACCTATATTTAACAAGCATGAACTGTGGATTTCGCACCGTCGCCATCACTGGCACACGCTATCTCAGCAGCTATGAAATGTGCTGCGGACTGCATTGCAGCGCCTTATCACATGCTCTGTTCCAGGCGCCTCGCATATCATCGCAACGCTGGCAATGCCTTCGCCGAGCGCACGAATTCGTCTACGAGTGCCGGAAGGAATGCGCTCACTTGATGCCACTGTGCTGGGCCAAGTTTCTCGATGGTGCAATGTGCATGCTGTTTAGAGCAGTCGCGCGGTAGGAAGCGTGTGCGGAAGACATCAAAACAACATGACTTAGCTCGCAGATCTGCTGGGCCGTTGTCTCTGCCGCTCGACCGTGACATGGTACTTTACGCACCTGCATGCTTACTTAATAAGCCCACTTTCACTGCAATTCAGATTGTCCCTAGAGCTGCTAGTCTTACTTTATATATTGTATCATGCATGACTATGGCATTCATTGCTACGCCCTTCTGGTGAAACTCCCCGCAAGGACGTCTGCTTCTGCAGGCGTTTCGTGTGTGGCGACACCACGGACCCGAGCCAACGGGGGGTTTACGACCCCCTCCCACGTGTAGCCGTGCGTGGCTTTGCCGTGTCCGGGGAAAAGGGGATCCTGGGGGTTGAGCCAATGCCGGGTGATTGGACCTTTAAGGCCCCCCAGAATTGGCAACACACCACTTTGGCCCCAGCTTCACGTAGACGGCACCCCCGGACTGACCCACCCGGGGGAAATCGGCAGTCGCCTTTTCCTGTCTCCCTCTCTCAAGCCTTCGTCTTTCTCTCTTAACTTTTAAGCTTTCCTGTCTCCTCTTCACTTCTGGTTACTTCCAACTTTCCTGGTGGCTAGGGTTAACCTTGTGTGGATGGCCAGCCTTGGTTCACCATATTTGGTTATAGCCGTGGTGTACAACTGGCGTTGGCAGCACCTGTCTTAGTACACTTTCTGTCACGTCCCCTTGTAGGACTCGATGGTGGGTGGTTGGCACCACTGCCGAAAATATTACTTACGGTATGTTAAATGCATCTTTCCCATTACCCGATCGTAATCTCAAGAGGTTGCGGACCGAAGTAGGACTTAATATTTTTTCCAAGGCACACCAGCAGTTTCCGAAATATCACGTTATACACTGTGAAGGCACAGAAGCAAAGGCAAGGACAATATCTCCATTTTTAGTATCAAAATGCCACCCACACCACAACAGAGCCCGGCGACCCCAGGGCCGTCAGGTGTCAAGGCCTCGGCACGCCAGCCGAAGCCTGAAACATGATCAGACAGTCCGCACGTTCGGGCATCCAGTGCCTCACAAGAGGCAATGGACACAATGCCGGCACCTCAGGTGCCGAAAGATCAGCGCGGCTCCTTGGACCACGTCAGGAAAACCAAAAAGACCATAACGGGGCCGGACGCCGGCCCTGTTACGTGAAAGCAAACTCATCTGACCATAGAACACTTTCCTATTGTACACACAGCAGCAATTTAATCCCAATATGGAGACACAAATCATTCAATGGAATGTCAGAGGTCTTCTAAAAAATCTCGATGATATCCAAGAACTTCTCAGTGAACACAACCCAAAAGTGCTGTGTGTACAGGAAACTCATTTAAAATCTTATCACACAAATTTTCTTCGTCGATATGCAGTATACCGTAAAGATTGTGATGATGCAGTCGCTTCATCCGGTGGTGTTGCTGTTATATTGGACAAAAGTATCGCATGCCAACATTTACGTCTCCAAAGTCCTCTAGAGGCTGTGGCGGTCCGAGTGCTACTTTTAAATAAACTAATAACAGTATGCTCTTTGTATATACCTCCTCACTGTCAGCTACAAAAACGCGAATTTCAGTCATTGATTAATGAATTGCCTGAACCGTATCTTCTGTTGGGCGATTTCAATGCGCACAGTGGCCTATGGGGCAACTCCAGGTGCGATGCGCGAGGTCGTCTAATTGAACAGTTCCTTTATTCTTCCGGGGCATGTCTCTTATTATAGTCTACTTATTATAGTCTTGCAAATAAAACATATTCATCTGTAAACCTTAGCATCGCGTCTCCAACCCTTCTAGACATTTTTAAATGGGAAGTTATTCAAAATCCGTACGGGAGCGACCATTTCCCGATAGTTCTGAGTACAACATCAAATAAATTTCTCCCCCGTGTTTCTCGCTGGAAAGTTGGTTCTGCCGACTGGGAACAGTTTCAAAATACCACTCATATAAAGTGGGCTGATGTGTGTGATTTAAGCATAGACGCTGCTGTAGAGTACTTCACCGTTTTTCTCATCGATGCAGCCTCTAAGTGTATCCCACAAACGAGTGGACTGTCTAGCAAACACCGCGTTCCATGGTGGAACGATGAGTGTCGAAATGCACGTAGGAAACAGAACAAAGCATGGCGACTGCTTCGTCTGTTTCCCACTGCAGAAAATCTTGCACAATTTAAGCATGCTAAATCACAGGGAAGGAGAACACGCCGGCAGGCTAGAAAAGAAAGTTGGGAGAAATTTATATCGAGTATAAGTTCCTACACGGACGAAGCAAAAGTACGGAATAGAGTCAACCGTGTAAAAGGCAGGCAAGCATATTCAATTCCTTTGGTGAATGCTCAGGGAGACAGCTTGGAGGACCAAGCGAACTTCCTTGGCGCATGCTTTGAGAGTATATCTAGTTCGTCCCACTATACCGAAGCATTCCGAAGGCACAAAGCACTGATCGAACGACAGTCCTTAGAGAGAAAATGTGCAGAAAGTGAGGCATACAATAGACCTTTTTGCTTAGCAGAGCTTGAGGCAGCGCTTTCTTGTTGCAACAAGTCCGCCCTGGGTTCTGATCGTGTACTATAGGACATGTTAAAACACTTGCCTTCTGAGACACGAAGAACCATTCTGTCTCTATACAATGTTATGTGGTCTTCTGGCAACATCCCCTCGGCCTGGAAAGAGGCCATTATAATCCCGATACTTAAACAGGGCAAGGACCCTACTTTACCATATAGCTGTAGACCCATAGCGCTGACGAGTTGCTTATGTAAACTTTTTGAAAAAATGGTAAACAAGCGCCTGCTCCATTATCTGGAAATAAACAAGATATTAGACCCTCGTCATTGCGGTTTCCGGGAGTCAAGATCAACGACTGATCAGCTTGTTCGTATGGAAACTTACATTAGAGAAGTTTTTGCGCACAAACAATTCTTTTTGTCTGTCTTTCTCGATATGGAAAAAGCGTATGATACTGCCTGGCACTTTGGGATCCTTCATGATCTTTCTGCAATGGGTATTCGCAGCAACATGCTGTCTGTTATTGAGAGCTATCTGTCCCACAGGACCTTCCGTGTTAGAGTTGGCAGCGCACTGTTGCGATCATTCACGCAGGAGACTGGGGTACCACAAGGTGGTGTGCTGAGCTGCACACTATTCATAATAAAAATGAATTCTCTGCAAACTGCCGTACCTCACACACTGTTTTATTCAGTTTATGTAGATGACGTACAGATAGGTTTCAGGTCATGTAACCTCGCCATCTGCAAACGACAGGTACAGCTGGGCTTAAACAAGTTGTCAAAGTGGGCAGACGAGAATGGTTTCCAGTTTAACCCACAAAAGAGTACATGCGTCCTCTTTTCAAACAGAATAGGTATATTGCCAGAAGCCACTATTGACCTCGGTGGAGAACGATTGTCGTTAAGTCTGCAGCACAAATTTCTAGGTGTTCTTTTTGACACCAAACTTACATTTGTCACTCACATAAGATACCTCAAAGAGAAGTGCCTGAAGACCATGAATCTGTTTAAGTTATTGTCCCGCACAACCTGGGGCAGTGACAGGAGGTCCTTACTCACCCTGTATAAAAGCCTCATATGCTCGCGCTTAGGTTATGGTGCCGTAGTATACCAATCTGCAACAAAGAGCGCGCTTGGAATGCTAGATCCAATCCACAACCTTGGTATACGGCTGGCAAAGGCGCTTTTAGAACAAGCCCTGTAGAGAGCCTGTACGTTGAGTCTAATGAATGCTCCTTACATTTACGCAGGACATATTTAAGTTTTACAGACTTTTTAAAGGTCAAATCTGATAGCAAGCACCCATGTTACTCCATAATCTCCGAAGTGCCTTCTGCTAGGTTACATAGTAATCGCCAGTCTGTTCGGGCCCCATTCCGTCTGCGTTTAGAACAACTAGCCGAAGAAATTGGAATTCCCCTCTAAGAAACTGTCGTAATGGATCCCATCCCGCTCGCACCGCCTTGGGAATGGCAGACCATCAGGTGTGACTTATCATTTTTTGAAATATCAAAGCATGCACCTGAGCCGCATATACGCTCACATTTTATTGAACTCCGGACAAAATACTCATGCGCGGAATTTTACACCGACAGCTCGAAATCTGCTAATGGTGTGGCTTATGCAGCTCTAGGGCCCTCGTTTTCAACCTGTGGTGCGTTAAGTCCTCACACAAGTATTTTTACTGCGGAAGCTTTTGCAATCCTCGCTACTGTTAAACACATAAGGCAAACCTGTCTCCCTAAGGCCATTATATTTACAGACTTGTTAAGTGTTGTTCGCTGCATAAAAAGTCTAAGAAAGCACAGAAACCCCATTATTACCGACCTTTATAACGTTCTCTGCTCAGCATACATGAGCAACCAAGAAATTGTCCCTTGCTGGATCCCTGGCCACAGAGGTATTGATGGAAACGTAGCTGCTGATGAAAGGGCTGCATCAGTACTTTTTTCTGACAGCGATGTGAACACGCCAGTGCCAGCGGCAGACCTTAAACCCTTCTTGCGTCGGCACATAACAAAGCATTGGCAGAGGAAGTGGGACACGCAAGTCTTAAACAAACTGCACACAATCGAACCAAAAATGGGCAACTGGACGCATGAAAGAATACCGAGGCACAAGGAAATTCAGCTCTGTAGACTAAGAATAGGGCATCGATATAGCACCCACTCATACCTTTGGAACAGAACCACCAACATGCTCTAAATGTGGTGACCGCCTTTCTGTCCTCCATGTCCTCGTTGTGTGCCCAGAACTAGAGAAATACAGAAAAAAATACTTCTCCTCACTATACCTTTACCAGACACCCCTGCACCCAGTATTCTTTTTAGGCGATCACCCGCTTTTTAATATAACCACAGTATTTGAATTTTTATCAGAAACCCAAGTAATAGAAATAATTTGGCCTGGCATGTAACACAGCCTCCCCTTCGGAGCTGTAGCTACATGAGAGTAATTTATGTAGCACTACCCTCCCGGCCCTTGCGCTCAAGGGTTTGGCTGAGGTGCTGGTGCTATTTAAATACCTTTTAGTCTTAATTGAAAATCAGTACATCGTATGTTCATCACAGTGCACGCTCATCTACATTATTTTAATAGATATATATTTTACGCTATTTACAGCGAATGTTTTTAGGCCAATATACAGCCATGTCACATCCACCATACTTTATGCCACAAATGTATTTTACACTGCCATTTGTTCTTAACATTTGTCATGGCGCTCTTTGGCCATAATTGGCCCTTGCGCCACTAAACACCATATATCATCATCATCATCATCTGGTGAAACTTTGATTTTTTCGTTTATTTATTTTTGTAATGAATGATTCAAGGGAACCTTGTTCTGATCATAACCTTCATTTACCTCTTCTCTGTGAATCGCTTCTTTGTGCAAAAACGATCTGCGAGTCAAGAGCCTAGGAGGAAAATGCGATGATGCCACGGCACTAGATGTACCCGATGCGTACGTCAGGTGCGGGCAGTCGCTTTCCAGTCCACCACCGAGATTTTTCAACTCGCCACAATAATATTTCTTGTATGGGAAGCAGGCATGTTTGAAACGTAGCCAAAGTTTCACAGAGTAGAAATGTTTTGGGACTAATGTAAATATCTCAGTGAAAACGAGAAATATTCAGATGCATTTTTTACGACTGCCCGCATCTGACATAAGCATCGAGTTTGTCCATTACCGTGACATCTTCACATTTTCCTCCTAGGCTATTGATGCACAGATCGTTTTTGTACAAAGGAGCAACTCACAGAAAAGCACATTAAAGACGGGCGGGGCGTTCCCTCTTCGTTTCGACGGCAGGTGTCCCGATCGGGCAATGTTATCGCATGCACCCTCCGAGCGATGGAGAAGGGCAGGCGCGTTTGATCTCTGCTTCACCAGCATTCATCGTCCCCACTTGCGTGCTTTCACCAGCGGGGAGAACGTACGATACGCGGGGGTTGTCATCAATTTGGACTTTACGCGGGACATGACGGCGACGGCAAAAAACTGTCAAGACTGTTTATATAATTGCTATCGCAATAATAAATAAAGACATCCTCTAAGCTCTCTTGCGTGTCTGATATGTGAACGTATGGATGCGTGTGCAGGAGCCCTGATAATTAACGGTCGATTATCTAGTGACTCATATTAATCAGAAAGACAAGCCTTGAGTCGCTTGTCATTACCACATCAAAAACAGTGAAGCAAGAATGAAATATATCAGCGATTTTAATTTTATTTTTGGAATGCACTGCATTGGTAAGTAGCCATACATAGGTCCAAAAATAGGCTTAATATTCTCATTTAGAACAAGATAATGCCACATATTTTTGCGGCAGAAATTTTATGAGGCATGTTCCTGCATTCTAAAAATTTTCTGAAAAATCGCCGATGATTATCTTTTTTTAAACTGCACTTGAAATCTTTCAATTTTTGCTGTTTCTGCTATATCGGCATTTTTAGGATTTTTGTATGAAACGAATTTTTTGTTTAATCATCCACTTTTGATCTTAACTTGCTCATCACCTCTAGGAGATCCGACAGAAATATATTCAGCTTCACTGCTTCAGTTAAACCGGCAAGAAAGGTCCTCCAAAATAGGCGTCAGCCAGGGGCAGTTACTCCAAAAGCAGTTTCGCGATTTTTTAAAGATGTACCATAGGCGACACAAGCTCATGTTTCTGCGGTCTGAAATTAAAGCTGGCGTAGAATCGCTGAAAAATATTTTGGCGGGAACAGCGTGCCCATTTCAAAATTATAGGACTTCTAAGTTGGAACATCTATAACATGCAAACGTGCTCTTTTGCACCTGTAGTGAAATGTGGATTTTTTCGAGAAATTCGAGCTAAATTTGCCAAAATGAAGGTTGATTCCTTTCTGAGCAGACGTTTGCCCGCCTCATATAAAAATTTCGCTTAAAACAAAAAATAGTCGGGACACCTCTTGGTCTGTCCTTATCTGAACACACCCTGTGTAATGTTGCATATTGCTTGTCGTATGCATTTGCTGAAGGGAGAGTGCAGCAGAATTAAAGGGACACTAAAATGAAACAGTAAACCAATTTATACTGGTAGGCCATTCTTTAAGAAACCTACTGTCGTTTATTTCACGATCGTGGGTTGAATACTAGAAGAGAAAATGAAATTCAGATTTCTATATTTTGAATTTCATGCCGAAACCTCACACCTCATAGCAAGCATGACGTCACAGATTTCGTATTCATTTTTCATGTTTTGGCCACATAGGCTAAATGGCATTTCATGAAAGTCTCTACATTAGCTCTCTGGCCACCTAAGAATGCAATTCAATTTATCATTATCAATTAGTAATTGCATGAACCCTAGTAAGCACCCTCAAAACCTATGACATCAGAGCGGGTTGGTGCGGGAACTTCAAGGCGATGGAGCCAGTTGTATAACGTTTTCGCACATTTTCTCGCTTACCAAGCGCTTTTCCATGGCAAGAGCGGTGCTTTTGGTATTGTGAAACAGTGATTTATTGACACGAGAAAAAATCGTTTAGCTATTTAGTGTCCCTTTAAATTGCCTAAATAGCTTCTTCTTCATCTTTTGCTAGCTTCATGATTAGCTTCAGCAAGCTTCATATTTACTGCTGTTATTTTATGGCACACAAGTTCTTTGACAGCTCTGGCATCAGCCCATGGTATCTCTAACACTTAAAGACACGGTGTTATAGAATCATGCTTTTGCATGTATAAGGTACCCAAGCAATGGGCTTGCAGACACTGAGTTCTTTATATATGGCTCTAACATAGTTTTTTCTTTCTTTTTGTTGGTGTACAGTGGGAGTCTGGAAATGGTAGACAGCCTTGACAAGCAAGATGGTCACAAGCACCACCCTTCATTAGTGCGATTCATGATTGCATGCTACTATGCTATCGTGTCACGCTCTGAAGTTGTTTGCTACCTAGTCATCGTTCTCAACCAAATGAAGTCAGCCAGCCTGCTGTCATTGCCACTGCCTTTAATGGCATTCCTATGGGGCTCATTGTCGGTGCCACGTCCAACCAAGACTTTCTGGATCACCATCATTACCTACACTGAAGCTATTGTTGTTGTTAAGTACCTCTTCCAATTTGACTTCTTCGACTGGAATGACTCCGTACCTGTAAACAGACCATTTGACCCTCCACGCATCTTGGGCATTGAAAAGCGCAAGGAGGACAATGACTATGCACTTTATGATCTGCTTTTGCTTTTGCTGGTCTTTTTTCACCGCTTCATGCTTAAGAGCCTTGGCCTTTGGAAAGATACTGATCGAAGTGTGAGTGTATCTGCGATTCAGCAGCAAGAGCCGGTGTCAAATGAGGAACAGTACTTCACTGCAGCTATACGGGCATCTGAGCACACTGCAGCTGCACCTGGTTTACTCACCAGCATACCGTCAGATCAGCTGCCTGGTACCAGTGGGGTAAGTTTTATAAAATAGGGAAACTAACCATTTGTTCTTGATTTGCAAGCCTAGTTACCTAACATCAAAACAGATGATACATGAGGCCAATGCATGAGTTGAAAATTAATGAGTCCTACCTCAACTAGAAAGAAAAATCGGCAGCAGTTTAGGAGCACTGTTATTGTTGTGGTTTCCCCAGTTTTGCATCTGTAAGTTTGCTGTGTTTTCATGAATATGGGACTTTTTTTTCTTTCTTTCTTTCTTTCTTGTTATAATTCTGAGCTTAAAAGGTCACTGAGCCACTTTGAGCTTAAATATAGTCACAGGGAATATTGTATGGACAGTATACCACCTTCACTCATTGTGGTAGGATGAATGTCATGTCCACTGTAAAGATCCAAGGCTGGGTTCTAATGGTATTTGCAACCTTTACCAAAAAGATATTGCAGAAAGTATTACACAGTAGATGGCCTATGCTTCTCCAGACAAAGAAGCCGCATTGAGCATGCAGACTGTCAGGACAGCTGAAGACTCAGCCCCGCATCGTCTTTATCATCTTCAATGTTATGCAGGACAGTAATCATGACATTATTAGTTATATAGTGACTGGTACGTACTGGTCTACAGTGGACATAATGCCCAAATAATTTTTCGAGACAGTACAGTAGTGGCAAAGTTTCAGACATTTGGTTAACGATTACACTGCTGCCACTAAGATTTATTGCTCTCTTTTGTTATCATCCCCACTGGAGCATTCTCCTCACCGTTGACTCCCACCAACTCAGTGCAGTCAAAAAGATCTGCTCGTTGCTTCTTTATTGATGACACCTATTTACACCAAGTGTTATGCAGACTGGATGAAAACTTATAAAGGGTACATACAGGTAGTGTGGAATGTCCAAGCCCCATCACCACTCCTGTTGAATGATAGATCCACATCTTTTACCTTGATAAATAATTTTCAGCATGCTAGTCGTTGACGTAATGAAATATGAAAAATGCAATTGAAGGCTACGAGAAGTGCACGGGATAGTTTATTAAACATGTGGCGTTTCCACAGTGCAGTGCACTACCACAATCAGCGGATGCATCTGTCAGAGTTCTATATGCAGTAGACGAGTTTATTTGAAATCTTTAAAAGATTGCCAGGCCTGTGCAGAAGACTCAGCACAGTCGCACTGTAAGCTGGGTTTTTCTGCATGCCCTGTAGTTTTTTTTTTTATTCCTTTTCTGTTCCTTCTTCTTTTTCATTGCTGTCATTTCTCCTTCATGTCCTCCTTTCTTGGCTTCTTCTTCCTCTTCTCTGTCGTCATGGCCTGCTTCATCTTTGTTGTCTCCTTCGTTTTCTTCTGCTGTTCCTACTCTTCTTCCTTGTCGTAGTCTTCTTTTTCTGCTTCTTTGTCTTCTGCTTCCTCTGCTTATCTTTTTCTTCTACTACATTGTTTTCATCTCATTTTTTCTCTCTTCCACCGTCTTATGCTTCTCTTTCTTTATCACCACCTTCTCCTCGTCCTCTTTTTCTTTCTTTGTCTTCGTTGACAAAAGTACAGCCAACAACTGACACATATAAGGTCCTGAAACGTTACCATTATCATCAGAGCTGTGGTTGAGAGCAGAAGATGCCCAAGTATGCAGTGGGGGGCATTGCTCCTGGTGACTGGGATTCAAACCTGCACAGCCTAGTGACACTGGCAGCAACAGGGGACACTATCACCACCATATCACCACCAAAATCATCTCTTCTAATCAGCCCATAACAGCTTGCACTGTAAAATATTGGAGGTTCTATAGCTGTTCCTTAAACTCGTGTCACTACCTATATTCGCAATAATGCTACAAATGAAATCAGGTTTTCCATGGACACTTCACCAGGCTCTACCATGAGGTAATCCGCAATTATGCAGGATAGCTCACTTTTTACCACGGTCATAGAATGAGAGAAGTTACCAAATAGTGCTGCTACACTAATGCGCCTTGCATTATGGAGCTGCTCTTGTGGTGCCACCATTTAAGAACCACCATTTAGTTTTAGGAACAGCTGCTGGACCCACATCAGCACTGTACATTTGCTGTAGCAATCTCGTAACCCCTATCCAGGCCAGGTAGGCAGTCACAGTAGAGCAGGTGTCAGTTATAGCATTGTTGTCGTGGAGTTTGCAGTTACCGGCAATCTCTGGTTGTTTTCAAATCACTACTCTGTCAAGGTACGCAAGAACTTCTATAGGACACAACAATGACTGTTTGTTCCTGAGGTACAAATTTCTTGTGGAGCACCCCACGCTTTTCCAAAAAGACAGGGAACATTGTCTCTACTTTGGACTTCAATATTCTTGTTTTCTTGGGGTGCGAAGAGTTTGTATTGTGTCTGTCTGAACTTAGGGGCTCGGTTTCGAGCATATATTCGAACACCTATGATTCATCACCTGTTATTTTGGCCTCTAAAAAATCCGACAGATCCCATGCATTGTGAAAATGTGCGTCATATAAAGCAGTCAGTGAGGAAATTGCTTGTGCTGAATCATTTCGCATTAAGCTAAGTGTTACGAGTATCATCAGTGTCTTTGTGCAGATTTAGTCGTGTGCGTAGTCGGCTGACTAGGCTTGTCAGCAGCACTGTGCTGCACACTGGTGCGCTGTGGTGTCTGTGCACATTAGTGCATGGACATCTGTTTTACTGAAGACAAATGGATGCCACAATGTGCTGATGTACATATAAGTGCCATTCATTGGAGTACTCCTACGGAGTTGAGCAAAACTGTTCAACAGCCTGCTGAGTGATAGTAATACATATGTATTGTTTACCATATGGCTATGAGAGCAGTTAACGCATGCTACAACCACGTGGGAACAACCTACCATGGACGAGTGGTAACATGCTTGCTTGACACTACTGGGGTCAGTGTTCAATTCCTATGCCGCACAGTAGGTTGCCTTCCATCATTACAGCACATTTGTACCTGTCTGTGTGTTATGCTCATGTAAATTGTATCTCTTCCTCTTGTTTAACCCATGCAAAGTGTGTTCTCATTAAATTTTCAGTGTTTATTTTTGTTTTACCTCAATTGGCCTGGGCTGTAATGCTAGCATTCAATGATGTTTTAACTTCCAGGGCAGGCAGGGCTGAGAAGATGGTGCTCCTTTACACATGCCTGAGTGTTTCAAAATTTTTCACGTAGAATGAATACATTTGAACCCCTTCATAAGAGACACTGATATAAGATACAGTTGGGTGTAAGGGACATCATTCACCCACATGTTTGGCTGCCTTATCACTCCCATTTATTGGACCTGTGTTGTAACTGACACGGTCCTAAACAATTGACTAAAAAGTAGGGGTGTGCGAATATTTGAAATTTCGAATAAAACGCTATTCAATTCGATTCGCACTGAACTTTTCGAAGTTGGTAATTGAGAGAAAAAATACGCCATATCTCGTGACAAGTGGCTTATTTCCGCAAGTAGTGCGCTTCTCCGCATAACACCCGTGTACTGCGGCGAAGGTACCACTTGCGTACTGCGGCAAAGCTAACACTCCCGTACAGCAGCGAAGCTAACACCCGTGTACAGCGGTGAAGTTAGCCCAGCTTTGTGTTGCACAGTTCTGTTGGACCGTTCTTCAGGACTTTGAAATGACACTGTGGCAATGTACTAGTCACACAGTAAATTCTTTGCAAATGTTTAACAGTACATTTCTGCATAGTACTATTCAAGAACTATTTGAAAGTTATTCGAAAAATATTAGATTCAATTTGCACTTGAACATAAATATTCGAATTCGCTTCGCACTCAAAATTTGCTATTCTCACAGCCCTACTAAAAAGGATAAAATATCCTTAAATCTCAGTGAAGAGTCTTGCTTGTAACAAATAAGTAACTCTAAATGCAGTGTTGTTGGCTGTTCATAATCATCAGCCTATTTTATGTCGACTGCAGGACAAAGGCCTCTCCCAATCCTCTCCATCCTTCCCTGTCCTGCCCTAGCTGATTCCATTTGATGCCAGCGAATTTCTTAATTTCGTCACACCATCTTGCTCTTTGTTGTCCACGGCTACGCTTCCGTTCTCTTGGCATCCATTCCATTGCTCGTGGTATCCATTCGCTCGTTCTAGCTGTCCATCGGTTACCTAGCTTTCTCATCACGTGGCCTGCCCATGTACATTTTTTTTTCTTAACGTCCATTATTACGTCAGCTACCCCTACCTGTTCCCTGACCAACTCGGCTGTCTTCCTATGTCTTAATGTAACGCCTATCATTTTTCATTCCATTGCCTGCTGTGTGGTCCTTTTAAGTTCCTCTCGAGCTCCTTTGTAATTCTCGAATTTTCTGCCCCGTATGTCAGTACCGGCAAAATGCAGTAGTTATATAATTTCCACTTGAGTGGTAATGGTAAGTTTCCGTTTGAGTTGGGAATGTCTCCCATATGCGCGCCATCCCATGCTTATTCTTCGGTGTATTTCTTTTACATGAGTAGGTTCTCCTGTCAGTAGCTGTCCTAGATATGTATATTCTTGTACAACTTCTAATGTCTGGTTTTCAATTGTGAAGGCATGTTTTTTCGCTGTGCCACCTATCATTACTTTTGTTTTCTGCATGTTCATCTTTAATCCTACCTTAGCACTTTCCCGGCTTAAGTCTACAATCATCTTCTGTAGTTTGTCACCATCATTGCTGAAGAGTACTATGGCGTCGGCGAAGCGTTACTCAAATATTCACTGTTAATCCTTAGTCCTGTTTCGTTCTAGTCCAGTCTTTCGAAAGTTTCTTTCAAACATCCAGTAAACAGCATTGGAGAAATTGTATCTCCTTGTTTGACACCTTTCTGTAATGGAATTTTCTTGCTTTCCCCTGCTTTTTTACAGAGTAGTAGGGTGGGTGTAGAATCCTTATATTTATGTAACTATAGCATATTCCTTGACGATGCAATGCCGCTAGAACTGCTGGTGTATCTCTGCCGAGTCAAACACCTTTTCATAGTCGATAAAAGCCATATAGAGGGTTTTGCTGTATTCCACGGATTTCTCAATTTCTTGGTTGATCACATGAAGGTGGTCTATTGTGGACTATCCTTTTCTGAACACTGCTTGCTCTCTTGGTCGATTAAATCCAAGTGTGGCTCTTATGCTCTTTGACAGTCTTGGTGGATTTTTTGTATAGTGCTGAGAACAGACTGATTGACTTGTAGTTCAAGTCTATTACATCTCCCTTATTGTGTAATAATAAAATGTTTGCATTTTTCCAACTTACTGGTACATTTGAAGTTCTGAGATATTGTGTGTATTGTGTCGCGAGCTTTCTAGTTAGGAAGTCTCCTCCATCTTTGGTCAAGTCCGCAGTTATGCCATCTTCATGTGCTTTCCCGCGGGACATACCCTTAATTGTTTTCCTAATCTCGTCCGCAGTGACGTGTGGAACTTCGGTGTCCTGATCGGCCCTTACTACACTCAGGGCGGGGTGACTCGTATTTGAGCTGTAAAGTTCAGAATAGAAGTCCTCTGCCACCTTGGCTATATCATTGAAGTTACTAACGATGTTGCCCTGCCTATCTTTCGCTGCATGCATTGTGCTCTTTCTCACACAAAGCTTCCTTTTAGTTGTTTGGTGCTGCCTCCTTTTCTGATGGCTTCTGCTATTTCGTTCACGTTTTGGTTGCATGTGTCACTGACTCTACTTTTGTCGGTGGCCTTAGACAGCTTTGCGAATTCCATCTTATCTCTTGAGTTGGTTATTCTCGTCTGTTGGCATTGCTTAATTAAATTTTTAGTAGTTTGAAAGAGCTTATTTACATCTTGTCTCATTGCTTTGCCTCTTACTTGAACTGCTGCTTTGGTTATAAGCCTAGTAATGTTTTCGTTCATCTTTTCTATGTTAACTGCAGGTAATTCATTGTGGGAACAAAGGCAAATGATTACCAAGCAATGTGAGGTAGTTGTGGTGAACAAAAGATGAATTGTATTCTGAGTGACACAGTACATTAATAAAATGGCCTAATGTTAAGGCAAATAGCATATGTAATAATCCTTTTGAAACAGGCTTTTGTGGTTGGTTTAGTCGTAGTGTGCCCATATCAAAATAAGGGTTTACCAGAAAATTAAAGCATGCACTCTGTTCATAAGAGACCCCTAATATAAGTAGAAAGTGCTCCCTGGTGTGTCTCTTATGAAGTGGTTCAACTGTATATCTGTTCAACTGACTGGAAGTTAGGTTTCTCGGCAGAAATGTCTTGCTTTGTATTCATAAGCAGGTAGACATGCAGTTCCTTTCTGTTTTTGGACAGTGTTATTGCCTTCTAGTTAATAGATAGATAGATAATAAACTTTATTGTGGTCCGGAAGTATCTTCCCCGTTGTTATAGGGGCAAGACAGCGGGCCGCTCCCACGTTGGGACGGGAAGGCCAAGCCTTATCGCCGTATCGTGGGCCTTCTGGACTGCCCGGAGTTGCTCAAGCCAATCGTGGCTCTTGACCAATGAATAAAATATTCCCGGCGTCAACCCGTCGTCAGTGTAGCACTGTAAAGAGGGGCACTCCCAGAGCATGTGCTTAAAATCACTACACCGCAGTCGGGACAAAGAGGGGAAACCTCTGTGTACCTACTTAAGGCGGAAAGTGTCAGATATGAATTTGTTTGGATTTGCCTAAGAGTCACGGCCTGAGGTCTTGTTAGATTCCGATGTGGTGAGGGGAAAATCCTGCGACTCATCCGATAGTGGCTAGTGATCTCGTTGAATGTGCACAGAATGTCCCTGAAGCGGGGGGGGTCTGCCTCCAAAAAGGTCGGACCAAGCCCGGCGTCGGTCCCTCCCTGTACACCGACTTCCCAGTGCCTGGCGCAGCTGGCAAGACCTCGCGCGCGGGCATGGGCCAACTCATTAACGTTGGCTAGCCCCCATACTTCGGCACCCTCATGTGCTGGGAACCACGTAATGGTATGACGAGTAAGCATCTTACCCTCAAGGGCCCGAGCAACCTCCTCACAGACAGCCCCAGCCGAAAAAGCTCGAAGGGCTGATCTCAAGTCCGTGAAAATTTCTTCTTTGTCCGAACTGAGGAGCGCTAGCGCAATGGCCATCTGCTCCGCCTTGCAAGCCGAGGACGTCCTGATTGACACGGCAGATAAAACTCGGCCCTTCATGTCTACAACGTTTGCAACAAAACGACTGGAGTCGCCTTCATACTGGGCAGCATCTACGAAACATGACTCTGCTTCGTGTGCATGCTCGTACCGCAGAAGCGCAGAGGCGCGAGCCGTCCTCCTGCCAGTGTTGAAAACTGGATGGACGTTCCTCGGAATGGGGGAGACCTGAATGGCCTGCCACACACTATCCGATAGCTGAACGTTACGATCCTGTAACGCCATCGGATTGATCCCTACCTTAGCCAGGATACCCCTTCCCGCTGACGTAGACGACAGCCTGGCAATATGTGCGGACTGCTGTGCTTCGATAACTTCCTCTAATATGTTGTGGACGCCTAAGCTTGCTAGGTTCTCTGTACTTGTGCGCATTGGGAGTCCAAGGACTCTCTTAATACTCTTCCTGATGAGCGTATTCAGCTTGTTGATTTCGTGTTTCTGCCATCTGTGCATGGGAATGACGTAATTCACATGGCTCATGAGAAGTGCATGAAACAGCCGGAGGAGATTATCTTCCTTAAGCCCTCCTTTCTTGTTTGAAACCCTTGCAATGAGCCTGATTACCCCTTCAGCATGCCCTATAAGCTTATCTATAGTACGCCCGTGCTGACCGTTAGCTTCTATGATCATGCCCAGCACTCGCAGAGAACTAACCCTGGGTATTTCGCACCCGGACGACGTTCGCACCCCGATGTCAATCTCCCCGAGAGGCTTCCATCCTTGAGGCTTGGGTCCCCTTCTAGTGCGACGATATAGCAGCAACTCCGACTTAGAAGGCGAGAGTCGAAGACCCATCTTACTGACGTGTTTCTCTACGCAATGCACTGCCTCTTGCATTGCGTCTTCAACATAGCCGTCCGACCCGCCAGAGCACCAGAGGGCGATGTCGTCCGCATAGATAGCGGAGCCAATACACCCCATCTGCTCAAGCTCGTCGGCTAAGCCCTGCATCGCTATGTTAAACAAGAGCGGCGAGATAACCGATCCTTGTGGCGTACCCCTTTGCCCGAGATCGTAAGCTTGTGATCTCAAATCACCTAATTTGATTTTGGCCCTCCTACTTCCGAGAAAGGACTGCACGAAGTTGTAAAATCGCTCCCCCAAGTTGAGGCGGGAGATCAAGTCTAGAATATGCCTATGTGACACGTTGTCGAAGGCTTTTTCTAAATCGAGACCAAGAATGGCCCTCGTGTCCCTGGTGTCGTTATCTAATATGTCGTGCTTGATGAGTAGCATCACGACCTGCGTGGAGAGGTGAGGCCTGAAGCCAATCAAGTTGTTCGGAAAGAGACGCGCGTCCTCAATGTGCTTAGAGATCCGATCATTTATCACATGCTCCGCCACCTTGCCCAAACAGGACATGAGGGAGATTGGCCGGAGATTCTCAGCCCCGGGGCTGCGTCCAGGCTTGGGAATGAGAACCACCGACACAACCTTCCACTCATCTGGAAATACACCCGCTTCCCAAATACGGTTGATCTCTGCCGTTATGACTCTAATCGACTTGTCATCTAAATTGCGCAGCATTTTGTTAGTCACACCATCTGGTCCTGGGGCTGACCTTCCATTGAGCTTTTGCAATGTTTCGCGAACGTCTGCCTCCTGAAACGACCTATCTAGGCCCTCGGCTGATCGTCCTTCATACTGTGGGCATTTCGTCTCTGGCGGTCCAGTGTTGTCCGCCAGGGGAAGATACCTCCTTGCCAAGCGCATGGCGATTTCGTCATCCGTATGCAGTTGCCTTTCCGCATGGAGTATTCTATCCACCACCCGATTCTGATTGATTTTTGTCTTATTCTCGTGGAGCAGGTGCTTGAGTATGTTCCATTTTGCTCCTATTCGCATCTGTCCATCCACCATATTGCACAACTCATGCCACTGCTGTCTTTCAAGCACTTGGCAGTGCGCCATGATTGCTTTGTTTAGCCCGACTAGCCTCTTTCTAAGCCTACGATTGAGCTTTTGTGTTCTCCATCTAGCTAGCAGTGATTCTTTGGCCTCTAGTAGGTGTGCTAATCGGCTATCCATTTTATCTACCTCGAGCTCCGTGTCTATCGACTTCGTCGCTTCTTCGACGTCCCTTTTGACTCTATCCAACCATTCCTGGAAGTTCTCCGGACAATCCCCTCCTCTTTCCTCCCTGATCTTATGGAAATAATGCCAGTCTATGTATTTGAATGTCCTTGGAGGCTTTCTGCCTACCTGCAGCACGGTGCTAACAATATAATGATCGCTTCCCAACTCCACTCCCAAGTTAGCCCAGGAAAATTCTGCTGCCGAACCCACGAATGTGAGGTCCGGAGTCGTATCCTGTGACGCGGAGTTGCCTATCCTTGTGGGGAAATCGGAATCGGTGATCAACGTGAGGCCAAGATCCGCTGCTGCCTGACAGAGGTTCTCGCCCTTGCGTGTGGAGTGGGCGTAACCCCACGCCTGATGCTGGGCATTAAAACCCCCGGCAACAACGATGGGGGCCCTGGCCCTGCCTGCCATAGAAACCGCCTTAGCCAACAATGAAGTGAAGCGATGCTGCCTCCCTCTAGGGGAACTGTACACGTTGAGTATGAAAACGCTTTGCTTGAGCTCACCGCTCGGGATAACCTCGCCAAAAAGGTATTCAATTTTGCACCTACCCATGTTTAAATCATGCTCAATAAACATATGTTTGTTATTCACCAGGGTGGAGACCCCCCTACCCTCCGGCCCTTTCTTTACGTACGATTTGTAGCCCGACAAACAAACTCTATCCGCCAATACCTCTTGCAATAGGATAATCTGTGGTCTCAAATCTTTCGACCTGAGGAATTGCTGAAGGACTGCCCTTTTTTGAGAAAAGCCCCAACAGTTCCATTGCCAGATCGTGAATTTCAATGTACTGTTACTCGCCGCCATCATTAGAGATATTGGCCAATTCATCCTGTGCACTACCATGAGGTTCCCCTGACGAAGTAGCCCTGTTCTTAAGTAGAGTCTTGACGCCCTTCTTGATTCTCAGTTTGCCTACCTCTTCCTCTAGCTTGGAAGTCCTTGCGCTAAAAGAGGCCATCGCCTCTGCCATGTGCTTGAGAGTCTGCTTAATCTCTGCGATGGAATCTGTAATCTGCATCTGGAAATCAAGCTCCTCGTTCCTGATCTGCTCACTAGGGGCCTTTCTCTTTGCCGGTCTAACCTCAGAATGCGTATCCATTGGAACTGGTGGCGACTCCCCTAGAGTCTCCACTGGCCTGTTCGGCCGCTATGGAAGAGCAGCCTTTACCGCCTTAGCTTCCTTCATTTCTGCGATCTCAGCCCTGAGCTGTTCAACGATGCTTCGAAGAGTAGCATTCTCCTTTTGGATTCGATCAACCAGCTCGAAGCTAACATGCTCTGAAGCAGCACCCCTCTTTACCTGTGGCTGTGCCGTTTTCTTGACCTTGGTGGTCCATGGGCCTTGGTGAACCCCTTGCGTTGCGATGCGAACTGCAGGAGTCCTGAAGCGGGATCTTGCTACGGAGGCGGATCTCCCTCTGGATCGTGATCGGCCGCCCCTGGATCTGGAGCGTCCGTGCTGAGTCACATTGGTAACTCCCGGAGTGATCGTGGGTAGCGGCGGGAAGTCCTCTTCCACGTCATGGTCTCGTTGAAAACCTGGATTAGAGTCGTGCTTCTGCCTTTCTTTTCTTCTATGACGCACCACATACGGGATCTGGAAACGCTGCTTGCACTTCCTGTCTGCTGTGACGTGTGCTCCTCCGATGGGGACTGCTGCCCGCATCCCCGCATATGATGTCATCTGGCATAGGGCATACGTCAGCACAATGTCCTACCTTGCCGCAAGCGTAACAAACATCTGTCTGCCTTCTGAACAGCGTGCAGCGGAACATGCTCGCACCGCAAATAAAGTGATTTGGAACTTTCTGCTCGCACCGCAAATAAAGTGATTTGGAACTTTCTGCTCGCACCGCAAATAAAGTGATTTGGAACTTTCAGTCCGTCGAAAAGAATGACCACCGTTTTCGAGTTCTTGAAGAGCCGTTGGGTTCCTGTCATGAATAATAAGCGCCTGAAGTCTCACAGGGTCGATGTCAAGGTCTACTCCTCGTATGATCCCCTTGCATGTGTCCTCCAGGGCAGCCATATATGCGTTGACTTCATACTGCACAAGTCCTATGACAACACTGGTTATCCTGGCAATACGCTCTGGCATTCTTCTCCGCTGGAGTGCTCACCACCGCAATGTTCTGCATGACATTGGGACAAACTACGTCCTTGGCGATTTCTTCTTCGCTCAAACCCGCAGCCCTGGCCAGGGTGAAGGCAAACTTGATTTGGCTAACATTCCTCATGTCGAGGCCATTGCGTGGACGCACGATCACCCGCAAGTGGTCTTTCGGAAGTTGTGGTAGTCTCAAAGCAGCTATGACTTGCTTTTTCACCTTCATGGGCAACCGACGAGGCTGGGACAGCGTCGCCAAGCCTGGCTTCGTGTTCCGCACGTCACCCGTGCCTTCGGGCATGGTTTTTGCTTTCCGTCGATTAATAGCCGTGGTCCAACTAGGAGATTGAAGTTCTTCAAGAGAAGCATCTCTCCCGTGCACGGAAACTTGCATAGACATGGCGCACGCGGCTGCACAACGGCGAAATGTGGGAACGCACCCTGTGCGTCTCCGCAGTTGTCGTGAACGCCTGCGCTCAGTTGGTGCGTGCGCCCAGGCTTAACTCGGTGGCCGCTCAACGCTGGCAAGAAAGTCCTTCCAAAATGAAGTAAGAAGCGCCCACCTTGCAAAAAGTGTGTCCACGCGTTCTCAATGACTAGGCGGATACGGTGATTACAAAAGTTCGGTGGCTGGTATCCAAAGACTGCCGAAGAACATTGAAAATGGCAGACCCGATATGAACACGGCCGCACACCTCAGCAGTCGCAGCGCCCTCGCCTTCTAGTTAATGAACTGTAAAAACTGTAATGGCTAATACATACAACTACAACTCTTAAAGAACATTCTGGTTTCATTTACTGCAGTTGTCTTCATAAATAATGTGACAAGGCAATGGTTAATTTGGAGGAACCAATATTTCCTTAGGGCACAGTGAATTTGCCATTGAAGTTTTAATTTCACTGTATATGTAAGCTCTTGAATGGGTTAGGAATTGTCAATTATGTGCAGTTTATCAAGTGTGAAAAATTTATACTTCATGCATGAACTCTCTACAGGAATACTATATATGAAAACATCCGTCTTTTGTCTAGCATACTTTGATGCCCCTGTAAACCACTCGACAGACATGCATGATGTAAAATATTATGAAAAATTATTCAAGTGAGCCCAAGTCATGACAACATACTGACACAGCACTCAAAAGTAGCTTCATATGAAATGATTCATCTGACAGAAAAAAATTATGAGTTGTGTGCATTGTATAAATAGTTGTGTTTATGAACAGTTCTTTTTGTAAATTACAGACTCTAGAACTGTCAGCTTTACCAGTGGATACTGTTTCATCAACATCAAGATGCTATGATGGTGAGTGGAAGCATTGCTGCTGGGGTACAAAAAAACTCAAGATGATGAGTGGAAAGTGTTGTGAGTGAAGGATGTCAATGTCTTCCTATAGAATAAAGTATTTATTGCTTCTTTTCTGGATTTTAGAGTATTGTGTGATGGCCATTCTTTTTTTCTTCTCCTTAACTGGCTAGATGTATTACCTGGGCAGAGTGGCTTGGACGAGAGTTATGTTCATCTGAGCAAGCTATTTGACGGGTGAGTACACACTTACAGAAATTCTTTAATTATATATATATATGTGTGTGTGTGTGTGTGTGTGTGTGTGTGTGTGTGTGTGTGTGTGTATGTATTATATACAGTTAATCATGGCTGTAACGAACCTCGATATAATGAATTCCTCGATATTATGAAGTTTTTCAACTCCCCACCTCAACTTCATAGAAGAACATGTATTTGTAACCTCAGTATTACAGTGGCAGCGGCAGACACCATTGATATAACAGTCCTCCCCCCCCCCCCCCCACCAACAACCTAGTAATTTCGATCCAAATATTGAATTTCAACATGAGCAACAGTTGGATTCACCTTCGCGGCTATCCCACTGACGATGGAATGTGAAGCGATGTCGTCGAGAACAGCGCGTGCAGCCGTTGGGCAACCTCGCTTCTGCAGAGTGCTGCCAGCAAAGCGCATGATGGGGGGACACTTGTCTGCGCGCGCCCCCACTTTCTTCTCCACTTTTCTTTGTCACTCTAGCTGACAATGCGTTTCTTGCCGGCGCAGCTGTGTCCTTTCCTCCTCCCTCTAAACGTCATGTATCATGTTCCCAGTGGTCGCACGCCACCACTAGCTACGGTAGCTTTCTATATTTGTTTTTTTATTTAGCCATCATGTGTTTGTTTTTTTTCCCATGCGGTACGCATCCTGCAAGTTGACTCCCGCATCCATGCATTCAGTCACTCAGGTGTATCATTGCAAGGTTGAGTGCCTCAACGGAGAAATGGCCCGCTCATCGCACAGGAGCTTTCACAGAGCAGCAAAACTGTGTGCAGTTCTACGTGTTCTCTTGTTTTTTGTTTTGTTTTTTTTTTTTTTTTTTTCCCTTCCCTGGGGACTGTGTCGTTCCTACCGAAGAGATGTCAGATGAGGCGCTTGTGGCAAGTGTGTGACATCAAGGTGATGCCGGCGAATCATCGTAGAGCGATTCTAGCTGTGTGTTCTGTGTTTTCACCGCAAAATAAATGTGTTCTGGGCTAGGTATACTTCCAGTTGTTGCTTTGCTTCATTTGTCTTTCTTTTTCGAATTTTCGTGTTAGAACAAGATATAACATAAACCTCTTATTAACGAGAAATTTTGGGCATTTGCCACTTTCATTATATCCACATTTAACTGTGTGTATGTATGTTCATATGTATATATAATGCCCTGTTAAGTTAACGAGGGTTTACTGTGTGTGTGTGTGTGCGTGTGTTTATATTTAAAATCTAGTGAATGTTTCTGGGGATCCAGAGTACTATAAGGACCTGAAGAAATTGATAGACGTGCGAGAACTTCATTTTCTTTACGTTCCCTGACAAAGGCCGGACTGCTGGCCGAGATGTTAAAGAAAATAAAGTTCTCGCACGTTCATCGCTTCAAGTGCTTATACACACATATGCACGTGCACACATACACGCTCACATAGAGAGAGCAGTCACTGGAGGAAATCTGTCTTTGTTTTCATACTTCTGCGTATATGTCCACATGTGGTTTCATGTGCAAGCACTTAGGTACATCTCCATGAAGTGGATTCATCAGACATTTTTGTGAAAGTGCTTAGCTTAGCTAGCATTACTGGGTTTGTACACCATGAAATGGGCTTCGTGGTAGTATTTTGAATTTATACTGAACCGCTACAAAAGTAACTTTGGTGCTAATTAATAGGGCAGAGTCTTTGAAACTCTGCTGTTTAGAGGTTGTTGAATATTTAGAAATAGACCTTGCTGTTAGGTCATGAGACCTGTGGTGCATTGTAATGCACATTGCTTTCAATCCTTTAAAACTAGCTTAATGTAAAGTCAGATGCATGTGGAACTGTGTACAATTGGTTTAGCCCTTTACTGCCAGTTGTCTCAAATTCATGACATATCAAATAATGCCAGCTCTGCATCTTGACACATTTCTTCCCTTCAATGCCATTTGTCATATTTTTGTGGTAAAAATAGCTTTCAGCTCTAGAAACCTACCTACATTGCTTATAGGTAGTTGAAAACTGGAACCCAGTGTTGTGTACTGGTTTCCAGACAACATGAGTGTGTGTGACAGCTATCACTTTGTCATCATTTCGTGTCACAGCTAAGAGAGTTCAACCTACCTAAAAGTTATCTGTCTACATGTATTTAAGAGATTGCCCACGACATGTTATGTTGTTTAGAAATCCGCTTTTCCTTTGCATGCTACTTCTTTTTGTGGTATGTCATGACTGAATCAGGAAAGTTACTGAAGGTGTTGTTGCTCTTTCAGTCTCTGCTTAAGCTGCTGCATCTGCAACTGCATTGGCAGTGGCAAACGCAGCTCCTGCAGGGCTGCAGCAGCAACATGAGGGTACGGTGGGAGGCAGCTTTGCAAAGGTCATAGTGTCTGCATGTCTCTCCTGTCCAGCCTAGCAACCCCCAAAAGAATGTTTGTTTATTCCTCATGAAATGGCTCACCATGCAGTGAGAGTAAGCATGCGCAATTAAAAACTTGTCGGACAGTGCCCAGCAGTAGACCAATATGGCCATGTTGCACGGTCAGGTGGGGCCAGAAAATGGACCACAGTGGATCCAAGAATGCATATAGAAGAGAATGGCAGAGTGCTAACCTTTGTAGTCGACAGCACCATAATTGCACGAGATAGATTTTATGCCACACTTGGAACATTGCATTCTTGTAAAATTCATCACCCATTTTCATCTCTGCAGTATAATTTCAAGCTGTGTTGAGTATGACAGTGCAATGTGTTCTGAGCACTTGTCCACTTTCTGTGCCATGCACAGTTGCTTGCAACAGTATCAGTACATTATGCAAAAAAAAGGAAAAAATGCATTTCATGGTAAACTACTGGGGTGTGATACTGGGCAATTTATTAATAGATTACCTATCTGTTGGTGAAGAATTACATCTGTTCTTTCTTGCAACATTATTGAACATATTAAGAGCAGTGTATATAGAATGGCTGGTGACACAGATAAAATTCTGGTTGTCTTTATTAAATAGACTGCCAACAAATTTTCAAGGTTGTGCTTGTAGTTGTAATTTATACTCATTGCTATCACCCTGTTTGTGTTTAGGGCGTCTGAATCAAGGATGTACTTACATGTGTCCACTGCAGACAGTATGTAATGCTTGCTATAATTATGACCTTGTTCTTCTTTTCATCAGCATTTCTCGCTATGTGGAGCCATTCCGGAACTTCTTCGAAAACCTGCTACACCCTGTGTACAGGGTAACTACAGATGTTTATGCTTACATGTTCTTCTGCGACTTCATCAATTTCTTCATCATGGTCTTTGGCTACTGGGCCTTCGGTGTACGTATGCATATTTATGAACTACAATAACACAGAAGAGAAAAGTGTTTTAAGCTCCGAGTACCACTGGCATTCCGTTTAATATAAAGCACAAAAACAACTTTAGCACTGTATTAAATTTACTGTGGTGATTGCAAGATAATCACATTGTTAAATGTGTTCTGAATTCATAATTGCCTCGCGAAGGTGGTCTAGTGGCTATGGTACTCGGCTGCTGATCCGAGGGTCGCGGTATCAAATCCTAACCACGGTGGCTGCATTTCGATGGAGGTGAAATGTTGAGGCCTGTATACTGTGCAATGTCAGTGTACGTCAAAGAACCCCAGGTGGTCAAAATTTCTGGAGTCCTCCACTACAGCACCTCTCATAATCATAGCAGGTTTTGGACGTAAAACCCCTGAAATCAATCAAACCAATCTGAATTCATAATGCCTTTTTCGTAATGAAGATAAAGACTACTATAACTCCTTTTTTTATTCAGCACTGCCTGTACTGTGGCAAAAGCAGCTCTGTATAGTGGTACATTATGAGCCTACATGTGGCCTTATTGTGCTTAGCATGTTGGTGCTACAAACTCCACATTTGGGTTGGCAAGTTGATTGTCGGTGATGCTTCAGAAGGTAGCTTTCCCCAGTGGGTTGGCCATTACAGGCAGAACATGGTTAGGCATACTGGCATAACAGTGGTATATTTCACCAATGCTTTGTATTGACCTACCGTGGTGGCCTGACATCTGTGGTATTGTGCCACAAAGCAGGGGTATGAGGATTCAATTCCCAGCCATGGTGGCTGCATTTCCATGTGCACGAAATGCAAAACCACTCGTGTACTTTGATCTTTCAACTCACGTGTACCTTAAGGAAACCCAGGTAGCCAAACCTAATCCACAGCCACCGTCCCCTCCCCCCACTACAGTATACATCAATGATAGCATGATTTCAGCTTGTGAAACCTCAGAATTTAATTGAAACCCTGCACTGTTTTGTCCTGTTTCCTAGATCAACTTGTTGCGCACAGCAGTCTTTTCTTTTAAAGGTGCCCTGCAACACTTTTCTAAATGATCTGTGAATGACCTCGCCATAGGAGCCTTATGAATCGCTTGCCACAAAAAAAATTTTTGTATCCGTCAACTATGAGTGTAGTTATCTATGAGTGCCCTCTTTTGACCAGGTGAGCACACTGGAAACTCATGCTGGAAGCTACATGGGGGAATGAAAAATTGGCAGGAAGCTGCATCAGTGCGCAATATGGGCTTGAGCATTTTCTCTTTTTTTTTCTTCAGATGTGCTTGTGCATTTTCATTACAGTAATCAGCATGCTGCCACAATTACTGGAATAAAGTTATGTGCCTCAGGGATGTAGCAAGCACCTGGGCTGCTACAATAACTAGTGACCACAGTAGCTACAACTACAATAACTATACAGCATAAGAAGTGTTGCCACAAAGCCTGCAATGGCAAGCATAGCAGTGGTTTTGGAATCGATATGTGCCAGTAAGTGCTGCCATACTGGGCTCATTACAAAAGAAGTGATGGACTTGAGCATATGTGTTTGAAACAGCATTGGTGAAGTATGCCAGGTGTGGCCTCACATCAGTGTAGGAGAAAAAACAGTAAGCAAATGACTGCTGATCAAGACTGGAATTGCAAAGATTAATTAATTTTTTTGGCGTTTCTGAAAATGGAGACAATTCAAGCGTTACTAAGGATGTCTTTGCAATGTTGAAATCTGCCGATGCTAGTTTGGCCCCCAACTATGTAGTCAGCTCTCCCAAGAGAAGAGCACATGATTTCCGGATTTTTTTAAAAAATGAAGTGCATTTGGGGGAAGCCAGAGCTGAAGGCTAGAATGCTTGGAGAAGACCTCTGTTCCCCTGTACAGCCTGCTATCAAAAAACATGAAACATAAAAAATACAATACGGATACAAAATCAGCCACACTTGCAGGTGTCGCATAACACAGATTCAAAGCATACAGCAGTGACAGCGGTGTTATGCAAAACATGAACCAGAATCAAATGTTCTTTAGTTTACTTCTAAATAATTTCATTGAAACATCAAAATCAACATTTGTTGACATTTTATTGATATTTACAACTACTTCAAAATTTGATTTCTGTTTGCAATTAGTACAGGTCTTGGGGATGTGTTGGATTTGTTTTCAAAAATAGTAAGTGTCATTAGACGGAGGATTGTTCTTAGTGTGCATTTTGGAAGCACCCAACATAATAAAGCTGATAAATTAAATTCTCTGCTCTATGCAATGCAATAATACTGTATTTGGCTCTCATGTTCATGGGAGTATTGACTACTTATTGGTAGCATTTTCAAATATGTTCAAAAAGTGCCGCCGGTCTCCTTTAAGTTCTTATTGGATTGCAGTTCCTGAACTTAACCACAGAGTTTTTTTCTTTCTGCTTTATTGTAAAACAAAGAATGGCTTTAATGTGTCTCCACACTTGTGTGATAATTTCTTATATAAACAAATTATAATTTAGGCAGGATGGCCACATTGTGCTTGTGTTCCTTGCTTATTAAGTCTAATGTTCATGCTGTCCCAGCTGTTTTGTTCGAATTAATAAGTTAGGAGTGAGCTTTTCAAACTTATTTACCCTATAGACCCTTTTCATAAACTGTAAAGCTAGCTTCCCTGCAATGCAGCTTGCCCTACTAATGGTGGTATTGGCAATCCGCCAAACAGCGTGTGCAAGCGCAATTTGCTTGCGATAGGGCATGTAAAATGTCGACTCAGCCCGTCTGATACAAACATTCCCAAAAAACGGGCCGCAGCATGTGCAACTTGAATTTTGACAGCATTAAGTAAAGGCAGCTGTCGCCATTAGTAGGGCGAATGTGCAGTGCAGAGGAGCACACTTGCGAATTATGAAAAGGGTCTATTGCAAGGAATGCACAAGTCACCCGCTAGAATGTTCCTTTGCATGACAGGTAAAAAATAAAAAAAGTTACAGGAGAATTGCATGTTACAGCGTGATGTTACATGAAGAATATTACTCAGAACTACAGAAAGACGCATTTAAAAGTGTAAATGGGATGTGTTTCTTCTAACTTGGTGCACCGAAGCTGAGCGTGGCTCCACTTGGCTGCGGCTAGTCACGTCTCATTGTCCAACAAAGGACTGACAAAGGGACTTGTTAGCCAGAATCGATCGATGTTTATGGCATGTTAGTGCAGAAAAGAGGCCACTGGTTTAATTCCTGAGAATGATGACCACATTCTAATGGTTATGGAGTGCACAATTGCCTTGTGTGCCATGTTCTGGGCTGTCAAAGAAAATCTGGAGCACTGTGTTGTGGCTTGTAGTCCCAGTGTTTCCTTAGGATGCTAAAAATTCTGAAACTAGTACACTCATCCTGGTGTTAAAGTTTAATTTTCAAAATTGGGATTTTCAAAGTTGTTCATCAGTGAGCCATTGATATATAAAGGGCACTCCGGCGATTTTTCAGTGTCCGCTGATCTTAATGAAATTTTCAGTATGTAGGTATATTCTCCTCGGTACTGTAATAATATATGCCCAACCAGGCGGTTGCAAGCCATTTAGTTTTCCTGGAAATGAATTTTAAAAATTTTTAGTAGATTCCCCTGTGGGCCACGTGTTTTTGACGTCATCACCTTCAACGCTGCCTACCCGAGCTTGTGGGGCTTCAAAAGCAAAATGGCGATACTTCAGTGCTCAAATTGTCACTGTCAAGTTCAGGAAAACTGTCATAACTCAATACATTGTCGGATGACCTCGCCACTTGTCATTTTTCTGGCACCAGCTCTATTTTTTTGATTGTGGGGAGGCTGTGACATCATCACATACACTGCACAGAGCATTTACTCATTTCAGTTTCGGTTTGAACATGCCTTTCAGTCGGTTATTTAAAATTATTGGTGTGTTTGTGAGCAAATTGAACCGCCCTGGCTTTTAAAGGACTATCAGTACCATTCGAAATCATCGATATCAGAACATGGTGAAAAAACCTCCAGAGTTGCCTTTACGGCACATTTTTGGATCTTTTTTAGATGTTAAGGGGCTTTAATTTCTTAGGATTACTTTCATGTGGTCTCAAGTGGCATTTCACCATTCTTTCACTCTTATATGTGGCAGGCTATTGTTGAAAGTGTGAATGGCTGCTGTAATGGTAGCTCTTTTTTTTTTTTTTGTCAGACTGGAGGGTCCGAAGATGGTGTTGCATCATATTTTCAAAAAAATGAGGTAAGTCCAGCCTGAAACTGTTTTTCCAGTTTCTTGCACCACAAAGAAAAATGCAAACTGTGCAGGAAAAACTCGCAGGATATTTATTTTTAGGGGCGAAGCTCCTTAAGGTTTGGGTCTGTCCGTCCGTTGTAGTAGCGTGTTACCTACTAGGAACGCGCTACTAGGAGGGCGCGTGTGGGAGGCGCGCCCTCGGCGCGTGCCTCCCGGCGCGCGAAGCGCTCTCACTCTTCCATCTGCTGTCTTGTGAGAGAAAGAGAGACAGAGAGAGCGAAAGGTGCGCGTTGACTATGGAAACGCTCTTTCTTCGATGAACGCGCTACCAGCTCGCAAAGAAGGAGAACGCGCCCTCACCCGCGAGAGACAAGCTTGACGCAGGCAGCGTCTTCTAGCGAGTTTCTTGATTGAAAAATACAGACTGCTCGTGCTGGAGAACCGTTCACCGGCCACCCATATATATATATATATATATATATATATATATATATATATATATATATATATATATATATATATATATATATATAGGCACTGGATCTTGACTTGCAATGAAGTGCTGGTGGGAGATTTCACTTGTGCGTAGTTGAACCATAAGGATTCATAGCGTGCACGTTAACTAAATTAATCCGGAACTCGGTACGATCTACGATGAACCTCTGGAGCTTCGCCCACTCATCATCATTCACTCCGTGGATATGCTGTGAATATTTTTCTCTTGCATTCTGTACCCAGCTCATTTAATGGTATTTAAATGGTTAACTATATATGTCTGTGGGTTGTCAAAATAGGTCTAGCCTTGGCACTGAAAATAAAGTGATTTCTCAGCTTTATTATGTACTCTTTACAGGTGCCTGTGCCTTTCCTTATCATGCTGTTGGCACAGTTTGCTCTTATTGTGATTGACCGGGCCCTTTATCTGCGCAAGTACATCCTGGGCAAGCTGATCTTCCAGGTGTTCATAGTATTTGTTATCCATATTTGGATGTTCTTTGTACTGCCAGGCATTTCTCAGCGATCCTTTGTGGAAGAAAAGAACTTGCCACCAAAACTGTGGTATTTCTTCAAATGCATTTACCTTATCCTCTCTGCATATCAAATACGCTCTGGCTATCCCACTCGAATCCTGGGAAACTTCTTCTGCAAGAAGTACAACTACATAAATTACTTCCTTTTTAAAGGGTAAGTGTCATTTGTACCCATCACAACCATATTGGTACAAAAAAACTTGTCATATTTGAAAAATGTCTACAATGCATTGTTCATGTTGTGAAGAAGCCCTTAACCCTTTGTGGTCCAAAATCTTTACCCACTTCCTGATTTGAAATTATTTTGCCAGTTTCTGGCACCACTAAGAAAAGTACAAACTGCACAAGAAAAACACGCAGGTTATTTGCTTTTTCTTTTGTATTCTGTACCCAGGTCATTTAATGATATTTGAAGAACATGTGAAATCACTCACACACTTTGTGCTCTGTTGTCACTGTGCTCAGTGGCTCAAATTTAGTATGCCAGTGCTTTTTTTGCACCACCAGTAAGCCTGTAGTGAAATCAAGCTGGCTTATTATGGTACTATAACAGTGAAAGCAAGAGCATTGATCCCACGTTGTGACTATGTTTGACCCCCGTGCAATCACCCAGCACTCATTGGTGGTGCAAGAAAGCACTGGCCATTATGTGGGCTGACTGTTGTGACCTTGCCAAGCACTGTACACCTCCACTGTGGCATATTGGTGAAAACTCATTTCCTGAACCAGTTTGTTAGTTGCATAAAAGCACTACACGTGTATCAGACAGCTGTCTTTATTGGAAAAGACAAAAGTGTCTGTAGGAAGCTGGTCTTCAACGCATGAATAGCACCGAGTTTCAGTGCAAGATTGTTTTCATAATGTCCTGAGCAATAACAGGTCCTTTAACATGAATCTTTGCCACTCCAAGCCCCGCCACGGTGGTCTAGTGGTTATGGCACTCGGCTGCTGATCCGAAGGTCGCGGGGTCAAATCCCGGCCGTGGTGGCTACATTTCAATGGAGGCGAAATGTTGAGGCCCGTGTGCTGTGCGAAGTCAGTGCACGTTAAAGAACCTCAGGGGGTCGACAATTTCCGGAGACCTCCCCTACGGCGCCTCTCATAATCGGAGCTGATTTTGGGACATTACACCCCACTAATCAATGAATCAATCAATTTGCCACTCCAAAGAAAAAAAAAAGAAAAAGCAGGCCAGAGACGTAGTTTTCTATCACTTCTCATACTGTATATGTAAATTAACCCTCTTTTGATATTCTGTCCTTGTTCACACTAGTGTTAGGTTCATAGCATTACCATGAATTAATGTACAGTGGAACCCCGCTGTTACGTGCCTCACTGCTGCGTTTTCCCAGCTGTTACGTTGTTTTTCATCGGTCCCGGCATAACTCCCATAGGATCCCATGTATTGCGAACCCCGCTGTTACGCCGCAACTGTGGGCCTGTTCCCGCACGATGCGTCGCTACCTGGCACGCCGTACCCGCCCGGGCACCACTATTTTGATTTGACTTTTAACAGTCTTGGTCACGCTTGCAGGAATTGGCGCCTGTTAATGGCTGCCGAGCGACACTCCCTCCCCACCCCCTGCCTTTGCGTCTTTTCATGCTCGTTAAAGACGGGCGAGGCGCTTCCTCCCCACTTTGACTGCAGGCGTCCCGATAGGGGTGATGTTATCGCCGCCTCCGAGCGACAGAGATGGGCCGGGCGTGTTTGATCTCTGCTTCAGCCGTTTTCGTCGACCCCACTCGCGTGCTTTTATTCTAGCGACCGTACTTTGGGCTCCGGGGGCTTCCGGAGAAAAGAATCGGAAAAAAGGATATCGCACTCGCAACCGCTTGTGCGTATGACTGCGCTCGTCTGTGCAGCGAGGGGCGCGGCCGCGCGGCTCTCCGAAGTCTGTCCGTGCGCGCGCCGGCGAGCTGGCTCGGGCCGGACGGCAAGCGCAAAATATGCCAGGATTTCTTTTTTGTAAAGCTGGCTAAATATCAGGGGTCCGCAAATTATGCGAGGGCACAAATTATGCGGGTAAATACGGTAAACAAGCACTGACGACGGAACGTGAAAGCGCTATCGAGCGATCGCGGACCCGACGCGACCAGCCGTACTCGCAATCACAAACCACGCGCGGGGTGCCGGAACAGGATGCGGTGATCGCAGTGATGGGGTGACTTGCCTCCAAAATTGGCGGTCACGCTGGAACTAAGCCTAAATGATCACAGTTTTGATTGCAATCTCTGAGGCCATACTTTCTCTCATCGGGGCGCCGGAGGCTATAATGGCGGCCCATTCACTGCGCTCGACAGCCGCGAACGGAGTCCGAATTATCGAATTTAGAGCTAGAAACCGTCCGAAATATCGGTCGTCTTAAGTCTATGGGGGCACTGGCGGTACCGCGCGGCTGTCCGAATTATCGGCCGGTGACCTAGATGGCGCACCTTGCTGAAATAAATTAAAGCCCCTACAAGTAAAGTAGCGCCAAGTGCACCCCTCTGCTTCTCCCTCCTCTCCTAGCAGCTACAGCAGCGCCCCTGGAGTGTCCACAAGTAACAATGGAGGCGAAAGCGAAAGCACGCGGCAGCCATCGCGGCCAGGCCAGCGAGGCTGCCGCGCGCGTTGGGCAGCCGCGTCATTGAAAGCACGTCGTTGGCAGTTGCCGTGCCGGACTTCACCCTCGTTGCCGCTATGTCGCATGCGGTAGACTTGCTTTGTATTTGACTGATCGCTGACAAATGCAGTGTGCAATTATTGGTAGCTGTAAAGTGCGATGAGATTTGTGTGCATTTGTATGCAAACACGCGGCCGCACCCCTGCACGGGGCGCTCTGACAGCCCTGCGTAAGCTGCGTGTTTGGCGGCTAGTAGGGCCGTAGGATGGGCTATGAGGGCCAGCTTCGCCCTGAGACCACGCGCTCGATGCTGCGGGAACCGTCTTCGGCTACCATCGTCCCCGCATTTGGTCTCCGGCTTCTCCGCCGTTGCCTCGGCGTGTGTGCGAATAGCTGTCCGATACGCTGGAGCCACACATCTCGACGTTTGGTATTTAGCTTTCCTCGCGGAAGCGAAAACTCCTTCTTTCCGTTGTTTTACGTGCTTTTGCGGCATCCAAAAACATGCAGCGCTGTTGGCAGATTCAAGCATGATCGCGCAAGGTCGAGCAGATGCCCGCGCGTTGCACGCCCTGGTCACGTGGGGTGGACAACCAAGATGGCGTTCGCCCGACCTTCAAAAAGCTAGTGGTGCGTCGTGCTTTGCGATCTCTTAGCACGGCCGAAGCCGAATTAGCATGGCGCGCGGCGGCGCTGCCGTCGACAGCGTCAACCCCAAGCACATCGGCAAGAGAATGCTGGGCTCTCGCGTCGTGTGCTGCTCGCTTGTGGGGACGGGTTTTAGCGGTACAAGCGCTTCGCTTACTTCATTCTTCTACAGACTTCTTTTATGACGCGGTATATTTAACATATTGCACAAAAACTCGTAACTGCGCCGTAACCGTGAACCTGTCCCATGCCATGTTGCCGACACCACGCACATAAACACACGTCGAGCACATGCATGTACTCACTGATAATGTACTGCATATTTTTGCACAAAAAAAACTCTCCACTTGCTCCTAATTACCTTCTATTGTCGTATTTACCGGCACTTTCATAATTATTTCTCAAACTTCCCCCAAAGGGTCGCTTACAGCCGCAACGCCCTCTTGCGTTTAGCTGAACGTACGACGCGGCCAAGTGCCTTCTCAACTAGCTTCATCCACACATCTACGAAGCAAACGAGAGAGGAGGTGTCTCC
The DNA here is from genome assembly GCA_013339685.2 of Hyalomma asiaticum. Lineage (NCBI taxonomy): Eukaryota > Metazoa > Arthropoda > Arachnida > Ixodida > Ixodidae > Hyalomma > Hyalomma asiaticum. Next base: position 205,392,402 of record CM023481.1, read on the forward strand.
ACACTGACACGAATGGCGCTACTTTAGTTATTTTTCAGGGACTTTAAAATAAATGGTTTGAAGTCAAAGTGGCCCTGTTCCAATTCATTTTCAGAGCTTTCCTCACTCTTGCGTTTTCCCGGCTGTTACGTCCCCCCCCCCCCGGTCCGCTGAAAAACGTATGAACGGGGTTCCACTGTATTTCTTATACAGTTGTTACAACTTGTTGTGAGTTTATTTAGTCTGTAGCCGACCTTAGTCTGTAGCCATAGCTGTGTCAGCATTTTGTGCTTGATGGTCACTTGCTCCTGTCTCAAGGTTTATGTGGTGCTTATGCTAAATAATTATATTGATTCAACACTTTTGTGATGCCTTATTGTGCGAGACGTACTTAATAGACTTCAAAATGATGCCCTTAGCCTTCAAAAGCCTGAAATTTCAACCCATGAGTTCCAATGGCTTTCATGAAAAGGAATGTGAAAGGGCCCCTAAACAACCCCGAGGTCCAAAATTTGTTTTAAAGATATAACTGCACTCCTGTGCGATGTGAACATGCTCCCACAAGAATTTCGCGAATAGGTTCAATAATAAAGAAGTTACACAGGTTTAAGTGGCCGCTTGCATCGGTTTTGTTTTCTCGGTCCCCACCCTTCTCTGCCGAGGAGAGGGTAGGCGCGGCGCGCCGTCGTCACTCCACCCACTTTTGACACATGGCATGACGTGAGCAATTGACGTCATTGACACTTGCGCTGCAGTTCCGGTTGCTCTGGCCAGCGCTGCTCTGGCGTTCACGCCGGTGGGATGGCCACAGGATCTGACATATACCTGGTTTCGACCAATCAATGAGCTGCAACTGCGCAAAGTTGTTCGCGGTAGAACGTGACACCTAGGATGCGAGTGCGACTGGTCAATCGCAGGAAAGAGGCGCGGGAATTGTTTTTTGAAATACGGCGTCTGTGTGGCAAGCAGCGCTGTCATATTTGCAGAATGTGATCGCCACAACCTTCTCTATGATTGAGTTAGCTTGTTTGGGCAGCTTAAAAAAGGAGTAGGAGCCTGTTTAGTGGCCCTTTACGACAGAGAGAGATGACTGTGACACAGATTTGTAGAGTACATGTGCCTGCTTGGCAGCCGGAATGAAACATAGACATTAAGAAAATATAGAATACTCCTTTCATGTAGTAACTCAAAATTATTGAGATGTGCCATCATGGTGGAATGAGCCATGAAATATAATATAGGTTCAGTACTCATAATCTATGACTAAATAATGTTTGTGTCTCGCACACACATAATAGCGAAGAAGGAATTGTGGTTTTATTCTTTACTGTTTCCTTCCATTCTGCCTGTACATGTGGTGCATTTGCCTGCCAACGTGTTTTTTATGCATATAACTTGTTTATGATGTGAAATTCAGATAGGGGGCAGAATTATATGTACAGCAAACTTGCACGATATTTAAGAAGCAGTAACCTATAGATTGACAACATTTAGCATAATGAGCTTACTGACTTCATAGGCCTACTGACTCTGAGTGTGCACATGCAACGAAACAAAATTGTTGGAGTTTTACGTGCCAAAACCATGATTTGGTTGTGAAGCAAGCCCTAGTGGAGGGCTCTGGCAACATTTACCACTTGAGCTTCTTTAGTGTGCACTGATAACAACAGTACACAGACTGCTCGCATTTTCACCTCCATCAAAAATGCTAGAGTGGCCGGTGTTGAACCTACGTCTCTTGGGTCTGTACTGTGCTTGGCTTCTGTACTATTGCACTGTACCGCTGTGCTGTACCACCTCAGTGGCTGCATCAAAAAATACTTCTAAAGTAAGGCTTATGTGTTCATACTCCCTGAGAGAAATATGTCTGTTAAAATGACAAAACTGGTAGTATCGACATGAAGAAATAAGTTATTTGTGACAAACTGTACACATTATACAGAAACTCAGAACAGCGGGCAAATCTGAGACCAAGCAAATACATACCTACATCTGCGTTAAGGAATTAATTAGGTTATATTAGTCCTGAATTTTCTGAATCCCAGCACTCCCCCATCCCACTCCCCCAGAAAAAAAAGTGCATTGAAAAAAAAAAATAAAATGCAAAATATGTGTTGCATACTGATAAAATATATGTTGCAGCCTCCTAAAGGTAGTGGCTAGCATTAAAGCGCAATTTCCTTTTTATGTGTCTGTGTGTAACTTGAACATACCTACTGTGATGGCTTAGTGGCTGGGACACTGCACTGCTAAGCTTGAGGGCACAGATTAGATCCTTGGCCACGAAGGCTACATATTCACTATGGGTGAAATGCAAAAACACCTACATACTTAGATTCTGGTGCATCTAAACTAGGTGGTCAAGATGCCATAATTTTAATTTCTAAGGACCATATTCATAAACCTACCTTATCCTTATCGCTTGTTTTCCTTATCACCCCTGTGACGTTAAGGTGCGGTAAAAAGACTAAAGTGGTAATCACTGCAAATTATTACCGTATTTACTCGCATAATGATCGCACTGGCGTAATGATCGCACCCCGAACTTTCCGCAGTGATATGTCGTGTGCCAAGTCTAGCTGACGATCATCGTGTTTACCGTCTGTCGAACGTTACGTAAATACCTCTTCAAAACTCACCAAGTGACCTGCACACACCAAGCAGATGCCTAATTTCTGCCCACCCTTCGAGGAAACGTGCCGTATTAGGATAACAGTAAAAACAAATGCCGTCGTTTTCACCACGCCAACAGCTTCAAGAAGACAGGCATATCTAACGCGCTCGACGGAACGGAAGATAACGTTCTGCGGGACTGCGATGACACTGCCGGTTCCGACAGGGAATCGAGCGGCGACGACACTGATGCCAGTGACGCTTCAGACTCTGAATGAAAGTTAGGGGGTCAATAAATGAAAAAAATTAAAGGGCAATATGCAATGCATGTAGTTCCTGCGTAATGTGTGTGTTTATTACAAAGGCAAGCCTTACTCTACTTTTATTTTTGGTTATGTTCATGATAGCTATCGTAAGAATTCTGATACACGACTTGTTTGCATTCTCGGTGCTCAAAATATTATTTTGCGGAAAATTTACCCCGCGTAATGATTGCACCCAGAAATTTGCGTCAATTGTTTTTAAAATACGTGCGATCATTATGCGAGTAAATACGGTATCATGAGGCTTGTTTGTAGATACTCGATTAATTTGTTCACGAAGCATTAAAGCAGCACAGGAAAGCTCAGGAAAAAAAAAAAGCGACAAGGTAAGGTAGGTTTATGAATACTGGCCTTAATTTCTCATTCTCATGAATATTCTTTGATGTGGGTTGCTTTAATCTATCGCTAAATTCATTTCGCATCACATGAATGAATCTTAATTATGGATGTGCAAATATTCAAATGGATTTGCTATTCAATTTGCACCTAACTTTTAATATTTGAACTATTGAAAGTTTGTGATTTAGAGGGAAAATATGCAATGTCCCGTAACAAATGGCCCATTTTTGCATGTAGTACACTTTGCCACATAACACTTGTGTACTGCAGCAAAATTAAGACTTTTACTGTGGGTATACTTCCATAACTTGGTGTAGTTAACTCATGCATCTGCACAGTCCTCTGCTACCCTGCTTTTTTTTGGGGGGGGGCCTTGTGAGAAAACACTATTTGTACAGTAGATTTTTTTCAATGTTTAGCAATACATCATTTGTGTAATTTAACATGAAATTTAAAAGAAATTCAAGCATTATTCTAAAAATATTCTATTTGCTTTGAACATCAACATTTGAATTCACTTCGTGCCCCAAAGTTTTGCTGTTCACACAGCCTTAATTTTTGCCTTTACACCCTAGTCAAATCACATTCACATGTGCATATATATATCCATGTGTCTCTGGCCAAGGAATGCGGGTATGCACCATGTTTTATCATTAATCGTGATGTAAAGGACAAGTGCGACACATTGTTGATGTCGAGACCTATCAGCCTTGTTAGCCATACTTTCGCCATGCCTATTTTGGTATATACCAAGTGAACAAGACAACCTCATCCAATCTTTTTGTGTCCACGCTGACGATGCCAGTCACATTTCGCCTTAAATGAGGCATATAAGGCATTTATTCTTTAATTTTTAATTTAATAATTAAAACCCTTAGCATGAAAGCTCAGCCTTGTCAGAACATTTTACCTTCACTGCTGGCATTGTCATGAGCATGAAAGCAATATTTTGTGCCTGTAGCATCGCCAAATTATTCTGTCACTGCACAGCTACTCTTGGCTAGAGGATGTTACAAATAAGCACTAAATCTTCTTTGCATGTGGAAGGATACGACAAGCTTTGACTCTCACAAACATCTGTAAATTTTGACTCTGCTACTGCTGTTAGAGCTCTGGAAAAAAAACTGAGCAACAACCCTCACATTTGCCCCCGTAAACTGATCAGTTGGCACTGTATTCTTACATGTAGACCCTGCTTTTGTAGGCTGTGTCTACCCTGTTAACAGCAATGATGTTGCCATTGTCGATTAGGGTTGCCTCTCTGAGACCCCAACCATGTATCACACAACCCGAGTAGCCAAAATGTTATTTTTAACAGGCAAGATCAAGCTCAGTGGCCTTGCTGCAATTGGCCGCAGTGCACTAAAAATGCACCTAGTATATCTTGTATGACTGCAGTGCCACCACACACTTTCTGGGACGTTTCTACATTTTTCGTTTCCAAGCAGTGCATCATGTGCTGCAGTGGTTAAACACACTGCAACCAATCAGGTACAATGCCCACATGTTCTTCTTCTAGCTGGTATAATTTTTTTTCACAACGCAAGATGTATAGTCAACACAAATGAAATGCAAACAAGAAATTACAAAGAAGAACAGGTTTTGCAAGTGGCAATGTCAGATAATGTCATTATGTTGTTGTCAAAGATTGCGTATGCCTGCAAGCTGAAATCAGGCTGTCATTATGCATATGCAGACATCTGGGAATGAGAATAAAAGAATGTATTTTAGTAAAGCCCAACTTGTCCTTATTTCAGTTGCCCACGACTGTACATTGAAGTGTCTTTTTTTTTTAATGTGATTTATCACTCATGCTTTGCTTTGCTCATAAAAAGGTGGTCACCAACATTGTTAAGCAAGCACACTTTTGTAACATTGCTCTTTGTTCCCTCCAGCTACATGCTGATCCCTTTCTTATACGAGCTGCGTTCACTTATGGACTGGATTTGGACGGACACCAGCATGAATCTGACCAACTGGCTCAAGATGGAAGACATATTTGCCAACGTGTTCCTGCTCAAGTGTCAGCGACGAGCTGAAGAAGAGTACCCAACTCCCAGGGGCTCAAGACGTTCGTCACTCACAAAGTATGGCTTGGGTGGAGTCATGCTGTTTGCCATCATTTTGGTCATCTGGTTCCCACTGCTGCTGTTCTCGTTGGGTAACACTGTTGGCCAGACTCTTCTCCCACATGATTGTACTGTGGAGCTGAGCCTTGGTGGCTATGAGCCCATCTTCAAGATCAGTGCACAGCAGGGAAACCTGCGACAGCTTCCCTACGATAGCTGGGTCCGCCTGCAGGTTAGTGCCACACTTACCATTTGCTTATCATCAGTCTGCATATCCCATGTCCAGCCACTCAACCCACTGAGGCAAATAGCCTGTTCCTTTGAAATTGCATATGCATGCCTTTTCTGTATAATAAGCATTAGGCCTGGTGCAAGGTGGCTCAGAATTTTATATTAAAATGATTGACATCAACAAGCATTACATAAGCTTGTATGGAGTTACTCCTTTGGCCCACCTGAACACAGTTGACATTCGGTGCCTTTTGGTGGCACCTGTTAGACCATGTCACTCGGTTAAAAAAAATGTTGTTTAAGGGCAGGCTGAAGTGGTTTTAGATTTCTAAAAACTGATGGTTATCGGAGGCGCACACATATGAAACCACACTTAACAATTTTCTTAATGCGATAATGCAAGTAGCAGCACCGTAATTGAGATCTCAAATCACAGCAAACTTCTACCCACCCCAGCTTGCCGGGTGAGCTGTCAGCGGCGAAGGTGACATCATCGTGGGGTTCGCAGACGCCCGCGCCAGCATTGCCTGTAGGCTCAGCGTTTGGATTTTGTTTATGGCTTGTGCTCTGAAGAACATCTGGTGCTTGGATAACTCTGCCTGAAACGAGCATTAGCGCCAGCTTGCTGCCCATTCACTGGTGCCATTTTGTGGCTGTACGAGCACCGGCAGCCGAGACATTGTCTTTCAAAGTGTCGCATAGCAGCAGAATTCGAACCGTTCGGTGCATTACTGTGCCAGATGCTTAGCAAATGGCTTCACCTCAATAATGAACATAGTAGCTTGTCACAAATATAGTCTGTTCATTGTGTTTGAATAGCAGCTTTGTTCCATGTAATGACACACATGTTTGCAGAGTAAGGCCTGAGAATATGGGTGCAAAATATGCACTACTTCTCTTAATTCATGGCTGCTTACCGATGCAGTGTGTGCTACCTTAAACTATGCCCATGGTTTAAGAGGTTGCTGCTAAACTACATGTCACCTAGAAGCCTTGATGTTCGCTGTACGTATGTATGTATATTGTTACTTGAGAATGCCATGGAGTTATGTCTTTAATTGCCCTAATTAATAAGCAAGTATTATTTACTGAAATGAAACACTGCGATACCACTTGATCTGGTTTATTTTTTGTTTTTCTTTCCTAATAAAAGCGTCATGGCATTGCAATTTGAAACAGCACGCATAAACGAAATAGCCATAAATGTGTTGTTTGGAAATTGTCATTTACTAGCATTGGTAACCACGTTAACAACGTGGTTAATAGTTCTACAAATTTACTAACATCTAGTTAATACTTTCAGCTAACTTTTTCACAGAGAGGGTGACCTACACCTTTGCTGCTACCTTCATGCATTAACAATCTAGGTAGTGGTTTTTGGGACTAGTGAATGTCCAGTAATTTCTCAATGAATATATGCATACCTTTCTTTTTTTCTTTTTAAGCATGTGACATGTATTTCCCGGGCACTAGCCATTGTGCTGATTTTTCTCAAACCAACAGCAGTGAAATGCACCATGTACGGAAGAAATCTCTCTCTCTCTCTCTCTCTCTCTCTCTCTCTCTCTCTCTCTCTGCTTTCAACAGGCTATAGTGGCGTCCACTCCGGACTGTGAGAGCGTGCATTAGGCCATTATGAATACATGCCAATTAAAGAACATTGAATGGAGCATCCGAACAAGCAAGAAGCACATAGGCTCCGCCTGTGTCTAGCACGACAGTATAAGCTATGCAGCCTTTGAATCCTCACTAGCAAAAAACGCAAATGTGCCGCCACTGGCATGTCTGCCGAGAGCAAGCGATAACGACTCTGCAGTCAAAGTGTTTGTGAGCTAATATGAGCATATCAGATAGTGCTTCTTTTTGTCATTGCATTTATCGTGTGTATATGTCATGCCGTTAATATGCACAATTGGATTTCACAACGCCCCTGATGAAGCGAAAACATGTAAGCAAAGCGAGTGTTGTGCGCTGAGCCACCTTGAATGTCGCTGTCCCCCGATGAAATGGCACTTGCATCACGCCTCCAGTATCGCAAGTCGTTCAGCACTGGCTTCTCACTTGAAAAGCTCTCACGCTTGAAATGTTTAGATATGTGTTTCTGAAAGACATTGTTCCTGTACGTTGTTATAAGGTGCCAGTCTGTTGTTCTTGTATTCTTTTTAGACATGTTTATTTGCACTGCAAAAATCTACTATTCTGTACGTATTCTCAGACTGTTTATACAATAGCCCCCTTAATCACACACACACACACACACCAGAAAAAAAGAGCTTGCTGCACCGCGGATTACACCATTTGAACTATGCTCGTGCAGTGCCTGCTCGGTGGGCTGCCACTGCCATGGTGGATACCGACAATGAAGTCAGTGCGCGCTCCGCCAATCACGAGGTCGCCACATGCCATGAAAGGGAGGCAGGGCACATGCTCAGCACTTCTCACTGATAATGCACTTTTCATCTAGCTGTGTTAAATTTCATTCGATTTTCATGTTCAGAAGATTCTAAAGTACAAACCGGTGCTTTTAACTCAATTTCTATAGAAACCACTTCATCTGCCCTTTAAAGAGAACTACCCCAGACACATTGTATTATGATGTGTAAATGCTTTGTAGAAGTAAAGCAGCAGCGTCATTTCTCACCTCAAACATGACAAAGCATGGTATGCAATGAAAGCTTAAGGATAAAAGAGCTTCGCTGAAAGAGAGCTGTCATCTAATTTGATATGATGTAAGGTTTGCAGCAGACATTTCTTTTGACTTAAGCATGATGTCATGTTTACAAGCAAACATGGAACAGGTCTAACTTGATGACCGCAGACAGGAGTGAACAAATGCATAAAATTGCTTCTCACTTAGATGACTAAAATTGAGGTAGCATGGCCTTTAAAAGAGAGTACACACAAAGCCATAACCATCTGTTTGTCCATCTTTTTCAACTGGTGCAAACAACATTCATGATAGAAGCCATGGGTCACTTATGCACTCAGCCCTGTGCACAGACAGTGGATCTTGCTGCGACGAGGAAAAATCTGCTCACCTCCTCTCTCCGCCTTTACCGGGCTTGCCGAAGGACTGTGAATTCACCAAAAGACACCCAAGAATTACAGTTGCTTCATGCGCAATGTGAAGATAGACAAGGATGAATGGAGGAACATACATGCACTGGTACATGATAAAATTGGTGTCTGCTTTGTGTACATTCCTCCTTTTGTCCCATGTCTTTCTTTGCACTCAACTTCTTAAAAAAAAATGTGTGATATACCGACAAGCCCACATTGCTACTCTATGCCTTCTTAGTTCATCCTCACACTTTTTTTGTTGTAGCTACAGTGTACTATGCATGGGTATCTGCTTTGATATGGTTGCGTTTGACAGTTTGAAACCATATTCAAAGCTGTCACTCTGATGGACATTTTGTTCAATCCAGGCGGAATACAAGTCCAGTGCAGCAGCCCAAGCATTTTTGGCCAATTACGATGCAGCCGATGTTGCTGTGGTGACCCTGAATGGCAACTCAACTGCCATCTGGACAGTCAGCCCCCCGAGCCAGGAGGCCCTTATCGCAGAGCTGAACCGCTCATATGTGCCCCTTCGTCTCAGCTGGGCTTTTTCTCGATCAGTGGATAACACCAATGCAGAAAAAGTCGTCGGCAATGAGCGCACAGTGCAACTTTCTAATGACCATGTGCGAAAGAGTTTGGCAGAAATGCTTCGTGGAACACCCAACAATGTTACAGTACCACCCATCTTACCCCGCTTCCTCCTGGTACCGCGCAAGGGCAAGTCAGATGTGATTCGAGCTCTAGACACACCTGGCATCGAACCATACCGCAACTTGACTCTTCGACTGCGAACAGGAGCTTTCAACAACTTGAGTGCTCGCAGTGAATGGTGGGAAGTGCAAGAGCACTGTACAGATTCGTATCCATACCCATTCCTGCGTGACGAACAAGGCTCGTGCACCGACCTAAGCTTAGTTGTCTTCAATGACAAAGTCTTCCCTCAAGCTCTTTCCCAGCTGACTGGATATGGGTAAGTGTTCATTATTGAAGTGTGTTGTAAATTAAAGACTGCTATTTCTACTGCTATAGAGGAGTGCTCTAAGAACTTTTCCACCATCCTTCACAGTTTCTTTACTGCATTTTACCTTATAAAAACTAGATAACAGAAGGTCCTGGAAAACTTGTAAATGCCTAAACAAAATTGTGATTTCATATTTGGTGCTTTTTATGGCTGCCATGCATTAATGATGTAATTGTTGGTAATCATCCTCATTACTGCATAGTGGCTACTAAAAGGGACAGCCCCTTTTTTTTAACTGCCATTGGAAGAACATCATTGCCTGTGACTAGTATACTTCCACTTGTCATGCATTCTGTTACAGAGTGCAACATGTCAGAGTTAAGCGCGGAACTTATTAGACACGGACTGGACAGGACAGTAACACACACACACACGAGCGCTAACTATCAACAATGCTTTATTTGATTCCGGACGAACAAATATATAGAATTGTACACGCTCATGCAGGCATGCCTGAGCATGTACAATTCTATATATTTGTTCGTCCGGAATCAAATAAGCATTGTTGATAGTTAGCGCTCGTGTATGTGTGTGTTACTCTCCTGTCCAGTCCGCGTCTAACAAGTTCCGCGCTTAACTCTGACATGTTGCACCAATAAGGCCAGACATCTACCTTAGCTAACAGAGTGCAAAGCATGCCTGAATTTAGCAGCTGGTATCCCTGTGATGAGTTTTCTTTCTGGTGATGTCAGTGGGAAATCATACACATAATCGTAGTTACTGGCCAAAAAGAAAAAAATTTCACCCTTTTTTTTTACAATTTGATGTTTGATTCTCTGCTTGTCTACTTTTTACTCGAAACCATAACAGTACAGTAGAATCTGATATGATTACGGTTTATGCTAATTTTCTGATGATACGAATTTTAATGTTGTTTTGGACGGACTATGTTGTATAAAATGCGCCGTCATTCAGTGTTACACGAACAGTTTCCCCAGCCATTGCGGATGATACGAACATGTGAAATGACTGCTTCATGCGAGCAGCTGACTCAAAGTGGGAGACTGGCCACCACGGCTACCAGCGGTTTTTTTACACCCCGCTTGCCTTCACCTCTTTGCCCCAGCAGCGCAAAGAAGCGGCGAAATCTCTCCTTCCCGTGAGCAGCAAACCCGTCCACAGCCATGCTGCACCCCACCGATGAGAAAGAGGAAACCTCTCCAGCATGCTGGCTCAGGAAACTAGTGTGCGAGGAGGAGGGTGGCGACAAGGCATGCGGGGTTTCCCGTTCAATATTTCTTGTTTCCAGGCAGGGTCACATGCCTGACAAATTTAGTACGTCAGCCCTTTCCTGGCAGCTCATTGGCGTATTGCAGTGCTGGTGTTTTGTTTTTTACTGCTACGTCGCGCGCATAAAGACACCCGTTTTGCTGCTGCAACTGCCGTGTTCGTAACGTTTGAGAGTTGCTGCACGTGCTGGAAGACTGAAGCGTTCGTTGACATGTCTCGGAAGTGGAAGGCGCTTAGTGTTAAGGATAAAATTAAAATTGTGAGGAAGGTTGATGAAAACCCCAAGAAAAAACACACTGACTTAACGAATGAGTTAGGCATAGCACCGTCGACGCTCTGCACCATTGTTGGGCAGCAAGATGTCGTCATGAGGAACGTCCAGCAATTCGGCGCTAATGTCAAGCAAGCAAAGACGGCTACACACGTGAAGCTGGAAGAGGTCCTGCTGACGTGGTTTCGCGAAGTGACAGCAGCTGCTGTCAACGTGGACGGCAAGGTGCTAAGGGAAAAGGCGGAGAACATTGCGCTTTCCCTTGGTATTGACAATTTCCAAGCTTCTGGCGGATGGATGCATTGTTTTAAAGAAAGGCACGGACTAGCTTACAAAGTTGTCAGCGGTGAAACAAAGAAACTACACAAGTCTCAGTTCAGTGACTGGCTGAACAAGCTTTCCGCGAGTTCCTTACAACTTTGGACCGGAAAATGGCAGTGAAAAACAGAAAAATTTTGCTTTTAGTTAGCCAGTGTTCGGCCCACCCCCAAGACTGCAACTTCAGCAATGTCGCCTTAAGGTTCCTGCCCGCAAACACCACGAGCAGTCTACAGCCGCTGGACGCGGGAATAATCCAAAATGTGAAGCACCGTTTCAAGGGATCGTTTGTGCGGAGGCTCCTGGCAAAAACTGAGCACAAGGATGAAAACGTGCGGATTAGCCTGCTTGACACGCTACATTTCTTGGCCATGTCCTGGGATAATGTGACCCAGGACACGATCGCGAACTGTTTTCGCGAGTGTCAACTTTTTGCGGAATTGGACGCAGCTCCGACAGAAGAAAACCAAGAGCCTGACGCTGATTTGCACATCGAGGGTTGGGAGAACCTTGAAACTCAAGCTTTGGCATGAGACTTCATCACCGCAGATGACAACATCGCAACCTGTGGGCTGTGATCTATCGAAGAATTCGTCGACGAGGCAAAGGATGCCGAGTCCGGCAGTGATGGTGAAGATGCCGGTGAGTGTGATCTGCTACTGTCACCGTCGGAAAACCTTGACGCCCTCTATGTCCTCGTCGCACTGTAAGCACCAGCAGCATGAGTGAAGAAACCGCAGCATGGTTTTATTCCTTTCTGGCGGTTTTCTTGAAGGACAGCGAAGTTAAAAAACTTCAAAAGAACATCATGGACTTTTTCAGTAAGTAGTTGACCCCAACAAAGTTCTTGTTCATCTTCATGATCAGCTTGTTTTGGCTCATACAAATTCGGGATGATACGAATATTTTACATGCTCCCTATGAATTCGTATCATCAAGATTCTGCTGTACTAACATCTACCCTTGTTTGGTTCATACTGCCATTTTCCCAGCTATTCACATAACACTAACAGTTCGGCTACTCACTATGAACTTTGTGTCATAGCAAGTTGAGATAGTTGATAGAGATTCATTGTAAGGGTAAAGCTTTCACTCTCTTGTGGCCTTGCCTCTTCAGGAGAACGTTGTTCCGCATGAAAAACGAACCTAATCCTTGACGGAATGAATGCCTTTGGCATGACGACGGTCTTGCCTTCAAGGTAGTCCATGAGGCTCTTGAGCTCTGGGTCAGCTCGTGGCCATTCTGCAAAGTTGTCGGTACTTATGGGTCCCAAGAAAGTCATCGTCCTGGTCACCCTGGGGCGCCAAATCGATGGGGGCACGAGACAAGCAGTGAGCATTGAGAGTGCTTTCGTCTGCTCTTGCAGACGACGGTAATGTCAAATTCTTGCAGTCTGACTCCATCGTGCGAGGTGTCCTAATGGATCTTCCAAGTTAGCTAGCCGACACAAGGCATGGTGGTCACTGTCAACTTTGAAAGGCCTGCTGTATATGTAGGGGCGGAACTTTGATGTAGCCGAGATGATGGCAAGGCATTCCTTTTCTGCGGTGGAATAATTTGCTTCCGCCTTTGAAAGTGACTGGCTAGTGTAACTTATAACCCTTTCGAGTCGTCCTCTGCACGAGCACGGCGACGATCCCTGAACTGCTTGCGTATGTGTGAATTTCAATGTCTGCTTCTTCGTCGAAGTGCGCGAGTATTGGCAGCATTTGCAGGCATCATTTTAGTTCTTGGAATGCCTTTACTTGCGGTGTTTCCCATTTGAACTCGACAAAAAACATCGACAAAAAATACTTTGCATTGTAGCGTCGATCCAAGGCAACGTCTATCTGTAGGAGCAGATACACGTCTTTCTTCGTGATCTTGTTCAGGTGACGATAATCGAAGCAAAAACGTGGGGTTCCATCCTTCTTTTTCACTAACACCACGGGTGATGCTCACGGACGTGCAGACAGCAGTTCGTCGACTTGTTGCTTGATGGCCTCACGTTCCCGTGCCAAAACTCAGTAGGGGCTCTGACGGAGAGGATGGGCATATTCGTCGGTTATGATGTGACGTTTGGCAAGAGGGGCCTGACAAAGCCTCGATGACGATGAGAAGCAGTCCTTATTGGCCTCGAGGGCCACCACTGGAAAGACCGGCGCTGCTGTCGTTGTGACGTAGTAAACGACATCACGTGACGCCTTCGCCGCCGCCGGCGAAGCGTGCTGGCTTTCTTCACCAAGCTGGTTACTTTTCTTCTTGCTTTAGCACATGGAAAACTGCTCGGCGCCACAGCACTTGACATATTTGACCGAACTAGGTGTAATTTTCACGTTTGCGAAGGGCAGCCGCGTGAGATGAAGTCGCGTTAGCTCTGTAGGAAGCATTCGATGAATGCAGAAAAGAATGTGCCAACGCCCAGCTATGACAAGATGTGAGAAATTGATTGAAAGGATAAGCATCTTGCCACATGATGCGAACGATCGCGAGCTATCATGTCGGCATCGCTTCATGCGTATGCTTTATTTCGGTAACTAGCGCAAGGATGAACCACTTGCAACAGTGAGACTTGTTTAAATACGACTTGAAGATGCCTCAGCTAAAATACTGTTTCGGACTAAAGCCTCTAATCCCTACACGAAATCCTTGCGCAAAAACAAATGTAACGGAATAGGTACTCAAGCATGCGATATTGGTGACGCTAGAACCTATGTAAATACGGCTGTGATAACGCACACACACACAAAAAAAAAGCAATAACGTGCCAAGGACAAGGCTCTCAAATAACCGCCAGCAAGGCGCATAACCGCGGCTTGCGGCTCTGTCCATACGCTTAGTTCCGATCGTGAAGGCGTGAAGTCCTGTAACGACGCGGCCAATTTCAAGCGTGTAGTTCATTCGAGCAGTCTGACAATCGAAAAAAAAAAATTTAAAGCGCATCATAACCACTACAGCATTGCCAACGACACTTCTCGTGTGTATGCTATCGCAGCCGTAAGCAATTTGCAAAAGCGTCGCTGTAATCGACCTTTCGCTCACGGCTACGTGAATTAAGCTCTTATATATTTGTTTCATTTGAGTGATTGAAATTCGTATGACGTATGTATATCTTCCCCACTTCAATAATACACGGCGACCGCGATTACTTCTACACATCGAGCTAAGCTAACGTCGTGCGCGCTTAGCGGTAAGCGTCATCGCTCTGTGTCCGCACTTTGTTTATGCCAAGAAACTTGGTGTCGAGCATTACACTTGACAAACTTGTGACGATGCTATTTCTCTGAAATGAAACAAGCCGCACTAACGCCAAATAATTACACATATGCTTAGCCGTGACAATACCCTAAGACAAAGCGGCTTGGCTGAAAAAGCTGAGAATGGGGAAAGAGGCAAGTGCTCATACATTTCGAGTGTGTGGGAGGCATTCCGCGAACTCAATTTCGTGCACGGCATTGGAGCTAAAATAGTCAGTGAGTGCAGCATGAACTTTCTCGGACTGTAGGCATTCGAATTTACCACGCGTATTTGCTGCTGTCGAGGAAACGTGTCTTGTTTACGGAGCAGCGCCATCGCAAAAAATAAGTCTGCTTTGATACTGTCATCAGTCAAGATACAGTGCGCAGAGATACATGTGCGCACATGGCGGAACCGTATGCATGAATTTAAGATATAATTTACTGGTGATAAATAAGCTCGTGATGAATCATTGCCCCGCGATAATACTGGCAAAAGTACCAAACCGGTCGTCCATTCTGTATGTCCATTCCCTTATGAATGGACATGCGGGTTGAATTAGCAACATCAAGACCTCACATATATTGCCCGCTTAATCACGCGCCCAAAAATGGGGCGAAGGGATGGGAAGGTATGCCGTGAACCACGTACAGCTGTCAACGTGAATCGAAATGTCACCTATAGCCCGTGCACCATCCGCGAAAGTGCACGAGATTAGCGCCTTTTCGCGCTTGATTAAGTAACTGCACGCGGGATGTCTGAGTATTCCCAGTAATAGCTAACTAAATTTCCCGAGCACCTTTTACGCGAGCGGCCTCGTCACTTTCGTCGTGCGTAGCACCGCGGGCACACGTTTCCGACAAGCGTGGACGATGCGGCGATGCCTCTTGTTCACTGGCAAAATACTTTGCCGACCTGTAGAACAGTTTCTTTTGCAGCTAAGATGCACACAGGGAACACCTGAAACACTAAAAAACCGTGTCTGAACGAGCTGCGACACTGTAGACGTCGTACGCTGCACGGCCGGTATCACGTGATGTCGTTTTGTACATCACGGAGAGGTTCCGGCAGATGGCGCCACGGTATGTCCTCGAGGCCAATATTGCTGGAGCAAGGCCTTGAGCTCCTCATGTTGTTGCCTGGAAAGGCCTTGATTGACGTCGAAGGCGGGTGCTGACACTGCAGTTGTCGTTGCCCAGATAGGGGCTTGGAGATCGGCGCCGGGTGGGGCCGATGTACTGGCAGCGATCCGGCAAGATGTAACGGCCAGGCGAAGATGAACGGGATGGTCGTCGTCATTGCCACTGCGCTCCAGTGATGTAGTTGACGATGTCGCAAGGTCGCTCACCTGGACGCGGACGTGGCACGTTCATGTCGAAGCCACACAGTCCCATCTCGTGGTTCTGGCAGTAACGGTAGGTGTGCCCTTCTTCGCCACAGTGATAGCATAGTGGGCGGTGGTTGGGGTGCACCAAACGTCAGTTTTCCTTGGCACACGCTGGATTACTGGCGAGCAGGATGGCGTCGGGATGGCGGTGGCTGGCGACAAAACTGCGGAGGCGTTGGGTCCTGGCGAGGGCGAGGAGCGGCAGCAACTCAGGCATGTAGCAGTAGTATAGGTCTCACCTCTTTTTGGCGTTGTGGTGGTTCGGGAGCAGGCAGAGATCGCTGTACTTCCTCGCGAACGATGTCTTGAGGGAGGCTACTTGAAGCTGAGACGACGGGAACATCCAGCGCAGTTCCTCGTGAACAGTAGCCCTTATAGGCTTGCGTAGGTCGTCTGGGCCAAGTGCTTGGACTTCTCCGTAGTCTGGCAAGCACCGGTTTTATTGCACACCTCGAGGGTTTTTTCGATTGTTGCTGCCTCGATGAGGAACTCTTGGACGGTCTTCGGCGGGTTTCTTAGTAGTCCGGCGAAGAGCTCCCGCTTCACTCCTCGCATGAGGAGGCGAACCCTCTTCTCCTCAGACATGTCAGCGTCGGCATGGCAGAAAAGTTGCGTCATCTCCTCCGTAAAGATCGTTGCGTTTTCATTCGGGAGCTGCACCCGTGTCTCCGGCAGTGATGCGGCTCTTTCCTTACGCATGACGCTTGCAAAGGTGTGCAGGAGAGCAGCGCAAAAGTGTTCCCAGGTTCGAAGCGTTGACTCTTGTTCACTGGCAAAATACTTTGCCAACCTGTAGAACAGTTTCTTTTGCAGCTAAGATGCACACAGGGAACACCTGAAACACTAAAAAACCGTGTCTGAACGAGCTGCGACACTGTAGACGTCGTACGCTGCACGGCCGGTATCACGTGATGTCGTTTTGTACATCACGGAGAGGTTCCGGCAGATGGCGCCACGGTATGTCCTCGAGGCCAATATTGCTGGAGCAAGGCCTTGAGCTCCTCATGTTGTTGCCTGGAAAGGCCTTGATTGACGTCGAAGGCGGGTGCTGACACTGCAGTTGTCGTTGCCCAGATAGGGGCTTGGAGATCGGCGCCGGGTGGGGCCGATGTACTGGCAGCGATCCGGCAAGATGTAACGGCCAGGCGAAGATGAACGGGATGGTCGTCGTCATTGCCACTGCGCTCCAGTGATGTAGTTGACGATGTCGCAAGGTCGCTCACCTGGACGCGGACGTGGCACGTTCATGTCGAAGCCACACAGTCCCATCTCGTGGTTCTGGCAGTAACGGTAGGTGTGCCCTTCTTCGCCACAGTGATAGCATAGTGGGCGGTGGTTGGGGTGCACCAAACGTCAGTTTTCCTTGGCACACGCTGGATTACTGGCGAGCAGGATGGCGTCGGGATGGCGGTGGCTGGCGACAAAACTGCGGAGGCGTTGGGTCCTGGCGAGGGCGAGGAGCGGCAGCAACTCGGCATGTAGCAGTAGTATAGGTCTCACCTCTTTTTGGCGTTGTGGTGGTTCGGGAGCAGGCAGAGATCGCTGTACTTCCTCGCGAACGATGTCTTTGAGGGAGGCTACTTGAAGCTGAGACGACGGGAACATCCAGCGCAGTTCCTCGTGAACAGTAGCCCTTATAGGCTTGCGTAGGTCGTCTGGGCCAAGTGCTTGGACTTCTCCGTAGTCTGGCAAGCACCGGTTTTATTGCACACCTCGAGGGTTTTTTCGATTGTTGCTGCCTCGATGAGGAACTCTTGGACGGTCTTCGGCGGGTTTCTTAGTAGTCCGGCGAAGAGCTCCCGCTTCACTCCTCGCATGAGGAGGCGAACCCTCTTCTCCTCAGACATGTCAGCGTCGGCATGGCAGAAAAGTTGCGTCATCTCCTCCGTAAAGATCGTTGCGTTTTCATTCGGGAGCTGCACCCGTGTCTCCGGCAGTGATGCGGCTCTTTCCTTACGCATGACGCTTGCAAAGGTGTGCAGGAGAGCAGCGCAAAAGTGTTCCCAGGTTCGAAGCGTTGACTCTTCGTTCTCGAACCAAGTCCTTGTGGCGCCTTCCAAGTAGAAATATACATGGCCCAGCTTATCGTCGGGGTCCCACTTGTTAAGGGCTGCGACGCAGTCGTAGATGTCCAGCCAGCTTTCGGGTCCTCTTATGACGATCCGCAGAAGGTAGGCAGCTCTTTGGGTTGATGCACAACCACGGTTGCCAGAGACCTTGCTTCCGTCATCGTGGATGCCGCTTTCATTGTAGCCCTTGTCTTGTTGTCCTTGTCGGGAAGCGGCTGTTATCCTAGCAGGAGTCCTTCTTGTCTGTGGCTAGCTCGAAGTACTGGGTTGTATTCATTCTCCTGGCAGCATGGGCTTGGCTCACAGCTGGACGGGGGCGAGCAGTACATGGATCGAGAAGCACCTCCACCAGGTGTGACATGGTCGTGACGCACGCTGCACTCAAGGCGAAGCACGCAGAACTCAAGTGATGTGAGGCGTGCTGTCTATTGGGTGAACTTGTGCCCAGCAAAACAAAGTCAATGACAATGCACAGCAATAGCAGCGGGAACAGTCGGTCGACAGAAAGACTGACAAGTGGCGCAATGCGTTGGCTTTTATACACACGTCATAACACGTTCTCGCATCATCTCTGGAATTACAGAAGTCACTCAGATGTGCGCGTCAGGCATGCAATGTTTCAAGAAAGGTCGACACGGTTCCCTAAGTGACATGCAGGATAAGTGTGGCCTGCGTTGCGCATAACAGAAAGTGATATCGACGCTCCCCGCAAACAATCAAGCAAGCGCGCGTCACAGGAAGGTGATAACGGCGTTCTCTTTAAACAAACGAAAACAACTGCACGTGTCACTATAGTGACTATAGCAGGTCTTTAAAGCCACATAATGGAAATTATGCTCAGAGCACTGTAGGCACCAAAATCTGACAATTTACTATAGCATAAGCTTCACATGCTCACGAGAAGCTGTGTGATGAATTTCGACTGAAAACAGACGGTTTAAAGGTAACTTACTGGAATTTGAAAGTCTAGAAATGAAGTGTGGCTTCCTTTTTCAGACTTATCATGATAGCCATCAATAAAACACCACGTCGAGACCAAGAATAGTAACTTTAAAAATGTTTATAGCAATAATAATGACATGCTGTAGAGCGTGGACGCATGTGTACATGTTCGACATGGAGCAGATTACAGATTCGGTTACTGTCATCACTACGTCCATAGTACACATGGTGTTAATGTCACTCTGTACTCATCTGTGTCATCACTGCAACGTTTCCCACTCTTAGGTGGAATTTTCAAAATTGCGAAGTTGTGTAATATTAAGTTGTTGGCAGTATGACCATGCAGATGTCAACCATCATTATTGTCCCCAATAACCAGTCTTTTTGGAAAGATAATAAAACTATCATAAAGGACTTTGGTGTATACGCTCCTTTAAGAATTAATGTTTTCTTTGTTACCCTATATAAGAGCTCCGGTGTTGAGAACCCCAAAAAGAGTATCATGGCATGCCAACACACTGACCGAGGTCTACGTCACATGGGGACAGAAACTTGTGTCTTGCCACAGCCAGACTGGAGAGGCACTTGCGCTTTCCTTCGTACGGCCTTCACAGTGCCACTATTGCGCCTCCCACCGTACTCCAGTGGTGTTGCTACGTCTCTGCTGTACTTCCCTCACTGCTGCCATCCACGCACACCGAAAGCGAGCATGTACATGTGCTCTCCTCTCGGCCATGCATGTTCGCCTAACCTGTAACTGCGATGTAGTGATACTCAAATATCTTCGCATTCATTCCTTTAGGACACACAGCCTCGTCAACATTTTGAAGGGTGTTGGGTGCAATGTACAGTGTATGCACGCTGAGGAATGATACATCAGGCTGACATTTACATGTAGCTCCGAAGTCGAAGCATTCACATTTTTGTTTGTTTGTAGAACAATCGTGCTGAAATGAATTGACAAATGGCACTGCACATTCGCAAAACACGATCTTTTATTTGCAAAAGATTAGAACTCTGCATGTGTGCACAAGCAGCGTCAGTTTGCACCCGATTAATTATTGAAGTGGGTGTAGGCTGACGCACCACAGATATAGGATTCAAAAAATTTTTTAAAAACATATGAAGTGACTGAGTATTGCAGAATGAATGACTGCGTATATTTAATTACCAGTGCAAAACCAACACAACACACAAGGGAACAACACAAGGCGACAGGAGTGAACCGTCGCCTTCCTCTGCTTTCGCAAATGATATTTACACATTGCGTCATATAGCCCCCCCCTGAAATATATTTCTGGCTACACCAGTACAGAGCAAGCACTGTCAAGTGTCCTTCTTCCCTTGTGTATTGAGTTGCTTTCTCCTTGGTGATTAAGCATGCATCTTACCAACACGCCCAACTTTCTGCCTAACATACACATGCACACACCCCAACTGATTGCACAATTCCAAAACGATCACGTCAAGAACACTAATCATGCATTAATTTTGCTGTTCAGCTTTACCTCACACATAAGGAAAGGGAAAAGTAGTTAGTGTTTGCTCATCACCATTCTTTTGGTCAGATGGTCAGAATGGACTTACCAGAACTGAAGCAATGTTGGTGCCAGTGGTTAAGACATTCTACGGGCAGATTAGTAGTGAAGGGGTGTGTCGTGGTCGAACTCAATTACACTAGAGCAGTTAGTGAGAGGTCAGTGTTCTGTTGGTTTCCCTGAGACTTGTGCCAACTCTTTAGAGCTGCAGGCTCAAGAACAATGGGCAGTAGGCAGAAGCAAGAATTCCTCATCCAAATGGCTGCTCTATTCTGCCACACTCTTTCTTCCAAATGCTGATGCCACAAGGCTTTCCATTTGCACTTTCCTTTTTCTTGTTTTGTTCTGTGCCGTTCCATGGGCATGCATTCTTTGTGGCCGTCTTTTCTTTCTGGCAGTGGCATGCACATTTCATGACACCTCCTTTTAAGCTATGAATTTCTTTTTACATCAGACCAAAAAGTGCACTTAACCTAAGCAAGTGTGCGAACATGAAGATGGGCTCTGAAAGAATGCATAGAATGCACCTGCAGCACATTGCACAATTATGTCGCATAGTGTCTGTAAATGCTTGTATCAGTGTTAATTAAAAGCGCACAATATGTGGCATAATAGACAATGCATGTAGCTGTAATTGCAGCTTTATTTGTGATATATGATGCCCAAAACTGGCATCATGCAAATAGTTTGTGCTGATAGGGAATTCGGTGTTGAAATACTATTTGAAAATTTATGTATGTATGAAGTGTTAATTTACTTTGGGTACAAGCATGTTGTTGCATAGGACATCCACTAGCATGGTCTCCAAATAATTTTGCATTACTTAATAGCATAGTGAGAAGTTGAAAAGCAGTCTGTGCTTCTTGCTTATTATTAAAAAAAAATTGTTTAGAATTATCCATACACTACCATTTGCAATGACTTTGATAGCCTAGCATTCCTTGCAACTCACATGTGTTAAGGCAATGTGAATCTTAACATTTCACACATTGTCTCCATTAAAGAATTTTCAAGACATACAAGAGTGCATGCATCGAGTGTACTTTGTTGCTTCACTTTGTAATGACTTTTTATGTGTAATGTTACAGAATTGCGGGGCTGTACACCACCTTCGTGCTCGTCGTTTCCCGTTTGATCCGTGGTTTCATGGCTGGCAGCTCATTCACCATCATGTTTGATGACATGCCTAATGTGGATCGTGTGCTCCAGCTTTGCCTTGACATCTACCTTGTGCGGGAGAGCCGTGAACTAAGTCTTGAAGAAGACCTGTTTGCCAAACTGATATTCTTGTATCGTTCTCCAGAGACTTTAATCAAATGGACACGTGCTGCAGACCAGCAACCACTCGCCTGATTGCATCAACCTCGACGGATTCTATTGCAGTTTACTGATTGTGTTATGGCATTTTGACACTTCCATTGTTTATATCTTCACTGCATAGAAGACTGTGAGGCTTTGGCAGCAGACTTATTACGCACCACAGGTGCTCGTACCCACCCCCCCATCTACTTTTAAAAATGTGCCTGCCCTAAGTTATGGGCGTTGCAATACTTACCAAGTCATCGTTGGAACCAGAAGAAATACTAGACTATGCAAAATATTATATAGTATAATAACAAGCAGCAACAAGCAGCCTCTCACTTTGTAAAAGGTACAAGCCTTGTTATCTATGCTGAGTGCCATACTTTAAGGCACTGTCTTGGTCTTTCAGATTGTGGTGGTGTGCAGTGCTTTGTATTGTTTGTAATATATTTTTGTACTGTGATGCGATGCATAGAAACATCGGAAGGTTCATTATGCTCGGAATAACTAGTCTTGCATACGCATGCCTGATGTTGTAAGATAATTTCTTGAAATTGATAAGCCAAAAGAAATGGCATATGGAAAGTTTGTTCCTGCTGCTGTTGCAACCTGAGTATATGGACCATAATATTTTAATATTGAATGATGAAGCTTGAGTGTGAAGTTCTTGAGCATTTTTACTGTTATGATTGTTTTATTAAATGGTTCATAGCTTCCTGCGTCAAAGTAAATCAGGAACTCTTTTTTTGTTTGGTATGTGATAAAGCAAAAAGCTACTAAGTCAGTTTTGGCAGCCTGTAATCGAAATCTTCTCTAATTATGCTTACTTGTAGTGCTTGCACAGGAGTGGTATTTAAATAACTGTGGAGCTGTAACTCCTTTTTTTAAAAAATAAAGAATCACTGTGCATGTTGGCACTTTAACCCTTTATATCTTGCTGTAAAGGGTAACTTTCATGGCAGACAATCTCCTGAAATGAAATTTGTAGAGATCATTTAATCTGTAGCCGCCCAGCGAGTTTATCTGCATATTTGAGAGGGTGCCATTGAAGATAAACAGCCGGAAGAGAGCACAGGAGAAGGAATGGATCTGGCCGACATCTGCTGGAGACCGTTAAAGGTATGAATCGTTGGTATGGCTAGGTTGCACCCGCCAGCAGCCTCCACCATCGCATAGCCCGCCAGCGCCACTGTGGCGACTTTTTCGTTAGCGTTGGGAGACCTGCAGCGGGCCGCCCCGATACTCCAAGAAAAGTGAACGCGCCGCGCTCGTTGAGCGCGGTGTTGCGGGACGTAATAGCACTTTTTTTAGATGCGAAGCAGCTCTTTGACTAGCCTGTGTAACGCCCTTTGTGCGTCCATACGGCGAGGGCGAGGGCAACGCGCTGCCCTCGGCGCAGGTGTTGGAGCGGTGCCAAGTAGGTCACGCCGCAGCTGCGCGTTGACGTCACGCTCCCCTCGCAGTGCGCGCTGACGTCACTCTCTCCCTCGCCTGCCGCGCGCTCGCCGCAGCTGCCGCCTCGTCCGTTCGCCCGCAACACCTGCCGCTACCGCCGCTCACTCTGCTACCGCGACCGACAAAAAATTAACACCATCTTCCCAAAGGGAACCCTGATGGGATGCGAAGCACCCGCGTTAGCGCCGTTCAAGCCCGTGACGCCACCCGTGCGCAACGCTGCTGCTTCGCATCCCATCAGGGTTCCCTTTGGGATGATGGTGTTAATTTTTTTTTTACTTCGACGTGAAAATGAGCACGTATTGCGAGAAGGCTAGATGTTCGGTCTTGTGGGCAGCGTATCAAAAAATCCGAAGCACTAGCGAAGTACGAGAAGGTATATAGTATAGACAGGCGCAGCGTGAGTGCTCGTGTTATTGACCTTCATCTTTTCCAATATCGGTAAACATTTGAACTTTCTGTTGGGTGAAAGTACTGGGAACGGTCAGCTGCTGGATCAGGCAAGCTTCGCGCATGGTGTAATAGATGAAATCGAGAAAGCTGGCGCTGAAACCACCCGCCACTGCATTCCGCAAATGTGGATAAATACACCCTCAAAAAACATGGAGTTGGCTGCAAGTTCAACTGTTTCCTTTGTTAATTTGTTGCGTATTTTCTCGGCAACCAGTGCAAGAGCACTTTTGTTGTGCACAGTGATATTATTTGAGAACCCGGCCGTTCCCCAATTCGGCAGTTTAGTCTTGTGGGGCTATTGTTTAATTAAGTTTGCTTTGTTCATCCTCGCGTTTTCAAGCAGTTATACATGGGGATGAAATAAACATTTGGCGCCAGATGTGTCCACTCGCCGCCGTCAAGGGCACATAGCAAGCGCGAACACGCCAACGCGGCCGCTTTGCTTTTAATTAAAAACTGTGAAACAATTTGGCCTCAAGCATAAGGGGTAGAAAGAGATATGTGCGAAGTATTTGATCCTTATAAAAATTGGGAAAGGGGAAAATGATCAATTCTCTAGCGAAGGAAAAGCAAACTTACTGCTTTTATAATCGCTGATAATCACTCAGTATATTAAAATTTATAAAAGCTAATAAAGTTAATATGATGCTCTAAATAAGTTACGCTTGTTGAACGTTTTCTTTTTTTTTTTGTTTGAACATTTATTGAGCCAAAACAACCTACAAATGTCCATATCTGCACTCCGACTTGCTCCAAACTTGGGAAAACTTGGAGCCATCGGGGAAAGTTTTGGAAAATCTGCGTGCTTCAAATTTGTGTCACACTGACAATTCTGCTAGCATCTACAATTCATGCAAATAACACCAAGTTGTCTTTTAAAGGAAAAAAAATCTGCAATTCATAACTCGCTGCTATGTAGCATTTACTGGCGCGTTGGGAAGCTTTGAAAATTCATCTACGGAAAGTTGCTGTAAATATCAGCAGTCCGATTTTTCAGTGCCTGTCCCGTGAAATAGTTACTGCTGCCCGCAAGAATCGCCGGGATACGTAAATGGGGGCTTGTAAAACCGTACAGCGTGGCTCGATGGGACCGGATTTGCTCAGAGGCGCTCAGCGTCTTTAAGTGTGCGCTGTCCCTAAATGACGATCTACTTACGTAGAGAACATTACTATGATAAACGGTTTGTCAACATATTGAGAGCTGATTTTTGGAGCTCAGCGCGGTCTTGCGGCGTCAGCACATGAAAATTATTACTGGGCATAAAAAGGAGAAACCGCTGCATCCCTACCTGAAAAGTTTCGTCCTTGTATCATTCCGTACGCGAGAAGTCTCTAAAGTGAAAATTTAGAAACATCAATGACGTGAACGATTCTTCTAAGATTATATATGTAACTTTGTAGAAATTTTCAGCCAGGATTTGCAGAAGTCCGCCAAAAATAGGTGTTAGGTTCGCAGACCTAACGCGTAGCTTTTTCCGAATAGACCGTTTTTATAATTTGATGCATCCTATGATGTTTCCGGATTCGCAAACGACAGACCTGGTGGTGCGACCTTCTAATTCCAAGGTCTGGTGCTGTCACTGATTAGCGAGGTTCCCTGGCTGCAGAGAGCTACTGAGCGGCTTTAACATATGACTTCCTACCCTAGAAACCAAAGCGTTTACATGACATACCCAGTCTTTATTTAAAGCCGTACAGGTGTTTCCTGTTCCCGAAAGTGCACATCGTTAGGGCGTCCCAACTACCATGCACTAAATTTTTGAGAAATCCAGAACTAGAAAAATTTTATCAGCTCAATTCATACTTGCATTAGTGTGTACTTACGACTACTTTTTTATCATAAGTGTCAATTGATATTTCTTGTAATTAGTCGACTTCGTAAATATTGCTTTAATCACTAACAAGTCCGTGCAAAATAGTAGTCCGCCTCAGATAACGCGACATCAACCATTTCGAAAAGAAAAAAAAATCTCGAGATACGTGTTATGATATAGACGCGTGCTTGCGCATCGCTGCTCAAGCGTCCCTAGTGATGATTTGGCAAATGCACGGCTGCATGCGCCTGTCGTCGCAGCATACATGTCTTCGCCATACAAGGAGGTTCGAAAAGTGTCACTACTTAACTGGCACCGAGATAAGCGTAAGCGTGTTTCGAGATGCATCATGTAGCTATATGTAACTGTCAAATATCATTAAAACGGACTGGCGGGCTAGTTGGTTTGACATCATTATGAAACTTTTGCGCACACAACATGAAACCATGTCCGTGTGTACCTTTTCCTTGTGGTTTCGTGTTGTGTGCGCAAAAGTTTCATAATGATGTCAAATATCAGCGCACATTTATTTCGCATTCCACGTATACTTCATGGGTGCTTGTCTTTACTGGTAAGAAGAAAAAAAGAAATGTGACAAAGTTCAGCATGAAGGGAATCATTCCCGGTTTATCTGAAATGAGCGGTTATCTGAAACGATAGTTTAAATTTTAAGTATAGGTAAAAAATATTTAATTGATACTTAAAAAAAATACTGGTTGAAAGTACACACCACTGCCCACAATTATATATGACACTATTTCGCTCCAGTGGTCAGATATTTTCAAATTCTTTGTGCGTGGTTGTTGAAACACGATACCGTGGTGTGCATGCAAGTTTTTTTTTTTTTTTTTTTTTTTGCTCGGTGCTTCCGGTGACACATTAAGGCATTTTACAAGAAAGTGAAGCCTTCTGGCGGCACCAAACTTATAGCGATGCTGAATGTAAGCATCAGGGTTAAGCACTTCGGTGCTCTGAGCGTTAATAGACCGATCTCACCGAGTGATCTGCGCATGCGCGAGTTTCCAGGAGCGGAGCCGCCGCCATCTTAGTTGTAGTTCTCAAAGCACAGCTGCTACTGCTGCGCGTGCTGCATGCTATAGACCTATTCCACCCGGCCTACGTCACGAAGATGCGGTGGCGCTGTCGTCGGGAGTTTTGGTTTCGCATGGTAGGCAACCGCCGGCGCGCCTACCGTAGCAGCCGCTGTGTTTTCGCTGGTGCGTGCGCTTCTCACCGCCGTGAAATGAAGAAAAAAGTGTTTACCGATGACCTGCGCCGTGGGTTGGTTGCTCAGCAATGCACAAGATATGTGCGATAGGTTTTCATCGGTTTCCTGCTTATGTCTGTCTTAAGGAAAGGGACGAACCTGTAATGCCGGTTGTTTGGCGCATCGGTTATGCGCCAAACATTTTCGTCACGGTTAAGCGTATGGGTAATTATTTGGCATTAGTGCGGCTTGTTTCATTTGAGAGAAATAGCATTGTCACAAGTTTGGCAAGTGTAATGCTCGACACCAAATTTCTTGGCATAAACAAAGTGCGGACACAGAGCGATGACGCTTACCGCAAAGCGCGCACGAGCTTAGCTCGATGTGTAGAAGTAATCGCGGTCGCCGTGTATTATTGAAGTGGGGAAGCTATACATACGTCATACGAATTTCAATCACTCAAATGAAACAAATATATAAGAGCTTAATTCACGTAGCCGTGAGCGAAAGGCCGATTACAGCGACGCTTTTGCAAATTGCTTGTGGCTGCGATAGCATACACACGAGAAGTGTCTTTGGCAATGCTGTAGTGGTTACGATGCGCTTTAATTTTTTTTTTTTTCGATTGTCATACTGCTCGAATGAACTACACGCTTGAAATGTGCCGCGTCGTCACAGGACTTCACGCCGTCACGATCGGAACTCAGCGTATGGGCAGAGCCGCAAGCCGCGGTTATGCGCCTTGCTGTCAGTTATTTGAGAGCCTTGTCCTTGGCGCGTCATTGCATTTTTGTGTGTGTGCGTTATCACAGCCGTATTTACATAGGTTCTAGCGTCACCAATATCGCATGCTTGAGTTACATTTGTTTTTGCGCAAGGATTTCGTGTAGGGATTAGAGGCTTTAGTCCGAAACAGTATTTTAGCTGAGGCATCTTCAAGTCGTATTTAAACAAGTCTCACTGTTGCAAGTGGTTCATCCTTGCGCTAGTTACCGAATTAAAGCATACGCATGAAGCGATGCCGACAGGATAGCTCGCGATCGTTCGCATCATGTTGCAAGGTGCTTATCCTTTCAATCAATTTCTCACATCTTGTCATAGCTGGTCGTCAGCACATTCTTTTCTACATTCATCGAATGCTTCCTACAGAGCTAACGCGACTTCATCTCACGCGGCTGCCCCTCGAAAACTGTTGTAAACACCCGTCGGCGCTCCGACGCCCCGTGCTCGGAGGCAGCTTTCGCACGCGCTTCGCCGGCGGCGGTGGCGCGACCGTGCGGGGCCGCGGCAAGCGGTGGGCGGGGCCTCCGCGCCGCGACGTCGACACAAGCCCTGGTTATATCGCCGGTGCCTACCACTGTTTACCAACATGGAATAGGTCTATAAGTTTACTGCCGTTTTTCACGTATCCTTGGCGTGGAAGACGATTGAACGCGTCAGAAAACGATGTCCGAACCTCCTGTGGCCCTGTTTCATTTAAATTTGTGTAGCGCTGTTAGAGAAAAAAAGAAGAAAATAAAAGGACCGGAATGTAAACATGCGACCTGGTCACGATCTCGTCGTTAGTCCGTGCGCCCGTGTCGCTTCGAATTGACCATTTGCGGAAAAGTGAGCGCCACCTGTCGTGTAAACTGGAAAACATCGCTGGCGCTTTTGGTTGGAAAACAGGTTCTCGAACTGGCGTTTCCAAGGCAGCACTCAGCAGTTAACGTGCGCCTGTTTTGTTGTTTTAATTTTTTGCTTTTGCCGGGGATGTTTGCCTGCATTGAACAGACATGATAGAGAAAGAAAACATCCCGTTTCGTGCCCGCACAGTGGTCTGGTAGCCATGGTACTCGACTGCTGATCCTAGGGTCGCGGCATCGAATCCCGGCCGCGGCGGTTACATTTCGATGGAGGCGACATGTTGAGGCCCACGTCCCGTGGTACTGTGCGATGAGTAAACGTTAAAGAACCCCTACACCACGGCGTTTCTCATATATGGTGGTTTTGGGACGTAAAACACCAGAAATCAAATCCCGTTTCCGTTTCTAGAAAAGGGGTGGAGCGAGGATTTTTCGCTTTGCAGCGTGAAAAACGATACCTGCACTCCGCTACCTCGACGCATCGACATGTTCATCGCGGCTGGTCCATCAAGGAATAAGGTTATCTGAGACACTTGAAGCTTAATCTTGAAACCGCTGACAATGAATTAGGATTGCCGGGCGCGGTGTGAGCACAGTCTATGAAATCCAGTGTTTAAGTGAAAGAAGGTATGAACGGGCATGTTGGTAGATACGCATATTGCAGTAGGTAATGCATGGTTAAAGACACGGACGAAGCTTCATGCATGTCTAGAAAGCCTACATGTCGCGCGCGCCACATGTTGGCTCCCCATCCGTGTCCTCAAACCGTGCGCTACCTGTTACGACAGGCGGTGTTACGACGCCTTCGTTCGTGTTGGTGGCATCGTTGGAGCACACTGCGATCGCGTTGCTGGGTGACATATCTCGATTATATACTCATCTTTAGTGCAACACAGCGAATGACCAAATAAAATGTGAATGACTGTGATATTATGCGCTCGCGAGTGTACAACTAACCACGGCGAGTCGTCAGCAGCTTTCTTCACACAGCTGCTATCCAACTATTTCTTTTTTTTTTTTTCGCACGTAGCCTCGCGGACGGGAACCTGTGGAACTTCGTGTTTCCTTTCTCAGTAATATTCGTGCAACCGTAGGCCACCCAGTGAGCTGCATTTTCGTACACACGGCGCGAGCGAGGCGCCGTCAGAATTTTCACCCGCTGCAAACGACGGGCGGATGGCCGAGTCGGCTGCTCATGTTTTCCAACCAAACCCAAAGCGCCCTGTAGAGGGCGCTAGCGGCGCCGTTGCCGCGCATGCGCAGTACCTTTTCCGCAAATGGTCAATTGCTGTTGCCCGTATTCGCTGAATTATTCGCAATAAAAAAAAACAAGTAAAGACGTCTCAGAGCACGTATCGTACAGAGATAGAACGTCAAGAGCGCGGAATGGTAAAAACTAAGGACTCAGTCGAAGGAACGATTTTGCGCTTGTTTTGTCAAAGCAAAACCTCACATGCACAGTATATTAGCACAGGATTTCGATCACAGTGATGCACTAGATGTGAATGGCTGGAAAACGATCGCAATGAAGAGGTTAAAGGCGCGTCCACCTTAGCGGAACGATGACTTGCCGCGTACCGTTCGCGAAAGCTTACGGGCAACGACAGAACGACAAGCAGTTCTTGCTGCGTAAAGTACGGATGAGTCGGTGAGTAACTTCGGCGACAGGTGCAAAACGACGAAAAAGCGGCAGCCCGCTCTGCCTGCCGCCCTCGCACCCGAAGGCTCGGCGCCGACGTCGTCGCTAGGCCTTACCGCTTCAAAACTGCGTCGACATAAACTCAGTAGGCGTATGACCCTATGCAGGCCGCTCGCGCACATAACATGACACGTTTTGTCACTGGTATTTGCTCTTTAACTTGTGCCCGCAATAAAATCACACATTGAAAACTGAAACACCAGCGGCACCGATGGTTGCTATTGATGCCGGCGTGGCGTGTCAATAGCCCTGCACAGTGTGAAGTATATGCGCCAAGCTGGGCATCAGATCTTTCGTTCACGTTGACTTTATTGCTCGCAAGAGGCTAAGCATTTTCTAGCGAGCACCATTTTGTCCACATCACAATCTGTAATATCCACTCCGACGCCGTAGGCGGAGATCGCCCGGCAAGGTGATCATGCATATACTATGAATCGTAGTCCTAGCTGTAGGTTGCTGTAGTCCTAGCAACCACAACCCTACCGCATATCCGGACCAAAAAGTAATTGGAATCCTAACGAGGCTTGTCCTGGAATTAAACCGCTTTAAATTTAATGATCGGTACTACCTTCAAACCAGCGGCACGGAATGGGCACCAAGATGGCACCAAATAACGCTAACATATTTATGCACCAGATAGAATCCAATTTCCTATCGTCTTATAAGATTAGGCCGGTGTTCTATAAACGCTACCTGGACTCTTGACTTGGACTCATTCAGAGAACGAACTTCTCAAGTTCATACAGGTCTTCAACAAAGTGCACCCAAGCATTTCTTTTACGCACACTTATTCTAACACCGAAATAAATTTCCTTGATGTTCACCTACGGATAGAAGACGGTGCACTAGTCACGAGCGTATACAGAAAACCTACGGATATGCAACAGCACCTGCACTTCAATAGCTGTCACCCGCGCCACTGTAAAACTAGCATTCCTTATTCTCACCCCCGTATTCATAAACGCTCCTCGACTCGACCCTTCACTCGAAACGCTTCTTGAGGGCGGTTTTCCAATTCACAGATCGCCCTCCACTCGAAGCGTTCCTCGACTGGAGGAAATCTCGAGCGTTTTACTTGAGATAGTCGAGGTAGGGCCAGAGCTACCTTGAACCTTCCTTGAGTGAAGTATCATGGCGGATTACGCTTCGTTTGTCGACTATGTGCTCCGCGTCGGCGAGCTGTTTGACGGCGTAGAAAACTGCGTAGGCATACCACGACGACGGTTGAGGGACCGGATAAATCCAATGGATCACTACACCGACAGCGAATTTCTGGCGCGCTATCGCTTCACGAAGTGCAGCGTGAAGAAGCTGCTTGACTGCTTGCCCCTTGAGGAGAGCTGCAGCAACCGTGGCCACGCTCTTCCACCAATGACGCAGCTTCTGATTGCGCTGCGCTTTTATGGAGCAGGCACGTTTCAAGTAGTGGCGGGCGACCTGGTGAATGTGTCTCAGCCGACAGTGAGCCGCATCATCGAACGTGTGTCGCGGGTGATCGCGAAGCATTTGTTCCCAGCCGTCGTGAAGTTCCCCGACACCGATGACGGTTTCCGTGAGACGATGGTCGAATTCCACCGAATTGCCAAGTTCCCCGGGGTGACAGGGTGCATAGACTGCACCCACATCCGTATAAAAGCACCACATCCGTATAAAAGTTTCTCCCAGGCACTGTCCTTAGCGCGCTTGGACACGTTGTCGGTGTTTCTGTTTTCATTTGCCGATCTGTGGCGCGTCACCAAATTACACAGTAATTCGCACTCTTCGCGCGTGTAAACGAACCTCCGTGCGGTCGTCTTACCGCCGTCGCGCGTGACGCTGTCGTCCGTGCTCATGTCGCCGTCTGTCAGGGCAAGCAGGACGCCACGAGAGAGAGAGAGCTCTTTATTGAAAGGCAGAGAATTTAGCCGGCGTTGAAATATCGCTGACATGCTACTCTGCATGGGGAGGGAGTTTGGGGAGAGAAAGACGAGTAGAAAGAAGTGCAAGAGACAGTGAAAAAAAAAGAGAAAAAAAGTTGGGCTTTGTGTTTCTGACTATATGATGCCTAATTGCGTCCAAAGATAGTTAACGTTTTCACCAACCCGCAGTGATGTGATAGGATGTGTTGCATGATGGGTGAGTGATGGTGACGACGGAGATAAAGTTGAAGTCTATCGAGTTGTCCTATACTTTTTAAATATGTAAACAAAAAGTCCATCGCGCGTCTCTGTTGTGTGGGGCAAGCAAGGGGGCCTAAAACACACTGAGGTGATAAAGGGAGCTGTGTAAGTGACTGCATGCAATGTTCATAGAGCGCACGCTCATCACTCTTCGCTCGGCATTCAAACAAAATATGCTCTACAGTTTCAGTAGAGCCACAGTTGCTGCAGTGTGGGCTTGTCTCCTGATGGAAGCGGTACCGTAAGTCGTTTGAACATGCAATGTTCAGCCGTAGTCGATGATACAAAGTTTCCAGATGTCGAGGAATGTTGGATTGTAGTTTTGATTTGGGATCTGGGTCGACTGAGTATAAGAAAGGGTGATGATGTGTTGGTAACTTCCATAGCCGCGGTTCCTTTATTCGTAAGCGAATCGTTAAGCCATATCAGAAGCATCAGATTTGGTGAAATAGATTCGCTTATAGTTTTGATATCGAAGACCGTTACGTGCTGCTTCGTCGGCTTTTTCGTTGGGCAGAATGCCGCAGTGAGCTGGTATCCATTGAAATGTAATGCAGTGTCCTGCAGTAAAAGCCAGGTGGTGTGAAGAGGCAATGTCGGCAGAAACGGGTTGATGATTAGTTTTCTTCAGGTAGTTGTACAATGTTTGCAGCGCTCCTCTGGAGTCGGTACGCCACGATGCAACAAGCACCTTACACCGCGCACCACG
Source organism: Hyalomma asiaticum (assembly GCA_013339685.2). Lineage (NCBI taxonomy): Eukaryota > Metazoa > Arthropoda > Arachnida > Ixodida > Ixodidae > Hyalomma > Hyalomma asiaticum. The sequence goes on from CM023481.1 coordinate 205,425,435, forward strand.
GAACATCAAGATAAAATCTGGCGCGCGCACACAATACGCGAACAACAGTCGCACATCCGGACCTGCCCGGGCATGCTATCCCAGCGGATTCGGCTCTGGCGTAGCTTGGATGAACGTAGCATCGCCTGCTGTCGAAACTAGCTGATAATATTTCAAATTTCACTTATAACTTCCAATGCAACATGTATTTAATAATAGGTGATAATTTTTAAATCGTTGGCTAGCATTTCAACCGAAAATTCTCGTACTTATTGTAGTATTGGGCTGTACACCCTCGCTACCAGACGCGTCTTTCGTAACTCAAGTGAAGGAATGTTTCTCGAGCAGCCTCTTGGCGGAGGAGCGCTCGAGTGGCATTCTTGAAACCCAGTGGCTCCTTGAGCAGAGGAAGGCGCTGCGCCTCGACTCGGTGAAGTCGAGGAGGAGCGTTGAGTGAAGGTGCGTTTGTGAATACGGGGGTCAGGCACACAGACTCAAAAGAATATGCTCCCGCACAGGAAGACTTCCACAAAAGCACCGCACGGATGCGTGAAGTGCTTGTCGATCAAAAGTACCCACCATCTATCATTGAGGATGCGATTGTGAAAGCTGAAAATCTCGACCGCCCTTTCTACTTTCTCCACAATTAAAATACCACAAGTAACTTCCCCTATGCTTTCCTAGGCTTCATTGTCTGTTTGCTCATTAAGTGCGTTGTTTCTAACAAATAAACAACGAGCCCTTGACCCCTTCCCTTTCGTTATTTCATAGCTTGGGCCTCGTTGCGGCAGACTTGGTGCCTTAGGTAGCATGCGAGGGCCTATTGGGCAGCAGCCATCTCGTCTAAGTTCACGTTCTACGTGACGCCTTCTGGCAAGAAAGTGTGTTCCACACACGCCGCCTTGGCCACGAGTGGCTCTGCCTAACACTCCCAGGATAATACGTACATAAATACACAATAAAGTGGACGGAGGGACGACCGCCTTTGTAGCTCAGTTGGTAGAGCATCGGACGCGACATCCGAAGGGCGTGGGTTCGGTTCCCACCGAAGGCAGGTTTGTCTTTTCGTCCACTTTAATTCCTTTCTACTTTCTCCACAATCAAAATACCACAAGTAATTTCCCCTATGCTTTCCTAGGCTTCATTGTCTGTTTGCTCATTAAGTTTAAGGCTTCATTGTCTGTTTGCTCATTAAGTTGTTTCTAACAAATAAACAACGATCCCTTGACCCCTTCCCTTTCGTTATATATAGGGTGTTTTTTTAGTTGCAACACATTTTGAAAATTAGAAAACATAAATCGCGGGAATGTCTTGTGTACCATCCGAGTATACGGATTGGCGGCCTCTAGATACAGAACAATTTCCGCACTTGTATGCATAATTAGCGAGATTACGCTAATTAACTTTTTAATTATTAGTAATTGGTGGCTACAGCAAATGAGTACTTTGGAGCCCGTCCTCGACACTACCTATACCAACGATCAAATTTTGAATAGCAGAATGCATGTCGGAGCTACGCGAACAATTAGCTCCCCGTGGCAGGCTCCTTGAAACCGAAAATGGACGGAAAAAGAGTGTCTGTGACGTCGATGTCGCCGCCTCCCCGGATTTCGTGACTCGCCCGCGGCGCCCAACACCGCAGATAAGAAGGAGATAACGCAAGCTACTTGCGCGGCCGCAGCGGCGGTGACCACGGGCGAGTGGCGAGTGACGAAAGCCGTGGGGGCGGCGACATCGACGTCACAGACGCTCTTTTCCCGTCCATTTTCGGTTTCAAGGAGCCTGCCACGGGGAACTAATTGTTCGCGTAGCTCCGACAGTACAATGGACGTGCATGGAGGGGGCCATGACAATGGTGGTCAGTTCGGAAGGGGACCGCCCCCCCCCCCCCCTTTCACGCACTTTCTTTTATGTTTAGTGGCTGCTGGCTTAGCACGTGCTAGGTTACTTCTCGGCAGAACACGCGCGTTTTCCTTGCTTTCTTTTTTTTTTTGTAGTTGTCTCAAAACGTGGAAGACAGCATTTCTGCGGGGCAAACATTTATGCACAATGGCGGGGACACCCGCCGGGACTGCATTTGTTAAGTGTAGCATGGCGCAGCCTATGGAGTATGCTGGCAGGCATATGTTCTCTTGCCTTCTACTTGCAGTACAGGATTTAGCAGAACCTGCTCCACCCACTCCAGCTGAAAACACGAGCGAAATGCTACACTGCACGTAACAAACGTAGCGAGGGCGCGCGGCGTCGCCATTGTACATGAATTTCTGCAAGTTTCTGCAGCGCAGGAAAACACGTGCTCCCTTCCCGCGCGACAAGAAATATTGCGCTGAATCTCTCTCTACTCGCGCCCTTCTTTTGCTCTTTTTGGTTATAAATAAATCAGCTTTAAAATACTAGAAAACGCAGATGTGGGCTTCTATCGACACCATAGAAGGAATTATTAGCCTATTGTATCTGCGTGGTAGTAGAGAGCATGGAGGTGGAAAAGGGAGGTATAAGTTTACCCGACCAGTAGACAATTATTTTCTGTTGCTGAGCTTATGCGAGCTGCGAAAATGCGTTGCGCTGTACTGGAGCTGCTTTTGAAAGGAATGCACTAGTTTCGGGAACGCACTGATGAAATGTAGTGGAGGGGCACGTGGTCAATAACACCTTGACTTAGGACGGTTGGTTTATACCAACCCTGCACAAACATATGAAGAAACTAGGGTACAGAAGAGAGCTTTGATATTCAACTGATTTTTTTTTTCAGTGCATGCTTGCTGTTTTTATATACCATAAAATACGCAGATCGCCTGCACAAGAACACTGTGTGATCACATACACACTAGTAGAACTAACAAGAACTCTATATATCAATTATAGGTGTGTGCATTTGTTTGCCACACCTTTGAGATGAAAAATGCTTGCCATATGACTGCTTTGTATTTTTCGTTTTTGCCTTTTTCGCGAATGTCGTGGTCTTGACAAGAGCACTTCATTTGAATTTGCAATGCAAAAGGATCTATGTATTTCATGGTGTACAGAAACAGCTAACATACTCTGAATATAAAGAAGCACTAGATCTGTTTTGTCCCCTCGCTGTCACGCTGTTAGCTCCCTATACCCTTCCTTTGCATAGGCTGCTAAATGTCAGTAGAATAACGCCGGTTGCGAGAGTTTATTTCCGCTTCAGCGCACCATAAAGTCAGCGCTAGACCTTTTTTGTCCACTCGCTGTTGCGCTGTTACCTCCGTATGCCCTTTCCTTCCATAGGTTGCTAAATGTCGCTAGTATAACGCCGCTTCGGACTGTTTATCTTTGTTTGAACATATGAGTGGTGGTTATGCCCATCGATGTAAGCACGAACTAGTTGAATTTCTATGAATTTTAATTTTCTGACATGCGCTGTCAGATAATTTTCCACCATGCTTGTCAATCCTTCTGGCTAATGTTAACTGTTGCGCCAGCCTGTTTCGCAAAGTTCCCATAAAACAGCCTATAGATGTATATATCAATAGTTTCTCTATATGCATGCTTTTGTATCCCCTGTTTATGAAAAACAAAGCGCGCGAACAGAATATTATATGCTGCTCAAAACGCACGTGCACTATGTTCCGGCACTGAAACGCATATACATGAATACATGAAGCCCAACATCTGATTCTTACGTCGAATCTCTCAAGTGAATTTCGGTCTCAATCGGATCTCAATTATTATATACAGCAGGCTTCCAAAGAGGCCCGGCCGATATCAACCACGAAAGGCTGCGGCGTAGTCGACGTTGCCTCCAGGACGGCAGAAATGACTCAATGTTTCCTGTGAAATAATCTTTCTAGGCAAATATCGCGCCAAATTCTCCATTCCTCAGGCGATGCTGATGAGCGGCAAAATCGGCGCCACATTTGCTGGAGAAAGTTATCGGCTCAGCCGACGGGGGCTCTAAGGTGGCATACTCGGCACAGTTTTGCCGATAAATGGCGTCGGCCAGCCCATATTGTCTCTAGAAAGGCAAAATCGGCGCGATAGTTGCCGTTGAAAGCCATCGCCTCAGCCGATGTCGGCAGTAACGCGGCATGTCTCAACCATCTTCTTAGTCACATATAAATTTCACTGAACTTGTAATATATAGCCATGTGTTTCACGTTTCTCATTTATGTAACTTATTTTTGCGTCGCCGTATTGTGCTTTCGTGTATGTGACTTCTATTTGGGTGGGTTATGCTGTGTAAATTTTCTTTGTGTATGTGTGACTGGGTTTTTTTTTTTAGGAGTGCGGGTTGCTTCCTAGGTTTCAAATTCCTCTTGTTTGTATGTTGTAATGGAGTACTGTGCACTGTTACAGACTGCGGAGGGACAGGGGCCTTTGTCAGGCTTGATTGCCTTTAGCCCCTGCTCCTGCAATGAGCTGTAAAACATGCTTACTGTTAATAAAGATCTTCTTCTTCTTCTTCTTCATATGCGGCCCCATGTTGCCGATTACAGTCGACGGCCTGCCGATATCGGCGGGGCAGCGGCTATAGTAGCCCGACGTTGCCAGTCATTGGCGGCGGCTTAGCCGATACTGGCTCGCTGTCGGCAACATTAGGCCGTGGATGGGCCGAACTTTGCCGCCATAAAACCAATATCGGCCCTACGTTGCGTGCTGCCTGGGAAGTCACGATTTTCATGTTCTTAGAACGTGTCACCCATTCGTCAGACATTGTTGTCTCGATTTGAAGGTAAACATTCGGCAGAAGTCTGTCTGGTTGGGTAATTAAACTGAGAAAACTTCTAAAGAACTCCCCACAGTCAAAAAAGGAAAGGAAAGAAAAAACCCGACGTTTCGCGGGCGACTCGGCTGCTTCCTCAGGGGTGACTGGGGCTACATTGCAGCGTCGTCTTGGAGGCACTCACGCGGTTAGCAACACGTCCTTCCGCGGAGCGCAGTCCATGCACATACACTGGGGGGAGGGCGCCCAGAGAACGATTGATGTTTTGAGCCGTTCTCTGTATATGTACGATTCAAGCAGAACTCGTTTCTTCCAGTTTGTCTCTCTTTCCAGGATGGTCGCTTTGTCGAAGTTAATTCGGTGGTCACGCGTCTCGGAATGTTCGCCATGCCAAGACCGTGGCAGTCATGCCGCTCATGACATGCATGTCATGATTTTAATGTTGTGACCGTTCTTCATGTTCGTCATGCGGTCATGTTGTGGCCTACCAATTTTCGTATAAATCCCATTAATGAAACGGCCTGGAGAGCACAAAGTCGTAGGTGGCTAGATAGATAGATAGATAGATAGATAGATAGATAGATAGATAGATAGATAGATAGATAGATAGATAGATAGATAGATAGATAGATAGATACGCTCAATGTCGCCGAAGTTCGCTAAGAAATGCTTCGCATTTAATAACCGCAACGCTCACTGCATGTGTCGCTGCCCGACCATGTTGTGCCATAGAGAAACTCTGCGGTAGCGCACGACAGGTTCGGCGCGGCGCCGTACAGCTTGTTTCGTGCCGTGTCCGCGAGAGGGCGCCACACAGACATGCAAAATAAAATCCCTGAAAAAGCTAAAGTAGCGCCAAGTGCGCCCCTTCGCCTCTGCCTCCTCTCCTAGCCGCAGCAGCAGCGCCTCTAGAGTGTCCACCGAGAAACTGCCTACGCGAAACTAAAAGGCCTTGCGAAACCACGCGGCTGCACCGCTGCACGGGGTGCACCGACAACAGCACTGCGTAAGCCGCGCGTTTGGCGGCTAGTAGGGCCGTAGGAAGGGCTATGAGGGCCAGCTTCGCCCGCAGAGCACGCGCTCAATTTCGCGGGAACCGTCTTCAGCGGCCATCGTCCCTGCAATAGGTCTCCGGCTTCTCCGCCGTTGCCTCGGCGTGAGTGCGACATAGCCGTCCGATGCGCTGGAGCCACACATGTCGACGTTTGGCATTTAGCTTTCCTCGCGGAAGCGAAAACTCCATCTTTCCGTTGTTGTACGTGCTTTTGTTGCATCCCAAAAAAATGCAGCGCTGTCGGCAGATTCAAGCATGATCGCGCGAGGGCGAGCAGACGCCGCGCGCGTTGCACGCCCTGGTCACGTGGGTTGGACAACCAAGATGGCGTTCGCCCGACCTTCAAAAAGCTAGTTGCGCTTTCTAGTACACTCTAGTTGCGCGCCGTGTTTGCCATCGCTTAGCGCGGTAGAAGCTGAATTTGCACGGCGCGCGGGGGCGCTGCGATCGAGACCGCCAGCGCAAGCACATCGGCATCTCTCGCGTCGTGTGCTACTCGCTTGCGGGGATGGGTTTTACCGGTACAAGCGCTTTGCTTACTTCATTGTTCTACAGGCCGCTTTTATGACGCTGTATATTTCTTATATTGCACAACAACTCATAACTGCGTCGTAAACGTGAACCTGTCCCATGCCATGTTGCCGACACCACGCACATAAACACACGTCGAGCACGTGCACGTACTCACTGATGATGTGCTGCATATTTTTACACTTTCAGAAAAAGAAGCACGCCACTTGCTTCTAAATACATTCTACTGTCGTTTTACCGGCACTTTCCTCATTACTTCTCTCAAACTCCCCCCCCCCTCTCCCCACAGGGTAGATAGATAGATAGATAATGCGGCCAAAGTACCCTTTGTAACGGGTGGACTAGGAGTGTCCTAACCAAATTCTAAAAAAAGTAAAAGAAAAAAAACGAATAAAAGCATACACACACACACACATATCAACTCATAGGTCACACACTTCCAGCGCTGGGCGTGTCCGCTTTGTGTCCTTCCACCACACTTACAACCGCAGCGCCCTCTTGCGTTTAGCCGAACGTACGACAGCGGCCAAGTGCCTTCTCAACTAACTTCATTTTCAATCTACGAAGAAAACGAGAGAGGAGGTTTCTCCACACTGACACGAATGGCGCTACTTTAGTTATTTTTCAGGGACATTAATGCAAAAGGCATGTCTGTGTGCAAAAGGCATTTATGTACCACTGGCTGGGGTGCCAAGGGGCGCCCGCCCATTACAAAGGGAGTGGCGTCATCATCATCATCATCAAGGGCGGATTAAAGCGGACGAAAAGACAAACCTGCCTTCGGTGGGAACTGAACTCGAATCCGAAGGTCGTGGATTCCGTTCCCACCGAAGGCAGCTGCAGGTTTGTCTTTTCGTTCACTTTAATTTCTTTCTAGCCTACTCTAAAATTACAATACCACGGTCAAAACTAGAAGAGAAGCTCAGGGGAAGACGGATGTTTGAATCGATGAACAGATCGCAAAATACGTTGCAAATACGCGTTGCAAATACGTTGCAGATCGCAAATACGCGATTTAGAACATGGTTCTAAATCGTATTTTGCGATCTGTTCATCTATTACCGCGATCAGGAACTTGAATATTATAACTTTCCCTGTGCTTTCCTCAATGTTAGTTGGTTCATTACGTTTAACTAAAAATCGCCTACGAAAATCGCTTCCCGCGGTGTTCTGCGCGGCGATTCAAATATCCCCCGGCCCGATGAAACTACCGCGCCTAACCCAGTGAAAGCAGTGGTGATGATCATCGTGGTTCGGTTAAGGAAAGGACGCTAATTTCTGCAGCCCATGTCGGGAGCACAGCCAAGCGTCCGCAGGGGAAGGGGAGCGAAAAAATTAAGAGATATAAGAGGAACGCCGAAGTGGAGGGCTGCGGAAATTTTGACCACCTGGGTTTCTTTAACGTGCACTGACAACGCACAAAACACAGGCCTCTGGCATTTTCGCCCCCATCGAAAATGCGACCGACTCAGCCGGGATCGAACCCGCGTTTTTCGGGTGGCAGCCGAGCACCGTAACCACACCACCGCGGCGGACCCGCGGTGCACACCAATGTGTACTGGTGCATCCCCGCGTTCCCCCCCACCCCTGTTTTTTTCTCTCAACAGCTAATATGTCAAAACATGGCCTGCGAGATCGCATTGCGCAGATCTTGGAGCTCATCCTAAGTGCGAAGTCTGACAGCCGGCCGTAGAGATATGAGGGACATACTCGATGATGCTCCTTTCATTGCGCGCCCCGCCACGGTGGTACTCGGCTGCAGATCCGAGGGTCGCGGGATCGAATCCCGGCCGCGGCGGCTGCATTTCGATGGAGGCGAAATGTTGAGGCCCGTGTACTGTGCGATGTCAGTGCACGTTAAAGAATCCCAGGTGGTCAAAATTTCCGGAGCCCTCCACTACGGCGTCGCTCATAATCACAGCTGGTTTTGGGACGTAAAACCCCAACAATCAATCAATCAATCCTTTGATTGCGTGCGGTGGTGAGAAATAATAGTGAGTTTTAGTATATCGGAAAGCAGCAAACGTTAAGGTTTAGCGTCAGCGTTACGGTAAAACTGGGTGTACTTAGCGGCACAAACTAGGCTTTTAGTATAGCGGAAGAGAGCGAAACGTCAAAGCTAACGCAAAGGCATATACGGCGACACCTACACCTTAAAACAACAACTCTTAATTGAATCCCTAAGTGCGCCACAAAATGTTGAGCCAGTATCGTATAAGTGTGTCGTTAGTGCTGTGTCAGCCAACGTTACTAGAATCTAGGAACGTTGGTGTCAGCAGACCCGAAAACATCGCTTCGAAATGCCACCATCGAGTCTCTTTTCTTACCCGTACTGCCTGTCATTTCGAAGTTGCGATGACATAGGACTGCTTAATTTATACTTTGGAAACCAGAGCAGCAACGCAGGCACTCTTTGTCCTCGACGGGAGGCCTCCTTAAAGGGCAACTCCGGCGGTTTTTCACCATGTTCTGATATCGATGTTTTCGAATAGTACTGATAGTCCTGTAGCAGCCAGGGTGGTTGAATTTGCTCAGAAACGCACCAGTAATTTTAAATAACCGACCGAAAGGCGTGTTCAAACCGAAACCGAAACGGGTAGGCGCTTCTTGCAGCGTATGCGATGACATCACAGCCTCCCTGGCATCAGAAATATGGAGAAAAGTGACAGTTGCGAAGCCATCCGATGATGTATTGAGTTATGCCAGCTTTTCTGAACTTTACAGTGACGAATGAATGCTGAAGTACCGCAGTTTTGCTTTTGAAGTCCCGCATGCTCGCGTAGGCAGCGTTGAAGGTGATGACGTAAAAAACACAGGGTGGCCCGCAGGGGAATCCGCTAAAAAATTTTAAAATTCATTTCCAAAAAAAAAACTAAATGACTTGCAACCGTCTGGTTTGGCATATATTATTACACTGCCGAGGAGAATACATATTGAAAATTTCATTGAGATCTGCGGACACTGAGAAATCGCCGGAGTTGGCCTTTAACGTCGCCGACATTTCCGCTTTGTGAAGGCGGATTTTCCACTTGTCATCAGTGCCCCGGAGCTTCCGCAACATTTCTCGAGTGCCCAGGGAGTGCGCATCTCTGTGCATGTGCCTGCGAAGGCTGGCTTATCCAAATCGCTTTTGTGACTGAAGGAATACTTCGCCAGTCATTACACTGTCATTTCAAGCATTATAAATAGAGTAATGGATCACACTACTCGTATCGGCTTTACTTTAATTGGCTGTAGCTTGAAACAGCCGATGTACAAAAAAAAAATCCCCGGTGGTAGTGCCGCCGTCTCGATGAGACTACCGCAAACGTGAGAAAAGCGACATGGCCTCCGTGATCCCGGACGCCGGCGCGCGCAATCTCGAAGGCCGTGAAGGCGAGTGCACTCACATTTAGGCCTTGGGCGCCGCTTACCGAGAGCGTATCTTGAAAACGGCGACACATTGTCGGGGGGCCAATACATGGCTGGCGAAGCTTAATTAGCCAATTACCTAAGTCAAATACGAACATGAGCGGGTAATGAATGAGCTTAACAATGCAGGCCGATGTCCCGACAGATCTGAAGCGAGCGGTCTCACTTCGACTGACGCCGCCGACTTGCCAGACGTACGGGTTCCTTTGCGAGCGTTAGCGTTGAACGATATCTTCCGAAAATAGCGTAGGCACGTAAGGGTATCGTATACGTTAACGTTCTGCGCATGCGCGGTGTTATCCTTAACGCTATGTTATCCTTAACGCGGTGTTATCCTTAACGTTATCCTTAACGCTAAATCCTGTGAACGCTACCCAACGCTGTTGCGTCTGTGTGTGGCCTCGGAGAATGCATAGGTGATGTAGCGACCTTTGGGAACCTCAAGACGGCGCGGGGACATTCGTTGGCCTACGCACATCGGTTGCATCGTAGTGGCGAAGCCGGCGAGCTCAGTAGTCCGCCGCTTGCAGCCTATGGAGTGTATCTTCGTTGTTGACTGTTTGATAGCAACGCCGTTTGTCCGGTTTCGCGGTAACGTGGATGAACCTAGCTCGTGCTAAACGAAAGACAATCGCGTTGCGACAGCGCACGGCGCGTCGCGGCCGCTGCCGATTGGCACGGTACTGATGAGTAGATTACCTTTTACCCTTTTAAAAACACAATCGCATGTGTGGCTCTATATATCGTTACCGCGGGCCACAGCGCCGGCTTCTTATTTGCACCTTGAAATATTCGTAGCAAAATTGCAAATGCTGCAGTTAAGGACAGTAATGGTTATAACGAAATAATAGATATGACGAACTATAATTCCGTGTCTTCCCGCAATTTCGTTATAACGAAGTTCAAGTGTGGTGTGTGTGCGTGTGGGTGTGTGTGTGTAAGCGCGCAGTTAAAGTAAATAAAGCATTTGGTTGCACAGTAAGTGTTGCCTTGTTCTCAGAGTTGTGATCTCCCGTGCGTGCGTGCACAACGGCACGCTGGGAAAACAACGCAGAGCTGTAGCAAGCGACGGCAAGAATGCTGCCGCTAGCAGCCGACAAGCTGAGTTAGGATTATAGCCATCAGGAACACCTTGTAGTTCTAAACGTTAATGCTCGTAGTATTGTCAAGAAACTTCCAGACCTATTGTCCCTTGTTGCAACTTATCACCCTCATATTATTGGCATCACAGAGTCTTGGCTACATGGTAACGTTTACGATTCTGAGTTTACTCCGCCCGTTTTGTTTTTGTTTTTGTTTTTGGTTTTTTACTGTCATACGTAATAAGGACAGGGCACATGGTCTTGGCGGTGGCGTCGCGTTGCTTATCCGCTCAGATATCCGCTCCTCAGTGTTGCCATCACCTCCAGAGGCTGAATCCCTGTGTTGTAAAATCTATCCAAATAATGAATGTATTATTAGCGTTATATATCGCCCACCTGGATCCTCCATTGATATTCTTCATGCTCTTGCCAGTTTCATGGATGATGTTAATATTGCTTCATCAAGTGTGATGTGTATGGGTGATTTTAATGCTCCTGACATCAACTGGCCTTCCTTCACTGCAACGGGTTGTGATGCTGCTATTTGTCATGAGTTAATAAATACTTCTTTGTCTTTTGGGCGTACTGAAGTCGTCTCATGTGTGACTAGGTATAATTCTATCCTAGACTTAGTTTTCTTAAGTACAGATTAGCCCATATTCTTGCGAAGTAATTGAAGGATTATCAGATCATAAAGGTGTCTTGTTGTCACTTTGTTGTCCCACGTCCAAATTTCTCCCTATACATTTACTAGTTTCCCTGATTTCGCTCGTGCCGATGACAATTCCATTATTGATATTTTCGCTGATCATTTTGATACGTTTTGTGCACTTTCTGACAGTCAGGATATAAAGTGCCTCGTTCTTTACTTTGATGACCTTGTTAAGTCATGTATACAAAGATTTGTACCAATTAAAACAATGAAGCGCAATGCTAATCTTCCTTGGATCACTCGTGACATCTTGCATTTATCTCGCCGAGTCCGTCGACTTAGGCGCTCCAGAAGAACTAATGATCCTTTTGGCATAGATGCATTTCAGAGTGCAAAGAGGGAACTTAACTCCAAGATGAAAATGGTGAAAGATTTCTTTTTTCGCGTTCGATTGCCAGACATGTTAAAGACGAATCCACATAAATTTTGGTATTCGATTTTGCCTCATGATGCCTCAACTTCTTCTTTCAGAATTGATAACGACGTTATCAGTGACCGACCAGCAATATCGAGTGCTTTTAATAACTATTTCCAGTCTGTGTTTGCTCCTGACAACAACTCCATTCCTTGTCTGACAAGCATAGCTCGTTCTGAACCAATCGGTGGTACTGATATATCGAATGAAGGCGTTCTCAACCTTATCTTAAAAGTTAGATGTGAAGAAAAGCGCTGGCCTAGACGGGATACACAAGGCCTTCTTAGTTCGCTACTCCCTATGGTCATCCAGATATCTGTCGGTAATATTTAATAAATCTTTAGCTGCCACTGTTCCATCTTCATGGAGGATAGCAAAGGTGCTCCCTCTTTACAAATCTGGTGACGCAGTCTCTGTCGAATTATAGACCGATATCGTTGACTTCTCAATCATGCAAGATGTTAGAACACATCATTCATAAACACATCATGCTCTTCTTGGAATCGCACGGACTACTGTCTCACACGCAGCATGGGTTTAGGCGTGGTTTCAGTACCACAAGACAGTTAGTTGAATACACGCATGATATTTTTATGAACCTTGATTTTGGCGACCAGGTTGACAATAGGGAGTTTTCGAATAGGGGCCCCAAACACTTTGGGTCCCCAAAGAAATAGCGTCGACACCACTGCGCATGCGCGAGACCCAAACTGCCTTTGGGTTTTGGGTTGGGCACGCTATTTCTTGAATTTAGCGTGAATCCCAAAGAGCCCCAAAGCTTGCCCCAAACTTTTTAGCGTAAACAAACATGGCGGCGCCCATCGAAGCGGCGGCTCTCGCCTAGGACAAAACTGAGTTGATTTCTGGTTAAGTGACGACTTTATCAATCAATAAATGGTGGCGTAGGTCATCGCTTTCTTCCATCTCACGCATGCAACAAAAACGGGCCGTGAAATAGCCCGCGTTTTTAAGATCGGTTGTCGAATTGAGAGCTCGTAGGCTGAACGCGACAGGTGGCTCGAAGCTGGATTACCTTGGCTCATGATACCAAATTCTTAAGACTCGCAGAACGATGGGGATCACAAGTAAATTCATTGCCACTGCACGCTTTAAATAGCAGTTTTAAATGGTACGCTTATGAAAGGCAAATGCATTTATTAATCTTCAATTTTTACTTGTCGTAGCCTGCCTTTTTGGCCACTTTGGCGCTGCAAGCGCAAGACGCAAGGAGCGAGCGCAAAACCGAATTCGAAAACTCCTACTTCCTACGTCGTCCCAAGTTAGCGCACCCTAAGCACTTTGGGTCCCCAAACTTCAGGGGCCCCTATTCGAAAACTCCCTACTATCTTCATAGACTTCTCAAAGGCCTTTGATACAGTATGGCATACTAAACTGCTTGCTAAACTCGATGTCATCTTAAACAATCCTCAGTTGGTTAACTGGATGTCTAGCTTTTTGTCATCCCGTTCTCAGTTCGTTTCTTACAGGTCAACCAACTCTGCTACTATTAATGTAACATCTGGAGTGCCCCAAGGATCCATTCTTGGGCCTCTGCTATTCTTAATTTACATAAACGACTTGCCTCTTTGCACGTCCTCTTCTAATTCATTTTTATGCCGATGATTGCGTTTTGTACAATGTCATTAAAACACATAGTGACCATTACCGCTTGCAGGGGTCATTTGCTGGGTTTTGCAATTGGTGCAGGACCTGGCAGATGAGCATTAATTTCAAGAAAACTGCTCGTGTCGTTTTGCAATAAACCTCCTTCTATTTTTGATTACTCTTTCGATAACCGCGCTGTAAATAGGGTTTTTGAATATAAATATCCAGGTGTCATTTTTACTCATAATATGTCATGGTCCAAGCACATTGACCATATATGTAACAAAGCATCACAAAAACTGGGCTATCTACGTAGCACTCTATCCAAATCTCCGAAGGAAACTATAAGCTTGTCCTATATAAATCGCTAATTCCCCAGACAGCACACAACATCCCAGGGACGTCCCAGTAATGTACCGACCACCCACATCCATGTTGGGATGTCCAAAAAGCGTCCAAGGGAGATGTAATTAGGGATCATCCCAAATACATCCATTGTTGGCCTTTACTAGGACTTCAAATTAGTGCCTATCAGCAAGTGCCACTATGTGATTGTTGCGTCAGGTAACCCGGTACAACGTCAGATAACCCGGTAATTTAATTTTGCATGCCGGCGTTTGCTTAATGGAGCGCACGCGTTTAAAGTCAGCGGTGATCGAGGGCGCCGGTTATAATTGTTATTTCTTCCAAAGTAGCGAGTTAATATTCCGAAGTGCAGGCCTCTTGTGCTGATTTGTCAAGTCATTTTCCGATCACCACACGGGAACGCCGAAGTCTGCAGAGCCATAGTACCACAGCATTTTGACTTTGCTCACACGCGGTAACACGGACACAAAACAGGAAACGGCTTAAACGTGTTAGATTTAGTATACAAGCACACCTTCCGAAAAGCTGTATTTGAAGCGGTAAACTAATTTGTAAATAAGCATTGCTATAAAACACACATGCCGCCGAAAAAAATCTATGCACCGATATTTGTCAGAGGTAATAAATGTACAAATAAATTTTTTTCAAATACGTGCACTTCTGCAAGAGCCTTCACGGCCGACACCTTAGTCACTGCGAGTGGTTTGTGCAGTCTGTCGCCACACGTGGTCTGATGTACGTGGTAGTTAAATTGTCATCCAGCTTGTTTATCGGTGTGTCTAACGTCTTTGGAATATTCGTATAGCTCATAACATTTGAGGTAAGTTTAGAGCATTTCAGTTACTGGCATTCTTAGCAGCTTTCTCGCATCTTGTTTGTTGCCCCTTCTGTAGTGTCTGCTCGCGGAAGCAACGGGTACGGGACATGGATGATACATGCGTGGCCCACGGTAGGACGTGTGCTGTGAGTATTGTTACAACGCTAACATTTGCATCGCTTGTATTACTGCCGCACTGCATTTTCCTCACTCTCGTGTCATATTTTTCTTTTACGCAGACTGCCTTATTTGATAATGAAATGCAGAACACAGAAGAAACAATCTCGGACATCCGTGCCCTCGTTCACCTGTGCAGCAGAACTGACAATAATCTAGCAATGAAGACAGCTTGTAGCGGAAAGCAGAGGACATGTGGGAGAATCTATGCATATGATACTTCCACCGGACTACTGCTGTGCAATAAATAATCGTGGTATTCACCTTATTTTGGACACTTTTTTTGGGGAGGGGGGGGGGGTTGCAAAGAATTCTCTGTCAGTGAACGACTTCCGGTATGTGAAATATTAATAAATCACACAAAGAAAGGAAAAAAATAAAAGGATCCCAATAACCTCCCACAACCTCGCCGTTCCGGACATCCCAAAAACATCGCTTTCTGTATCACTTGGGATGTTTTTCTGCGGTATATGGGACATCCCATGGGACGTCCCTACCTCCCAAGTTGGACGTCTTTTTGTAGTCCTTAGGACGTCCATGTGTTGTTTGGGTCGTCCAATACTTGACTATGCATCTGTCGTCTGGAACCCGTATAAGCAATGTGAGACCAACAGGCTAGAAGCAATCCAGAAAAAAAGCGGTAAGATTCATAAATCATCGTTATGACTGTGACTTTTCACCCTCTTCTACTCTCTCTTCACTGAACTTCACTCTTGTCGCGTCGCCGAATAGTCATTGAAATTTTTGCACAGCCATTGTCACGTCTTCAGTTAAACTCTCAAATGACAAGGACTACATAAATTTTACATTGGTATCAGCTATTATGTTGCATCGTTTGTTTGTCTCGTATTCTTTTATGTTTTTCACATAATTATGCACGTTTGACCTTGTATAACACACAAATGCATTATTTTACCTGTTTGTGTAATTTTTACTGCTGTTTGTTAAAATTTCGCTCTTGGATTGCTTTGTAACCCCACTCCTGCCATAGCGCATTTCTGCGCTGCAGTATGTATAAATAAAATAAATAAAAAAATAAATGACTCTGGATGTACAGTAAGTCTAAACTGAGGATACATAGTACTCCATAGTCTGAATCAGCCTGAACCCTTACCTAGTCGTGACTAGCAATGTGTACTGTACTTCTTAACGGAGAGTTAAACTTCACTGCTGCCTTGATTTTCTTATCAAGGTTGCACAAGAACTCTGGGTTGTACAGGTTTCGTTTCCCAGCGCCCGGAAGAACATGGCGGACGGCGCTAGAAGCTCTCATGGGGGAAGAAAACTTACTTCCTTCGTGGAAGTTCTAGACGCCACAAGACAGATAATCACAAGATACTAGCCCTAAACTGCATGCCCAAAATTTTGTTGCCATCTATAACTATACTGACTAATAATACGTACACAGCGGCAAATATGCGGACTGACATAGTTGTTCGTCAGTCCCTTCTGACACCACAAGGCGTTGATCGGGCCTAGCTACAGAACTTAGCAGTATCGATAGGCAAGGTTTCTTCGTGTCGGGTACAAAAGACCGGCTTCATTATGGTGGCCAGAATGGGGAGGTGACGCCAACGGGAGCCGGAAGCTAAGTTCCCTAGATAAAAAAGCTTCAAGGTAGCGACACTCTGTTCTCTGCGCCGTCCTCCTCACCCTCGCGCGTACTCCTTCTTTTTCTCCGTCATCCGCGTCTGTGATTGGTGCATTCCTTGCACGTGACGTTGTTAGTGGTTGGGGGCGACATTTATTTTTCTGCAAAAAGGTTCAAAACTAGTACGCATGCGCCTATGGTCCCGGTCGGATTGTGGCCGTGACGAAAGACAAAATCATAGTCAAGATCATACGCTGTAGAAGAGATGCGTTCCTGTTGGCGCCATGTCGGCCAAGCTTGCTACTCGGTGCACGTTGATCGCTGCTCGCTAGTTTTTTAACAATGCCGGGTTGCTGTGCTGTCGGCTGCAGTCGCAAAACGGGATGGTTATGCTCTCTTCAACATACCTCGTGGTGTTCGAAATGGAGCACGCCGTGGCCGTGAAGTGTGGCTATGAAACATTTCACGCGTCAGTGCAATGCCGTGGACAGCTGATTTGTCGGCTTTTGTTAAAAGCAAAGCGCGTCTAACGCGCGTCTCTTGCGAGCCCGTTGTTACAAATATTTGTGAGTATGTACGTACGGTTGAATAGAGTGCAGTGCTTAATGAAAGCACTTTCACGAACATCCTGGCATCACGATTGTGAATTTAATGGTCGTATTTTTCCAGAAAAACTTTCGTCGCAGTGTTCCTAGTCAAGCGTTCGTTCCCGTCTGGCCCAGACTACGACGTACGATGCGAGACGCCATGGCTAGTGGTGTAAAATATAGCACTTGCACAACGTTGCCAGCTGGGCAACACACATCATATGATTCTCCTCATGGTGTACCGTTTATGTTCAACTAAGTAACCATTTATTCTACGTCTCATTTCCTTCTATTAAAGTATAATTGCTTCCATTCTCCATAATAACTCAAAGGAAACATTGCCTTTTTTATGCACGCTTTGAACTTTCTAGGGGGCGCTCGAGGCAAACAAGCGAGGAGGAAAAGGGAGGGTGTGTGTCGCTACCTTGAAAACTTTTTATCTAGGAACCTTACTGGAAGCCGCTCCTCCGTTTCAAGCATAGCGTAGGTGGCGCTGTTGGCCGCAAGGCGATGTTTGAAGCGAGATCGGGCTGCCTTAGAATGCGTAGTTATAAAGCGAAATACAGTAAAGAAGAAGAAAAAAATGCCCGCCAATCCACCCTGTGAAGGTGGTTGGAAAGCGAAGCTTTTTACGCCACCCTCACGGTGACGGCGAGAGCTGTTGGGTTTTGCCTACGACGCTGTTGAGCGAGACGATTTTTGTTCTTTCCGCCGAGCCTTATATTCACGCTCTTCTTCTGCCGTCTTTACTTTCCGTGGTCTACCCATAGTGGGGTAGTCTAGAAATGAACCGAAGCAGTTACTAGGCTGGAAGGGTTTCGAATGAAGCTTTGCAACAGCTGCAATCTAATCTTACGGACCGCGCCGAGCCTGTTTCCGTTGTTTGCCCGCAGCCCTTATCATCCATCATGTTGGCTCATCACTTTGAAGCTTGTTTTGAAGCTCGCCAGAAGACGCTGCCTGCCTCACCCCCGTATTCATAAACGCTCCTCGACTCGACCCTTCCCTCGAAACGCTTCTTGAGGGCCGTTTTCCAATTCGCATATCGCCCTCCACTCGAAGCGCTCCTCGACTGGAGGACATCTCGAGCGTTTTACTTGAGATAGTCGTGGTAGGGCCAGAACTGCCTTGAACCTTTGCTTGAGTGAAGCATCATGGCGGATTACGCTTCGTTTGTCGACTATGTGCCCCGCGTCGACGAGCTGTTTGACGACATAGAAAACTGCGTAGGCATACCATGACGACGGTCGAGGGACCGGATAAATCCAATGATGCAGTACACTGACAGCGAATTTCCGGCGCGCTATCGCTTCACGAAGTGCAGCGTGAAGAAGCTGCTTGACTGCTTGTCCCTTGAGGAGAGCTGCAGCAACCGTGGCCACCCTCTTCCACGAATGATGCATCTTCTGATTGCGCTGCGCTTTTATGGAGCAGGCACGTTTCAAGTAGTGGCGGGCGACCTGGTGAATGTGTCTCAGCCGACAGTGAGCCGCATCATCGAACGTGTGTCGCGCGTGATCTCGAAGCATTTGTTCCCAGCCGTCGTGAAGTTCCCCGACATCGACGACGGCTTCCGTGAGACGACGGTCGAATTCCATCGAATTGCCAAGTTCTCCGGGGTGACAGGGTGCACAGACTGCACCCACATCCGTATAAAAGCACCACATCCATTTCTCCCAGTCACTGTCCTTAGCGCGCTTGGACACGTCGGTTTTTCGGTTTTCAATTACCGATCTGTGGCGCGTCACCAAATTACACACAGTAATTCGCGCTCTTCGCGCCTGTAAACGAACCTCCGTGCGGTCGTCTTACCGGCGTCGCACGTGACGCTGTCGTCCGTGCTCATGTCGCCGTCTGTCAGGGCAAGCAGGGCGCCACGATACAACAAGCAGTATACACAGCGCACCACGGGACATCAAGATGAAATCTGGTGTGCGCACACAACACGCGAACAGTCGCACATCCGGACCTGTCCGGGCATGCTATCCCAGCGGATTCGGTTCTGGCGTCGCTTGGATGAACGTAGCATCGCCAGCTGTCGAAACTACCTGATAATGTTTCAAATTTCACTTATAACTTTCAATACAACATGTATTTAATAATAGGTGATAATTTTTAAATAGTTCGCTAAAATTTCAACCGAAAATTCTCGTATTTATTGTAGTATAGGGCTGTATACCCGTGCTACCAGATGCGTCTTTC
The DNA here is from genome assembly GCA_013339685.2 of Hyalomma asiaticum. Classification (NCBI taxonomy): domain Eukaryota; kingdom Metazoa; phylum Arthropoda; class Arachnida; order Ixodida; family Ixodidae; genus Hyalomma; species Hyalomma asiaticum. The sequence goes on from CM023481.1 coordinate 205,444,654, forward strand.
ATAATTCAAGTGAAGGAATGTTTCTCGAGCAGCCTCTTGGCGGAGGAGCGCTCGAGTGGCGTTCTTGAAACCCAGCGGCTCCTTGAGAGGAGGAAGGCGCTGCGCCTCGGTGGCCTCGACTCGGTGAAGTCGAGGAGCAGCGTTGAGTGAAGGTGCGTTTGTGAATACGGGGGTCAAGCTCGTCTCTCGCTGGTAAGGGCGCGTTCTCCTTCTTGCGAGCTGGTCGAGCGTTCATCGAAGAAAGAGCGTTTCCATAGGCAACGCGCGCCTTTCGCTCTCTCTCTCTCTCTCACAAGACAGCAGATGGAAGAGTGAGAGAGGTAGCGCGCCGGGAGGCACGCGCCGAGCGCGAGCGCTCGCGAGCGGTTCGTCGGGATCGTTTTTTGCTTACAACGACGGACACGACAGAACCCTTGGCTGGTAGAGGTACAAAGCTTCGCTTTAAAATGCACATGTTGTGAGGAGGGTAGGGAAACGACGGAGCACGTTCTGACTGAATGCGAAATATCTACCCCAAGTGTACGTTTGGGCACTACCCTACATGAAGCCTTGGGTTTTAGGAACAACAATGGAAAGCTGAACATATCCGCGATTGAAATAATTAAGAGAAAGAATACTGGTGGCAGAAAACTAGAGAGAATGGACAAAAATAATTATAGGGAAAAATAAGGACTTTCTGCCATAAGGAGCAGAGACCTGGGCTATGAATTTACGTTTTTGCTATAGTATGATCGATTTAATTGAAGTAGATTTAAAAGGCACGAGGACAACTTAAAGAGAGAGGGGGAAAAAGAAAAGTTTTTAAACTTTTTACGAGCCTGGTGGCGCACATGTCACCGCCCCGTTGGGACGCTCATAGCATCGCCATCCATCCATCCATCCGATCTGCAGTACGCGCAGCTTGCCGCGGATCGGCAGCGCGTTTATTGCGTGGGCCTTTCAGTGATGCTGTTGCAAGTAATGTTTTAGCCTAAATAAGCTAATTGAGCGGGTGACAGCTGACAGAATAAAATTTCAATCATTAAAAAGCGTTCTTTTTTTTTTTGCCGTGGGGAAACTTCCGCGGCATGGAATCTGCGCGACTATAAACACTTTCATTTGGGGATCCTTCCGCGCGGTGTTTTGGAGTGCAAGGCGTGATTGATTGATTTGTGGGGTTTAACGTCCCAAAACCCGCTCTGATTATGAGAGACGCCGTAGTGGAGGTCTCCGGAAATTTCGACCACCTGGGGTTCTTTAACATGCACTGACATCGCACAGCACACGGGCATCAACATTTCGCCTCCATCGAAATGCAGCCGCCGCGGCCGGGATTCGACCCCGCGTCCTTTGGATCAGCAGCCGAGTGCCATAACCACTAGCCCACCGTGGCGGGGCGGAGTGCAAGGCGTCAGCTTACTCCTCAGAAGAAAATGACTGGGGTTCTGAAGAAGCAAACCAAAGCAGTAAATCTTTATTGCACACCATATCATTAGCTAAAATCAGGGTAAAATAAAAAATACATCAAATATACACATGCTAGTGTTAGTATCGCTAGTAAAACATAGCGCATCACTTGGCACTAAGAAATAGGAAGGTAGAGCTATGGAATTCCACTAAATTTAAGAAAAAGAGCAATCAAGCTTAAGTCTACGATATGCTACTTAGCTAGAGCACCCGCCTAAGTTTCAGCATATTTTCATCCTGTCCTGCTTCGCGTTCCGGTTGCTGTTCGGGGCTTTGACATTAAAGTGGAGCCTAACAAGCACGTCAAACATGATAATTTCGTTTGTGAGGGACATACTATGGTCAGGGCAGTGTTGTGCCAGAACTACGGCCGTTTCGTCGACCCCTTCGTCACAGCGGGAGGGTCAAGTTTTCAACATTCGGCGGACCTTGCAACCCCATCAGCGGAGGCCGGCAGCGTGTCGAACCGAAGACGCCACGCGGGGATGGGCTCTTGCTCCGCGTCTTTCGGAGAATCCTGTCATCCCCCACCTGCACAAGCCAGGAGCGCCCGCGGGAGCACCGCGGCCGGTGTTTTTCCAGCGACCTGCAACTGGGCGTGGAACACTGGACAGAAACGCTATTTAAGGCCGTGCAGCCCTTTTGTTAGGAGGCAGTCGCCCCAGCCGACTGGGTCGTGCTGGCTGGCCCTGTACTCAACCACTTTAACCATTTGCTATATAAAGTTTCTGTTTTCCAAACGCTCGTGGCCTACCTTCCCTACAGCGAAGTGTTGCTATTCCGCACACTGTTAGATCGATGGAGATCCTGCCTGCCCGCTAGCCATGTCCCGCTAGCTTGACTTCAGAACGTTGGAGGCAGCGGTTAGATACCAACGGACCCCGTATCTCCAACACCACCTAGATAAGTTCAAGGCCGCTGCAATGACCTCCTCGCCAGCAACTACGTCACTGCTAGCGGATCAAGGCGCGCTACCGCCGCAGCGGATTGACGTAGAGCCGAGCAGGCTGAATAAACAGCACAACTTAGTAGCAGACTAGCAGTTCGTGTTCATAGTTGGTGTTGCCGGCTTCTTCGGCATCTTTGACTTGGCTGTTACTTGGCTATCCTCTCGTGGCTTTCGCTATCACGCGCGAAGGCCAGCAGTAAGCACATGGCGCGCACGTGACTCGCTGGACTGGCGTGACTGTGGGCGCATTTTCGCCGGAGACCTGTGCCTGTGCAAGCTGTTCCATCCGCAAAGGCTTCGTTTCTATGACGGACCGGGTGTAGCCTCACTTCGGGAATGCCTGGCAGTTGCTGTGCCCCAAACTGTCGGGAAGCGAGTGTGTCCGTGTCTACAAGTTTCCTGCGGATGAGGCACATTTCGAGCCGACGAAGCACACAGTAGTAAGCATTGCTTTTCGTTGTGCTTTTGAGAATGTTTGTGCTAAACTTACGTGCTTCATGTCGCAGTTTGTCTGTAACCTACTTGGGAGAGCAGAGCTTTTTTATTTTTAATTATTGCGTCGCTTGCCGGGTTCTGGTTCTCAGCTATTTCGCATGCCGCATTTTTAGCCTGTACTATAAACATAATTGACCCCCGTTTCACTTGTTTTTTAGGTGTGCGAAAAACATTTCCAGACGAGTGACTTCGTCAGGGTTGCAACGTACACGGACGTGAAGACTGGAAAAGTTGTTGAAGCGCCGCTGGAGCGTGTTCGCCTCAAGCCAACTGCTGTCCCCAGTCTTTTCCCTGGCTGCCCGAAATACATATCTCAACCAACACCAACGCGGGAAGCTCCAGCAGAAAAGAAAGCTCGACTGGAGGCAGCATCGCTCCGAAAAGCGATAGAGCTATCTGTAGCTGCGCAAGAAGACGAAGATCGCAGGAACAAAATTTGCAGTTTTGAGCAACTTCGTCATGCCCTTCCGAGGCTAAAGACTTCAAGCTTCTGGACTATGGTCACCGCAGAGTCACGGGTTTTGTTTCTTGACCTCTCCCTCGACTATGCTGCTGCAGTGCGTTCGTCAGTGGGTGTGTTAGAGGACCTGTCTGTTCAGGTGTTCCTCGGAGGGTCCCGCCTTCACAATCTTGCGGATGTGCGCGTTCAGAATTGAAGATTCGTTCAGAATTGAAGGATTTAAGGGAGCTCGACCGAGTGCTGCAATCTGTGGAAAAGCTGCAAAGTGTTTGTGCTGACAGTGAAAAGGAAAAGGAACATCAGCTACTTTCAACTGCGCTGATGCTCCTGGATGAAGTGAGCAAGGAATATGAGCTCCAAGAACGCCATGCATGCAACCTACAGGTACTTAAGTTTTTGAGAAGCCAAGTCGAGCTGGTATTGAGAAATGTGCCGCGATATCAACCAGATGTGCTTGTGTTCTCGGGTCTGCTTTACACCATTTCTCCACATGCGTACAGGTTTATCAGAAGTTCTCATAAAGTTAAGCTGCCGCACCCAGACACCATTCGACGCTTATGTTCGTCATACCACTCGAATCCAGCTCTTGAGCAGCAAGATTTTTGTTTTTTGAATTATGCTAAAACTGTCTTGCAAAGAACGGCCGAGCATGAACGCACTGTGACATTAATGATGGATGAGATCCATCTTCAAACCTATTTTGAATACAAGGCAGGCTTCGTCACAGGTGCCGCAGCCAATAATTCTAATCCTGCTAAAACGGCATATGTGTTCATGTTGCAGAGCCTTTTGTCGAGCAATAAGGATGTGGTTCATATTTTACCAGTCGAACAGATCGATGCAAAAGCATTGCATCAATTTTTGCTCAAGCTCATCATTGACCTTGAATCACTCGGATTCAAGGTACTAGCAACTGTTTCTGACAACAATGCTATAAACAGAAAAGCCATGACATTTTTTGCTAGCCCCCCTAAAGCCAGTATTGTTTACCCACTTCCAGCTGATTCCTCTCGTCCACTGTTCTTTATTTTGGACCCTGTGCACCTTCTCAAGTCGATAAGGAACAATTGGATAAACCAGAGAAACAGTGGAAAGTGCATGTATTACCCTGATCCCAACAGCAATGACCTAAAGCCACGTATTCTCACGGCATCATTTAAATCTTTGGCTGATTTACATGACGCTGAGCAGAACAACCTTTTAAAGCTGGCACCAACGCTCTCACTGAAGCACTAAACCCCTCAACTATGGAGCGTCAGAATGTTAATCTCGCTCTCCGAATATTTATTGAATCGACAGTTGCTGCATTATAGCGCTCCGCAGTTCAACATGCCAAAGGAACAGCAGATTTTATTAACACCATTTTGACATGGTGGCGAATCGTAAATGTAAAGACTCCCAGAAAAGGTGAACGCTTGCGTGATCACATGCAGTGTCCGATTGTGTCAACAACATGTCCACAGTTGGAATTTTTGAGAAAAATACCAGGGGGAGTGGCTAGACTATTGGGCTAGCCTCAAGCACGACGCCGGTCACCTGACGAAAGAGGCACACTTGGCTTTTGGCCACACGAGCCATGCTCTGCATGAGATCTCTGTGTACTGCCTTGAAGAGCTAAAATTCCGGTATGTGCTCCTCGGAAAGTTTCAGACGGATAGCCTAGAAGACAGGTTTGGGAAGTACCGCCAGCTATCTGGTGCTCAATACCACCTCTCGATCAGGCAGATCTATGAATCTGAGAACAAGCTGAGGCTCCAAAAAGTGCTGGACCTGCCTGACCTGGGCGTTATTTCACAGCCAATCCCCGCCATTAGTGTCAATTCACTTCATGCGCAGTTCAGCATAGCAGTGACCGATGCTGATGTCGCTAAAAAATCTTCAGTGATTCCCGCTGTAACGTATGTTGCTGGGTATTGTGCGCATGCGACACTGAAAAAGCTCTCGTGTGTGTCGTGCAAAGAAAACCTTTGTGGGGATGGCCAACGGCCCGGCTTGAGACTACAGACGACGACGATGACGAACTGCGCGCGTGTGGTGCTGGGGCGCGCGCTGGCGTTCTAGCCTGGGCCAGGACTAGCCTAGACGCGCTGCTGGGCACGACGGCTCTCAACTGGCCAGCTGGCCGGACTCGCTGCTGCGCGCCGAGACGCGGCAATCTCCCACATTTGGCGCCCGCAACGTGGGGCCCCGGCTGCGTTCCGGGAAGGACCGTATGTTCGTGTGAGACGCCGCGTCGCCCGTTCCGCCGCACATGAACGAACACCGCCCGATCTGCCTGGTGACCTCTGCGAGCAAAGGAGTGCAGCAGACGAACAAAGGCGAGTGGCTGCGTCGGCCGTTCCGCAGTTCGTACAGAAAAAGCCATTAGTTCCGCAGACAAGCATGCTGACGTCGCGGCCCAGCATGCTGATAATGTAATCTCTGCAAAAGAAAAGGGCGCTGGCGACGCCAAGACTGAGAAGTCACCGCAGTAGTGGGCTTCAACTGACGTGTCGGAAGACGACGACGTGAAGAAGGTCCAAAAGACGGACCACAAAGGCAAGAAAGAAAATGGGTAGTCCGAGGACAAGTACGAGGAGGGCGCCGGTGACGACGATGGCTGTGATGACAACGGTGATGATGCAGTTCCGGATGGCGAGGACTACGACGAGGAAGGGGACGAACCCGAGGGAGATGACGATCCTGAGGACGATGATGAGGATGATGCGTAAAGTGGCTATAGTAGTGGGAGTCTGCAAGGCAGATGACGGTCCGGAGAGCTTGGCTGGGCCCGACATGAAGGGACTTTTACTTGTGGGCGGCACCTTCGACGTCCCGATGCGGCGGCTTCTCACACCCTCCCACGTGTTGCTCATCTGTGATGGCTGGCCGGCAACCGCAATCGACTCCACGATTGAGCGACTACACCCACCGGCTGCCTGCTGGGTGCACTAATCTGAGAGAGGTTGGCGATTACGATCGGTCGTGCTACAGCGCCAGGGTTCGGTTTGGGTCCCGCGTGTTCCTGCAAGACCTTCAGAGGTTTAGGACCTCGGCATCCTGCAAGACCTTATGCCCGGAGCTGCGCTACCTGGCCTCGTTCGCCACCTCGCTCGGTGCCCCAGCTTTCGAGGCTCTACCGCTGGTGGGGGCGTCGACAATTGTGCGGCCCGTTGGGGACCAGTGCCATCACGACCACGGAGGGAGGGAGAGTGTGGGGATGGCCAACGGCCCGGCTTGAGACTACAGACGGCGACGATGACGAACTGCGCGCGTGTGGTGCTGGGGCGCGCGCTGGCGTTCTAGCCTGGGCCAGGACAAGCCTAGACGCGCTGCTGGGCACGACGGCTCTCAACTGGCCAGCTGGCCGGACTGGCTGCTGCGGGCCGAGACGCGGCAATCTCCCACACCTTATACTGGAGAATGCCAGTTTGGACCGTGAGGATCGACACACTGCTCATTGCAGGTATGACAAGAGGAGGCCAGAAATTTCCCCGTGCTGTTGTTGTGAATGCAGTACTTTTTACGGAAATAGTCCTTGATAAATTGAGGAGTGAGGAGCTTGCATCAAAATTTTTTGCTCTTCCAAATCAGAAAGAGGCCCTTGTTGCTCTTGTGTCATCCGTTCTACAGGATTCTGGAGGCCTTGTTGACCTTGAAGCCTGTGATTCTGGCCACCTGCCAGAAAAAGTCATGCACCATATTTTGACAGCAGCTGCCAACACACTTTTGAATAATCCATGTAAGACAAACAACAAAACAACTGTTTCAAGGGAGAAGCGTAAATTGCAAACTCTCAATAGCTGAAAGCTGATTGTATTGTTTAATGGCAATCGTTTTTCAGTAGTGAACACTTTTTGTACGTCTACTTTTTGTACATTTAGCCATCGTACGATGACGTTTAAATATAGTTTTTTTTTGTTCGTTCTATAGAATTGTGGAATGGCTCTGCGTGGTTATGTTCAGTCTTCGTTGCATGATGACTTCTTTTGTACATTTCTAATAATCGATGTTCAGCGTATTTTGTTATGCTCTTTTATGTATTGTATTTGCCCACTCTTGCAATGCTCTTTATGTATTATACTTGCCACTCATGGGATAGCCATTCGGGGCTGCAGTATGTTGAAATTAAATAAATAAATAAATAAATAAATCTAATTACGTGATTATGACAGCTCTGTATTAAGCCATCTTAAGCTTTGTGCATGTTCTTTTTGTACTACTAAACTACTGCTGCATGTAGCACTGTATTGGGTGAGAACTTGTATTTCAAAAATGTTTAGCTTTTGTTTGAGGGACGCGTATAATTGCGACCGTTTTTTAGTAGTGAATGCTTCTTGTCCCCATCATTGTTACAGCTCTGTATAATCTATTTTATGTTTTGTACATGCTCTTTTTGTAACAAGCGATTGCTGCATATAGCACTGTATTGAGTGAGAACTTGTGTTACAAAATTTTTCCCTTTCGTATGATGAATATGTATGTCAATTACTGCTTGTAGCTGGTTCACACACACGGTGGTGGTGAAAAAATTGTACTTGGTTTTTCTGAGCTTGAGTTGTATATCTCACCACGTCACACAACTTGGTGACAGCTTCATTGTATGTTTATGTGTGAAGTGCTGAAATAAAATCTTCATTCCCTGTATTCATTCATATCTCTTCGAAGTCTTTCAAATTCATTTTCATGCATCCGGGCAGCATGAAGTAGCTAAAGAATAACATAGGAGGGAAGCTAACATTACCACAACTGAGGAAAGTGTAGGGGTAAACAAGTAGTTGTAAACATGGGGAAGTCAACATAGTAACGATTTTGTCATTGTAAGAGAACTGACTGGAAATAATGAAAAAGAAACCCATGCCGCAGGTTGGATCTCAGGACATGACCTTCGAACGAATTTGTTAAAGATTACGAAGTTGCTGTAATGCCAAACGAATTGGTTTGTTGCTAGTGCAAAATATAATTTTGGGGAGAAAAAAGAAGCAAGAGTGCTATGTTCGCTGTTCAGTGAAGCAATTGACAAAGGTCTGAGGCTTCTTACGCCTTAATGAGCCTGAAAACAATGGGTCACCCTCACGAAGAGTACATCTATTAATTGGGGCATCTTAAACAATAACAGTTAACTGGCACAAAAACGGTATCTTCGAAAACAGCTCGTCTGATAGCCAGGCGAGAAAACCGCGTGCGGTGAAGCTGACTTCCAGGCCGATCTCTAGTCCGTGACGTCATGGAAGCGTGCGGTGGCCTTGAACTTATCTAGGTGGTGTTGGTATCTCCCGCTAGCCCCCCCCCCCCCCCCTTTCACAACAGCAGCCAATGAGAGTAAGCTTTGTTGTTGAATAAGGAGCGTCGTTAATAGCATCTGTATATAAGCCATTGCCAGCAGATTAATACCCCTGTTACACGGGCGCCCGTAACTACGGTTAGCGTAACCGCGGTTAACAATCTCAACCGTAGTTAACGCCAACCGTAGTCCACCGGAGTTACACGGGCTATCGTGTTCGCGGTTGACAGAAGCTCCGCCCACATCCAGCACATCGGTATGAACACACTCGCAAGACTTCGTATCCTCGTCATTATAGGTACGAGAGAAGCAACTTTGCACAACCCTGCATAGTTCTATGAGGACATTGTTGATAAAACTACGCCTTTGCGAGCGACAAACGCATCACAACAATCCACCGTCACCGCGGAATGCCCGGCGCTGACAACTCCGAGCGTTAGTCCTAGCGAGGAGTACGGCGGTGCCGTTCGCGATCAAGCGCGACTTGAACTCGTCAGAGAGCGCTTCTTTTTGCCATCACGATTAACGTTAGTACTCGCACATCATGCCTGAACATGTGCGATTAGTTTTACCTGCGTCTCGGTGTGAAGCGGAAGGTCTGAAAGGAAGCGAGTCGGTTCGGCGAAACGACCGGTGCCGCTGCAGTGTTTACCTCTCGTGTCGCGGCATGCGATCTGTCGAGCAGTGTGGAAGTGGCCAATGCGTTGCAGAAATGGCAAACGTTACAGCTAACTTTACTCAGTTATGAATCATTTTGTGTCATAAGCAAATCGGAGTCAATATTTTAAATGCTGTTGCGAGCGGTGATATAGCAAAAGCCTCGGTAGCCTTGGCCCGAGCGGTACGAGCGTGCCGAAGCAACCGCTGTGCGCTGCAAAAGCACGCGTTTCGACCACTTGGGTGCACTGAGGTAATATTATCGTCCAAAAATTGTATTACTGCTTCGTATATGCCGCAACGAGTAGAAGGCCACTCTTGGGAAGATATCTGCGAAGCGCCGCTGAACTTGGGAGCGGTACCGTCCGCCATTTTGTCCGTTTCCGAACGTCGGTTTACGCTTAGCCGAGCTAGGCAAGCTCGGTTGGCGGCCAAGCGTGGTTAGCGGCCTAACCGCCGTTCCGCGCGCCGTGAACCGCGTTTAACGATAACCGCAGTTACGCTAACCGTGGTTAAGGGCGCCCGTGTAACAGGGGTATAAAAGGCAGTTTTACGTGGTTCCACGTCAATGCATAGTCTTGTCTTATCATTCGGCGCTTCGCATCACCACAATCTGGCGCGCTGCCCCGCCACGGTGGTCTAGTGGCTAAGGTACTCGGCTGCTGATCCGAGGGTCGCGGGATCGAATCCCGGCCGCGGCGGCTGCATTTCGATGGAGGCGAAATGTTGAGGCGCGTGTGCTGTGCGATGTCAGTGCACGTTAAAGAACCCCAGGTGGTCGAAATTTCCGGAGACCTCCACTACGGCGTCTCTAATAATCAGAGCTGGTTTTGGGACGTTAAACCCCACAAAACAACAACAATCTGGCGCAGTCGACGAAGCTAGCGAGCTAGCGACGAACTGTTTTTCCTTTTCCACGGGGCGTCACCTATAGATGGCAGGGTACGGGCTACCGCCTTTCCTGGAGACTCTTGGAGATGCGACAATTCCATGGGAGCAGTGGCGCGATGATTTCACAAATTTCCTTGAAGCGACGCGCAACCGCTACTACGGAAAAAGGCCATTCTGCTGCAATGTCGTGGGGTCGAGGGACGCCGTGTTTTTCGCACGTTGGGCCCAGAGCCGGCACGGACGCCAGACACGACAAAAGACAAGACGAAGACAAGATGAAGGCAAGTGAAGGGGATAGTTACACCGAGGCGTTGGGCCTTTGGAGCGGCACTTCTCAAGCACCGTCAACGACGTTGATTCACGTTACGTCGGCAACTGCCGAATGAGCCGATATGAGAGTACGTGAGTGCCCTCCGACAGTTAGCGAAGACGTGTGACTACGGGGATTTCTTGGAGGCGGCTCTACGGGACAAGGTTGTTGACGGAGTACGGAGCACAGCTGAGTTGCGACAGAAATTGCTCGTGAAGGGATTACAACTTACGCTGGCAGAGGCCGTAGAAATGCTGCAGGCGTACGAGCAGGCAGCCGAGGGTGCTGCGGTCTATGACCAAGGGTCGCCACAAACGGACATAGTGCAGCACGTATCTCAAGGCAGAAGCCCAGACAGCGACGCGGCAATGACGCCGTTGCACAGATGTTATCGGTGCGACTCTACAAGGCACCCAGCTAATTCACGGGAATTTAAAGCACGGGGGAAACGTTGCTCCAAGTGCCATAGGATGGGACATTTTCGAGTAGTCTGTGGCAAGTTGGCAGAGCGGGACGTACGGATGGTCCGAAACGACGGCACTAACGAGGAAGACGTGCTCACTGTGCTGGCGGTCAGACAAGTGGAACGAAGGACTTTGGTCGTTGACGTCGTTATTGTTGAGGACAAGTCACTTCACCTTCTGGTGGATAGTGGGTCGTCGGTGTCTATTTTGCCAGACCACGTTTATCGAGCCAAGTTCGCCAGCAGGTTTTCTTTGGCTGCGGCTGACCGCGCAGGTGATAGAGAAATGCGCGGAGTATAATCAACCCCTATATATAGCCTTCATAGATTACGAGAAGGCATTCGACTCGGTCGATACCTCAGCAGTCATGCAGGCATTGCGGAATCAGGGCGTAGACGAGCACTACGTAAGACTACTGGAAGACATCTACAACGGCTCCACAGCCACCATAGTCCTCCATAAGGAGAGCAGCAAGATACCTATAAGGAAGGGCGTAATACAAGGCGACACAATCTCTCCAATGTTATTCACAGCATGTTTACAAGAAGTATTTAGAACGCTGTATTGGGAACAGATGGGTGTAAGGGTTAATGGGAAATACCTCAGTAACCTCCGATTTGCTGATGACATTGCCTTGCTAAGTAACTCGGGAGATGAATTACAAAGCATGATTACTGACCTTAACAGGCAAAGTATAACAGTGGGCCTGAAAATTAATATGCAGAAAACTAAAGTAATGTTCAATAGCCTTGGGCGAGTACAGCGATTTCAGATAGCTGGCGAGGCACTGGAAGTAGTAAGTGAATATGTCTGCTTAGGCCAGGTAGTGACCCCTGATCCGAATCATGAGGCTGAGGTTATTAGGAGGATTATAATGGGGTGGAGTGCATTCGGCATGGTAGCTTACCATTGTCTCTGAAGAGGAAAGTGTATAACAGCTGCATCTTACCGGTACTCACCTACGGGGCAGAAACTTGGAGGTTAACTAAGAGGGTTCAGCTTAAATTGAGGACGACGCAGCGAGCTATGGAACGAAAAATGATAGGTGTAACGTTAAGGGACAAGAAGAGAGCGGTGTGGGTTAGGGAACAAACGCGTGTTAGGGACATACTAATAGAAATTAAGTAGAAGAAATGGGCCTGGGCGGGCCATGTAATGCGAAGACAAGACAACCGTTGGTCATTAAGGGTAACAGAGTTAATTCCTAGAGAAGGCAAGCGTAGCAGGGTGCGGCAGAAAGTTAGGTGGGCAGATGAGATCAGGAAGTTTGCGGGGATAAATTGGGCAAAGTTAGCACAGGACAGGGATAATTGGAGATCCATGGGAGAGGCCTTTACCCTGCAGTGGGCGTAGACAGGCTGATGATGACAGCGACACTGCGGGATTTTTCACAGAAGAAAATTCCAGTCTTGGGATGGTTCACATCCAGAGTTGTACGCGGGAACAACTCGGCTTGTCTTCGCTTTTACGTTGTTCCCCAAGGCATGGCATCACTAGGACTGGATGCGGTGCACCAGCTGCAGTTGCACATAATCGATTCTGCACTGGAGAGTCTGCAAGTCACCCCCCAGTCGTTTCCTCCTGAAATGTGAGTTTTCCTTTCTTTTCGCTGATAAGTTGGGACTAGCGAAAAACTTTGTACATTCTGTGAAGCGGCGCGCAGATGCAAAACCAGTATCAGCGAAGGTTCGACGCTTGCCCATGGCGCTGCGAGAGAAAGTAGCGGCTGAACTGGCAAGATTATTGGATGCAGGCATTATAGAAAAGGTTAGTGCTGCGGAATGGGTGCCTCTTATAGTGGTTGTGCAGAAGAAGGATGGAACTATTCGCTTAAGCATCGATTTGCGCGAGCCGAACAAAGCAATGTCACTGATGGATTGCCTTTGCCGCACACGGAGGAACTGCATGCGCTGAGCGGAGCAGCATGGTTCTCGAAATTGAATCTTGCCGCAGCCTATCATCAAGTGGAATTAGCCGAAGAGTCGCGAAATAACGACGTTTATTACGCACGAAGGCTTATTTAAGTTCCGCTGAGTTTGTTTTGGCCTCGCATCGGCACCACTGCAGCCGCGTATCAGCGAATGATGCAAGAAATTTTGAAGGGCTGCAAGGGCGTGTTGTTTTATATCGACGACATCATAGTTTTTGGAGAGAGAACGAGCACAACCGTAACCTTCGCGAGATATTGCGTCAGATCGCTGAGGCGTGGCTGCAGCCAAATCAGAAAAGCTTGTTCGCTGTCAGGGAACTCTCCATTTTGGGTCATCATGTGAGTGCAAGTCAAAGTCATCCACCTTTGACCCCACTCAAGTCAAAGGTGGATGCTGTGATTAAAGCACAAACGCCAGCCGATGTAGTCTCGTTGCGCTCTTTCCTTGGGCTCGTAGGCTATTACTCCCATTTTCTTCCCGATTATGCAAATATGTTGGAGCCGCTGCGACGGCTTCTTCGTAAAGGACAGAAGTTCGTGTGGGACCAGAGCACCGAGGAGAGTTTTTGCAGAATCAAGGAGATGCTGTGGTCATGCGGGGTGGTGGATATATGTTCGACGAGTCTTTGCCTGTACAATTAAGTGACCACTGAAGCCTCGGCATATGGACTGGGAGCTGTACTACAGCAGGTAGTCGACGGAGAAGTACGTACAGTGGCATTCGCTTCGAGGACACTAACTTCATCAGAACGCATGCAAGTACTCTACCGGGGAACGAGAGACGCTGGCATGTTTACGGCCGTGCGAACATTGGCACGTTTATCTGTGGGGCCATCTTACGAACTGACCATCAGGCTTTGGTAACACTGCTGTCCACAAATGGCATTGGAAGACGCCCACTGCTTATTGAACGCTGGTGTACTAGACTTTTGAGATACAACTTCACTGTGCAGTACACCAAGGGGAACACCATTGTCGTTGCGGATGCGCTTTCTAGGTTACCTTTGACCTCTGCAGAGGACGAACCTGTGGATGAAATAGTTGTTGTGGTTTCCAGCATGATCACAAAGGGTGAGTTGCAAGCAGCAACAGCTGAGGATGCATTGCTAAATGAGGTGGCGCAGCATGTTATGTCCAGATGGCCGGAAAAAGGCTGTTAAAGGTCCCATGACACCAAAATTTCAAACGCGAGATGCTTGCGTTAATTGGTTTTCCTGCATACGAAGGCAATCTTGACCAAGTATTAGCGGCGAACGTCGCCTCTAAGTAATTTTAATATGGTTTCAAAGTAAGCGGGAATGCTCATCCGAGCTTGCAGCACCTCGCGACATCGCCACTAGTGTGACGTAGTTTGTGGGCCATCTGTGACGTTTCACTTTTGTAAGTTGATATCGTGACGTCACAGAGAGACACGGGCGCGCCGCGCTATGGCCTCCGAGCGTAGCCTCCAAGATCGGCTCTCGCAGCCGATCGCGGAGGCCACGCCAAAGGCCGTATTTTTCTGCTTCCTCTCCGTGTTGGTCGCTCAAGCGTACATTGTACACACGCTATGATGCAAAGCGAGTGTGGCGAGCTGGTCTGGCGCTCGCGCTCTCCGCAACGTCACCGAATCTTGAGCTCAAGTGATCAGTGCATGCGCTCACTTCCGACAGCCGCCGCGCTAGCCCCGCGGCGCTAGTTTCTTGCAGTTTTTGGCGCGCGTTTCGAAGCTTCATTAAAACTGAACAAAATTAACGATGCTGTGACTAATTAGACTTCGCGCTGGAGAATTTGCCACTCCATGCCGTGATTACAAGACACTGTTCTACTCATTAGATCATAAAAGTCTCCAACAAAAAAATAGCTGTCATGGGCCCTTTAAGCTGGAAAACTAAGGTTGTTTTCTCGTATGCAAGAACTGTCGGTTATGGACGGACTACTGTTTCGCGCTGAACGGGTCGTTCCCCAAGCGGCACTCACTTGCAGGCTGGTCATGATGGCACATGAATCGCATCCAGGCATTGTAAGGACCAAACAACGGTTGAGGGAACAGTACTGGTGGCCCGGAATGGACAGTGATGTTGAATCTCTGGTTAGGAATTGCGCTATCTGCAAAGCATCAGATAAATCTGCAAAAACCGTAATGGCCCCGTTGGAGCCAGTACAGTGGCCCGAGAAGCCGTGGGAAAAGCTTGGAATCGACATCGTTGGGCCGATGCGAGCCCCTCCGGAGTGCAGGTTTGCAATCATTATTATTGATTACCGCAGCGGCCCGAGGTATCATTTGTGCCCACAATAACTGCACAGGCAGTAGTGAAAGTACTCTTGGAACTTTTTGCGAGAGAAGGGTACCCAAAAAGAATTGTAAAGGGGCGCCCACACTACCGGCAAGCTCGCCGTAACGGCGCGCCGGCCTCCGGAGGTTGGAGACGGCAGCCGAGCGAGCGCTGTCCACACTGCACACCGGCGCGTTTCACCGGCGCAGCAGTCACGTGACACGAACAGACGGCGACGTTGTGCGCGCTTCGAGTCTCGCACAAGTCGCTGCATGATCGTGTGGAGGCGACGTTTCACTCGCTTTGCGTTGTCTATGCGTCGACGCCGCGAACTTGGTCGGGGCTGCTTTTTTGTGTGGCAAACTGTGAAGCTGTGACGCCTGCGGCACGAACACGGATATATCGTAACGACGGTGGATGTAATCACCTGGTGTGCTGCCTCCTACTACGACAGCGGCGTACTCTTTAGCCACGACGCCGAATGGTTGAAATGGAACCAAGCTGGATACATCGAAACATCGACGACCGTTCAAGCTTAGTTCTGCTGCTCGACTTGATTGAAAAACAGCGCTGTGCGTGCAGTAAGTGGTATTGTCAAGTGGTGTGTTCTATACATGCAGGAAAGTGCTGATCGCAAAAACAAAACCACGTGCGTCTGTGTTCGTGTCGTATTGTAGGTCTGTGTGAGCCACGATTGCGCACTGAAAGGTATGTGCCACACGAGCTATAGTGCGCTGTCTCCTAGCATGCTGTCTCTTGTGGGCTAGAGCGACCAGTTTGCTTTCTCTTTGCCGGCGCTACACCGGTGGCCGCTCCTTGTGGTCCGATCGTCTTCAAATCTAATTTTACACCGCCGATCACTTGCTCTTCTGAATTTCGTAATAGCATATGGTGACGTACAGCAAAATTTCCAGCACCCCGAGCACAATATCGCGGCACGCGCGGGCAATTACAATGTTACAATGTGCATGTACTTTTTTGTAAATAAATTCTTGATCAACATTATTTATGTCCCTATCTATTTGTAATCTGCTTTTATTTTATCCTAATAAAACGGGTACAAACGTCACTGAAACACTCGTTGTGTGAAATTTTCTTTTGCGAAGTCGAGGATCGGGTGCGAAGAAAAGAAAAAATGCGAACCGCTGCCAGGCTGACGACGCCGTCTCGGCGGCTCGCCGGCAGCCGGCAACGGCGGCCGGCTGCCGGACAATTTGGGTCTCGGCACCAAATATTCCGACAAGCTCTCCGGTTACTGACAACGGGCGTCAGTTCATGTACGAGACCGGGGGATCCAGCACTGCGTTACAACATGTACTACCCGCAATGCAATGGTCAGATTGAGCGGTTCAACCGCGCGTTCTCAAGGAATATATTCAGGTTGCGGCACTGGAACGAAGGCCACTGAAGGAGGCAATTTGGGACTACCTGGGTGTTTACAGGCCCACCCCACATGCCTACAGGAGCGTCACCGGCTTACCTGCTGCACGGAAGAAGACCCAGAACAAGATTGGATGTTGTTGGCCTCCCAGAAAGGGAATTTTTCGAGGAGCCGCGTGTCGCCATGGAAAAGTTGAAACAGCGCGTTAAGGAGCAGCAGCAACGAACAAAAAAGTACACCGATGAAAAACGAGGTGCCAGAGCGTCCACCATTGAGCCAGGATAAGATTTCGTAAAACAAGCGGCGGACCAAAGACGAAACACAAGTTTCCTTTGCCGATCCAGGTGGAGAGACGAGTGAGCACGAATTCGTTTTTGCTGGCAAACGGTACGAAATGGAAAGTAGGGACAGGACAGGCACAAGCAGTAGTTGACGCGGTTAGAGCGCGACGCAGTGCAGCCTCAGGGTTTTCCGGCGACCTGATCTTCACGCATATGGCGCAGCAAAAACCTTCTACTACCGTCGTCAATCAATCGGAAATGGTGCCATCAGAGGACATCCAGGGAAGCGCTACCCATTCTGACGGTGCACAGGCTACAGTAACGGTTCCCGATCAGCAAGACATCTCTCGGTCGCAGTTGGCCACAACCACAGCACAGCCACGCACCAGGCCGGAACGAACAAGAATGCCAGCGCGATATCAAGACGAGCTTGCCCAATGGCTTGCCTAACTGTGAAGTGCTGTGAAGTGAGTGCGCGAAAGTGGATTGACTTCTTTTCTTTTTTTCTTATGCGGGGGGAATGTGTTGTGTATAGGGGGCGTTGTTAATAGCATCTGTATATAAGCCGTATTGCCAGCAGAATAAAAGGCAGTTTTACATGGTTCCCCGTAAATGCATAGTCTTGTCTTATCATTCGGCGCTTCGCGTCACCACAAGCTTGAACTGTTCGCTTGGCCCCGCCACGGTGGTCTAGTGGTTATGGCACTCGGCTGCTGATCCGAAGGTCGCGCGATCGAATCCCGGCCACGGCGGCTGCATTTCGATGGAGGCGAACTGTTGAGGCCCGTGTGCTGTGCGATGTCAGTGCCCGTTAAAGAATCCCAGGTGGTCCAAATTTCCGGAGACCTCCACTACGGCGTCTCTCATAATTAGAGCTGGTTTTGGGACGTTAAACCCCACAAATCAATAAACTGTACGCTTGAACTGTTTCTTCGTTTGTCGTCATCAGCACATACCTTGAGTCTCAAAACATTATGTACTGTCACCTTCGAGAGCACGATATATATATACACCGTGACGCTGTCGGCACTGTCGGCTCCAGCAATCAGATGCCCAGCCCAGTAAGCGCTGCACAATCGCTTTCTGCACTCTGCGAGTGAGCTGTTTCATCACAAAAAGACGCGTTATGGCTCCTGGCGCCGAAACTTGATGCAAGCCGCATGGTGGATGGTTTTGACGTTCTTTCTTCGGCGCTTTCTTTGAAAGGTGTGCAAGAAGGTTGAGGAATACCGTTGGAACCGCGTCATATTTCAGTACATTTTCGCCGTGCATGAAAAAAAAATAAAAACGCTCAATATAAACTATGTACTCGTCAAAATGACGTTCACATAGCGCCTACTTCGCATCCAGAGAGTTGTCGGCACGGGGGACGGTTCATCGCCAAGCTTCGAAGGGTGCAGGGCCCTTGAAAACAGAAAAAGAGACAAAGGCTGACCCGGATGCCTCGATGACACACAGCTGGTCGTGCATCCAGGAGGGAAGCGGTGACGCTGCCTCGCTTTCGTTGCGCTGGAGTTATCTGTCCGGCTGAGCTCGGCAATTAAACTGGCATGTCAGCAGCGAAAAAAAATCCTGCGATAAATGAGACGACACCGTGAAAGCCACGATGAAGAATCATTGTGCAGACGACGCGGCAAACTGCAAGCGCTTTCGGATTCTCGACGCTAGCCAAAATGCGCGCGCGCCCGCAACCTGGATGGATGGATGGATGCTATGAGCGTCCCCTTTGTAGCGGGGCGGTGACATGTGCGCCACCAGGCTCGTAAGAAGCACGGCCGCTCGATTAGCAACGCACGAGGTGCGGCCTGCTACGTCGCGCGGCGAACAAAAGCGGAGCTGTGAAGCGAAAGTTGACAGTTTTCGCCGCTTTTTCGGAGGGGGCGCCACTGCTACGGGACAACTCTCCCGGCTCTCGCCGCGCGGGCCTCTCTGCGAACCAGTACGGGACGAGTTTTCTGTGTGTGTCGACGAAATTCTGCACCTCGCTCGCACGCCCTGTGGCTACAACGTGTCGAGGTGCTTCTATTGTGCCATTGCCTCCTATAATTTTGGTCGTGCGCGGCATTATGCCGAGCAACTTTGCGCGCCGCTGTGTGGCACAAACGCAAGGAAGGACCCTCAGATACGGTACCACAAGTTTCCCTGCGACGTAGATCGCCGTAAAGTATGACTAAAAAATATTTATCGACAGGGAATAACTGGGAAAGGAAGCGTGTGGGAGGCAAATGACAGGTCGCTGGTGTATTCACGTCGCTTCCCTGACGGTTACTATAAGTCCACGAAGCTCAAGCTATTGCTTCCAACGGCTGTTCCGACGGCAGTTCGTGCGCTTGTCATCAACACTTCTACCAAATTGTGATATGTCGCGAACTAACGTGTGACAGGGGTGAACGAAGCCACACCGAGGAGACCTGTGAGGTGTTTCTGAGCAAACTGCTGCGGCAGACAGGGTTGGAGACGTGAACGCAACTGCTGAGCGGATCAAACTCGCTTACAAGCCTCTGTTACGGAAGGTGCGACTTTGATGCAACGAGTCGCCTTTCCGTGGATGTATACATATTGTAACTTCTAAATAAAGAAATGAGCCTGACACCGCCTTCCTCGACCTTTTTTTTAATCAGCCAATCCGAACTAGTTCCGTCCTTACATAGAAATAAAAGCACGCGTCTACAAAGCGGCTGAATGTTCATTTAGTCGTAGATGTCTGCCTCATATTTATAAAAAGCTGAAACTAAAAGACTATATAAGAACATTATTTGGCCAATTCAGTAAGTCGTATGCAAGCATTTGTAAGAACGTCTAATAAGACGAAGATCTTGCATTTCAGCCACTATAGAAGAACGCCGCGCCATTGCTCTATCGTGTTTATTTCACAGGTAGATTTATAGTAACAAATTTCACAGTTTGCCGCTTCATACTCCTTTGCGCACATCTCGACGCATTCACAACGCGCGTAGTTTCATGCGAGTTCATGGTCGCACACAGGCATTTAACTCATCACCACTACCTGGAGCCGCGCGGTCTCTCACATATTGTATCCATTGCTAACCGTGACACATTCCGTGATAACCCAATTTTGTTGAGCTTTATCATTGTATAACGTTCTACTGCTTGTAATATTTGTCTTGTTTCTTTTATATTTTTCCCTTTATTTTTTATTTAATTTTTGTGTATTTTTCTGTTTTGTATATACGAATGCCTCCCTTACTCAATGCCCTTCAATGGGTCTGTAAGGAATTTTGAATAATAATAATATTAATAATAATATCAATAACAGGTTTTTCTCTCGAGCAAACAAGCGCATCAAGCGAAGCAACTATTCAAGCAAGCGATAAGGAACTTGCCAGTTATATTGAACGGTGGTCGAGTGTCGAAGCCTGCTGCATATAAGTGCGCGGTTCGGGCTCGTGCGAGTCCATCAGCAGCCCAATGCCCGTACCGTTCTTGCAGACACCGCAGAGATCTTATTTTGACAAAAAAAAAATAAATGGTTGTGCGTGAATAAAATGCAAACTCTCAGCGCACCGCTGCGCGAAACATGCTGACCCAGCGGCTCCTCCCGCGCGCGCTTGTCCCGTAGCAGTGGCTCCGCTGCGGCGGCGCGGAGAACTAGGCTCGTCACGCAGGTTTCGGGCGACGTCGCAGGCCGCACCACGTGCGTTTTTATCCAGCGGCCGTGTAAGAAGATTTAAGCCTTTTTTTTTTCTCTCTCTCTTTAAATTTTCCTCATGTCTTTTAAATTTACTTCAACCTAACCGCGTGATCGCAGCGCCGCGGTGGCCATCGCGGGGGCGCTTGAAAAAGAGGATCGCGGTTTCTCTGGTTTCTCGGCGGATACGCGGGCGCTGGCGTCACCTCC
The DNA here is from genome assembly GCA_013339685.2 of Hyalomma asiaticum. Classification (NCBI taxonomy): domain Eukaryota; kingdom Metazoa; phylum Arthropoda; class Arachnida; order Ixodida; family Ixodidae; genus Hyalomma; species Hyalomma asiaticum. Next base: position 205,465,295 of record CM023481.1, read on the forward strand.
TCATTCTAGCCACCATATCCGTGTCCTCTGTATTTTTGTGCAGAGCCAGCAGAGCTCACAAGGTGAGCGCACAGCTGCACTGTACCGCACACAGGAGGTGGATCGGCACCGTCCATGTGTTTTTAGATAAGTGCCGTCAACGGCGATTACAGCGAAATGTCCGAAGGAAGCACGCAATCTTTACCAACTGGACCGTTACCCGGCGTTTCGTACCCCATCGAGGTGATCTACTGCGGGGAATGTTCTATGCCGCTTGAATATTGCGAATACTATCCAGACTCGCAAAAGTGCAAAGAGTGGCTTCAAAAGAACCTTCCCGAGGAATTTGAGCGGCGACTTAACCTCAGTGACGCACCACAAACTGGAGCAGGCGGCGATGAAGAGAAGAAACGGCAGAAACGTGGTGGCAAAGGAATGGTGAAAGCCAAAAAGAGGGTGGAAAAAGACAAACGAATTTGCCTATCGAGAGCGTCACGGTGAGTTAACTTGTTTGTGCGAGTTGCAGCAATGCGCGATGTTATCGAGTGGCATGTAGCACGTTTCCATTAATCACTGCAGTTACAAGTCTGCGTAATACGTGCGTTTTACAGGCGTACTGCATGTGCTTACATATACATCATACCACTGATTTTGTTTAAAGTTTGATAACTAGCAGCATTGTGCCTCAACGCGGATACAGACACGGTACAGATATGCGCACATTTCCGAGAGACAGATGCTACTTGAAAGCCGTGGCGGCTGCATTTCGATAGAGGCGAAATATCCGGTTTCACGTGTACTGTGCCCTGTGTATTGTGCGATGTCAGTGCAGGTTAAAGAACCCCACGTGGCCAGAATTTCCGGGGCCCTCCAGTTCGGCGTTTCTCATAATCGTGCAGTATTTGGACGTAAAACCCCAGAAATCCATCAGATATACTACCTCAAAGCACATTTAAAAAAAATATATGTAATCTAGAGTAGTGAAACTCTGCCTGCGTGCATAGTTATTATGCTGATTTATCAGTTCTATATATATAGTTTTATCAGCTTTGTAGGTTTCTCTCGGTACGACGACAATGTGTTATATGCGGGGCTTTTTACCTTCACTTTTCTGTCTCTAAACATCCATACTTATGAACCATTCATTAATGCCCCCACATCAGCTTTACAGTGCCGGAAACTTGCTAAAAAGGGCACATAAAATGTGCTAGTAAACGTGACAAATTAAAGCATGGTAAGTCATAAAAAGTTCGAACCCGAGTAAACAGTTACTTGAAATTTGCAATGAACATATAAGTGATATCAAAGTTAAAGGAGGTACTGGTAGTTCTCACATGTTAAAGAAAGCAAACAAGAAGTTGGCGTTTGTTGAAGCGTCACAGGTACCGAAAGCATGATGGCCATATTCAAGAATTTGCCAAAAACTGCACCTTGAAAAAGTGCATTTTAAAGGTGGAATTGAAAGTTTGCTTCTGTGACAGAAATACACTTTTTAAAGCTATTTCTTGCTTAATGGCAGCTTGGGTTATTTTGAGAATTCAGCTTGTGTGAATTCCTCTTACAAATCACCATGGCAAGCAGTTAGGCTTGTATTGGATTAGACAGTATGAACTTTCTATTCTTTAACAGCCACTGTATGCCCTTTAAATTCAATTTTGACGAATATCCAGTTTAAGTTCAACTTTGATGTTTACTGTCATGAAAGCAGAGAAGCTAAACCTCATCAAACAACAAAAAAAAAATGCAGTTTTTGAAGGAACTTGTGTTGATTTTGAGTAGAGTCTCCGTCTGGAGGGTGGTTTATGGCATGAGTTTGCCTTTTTTGCTAAAACAAGCATACTCGAGTCCCCTGCATGTGCCTGCCATGCTATCGTGAAAAGGTCCATAGTTGCATTTATTTCACTTTGCTCCAAAAGTTCCTTTCTTTTTACAAGAGCTGGGCAATGTAACCAAGGTGTGCCCCTGTAATTATCAAGTAATGATACCTTTGATATTCAGACATATTCTTGAAGAACCTGGCATTGCAACAACCATGGAGTAGAGAAAATCTCTTATTTTGCATCTAACATCCCATTCAATCACTATATTGCTATACAGCCATTGTTATCCTACAGCAGATAAACTAGGTAGTACTTCTAATTATAGGTTTACAAACAGTTATATTTTTCTAATCGTATTGCATGATTCTTCAGAAATGGTGCTTGTTCAGTTCTATTGAAAGTTCAGTTCCTTTGTGTTTGTTACAATACACCTACTCCAAACAACCAGTGTTAATGTAGTGGCATTAAACTGGATACTTTAATTGGCAGTGTGCAAATAGTAAAGTTTTCTAATCAGATTGGATATTTCAGGTTAGGGCATATAATATAAGATATTTTTGTAGCTCTGAAACGACATTGAGCACAAAGCACACATAGTTCGTTTTATATTAGAAGAAATTGTTCCTATAAACAGTGTAATCTCATTACAGCAGACCTTGATAGTGAAGGAGATTTTGGTCTATTATAAAAAGAATATTTAGAATACAAATACTGTTAACAACAGACTTTAATGTAGACACTGAATGATTACGAGTCACAGACATGTTCGAAGAATGGATTTATTATTCCTCTTTATATTTTCTGACAGAAGCTTGTCGACTTTAACTGTGCTGTCTAGTGAACAGTTTGGACACCATGCTGTCTCCATCTTTACAAGGCTGTTGACTCTACCACCATAGTACCTCACCTTGTTGACTCCACGGATGCTGTTAAGCGATCTTTGAAGTTGAAAGTTATTGAACTTGGGATGTCCACTGTACATAACTCTGCTGTAAAGGAGGGCCTTCTAATTCACTCCTTTATATCTGAATGTATGTTGCATCAGAATCCATTGTAAAAGAAGTTCGATCAGTGGAAGAGATAGGAGGATCAGCGCAACACCATAGTTTGGTATGTTGTGTCCAAATGTCTGTTGTAAGCAGATATGTTGTAATAGGTTATGCTGTACATTGACACACGTGCAACCACAACATGAAAGAAATAGAAGCAGCTGTCAGAAAAGGAGGCAGCATCAGAACAACTTAAAGGAAGCTTGTGCTGGAAAGAGCATAATGCATTCAGTAAAAGATAGGCAGGGCAACATCGTTAGTAACTTCAATGATGTAGCCAAGGTGGCCGGGACTTCTATTCTGAACTCTACAGCTAAAATACAAGACACCCCAGTATGAGTGTAACAAGCGCTTATCTGAAGCAAAACAGCTAGCCGGCCTAGTTGGAACGAATTCATGGTGCGCGAAACAAACGGGGACGAAGGAAGGAGACACACAGACAAGCACAATCCATGTCCTGCAGAGGGCGGCAGCCATCTATTCACCATCAAAACGTCATTTGGGCACTGTCCGAGTTTTAGGAACCAGCTTAACACCCGTGCTCTGCATTTGCAGACCGCTAATAAAGGCACCAGAACAGCTGGGCTTCTTAAGTCAAAGTTAGAACAAAAAGAAAGAGGGCCGGAAGAACTAGGAATGAACTGAAGCAAAATGGCTAGCCGGCCTAGTTGGAACGAATCCGTTTTGTGGTTTCGGCTTTAAAGGAATACTGACACGAATTTTTTACATTCTCGTATTGTTGTTGTACATAAAAGCACTGGCGTGAAGACCCCAAAAACGCGGTGCCTCGCAAAGCAATGAATATATCTTTAATATGGCTTCCATAATAGCCCGCTTTCGATTTAGAGGGGGCGGTTTCCTAGTGACATGTCAACACAGTCAGATGTACTTCTAAGTCTCATGGGGACTGCAATTCATGATAGCGTCATTGCATCTTTGTCAGCTATGGTCATTTACACGTGGGACACGTAAACAACGATATCGTGGTCATCCAATGACTCTGGCAGTGATTTTGGCGATTTTCAAGAGGCTATATTCATACGTTATTGTAGTGTGGGCTGGCTTGCAGATGCCGGGCGACGAGAACATTAAAATCAAACTAAAATACTTTGTGCGTGTTTCTTTGGCTTCGGTGCATGGAGGGCGTTTATTAAGCATGGCTAGAAAACGAAAAATGTATCTTTTGTGCCATCGCAAAATCGTGTCTGTACTCCTTTAAGCTGGGAAAGTGATAAGGTATGTAGGATTAAAGATGAACATGCAGAAAACAAAGGTAATGCTAGGTGGCATGGCAAAAAAAAAAAAAAAAAAAAAACGTGGCATCACAATTGAAAACCAGACATTTGAAGTTGTACAAGAATACATGTATATAGAAGAGCTGCTGACAGGAGAACCCACTCATGTAAAACAAATACACAGAAGAATAAGCATGGGATGGTGCACATATGGGAGACATTCCCAACTCATGAATGGAAGCTTACCATTGTCACTCAAGCAGAAATATAACTACTGCGTTTTGCCAGTACTTACATACGAGGCAGAAAGTTGGAGAATTACAAAGAGGCTAGAGAGGATGTTGAGAACCACACAGTGGGTGATGAAATGAAAAGCGATAGGCGTTACGTTAAGAGGAAGATAGTTGAGTGGGTCAGGGAACAGACAGGGGTAGCCAATAATTGAAGTTAAGAAGCGAAAATGGACATGGGCAGGCGACGTGATGAGTAGGCTAGACAACTGACAGACAGAACGAAGGAATGGATGCCAAGAGAGGCGCCGCGTAAGTGTAGCTGTGGACGACAGAGAGTAAGATGGAGTGACGCAATTACGAAATTCGCAGGCATCAAATGGAATCAGCTCACATAGGACAGAAAGGATGGAATGCATTGGGAGAGGCCTTTGTCCTGCAGCGGACACAAGATAGGCTTATGATGATACTGTTCTCCATTAGGTGTCTAAATAACTGAGGAGCTTGTAAATGATAACTGCCCTGAATTATCTGGAGCAACATGGCAATGGCATGATAAAGCATGTTACCAGATGTACTGTACATAAGGTGTGTTCTCTGGTGAATATCAGTGCAATACTCCAGTAATGTGCATTGTACAGTATTGCACATTGTTTTAACATGTACAGGCATGATGAGGCTGGTCAAGAAATATGTTTCAGGAAATTATTGAAAGGAAGTTGTGTGCCCTGCACATTTGTTAAAACACCAGTGATAACCATGCATTTATTTGTGATTTCTGTATTTTAATTAGTAGGTCTTTGTCTGGTAAACATGAAATTGAATCGTAAATGTTTTAATGTGGCATTTAAGTAATACTAGAATTTTTAATTATCTATACTGGTATCACTTCAGAATGCCTGTCCCAAGCACCCTGCGACAGCAGAGTGCCATAAGGTCACGCGTACTCAAGCTTCAGTGATGTTAAGTGCAAATTTTGAGTAGGGGTCTTTGCATTTGTGAACATGTGAGACTATTTGGGTTCTGCAGTATCAGCCATGGTCCAACATAGCAGGCACATTCTTGTGCTGACATTTTTAAGGCGTAAGCCTTTAATGGCTCATTCTCACGGTGTCTGACCGTCTGTCTGTGCCCTGGAATGTTGCCAGCTGTGCCCTCTCCCCTTCACTCTCTCTCAGCAAACACGTGATGGCACAGCGGCACATAGCAACAGTCGCGCCGCCACAGCTGTGGCCTCTCCCCTTACACCCTTACACTCTCTCAGCAATCACGTGATGGCACAGTAGTGGTGTCTGACTGTCCGTCCGTTCCCCCTCACACACTCTCAGCAATCACGTGACGGCACAGTGGTGCGTGCGGCAATGCTCCTTCGTCAGACATCTCGTTGCAGAAGTTCAGTTAGTTGGACGGCTCCCAAGCGGCCCGGGATCTGGAGTACATATCAGTACATTTCAGTGATAACGAGGCAGCTATTGTAGATGTTGATTGACCCAGCCAAGCATAAGGAATTCATGGGGCATTAAAGCAAAGGCACAAAGAATTCATGAATAAACAGTCCATCGTTTACTTCGAACCACACTTTGTCAATCTTTATCAAAAAGAATTGAAGGAGACTTTGTAAATTCCGAAGTGTGTTCGGCAAAAGCCTGTGCCCATTCCACTGGGAGTGTGATGGAAAAAAAAAGAGAGGGAGAGGAGAAGACAGCACAGTCAGTTGAATGGCCACAGGTTTTCACTGAACACACTTTGGAATTTACAAAGTGTCCTTCAATTTTTGTCTACCATTGGACATCTGCCATAAAATAGCATGTGACACAGCCACATGCCCAGCCACTACTTTGCAGTCAACTGTGTGCCCCCTTTGAAAAAAAAAAATCCCTTGGTACACCTTTTGAAACACCACTTGTATAAGCAGCTAGAACCATCTCTAGAGAGCGAGTGAAGGAGGAGAGGGACAAAGGCTCCCATCACTTTGCAGGGCGTTGTGTACACTCTGCGAACTTGTTTGTCCGCAATGTCAACAGTACTTGTGTAACAGGTGGAACGTCATAGAGAGCCTAGCCAGCTCCTGAACACATTACATTGACAGTGATGCCTTGAGGTGTTGCTAACTCAGAAGAGCACTTGCACTTGCTTTAAAGCCATATTCAAATATGATCAAGGCTACATTAGCCATGAATACTTAAGTACCATGAGGTACTTATGTAACCGTGAGAGTGGAACACCAGCATCTTGAGTCTGAAATATTGGTGTCAGGTCGTGTAAAGAACAACCGCAGGTAACCTGTAGAGTAATAATTGAGAATGTTTAACATATCCATCATTCCTTAAAGATTGTCATCATCCCTTATAAAGGTTCTAAAAAACAAAAGCTTTTGGCAATTTTGAATAGTTAATTCTTTAATCATGTAGCTCAAACTGTTAGATTTATCTTTGCAATTTCAACTATTCACATACCCATTGCCCTAATCAAACAAAATGGTGGTTTATTCCTTATATTTTTTTATTTTCTCTTTCTTTTTTACAGGGGAAAGAAGAAGTTTGTGACTGTGGTGACTGGATTGAGTACCTTTGATATTGACCTCAAAGACGCATCAAAATTCTTCTCCCACAAGTTCTCCTGTGGCTCATCTGTGACTGGAGATGATGAAATTGTCATTCAGGGTGATGTTAAAGATGATATTTTCGATGTCATCACTGAAAAATGGCCAGAAATTGATGAAGACCTAATAGAAGATCTTGGAGATCAATCTCGCTAGGTCTGTACAGAATAAAATGGTTTGCCAACACTTTTCTTGTCAGAAAAGCAAAGGTGTGAGGTCTGTTGCATCCGTGTGTTACAATTTATATCTCTGCTTAAAATTTTTGGAAGCTAGCAGAAATAGCTCAAGAGCAAAATTATTGCTGTATGTGCTCACAATGTTACGAATGTGCCCAGTGGGGCATCATCATCTTGAAGTGAAACCTTGCACTTTGTGAAGGTTTTGCTTTGGGGCTTTAAAGTTCATTGCAAGCCAATTTTGTATTATTGTTTTCAATAACACATCGAATTTCAGATTTCTCATTTCATTGCTGCTACGTTAAAGGCCAACTCTGGTGATTTTTCGAGGTCAGTAGGTCTAAATAAAATTTGCTGGGTATGTTCCTTGGCTCACTTCTGTCACTTGTGCAATATTACACGCTTGAGAGATGTGCAGGTTGCTTGCAGTTAAATTTTTACCTATTACCTCAAACCGTCCACTTGGCTTCCTGTGATTATTGGCTGCACTATGTGTTGAGGTCATTTTAGGCAAAGCGACAGAAGCGCATGGCAGTACCACGTCATGGCCTTCGAGATCTGCACGTTCCACCAACCTTCACGACATTACTGTCAGGGGAAGGGTGCATGCGCTGTTGCACTGTGCAAAAGGTGGGTTTACTGATATGACGTCACTGCTGGGTTGGATTCTTCAGTTTTGGCTTTGCACTTTTCGCGACTTAAAAATTATTTTTGCATTTGCTGAGCATTTCTGCTATCGGAAGTGTGACAAGGTTGCCTCAGGAACATAGATTTGCCATTACCTTGACATGCCCAAAAAATCGCCGGAGTTGGTCTTTAAGAAACTGGGTGCATTGTGTCAGTATGTTGCATTGACAGAGCATTTTATATGATGAAATACGTTTATTAACGCAAGTTGGGGGAAAAGAGAATGAGAGGGCATTCATGGATAAAAATGCAAGTATGAGAATAGAAGCATAGCCAAAGTTGAGGTGGCAATGTGTATGTCCGTTTGATACAACTTAAAAAGCAGTCAGCAGTAGAGAAAGACTGACGACACAGGTTGGTATTACTCTGCCAAATAATCACAGAAATGAATAGAATCATGCAACCACTTTGAAATATTTTCATTGGCTGAAGCGATCAGGTGTGCAATGGACACGGGCAGAACTGTATGTAGCTCGAGTGTTTTGTGCTTCATAATGCTGCGGTACAGTTCATTTTGCTTCTGGGCCCTTTTTGCCACCACACTTCACTGCCAACCAAGTTGAAACTTGGGCAGCAGCACATGATGTGGTGCACACCAGGGTTCACCTTGAATTTCATTTGTGTTCAGTAAAGGATTAGGCTTTCTGTGTTTCACTTACAAAGAGATGATCAGTTTTAAATTTTTATCCTTTATTTTGATTATATAGTAGGAATTTTGGAGTATTTGCAGCCTCGCCAAGGAACAGTGGCTGGTGGTTATAAAGGCTTAGGAGGGGCTTCACTACAGACTTGCGTTGCATCCAGCCATAGTTTCCCCTCTCCTCGTAGGAAACCATGGGTTTTCTAAATAAAGTTGTGTACTACTAGCCATAGTTTCTCACAGAAAGCTTTGCAGTTTTATTTAAATTGCAAGTAACAATATTGGTTGGTAAAGAATCTCCTTGTTGAATACTTGTGAAAATAGTAAGAGGAGATAAAGGACAACGAACATGACTAGCAAGTCTGTCTAGTCTCAACTTTTTTTTTTTTTACCTTCTGTTTCACACAGTTTTCACAAGCTTAGAATGCTAGCATGTTGAACATATGATTCTGCTATTGCATTTGAGCAAGAAAGGGAGTGTTTATCTGTGAAGTGTAGTTGCTAAACGCTGGTGAGCAGCTATGATATAAATAAATGGATCGTCTTGGGAGTAGTTTGAACAATATGGCCTCGTGTACAACGCACAGCAGCATTGTGAATGGCATTCCAGTTACTTCAGATGGGAAACTCACTTTTGTAGTCTAGCACAGCAATTCCTATAACTATATGCCTGGAATATGAGCCACAAATGCGCTGCTCTTCCCTTGTTCGTTTTTGCTTGTTCTACAATAGAACCCCGCTGTTACGTTCCTGGCTGCTGCGTTTTCCTGGCTCTTGCGTTGTTTTGGGCCAGTCCCGGCATAGCTCCCATAGGATTTAATGCATTAGGGACCCCGCTGTTACGTCGCAGTCTGGGAATATTCCCGCATGTTACGTTGCGAATCGACACTCCAAGCGGCCACTGCCGACGGCAATATTGCCTTTTCACGTAGCTTGACTTGGCTTGACTGTATTAGCTGCACTATGGGCGACGCCCATTACGTTTCCGGCTTCCACCAGCGAAATTATGGCACAGCTGTGCAAACTGTTTGTGACGGAATCGCATACAGTGATTACGTTTCCATCGATGGTGCCGTTGTCACCTCCGACGTTTTCTATATCGACGAAATCGTAGCCGAGTGTGCCGATCACCACTTCTCTCATTTTTCCATTTTTCCCGTTTCTCGGCTCTTACGTTTCCCGGCTCTTACGTTTATTTTCTACGGTCTCGTGAAAAACGTATCAGCGGGGTTCTACTGTATTCCCTTTATGGTGTCGTGGCAAGTGCCTCTCGCGTCCGTCCCTTGCAAGCGTGCCGGCAGCGTCTGAACACAGTATTCAGAGGCAGCTTTCTCAGCTGTCTTTGAGCTCCTGCAGACGTGTTACCTTACTGAGCGGTACATTGGCGAGCTCTCCCCAGTAGTCTATTTGCAGCAACAGTAAAATCTAGTTGTAATGAGCAGCATGATTTTTTGGAATTTGTGCGATATATTGATTATTTCAATATAACCGAAACCACGATTAACAAATTTCATCACCTAGTTGTACAAAAATGTCGGACAAGAATGCACAAGCTAGAGTAACATAGCGCTACTCGCTATGCCCATAATGTACTCCAAAAGAAATTCATTACCCTTCAATTTGCACTTATTTGAAGTATACAGTGATCTTAACTTGCACAGTGCACCTGCGAACATCAGTGTGATGTGCATTTTCAGCTTTTGAAGTAATGTCAACGAAATCAAGTCCACTTCCTTGGATATTGGCATAGCGGTAGTTGATTTCCTTTCCCTATCCTCCACTAGCTTCAACACTAGCTAAGGAGGGAAGGTGTTTGAGGTTCGAATCAGCACCCCTCGATGACTCGGGTACGCGGTGGTAGCACGAACGAAGAGCCGTTGCCCGGTAAAGAGAAGCTTTATTCCACACTCAGGCGTCTGCCCGGGTCCAAGCCCGAACCTCCGCTCTCCTGTCACATCCAAGGCGTCAGTCACTTCAACCCTCAGTTCGACAGAGTCCCCCAACAAGCCAATCACACTTAAGGGTTGGCATCACGCAAACCAATCGCACAAACACTTTTATGACACACACGGCATTGGTCAAACATACGTCACAATCTACAACACCCGAGGGGATAGGTTCACTGCGCAACACACGTCATTTCCCTCTCTCCTACGTTGTCGCCTGTGTCAGCCCAGATGACCGCCGGCGCTGGAGGCCCTGCTCGAGCTAACTTGCCCGCGCACCACGTCTCTTTCAAGAAGCCGCCACACAGCGGCGAGAATATTTGCCGGCCCTGTCCACTAACGATTTGTCATTTTTCATCTCGCCCTGTCATCATCTTTTCATTTTAATGACCTTCGTCGTTAAAACCCTGCACGCTTCGAGAACCGTAATTGTGGCCCGAATGCGACTGTACACAAAAACATTCTCCGGTCTCATCTGACAGAGCAGCCGCAAAGGACGCATACGGATGTCAAGCTGTGACTGACCCCAGACGTCGTGCGTCGCTTCGCTCCCTCTCGCGGCTCGCTTTCCATTCAACTCTTTATCTCCTCCTTTCTTTTGTTGCCAGCGCGGAGGCAACACTGCCCTTCGACAGCGCCCCCGCTGGGTCGCCTTTCTTCCCTGCGTGGGTCTTCTGCGCTTCTTTTTCGCGGAGCCGACATGTGTTCCTAGTTTTCGGCAATGGTACACCGTGGTACGGGGAATCGTTCTGCGCTTTGAAGTATTCGCACAGCTGGACCACCAACACCACGCCGACCCCGCATACCTTGGACTAACTGCGGTGCTGCTGCACATCATCACTCAGAGTGCATCAGCAAAAAGCTGGGTGTGGGCAATGGTCTTCCAATGGTGGCAGATCTTTGTCATCCACACCACTAACCTTTACATCAGCAACAGCTTATGCACCAAGTGGGCTTGCCACCATTGCTACCTCATCAACCATGACAAGATGTTCATAGCTGGCACCTTGGGGCATAATGTCAAGAATGTGGGTACGTTCCTCCCAAAGAGCAGCAAACTTGCCACCTTCTTTAGCTGCACTTGCAGATTCGGCACCCTTATGACATTGGCCAGCATGCCGTTGCACCATGAACCTAGTGCTGGTGGCCTCTTAAAGGGCCGACAACCAATTTTTAAGGTACCTGTTTTCATTATTTCAATGGAAAGCTTACTGGTTATATATAGTGTATGAACGGCAACGAGGAAAGCACTGTGAAACATTTATCAGAATTTTTTTGCCTATGGAGTCTTATATGCAACACGTGCTGCATTCAGTGGCCAAAAGTTGTTGGGTATGTTTGCAACAGGTTCTGCTGTGTCAAAGTGCATATGCACAGCGCCTGGGAGACGCTGTGTGCATGTGCCATGGTTCAACGTAGGTTCCCAGTTGGCGCAAGGGCAGCGCCGCTTCTGGACATAGGCTCCTTTTACTGTGTAAAAATCTAATAATAAGGCGGGGATGTGTTTTTATGTACCGTCTGTACTTTTAAGCCCTGGGTTATCATTATGTGAACAGCCCCGCCATGGTGGTCTAGTGGCTATGGTACTCTGCTGCTGATCCGAGGGTCGCGGGATCGAATCCCGGCTGCGGTGGCTGCATTTCGATGGAGGTGAAATGTTGAGGCCCGTGTGCTGTGCGATGTCAGTGCCCGTTAAAGAACCCCAGGTGGTCTAAATTTCCGGAGACCTCCACTACGGCGTCTCATAATCAGAGCTGGTTTTGGGACGTTAAACCCCACAAGACAACAAACATCATTATGTGAACAGCAGCAGACAACGTAGAGACTCCAGAATGCAGTATCAAGGCTTCACCACAAGACTATGCCCCATTTCAGTTGCCATCATTTTTATCCTTGGTTTAAAAATACAAATTCTATTTAAGTTGTGAAAGGGTGCTCGATTCCATTACTATAATTCATGGTCTTTCCAAGCGCACAAATGTCTGTCCACATGTTCTGGCCTGTTCTCAGTCCCTTTAAATAAACTCTCATGTGGGCCACAGTGCCTGCTTTGGGGTGCCACGTTTAGAAAACATGGTACAACATAAATCTTTCAGGTTTCCCTCAAAATGTGCCCATGTGCTGCACCACTTAGTTGTGCCTCTTTCAGACACGACTTTTACCAACAACCCATTTGACTTTTGCACAATAATCTGTGGTTGGCCCGGCCAAATGGTCAGTCTCATTCTTCTTTCTTGGCTGCTGATGCAGTGGCATGGCTCTGGTGGCAAAGGGATTGGTGCATGTGGGTGTTTATCAATTGTGAGCACTAATAATAATTGATGGTGGTTTATGTGCTAAAATTAGCTATGATTCTGAAGCATGCTCTGTAGTGGAGGGCTCCGTAGTCATTTTGACCACCCGGGGTTTCTTAACGGACACCAGACATGGGCAAATGCACCACCCCAAACTCTTACAGCCATAGTAAAGAAAAAAAAAAGAAAAGCCAGGAGTAAGATGGGTCAATCCCACATGGGCCTAGCTGCTCTGCACCTACTGAAGAATGCTTGGCAGTAGAGCCCAGGAAAATTTCCGTGAAGAAAGTGGCCTACTTTCTAGGCTGGGCAGAGTGTCTACAAAAATGTGCCGCCGTGGCCAAATGACAACTGACATTCCAACTGAAGAGGTGTTCTAAGGGCTTTTGGAGATTACCTAGTTCTCTAATGAGCCTTTCCCAGCAGAATGAAGGTGCTGGAGAACTTTTAAAATCATTAGGTGACATAACATCAATTTTGGCTGCCGGGACAAAGATACGTCGCAGATTGCTTAAACCAGCACTTTAAGACGGTTCAAGCTGAGCGAAATAAATGGTTTAGTTCGCAATTTTTTTCATTATTGTAAGTCCAATTTTATTGACCTTATGGAGTGAGATGTATGGGTGCTCGTGGGCATGTGACCAATCCATTTTCGGAGAGGACTTCTCAAAAGACGAAAAATTATGGTCCCTTCATTTTGGAAAGTATATTTAACACGAGTAATGCTAAGACAGCCTGACTTGTTCAACACAAAGCATAATTTACTGTACCCAGGTTCATTATAAACAGGTTCCACTGTATAAACCCACTAAAATAGCTACATTTTCACATGTTTGCTTCTTTGACTTTATGTTCACTCAGCACAGTGCTCTCTTATTACTAATGTATTTTTTCTAGCATTAGATTTATAAATGCTAGCATTAGGACTACAAGAAATGTGAAATGTTTAATTGTATTTTATATATAACCACCCAATCTGTTCACACAATGTGTGTGATGATGTGCTACCAATTTCAAGGTCACTGATTCGATACTGGCTGCACTGAAATAGTTGCGAATTGTGAAAACTCTCTATATAATAAAATTCACAATGATGAAACCTGGATGGTCAAGATTAATATACTGTCTGTCACTGTACCATGTTTAAAAATTATATACAGTGGTTTTGCAACATGAACTTCAAAAATTTAATTTCTTTTCATATAATTGCAGCCCTTGTGGGCAGGGACAGTCATAAAACATTGCACTGAGCAAGTAAATGAGAGTCTACATCCATTTCAGGGGGATCTATTGCAGTATTTCACATTGGTCATGCGGCATTCTAGCTGAACACAAATGGTGGATTTCGCACACAATTCTAGTGCAGAAACATAACTTTGCTAACAAGCGATTGATCTCGAAAATTAGTTGCACGATAGTCTATCATATTTCGGAATCAACAAGTATGCTTTCCACTAGTATTTTGAAATAAATATCATCACAACACTCTAACAAAAATTTTTTAGGTTCGCAGCATAAGACTATCTGGGTTCAAGGCACTTTCAAACTACCAGAAATGGTTCCGAAAATATCGCTTTGTTGCCATCATGCGTGTTTAGTGCTCCGGCTACTTGTTCGGTCAAGTACTAGTAAACTTGAGCTTCTCAACATTCTTGTTTTATAGTTCTAAATATGTACGACACATTTATGAACTAAAATAGTTTGGAAATGTTCTATACAAAGGTTACTACTTGTTTTTGTTAGATGATAGCACTAATTCTCATTGATAGATGGACCTCACCTTCTTACTGCGCTTGCTGTGTTCACTGTGAGCAAAGAAAGGGTTAGACCAAGCCGTGCGGTGTTGCAGTTGCGAAGGCCAGCACCGTAGCACAAGACTACATAAGTTTGTTTTCCCTAGTAATTTTGTCTGCCTTGTATATGATATATTCCAGACTGCATTTTTCTGCAATGCCGCTGAAGCAGTGCAAGCATTAATGCGCCACAGACCAAGTAGGACATCGGTTATCTTTCGTGATATGGTTGACGCACTGGGCAGCAACAAAATGGGAATGTCTGCGGCCAACAGAGCAGGTGACTGAACATGCAGCGCGCACTGCACAGTCAAACACATAATTACAGCGCAGATACAGTAGCTTAAAGCTAAAGGCTGCATTTCATTGTCGAAAAAGAAAAAAAAAGGGGGGGGGGGGGGGCCACAAATATAAACCATTATGAGTGCACCAAGACAATGGTACTGTAGTGGTGAAAAACCACAACACTACACATACATCGGCACACTAGCAGACGATGCCAGGAGCAATCCACCCTAAGCCTGGTGCCAACTGTGACTTTTGTCAATTTTAGAGAGAGTGGTGTCCAAGAATATCCTGCATGTACCGTTTTAAAAACCATTCAACTAACATTTCAAATATTCAAGTAAAGCAGGTCAGCACAGGTTCAAGTTGCCTTCAGGTACTGAATTCTTGCACAATGCAGTAGTGGAGTCCTCCGCTGACGTCACATGTGGTAAGGCGCCACTCCGAGATCTCGGGACTAATAAGTGATAGCAAACATGAAGGTGCTGGTGTAACATAATGCAGTGTGGTGTTATCCAGTTGATGATGGTGTTTTGCTGTTGCATAAATTGACATGCCATCATAAATTAAGATGTCATCATGTATAAAGCATTGGTATGATTTGGTCAGTGTGTTACTGCTCTGGCAGCCTTCGTGTGCTCGTCCTGGTTCCAGCAGGTATGATCATGACCCCACTTCGTGCCAGAACTGGAACTATCTGGCTGCGAGAGCTCTGTAAATAAGAAAAGACCATTCTTGATGGTCACTACAGGAGTTAGTTTTAACAACACATTAGCAAATTTTGTTTGTATTAAGCAGATTTCTTTTGCATTGAGATACAGTGCCTTAGCATCTGTGCATCTTCTTCCTAGCATTCCTTGTGCTGTTGGGCTATGAACCTACTTGTTCAAGCATCTTTTTCATGGAGAGCAAACCAAATGCTCCCACACTGTTCACTATATCCAAGAATTTATCTCAAGTTGACTGAATCAACAGGTAGCATACAAAGGGATGATCAAATGTTTTGTAACTTGCATATTAGGATAACTACCAAACCTTGGAAAAAAATATGTCTTAGCATCTCCCCTCACACTAATGCACTTCTTCCAAGCTTTCGATACCTTGTAAAATAAACTTTCCACACAAATGCCAAGCCGCACTTCTATGCCAGTTTGGAGCAAGTGCAAGTGATCAAACCTCATTCCTTTGAGGTGTTTCTTCAAATTCAGATATACATAGAAGTCACCCGGGGCCAGGTCGGGACTGCTGGGTGGGTGGTCCAGTTTTTTGAAACTGCACTCTTGAATGGCAGCCTGGGCAACATGAGACCAATGAACCGCTGCATCGTTGTACAGGAGGAGGAGGAGGAGGAGGAAATTATTGGGTCCGGAGGAACCCCTCCCACACCCACGTTGGGACGGGAAGCCCGTGAGCCTCCACCCTTTCGTGAGCCCTCTAGACGGCCCGGAGTTGTATCTGGTGGTCGCCGCTTTGCAGCGCGTCTTCCCAGTCTTCTTCTGTGCTCAACTCAGTGCCGCTTAACGCGAAGCATTGCCAAAGCATGTGCGATAGCGAGCAGTACGATTTGCTGCAATCTGGACAGTGTGGTTCTATGTCTGGCGAATAAAGTCAGTCTTCCTCTCGAAGGGAACGACCCCATCTGGAGCATTCGCAATATCGACGACTGTGGTCTGTTGAGTTTAGCATGGGGGAGTGGAAAGGCCCTCCTTGACAGCTGGTAGTGCATCGTTATTTCGTTGAAGGTAAGCAGCGGGTCTCGGTGCTCCCCTCCCTCCCCGCCACTTTGCTCGCCACGGTCACCGCAGTGCGTGAGTCCTCGCGCGCGGTCGTGCGCCAGCTCGTTGGCGTTGGGAAAGTCTGGGTGCATGTCGGCCCCCATGTGGGCCGACGTGCACCCACATGTACACTGTACAGGAGGAGGAAACTTCTTGTCACTAATCATCGGTGTTTTTCCATGATGGCTTTACTCAGTTTTTGAAGAATGTTGGCACTGCATTCGCTTGCAACTGTCCTACTGTTTTCGAGATATTCAATGAACAGTATCCCATTTGCATCCCAAAGAAAGTGTTTCTATGACTTTCTTCCCTGAGCGTTGGGTCTTGAACACCTTCGGGGGAGGGGACCCGAATGGCTCTACTGAATAGACTGCTATTTTGTATCTGGGCCCCACTGATGCATCCATGTGTAACCCCAGTCACAAGGCAGGAGATAAAATCTTCTAGGTTGCTTGAATAACTCTCTTGGTGAATACACCTGGTGGTGTCGACCTTATGCTGAGAGGTCCTGTGGCACCCCTCATGCCGAGACTGTCGTCATAGCCAAAACATCGTGGATATGATGAAGGCACTGCCATAAGAAATGCTCAATTCTCCGGCAACTTCGGACACTTTGATTTGGTGATTATTCTTGTTAAGGCTCTTCGCTGAAGCTGAATGGTCCAAACCAGATGAAGCGGTCGGCCACCTTGACCTTGCATCGTCTTCCACATGCACATGGCCACGTTTAAACTCAATCACCCAGTGAGTCACTGTGAAGGACATTCACTGCCATACAAACTCACATCCTACTGTGGATTTCCTTGATTGCACTTCCTTGCCAAAAAATTTTAACACTCCAATACTTGAGCTTGACATCCTGGGAGGACGCCATGTTTTGAATGACTGATGCAGACTAAACATCAAACTGGAAAGCCTCATATTCAGGCCATGTTAAGCTGCACGGATGACCTAAACAGAAGGTACAAAGAGGTCACTGTGAGATTATGGCCATAGCCAAGTTGCAAAAGTTTTTGATCTCCTCTCATACGAGTGCTAGTAGATGAAGGAAACGTTGCCTATTGCTGCAACTGAATCTGCTGCAGTAGAGAAATTTGCATGGTGGGATCAGTTTCAACTGAGCATAATAACTTTATCACTTGGTGCAGATTGAGCTTTCTGCCCTACAGCATTTCCAGTTCACACAGTAACAAGGCAAAAGTGCAAGATCAATATACTCCTTCGCTTCATTTGCAGAATGATTATTCCACAGACAATGTATAAGGCAACACCATGACAAGCTACCGTTGTCTATGAAGCCACACTGGCCACATGTACAACATCTGCATTTCTGCCACACGTGGTTATTCCTTGTGATGCATTTTAACTCTGAAGGCTTTACCATCATTCTGCCATGTCAATGGTTCACTAGCAAATATTTTGAAAACACCATCCCTCGCAGGCTTGTACAATGTCTCACATTTGTTTACAGTGATTGACACTAGTGGGGTCTTAGCGCAGTGTGATGTCTGCCTTTGAACACACACTGACAGAATGTCTATATAAGCAACAGTTACAATTAATACCTAAAATGTAACCAGTTTTTTTTTTTTTTTAATGCTAGAAAGGTGCCACTCACTTGCCAGTTTTGGCATAGTACTGTACTGCAGCAAGAAACATGTATACATTTGTTTTACCGCAGTGCAACAAGCACAAAAGTTTCAATCCTAAAGAAGGATTTATTGAAAGAGTAAGTTTAAAACCACCTTTCCATTAGTTTGCAGAAACAATAGCGGCTTCGCCGGTGCCTTCATGTTCACCTCAAGGAACACCAGGCTCCCTTCTCATGAATGACAGTGCTCATCTGGCAAACCATTGCAGGAAGTATAGGTGCATTCCTACATTTGACAACACTAGTATTTTATGCAATAAGAGGACAAAGACACAAAGGGAAATTTTAGAAGCGTTTTACATAAAGAAACAGGGAAACAACTGCGTCAGCAACATGTCGTTGCACCTGTCTGGTAAGGAGAGTTTTCTAAACGCTATGATAACAATTAAGCTAAGTCTTATATTTTGCAATGCACTGTTGTCCACACGCGGATAGATGCTAAGACTTTCAAGTTACACTTTCTTCTGTTGCAACTGCCAGCTTGTCTTGTCATTTTTCTTTTCATTGAGTCTTGTGTTTTCCATTGGTTTATACGTTTTGACAACATACCAACTAGCCCAGTCCAATACATTACTACAGCAGTTGCAGAGTTCTTCCAGAGTCTGGAATGGTACAGGAAATGGTACAGCAGTGTAGCTATTTCACACAAACATTTTTTTTCCTTCAGTGAAGTGTTGCAGGCATAAATGGAATCAGCTTGCACAGGACAGGAAAGGATGATAAGTATTTTGAGAGGCCTTCATGCTGCATGGGACATAAGATAGGCTAAAGAAGAAGAAAATGATGGCGATGAGGTGTTCATCACTATTTGGGTGCATTAACAGTTAGTAGCTGACCTAAAAACAGGTGTAAGTTTTCCAAGATGTCACTTTCGCACAATCAGGGCTGGTGCTACCACTATGCATCTTCCAGCTCTCATTACATGTCCTCATAACCGATATCACAATTAACCACTAATAGTAAAATAAATTTTACTTAACTTTCTACATAAAAGAATGTACCAATTATATTCAAATTTCTTTGACAGAATTGCTGATGCTCATCAGACTACAAGACCAATGCTATCTGCAGAAGTCTGGTACTTTTTCTATTAGCCTCTGTATAAAAGGATGCATAGTGCCCATCAGATAACAGTGTAACATGGCAAGATGAGGTACTGTAGTTCATCACTCCCTTCAGTCAATTTTTCTGCGGCTAAGCTCATATTGTACATTGCCCTATAAAATCTCACTTCCTGCCGCACCGTGAAAAACTCTGAAAACAGGCTCAAATGAATTGCCACAGCATACAAAGCAGTTTCCGTACTCAGAAGCACCAACTGCTTCTATATCATTGTGTGTCTGTACCACAAATGTTCTGCTCACCAAATAAAATCACATTGTGCTGTAATGAGTCATTCATTTCAGTGGGGCAAGGTTGGTTCAGAGTTTCTTAAACATAACATGTTCACACAAACTACCCAAATATATTCACAGAATTTGCATAATGTCACAGTGAAACAACCAAAAATATAAGCAATGCTGGGTTCTCATTAACTTTAAGATGTCTGCCATCTTTGTAAATTTTATTGGTCCTTAATTTAGGATACTACATAAGGTCATCTTTGTTCAATAGCTCCTTGCATCACTGAAGGCCGTTGAAGAACTTGTGAATACTTGTTGCAGATGCTTGTCCAACAGCTTTTGTAAGGTCTTCTGTACTGCATAAAGCTATTCCTTGAAGGTCTAATAAAAGAAAAAGAAGCAAAAGAGAGAGAGAGGGGAAAAAAAAGAAAGGTTGAGGACCTCATGCAACAATGAAAGTAAATCAGAAGGTGATGTGCATTTTGTTTGAACACAGAGAAAAGTGGTCAAATATTTTATGTAGTGCTGTCCTGACTCCATGCCACTCAATATGTAAAGGTAAAAATGAAAGTTTTCTGAGACATATCTACATACTTTGATACTTTTGGAGCAAGGCTTTGGCTTTGACTTCACCTAGGCCAGGCACACGTAGCAGGCAGGTGGTAAGTGCTGAACTCATGGGAGCTAATCGGTGTGGTACTAAAAAAGGGTTTTGCTTTTCTCCACTCTCCACAGCTTCCTACAAGTAAACAGACAAAAATTTGCATTGTTACTAAATGCATGCAAGCTTCTAACAGATGACTATGTAAAATTGGAACACAACTTCCCAATATATACATATATTTTTCACCATCATGCTCCACCTGTTCTCATGTCAAGCTTTTGCATCAGCAGGTTGTTCAGATCGTATGCGTTATCATCTGTTGCACCACCTATGTATGAAGTCAGTATACTGGCAGCATCATTGGCTATGAGATGGTAATACTGCCAATTAAGTAATGATAAAAATTGCCATTTTTGCTTCTACCAGAGACACTGCTCACATAAAATGAAATCCATCCAATAGTCAGTGTGTTCACTCTCGCATAAGGTTAAAGGATAAAAGGGGCAGAGGCCCTGTGCAGTCATATCATCACACTCAGAAGTTGATGAAACTAGTAGTTATGCAAGTTCATTTGCCACATTAAAAAATGTATGGCAGATCTCTTTTATTGAAACAGACCCATGGTGCTGAGCCCGGTACATGAATTTTATTTGTCTGACATCAAATAAAACAAGATGTCGCGAAATGCGATATTAACTGCCTATTTCTGCTGGAAAACTTGTTCTTAACATTTCCAAAATATCAAATATGTGCATGGGAAGTTACATATACAGTGAAGACTCGTTGATGTGATCCTGCTTCATATGTTTTTCATCAAAATATGTTTTTTCTAGCTTGGCAGTGTGCTTCTGCATGGTTCGCACAATACACTAAAAACGACACACAGGACACACTTAAACAGGACTCACTGCACTCTTAAAGGGCCCCTAAACCACCCCCGACATTTTTTTGAACATTTCAAGTTAACACGTGCATCAAGTTGAAAACGCCGTCACGAAGAACGATGTGAAATGCGGCAGCGCTACGCGCCGCGGCCGCGCCACAAACTCGAAAAACAATCCGTGCGCCTCTCCGGCCAGTTCCGGCACACCAAAGTTAGCCATGACGACATTGTGGTTTTTGTTGACGTCAAAAAAGTCCGAGCTCCGCTTATTGGTCGAAGGAGAACGTCAACTTCCGGTTAGTCTGATAGCAAATGCACGTTCTCCCTGCCTGTTTGTTTTCCTCGTCGTGTGTTGTTCGTGTGGTGCTCGCGTGTGAATTCGTAAATGCGCTACGCTACGCAAGTGCAAGTGAGGTACAGCCAACTAGAAACTGCAGCAACTGTCAGAACACGACGGATAGCGCTAACAGAGAGCGCTGGCACAGCACATCAAAAGACTTGCACGAACGCGGGAGCCCGGCGGAGGCGCATCAACCGGATGCGCGTCATCGGCGATGTATGTCACGTGACATTCGGAGGAGCACTTGGCGAGGAGGTGGCACTGGCCAGCGGCCGGCAGGCGCAGGAGAGAGCGAAACAGGCAAGCGCCGCGTTTTAATAATCAAACGCGTGCAACTCGACTATTTCGGCACCGTTTCGAAAAATTCTTGCGGCTACGTGTTCGTTTCGGACACCGGCACAAAAGGAACACTACAACTAAATTTCGACCTCTTGGTGGTTTAGGGGCCCTTTAAAGGGGTCCTAAACTACTTCTCGAGCTCGGTGAAAAAACATATTCTACAGCTAGCCTACTGTCCTGAGTAAAGGGGCCCAAAAACACAGGCCACTAGGCGAAAGGGAGAGATCAGCAAAGTGGCACGGAAAAGCACGGGCTGTAGACACGTGCATGCATATAATTGGTGGACAGCGGGCTTGTGGCGCGCAACCCAAGTCGCAACTGAGATTGGGAAGGGTTGAGCTGGCATTCTCTGCGTGGCACCGGTCGATGAAGGTTGTCCTGCCAGCTACAGACTGGTGACGAGGAGATGAGGGCGCCGGGCTCCGAGGTGGCCGTCAACCTGGCTTACGGTCGAGTGTGAACTTCGGAGTGGCAGCGGCCGAACTGCTGCAGTTCGGCCGCTGCCACTCCTAAGTTCATGCTCGACTGCAGCGCTCCACCTTCGCCGGCAGAACAGGACGACTAGCAGAACAATCACAGCAGAGAGCCAGGTCGCTTGGGAGACCGGGCATCACTTCAAAGGAGACGCCGAGGCTGCAGCTAGGCCTAGTAGGGAGCCGGTGACTGCCACGTCAGCCGGGAAGGAAGGTGGCGGCGACTGACAGACTCTGCATGAGCGGTGGCTACCACTAGTACCGTTCGTCGACAACGGCAACGTGGACGCGACACCGCCGAGGGCACTCTGTCTCTGAACCCTCTCTGCCTATTTTTGCTGGAAAACTTGTCCTTAACGTTTCCAAAATATCAAATATGTGTATGGGAAGTTACATATACAGTGAAGTCTGACTCGTTGACGTGATCCTGCTTCATATGTTTTTCATCAAAATATGTTTTTTCTAGCTTAGCAGTGTGCTTCTGCGTGGTTCACACAATACACTAAAAACCACACACAGGACACTGACTTAAACAGGACTCACTGCACTCTTAAGGCCCGTGCACACTAGCGGAAAAATGTGCGCGGCACGCCACCGGCAGAGAAACGCTTCGGCGGCGACACGGTCACACTGCTCGCGGCGAACCGCAGCGGCAGCGCCGCGAGATCCTGCCTCCTCCGAGCGAACGGGCGTGAGAGGCAAGCGAGCCACCGCACGGGTACGAAACGAGCGTCCGGGAGGGTCCGCATGACTCTGTGATGGAGCGCTCACGTCACAGACGGGGGCGCTCTGATTGGTCTTCTCCCCGGCGGCACGCGGCGTGCCGGGAGAAACCGCGCATGGACCGATCGCTCTCTCGATCCTGCCGCGAGGCAGCCTCGGAGGCTCGGGTTTTTCCACCGGCGACGCGCCGTGCGTGTTTTTCCGCCAGTGTGCACGTGCCCTTAAAGGGGTCCTAAACTACTTCCCAAGTTCGGTGAAAAAAACACATTCTACAGCTAGCCTACGCTGTAATGAACATCTCATCCAAATTTTGTAGTCATCCGCGAAGCGTAGCATTCACAAGTGGAGCACAAAGTTTCCACTTCCTCAGGAGCCCGCAACTCAAAAAGAGGCTTCTCCTCACGCTCCAGGTATATGCTTTGTTTCGTCATAAAGCACATACAAAGAGCATTGCTGCTATTGGCCGATGTCAGACACGCCCGCCGCACCCGTGTGCGGGCCCTTCGCAGCGCACGTTTTTAAAACCGAAAGCGCACGCGTGCCATGCGCTCGCTTTTCCTTGCGTTGTGAGCGCCTAGACAAAATAGTTGCTGGAAATATGTAAAAATGTACCTTGTTAATCTGCAAGTCTCACAGATGCCATTGGAAGGTGTCAGTAAACTACCTCGGCGTCGACGCAAACAATGCAGCGCAAAATTCACCATAAATATAGTTTCCAAAGAAGCGAACAAATGCATGCCAGCAGCCTGTAAGAAATGATTCCCAAACTTTAATCAGTCATTGCTCAGTGATTGTAGATGGGTTTATACCTTATGGGACTCCACTGCACCACCTTCTAGACTCGAAGTGAATAACATTACTGGAATCGAACCCAGAATCTTTCTTGGATAACGTGGATAAATGACTAGGACAGATTTGGGCGTATTAAAGATGACTAAGGCACATGAGGGTAGATTAAGACAGACTGGAGTGCATTAAGGTGGACTATGGCATATTAGAGGCAGATTACGAAATATTAGGGTGAATTAAGAAGGATTACAGCAGAGTGGGGTTAAATAAGGTGAATTAGTGTGCATTAAAATGGATTATGCCATTAATGCCTGGCTTAATTAGGTTGACCTTAACAGTCTGAGCTCATTTAGGCTTCACTTAGTCTTAAGTTAATTAGACATGACCTAATTAATCTAATATGCTCGATTTAATTAGCCATAACCTAATCAGACATGACTTAATAAGCTGGACCTCGTTAGTCATGACATAATTAGTCCATGACAGACATGGCATAACTAATCCATCCGTCTTACTGCATCTGAATGCATCTTATTTCACATTAATCTGTCGATAGGGCTTTGAGTCGTAAAGGTCTTCCTTTTCAGTCACATTAGTTGTGCATTCGAGCCTGACAGGGTGATAACCTGTCTACAATCACTAATCAGCCATTAACTAACTTGGTGTTATGCAGGGCAAGGTGGAATAGCTTTGGAATTGCGCAGTTTATCCCGATGCTGTCGTGTGCGCAGCATCAAAGACAAGCAGCGCACCGACAAAATAAGCGTGCACACCTCTGAGCCTATATGTGTGTGATGAACAAAAACAAAGCTTTGGAGGATCGAAAAAATGCAGTGATCGCGAGGGCATGCCACCAAGCCCAGGCACGGAGTGAGCAGGCGGCCACAAGCGCATGCTGCCAATAGCTCCCGGCAGTTGCATGTTTTCAATCAGCCGCTCTGATACATCAATAAAACCTGGTGACGTAACGCGGTGGGCGGGGCACCTCCTTCAACACCACCCACAAGAGCTCTGTGGGCTCTATTCCGCAGAGTTGAGACAGAACTGGAATGGGAGGTTTTCCGGTCGCAATATCTTCGCTCCTAACAAACCTTTTTGAAAAATTATTTCGGCTGTGAATTTCTGAGAGGTTTCCAATACACACCCAGCCGTTTTAAAAACCAAGCCCGAGGGGTGGTTCAGGGCCCCTTTAAACAAATTTATTGCACGCACTTAGTTGACATATATAAAGACCTGCAAAGAGTATGCTACAAGAGATATTGTCATGTGCTCTTTGTTTAATGTGTTGTGTGCACCACCCATAAGCATGTTTCTAAGCCATCATGAACAAACTAGCCCCATTCATCACATTGCTGACATTTTTTCTCCCTTAGGCACAGTGTATTTTCACACGGTTGATATGATCTTCAAAAGATACCAATTATTTTATGAATTATTTTCTAGTTCCCGTAAAGATTGTATCAACATGATTCTGCTGTATAGTATTTAAATGTGCTGTTAACATGCACATGTCTACAAGAATCAGCTAAAGGCTAGTAAAACAGTTGAATGGTTTCAGTTTCTGTCTCAGTTATCGTAGTATAGCACTAGCTAGAAATTGGATAAAAAGTATCTATACTGCTTTGCACACATGCTTTTTACTACGTGCAGAAGCAATAAAGTAACTCTCAAAGGACTGTGCTATAATTAAAAATCACACAAAGCATTTCCTTAACATCTTGCCATACCATTTGAGCCAGAAGCTGTGCTGCTTCAAGTTGGTTACGGACAGCCATAACAGGAATTCCTAGTTCCATTACTGCAAACTGCTGCAAGTTGTTATATTGTTCTTGGAGTGCTTCAGCCTGTTCAGCAATGACATAGGGCTTCTTGGCATTGTTCTGCAGAAAAAATAAAAGTTTTCATGTCAAAGAAGAACGATTTACTATTTTTTCGCAACAACAATTTTTTCTATCAGACACACTTGGGCAAGTCTTCAAGCTACCAGAAGGGTGCACTGCTAGATAGATCATGCCTATTGCCCTATTTCACACACACTGCAGGTTGATAACATATATGGTTTTCAAGACACAAGTCATCGACAGCAAATAAAAATGGCCACAGTTTTTTTTTTTTTCATACGGCCATATTACCTCATCTGTATTCATAATTTCTGTATGTAAATGTACTGTATTATGCTTATGATAACTGTAGCAAAGCCCCCATGAACCATTCCAGAGTTTTAAATGTGTTGATGTGAGACTAAAGCAAAGGATTGTGAACATATTTGTACAAGATACCTTAATGTGAACAAGTGCATGGGCAGCAACCATAACAATATATTTGTAAATATAGAATGCTAAAATGCAAGTTTAAGACAATGGAATATATTTTGCTGTAAAAAGCTTCGCTAAGATATGCACCTAGACAATGTATATGAGTGCATTGGCTTCTTGCATGTCTATTTTGGTTTGCATAAATCGTAGAGACCAGGCCGCTGCAGTAGTACAACGGTTACAGCGTTTAGCTGCTGACCCAAAATACAACAGTTAGATCCTGGCCATGGTGGTTGCATTTCAATAGAGGTGAAATGTTGGAAGCCTGTGTGCTGTGCGATTTCAGAGCATACTAAAGAACCCCAGAGAAATGGTCAAAACTTTCGAAGCCCACCACTACAGGGGTGTCTCATAATCATATCATGGCTTGGGCATGTAAAACTGCAGTAATTATTAGTATCATTATACATCTGAAAGAAGAATTTGCTACTATTATACTGTGGACGCCTGTAAAGCACCACCCTGCTAGGCAGAAAGTCAAAATCTTATAAACTAGAGAATGGAGAAGCACCAGAAACTGTAACTTTGGCTACAGACACTTGCTTAAAAATAGTGCCTGCTCCCTTGAAAGTGCTACATTCAATATTTTCAAAGAAAAAAAAAAGAAAGATACTCTTGCACTAAACAAATCGGTAATAATACCATTAAAATGTGGAAAAGGCTGGTGCTTTGCAGTGGTTCATGCACTTTACGTTTTAATGCTGGAATTATGAAGCGGGACATGAAAAAAATTTGTTTAGTTGTGGTTAAATTTTAAATACCCACTGCTATTGCTATAACCTAGGATGCATTTTTAAAGCCTACTTATCAGTTTGTCACGAATTCGTGACAACTGGTACTTCAGCCAATATGAGCAAGTTTCACTGCAACAACCAAGATGATGTGTTCAGGGCTTCGCAGCAACGGCATCTCCATCAAACATTTATTCCATGGTTTGAGAACTCTAATATCCACAATCTCAAACAGAATATCATCAGCAAAACAATTAGTGACTGCATGCCATCATACTGCAGATCAAAGTGCTGAAGCAGTTCGCATTCTTGATGATGCACAGGTGAATTTTGCACCTTGGCACTTGAAAACAGACTGTCCTTTGCAACTGGGGTGCCTGCACTGGTGGCATGTGTTTTCCGCAGTTGGTCTTTGACTTTACTGTGCATGCAGTCGCCACAGGTTGGAATGGGTCCCAATGGCCCTCTGTTTTTCTTGCATTCAAGCTGCACTTGCACTCATGATGACAGTTTTCCTATTTTTTCTTTTATATTTTTGTATGTCTAAAGCCAATGAAATGTCATGGATAGTCTATAGATTGTACCCAACTGAAATGATTTTTGTGAAGCCTGAACTCAGTTTGGTTCAGCAAAGTGATGAAATGAGAGCTTTCACACGTAGCTCACCTGTCTAGCAATTGATATACAACACTGGATTCCAATTTTCAACACCTCATACAAGATGGCACTATATATCAGAAGCAGAACGCTCCCTTTGTTGCAAACACGTAACAGCCAGCGTTGACCGCTGAGTGACTCAAGTGCCAAATGTCACAGACATACAAAAAAAGGAAGAAGCATGTGAGAAAAAAAACACATTTCTAAACCGTGGAACATGGCACAGGTAGTCTACTGAATGCATAATGCATATAAACAGACATAATTTTTAGGGAGCTTGACCTCAATGACCTCTGGCACAAAACGATGAAGAATTAAGAGGTGTTGCATGTGGCTCAAGCTGTCCAAAAACCCATAAACAACACCGGGAATTTTTGAACAACTTTTACAAGACAGAGCTAGGTGTTTAGGTATGAAAGCTATTTATACCGCAAACAAGTGGCAACCTGCCTTGAAAGCAGGAAACATTTCATGATTTACTGAGCTGGCTCTATTTGGCATACTGCAAATTTATGACAACTAGCAGTAGTGGGTTAAGGTGCAATGAGTTGTATGAGCACACTTATGCTTCATTGGTGCGTAGCCTGTCGAAAGCAACAGCAGACACTTCGCCACGTCTTCTGCCAGACTTGGGTGGTGGCCTTCAAAGTGCAAATGCAAGTCTGCAACTGAACAGGAAGCTGCGAAAAATAATTGAGCTGGTCTACCACAGGTAACACAGAAAATGGCGACGGCTACACTGAGGTCATGAACTGATAAGTGGGCATGACTGCAGTAAGCCAGTCCTATTAACAAACATATACAACTGTAGCCTGTGTCTTTATGGCAATTATGAACAACTACAGTAGTCATAGAATTAACTGGTTGTTTATAATAACACGAAGTACAAATGCAAATGAAAGAAATTGCTCCCGACTAGCTCACAGCTCGTAAACTCTCACCGCCTACCTTGTGAGGCCAATGCCAGGGAAAGTTGGAGAGGTCCAAGTTAATGTAAGGATAAATATACCTCTCTTCTCTCTACATAAACCACCCTTGCCACATTGAATGTGTGACTTAGTTGGGTTACACAATCATTAGCTCATTCATTGTCAGTTGAAGCAACACCACTGCCAGTGTAATGCGCAATATGGATATGAATGCTTCAGTGAGATTTACCAACACTACTGCCCTGAAATTTTATATCAATCAGTCATCCCAGGACTGATCTGAACATTTAGGATGCACAAAGCCTACAGCTATAAAAGGGAAAATTGGTATCCACCCAATTATAGCACAAAGACTTCCTCCACTTTGTGAACTTCTGCAGAACTGATTGGAATAAGTGTATAGTACAATTGAAAGAAATCAGTGGCACATATGAAATTGAGATGTGAGACATCCCGTCCACTGATATGTCACTAGGCCCATGGCAGCACCATGAGGACAATTAATCAGCTATTTAGGCTTACTGTAAGATAACAAGTCACTGCAAGAATAGAGAGAAATGAATAAAAGACAGTCAAGTTGGCTAGAAAAATCACAAGAAACGAACAATGGTGCACATACAGCTCTGAAGAGGCAACATAAAATTCAATCATTGACTCTGCCAGAAGGCACATTGTATTTTGTAATTATCATCATTATCAGCCTAGCTTATGTCCACTGCAGGATGAAGGCCTCTTGCAACAATCTCTAGTCTGACCGGTCCTGCACAAGCCGATTCAATGTTATGCTTGTACTTTTTCAAAATTTTCATCCCCCCATCTCACTCTCTATCGTCCGCGGCCACACTTCTCCTCTCTTAGTATCCATTCTGTTGATCTGACCATTAGTTATCTTACCTTTCATTATGTGCCCTACACATGTCCATTCTTCTTATCTTAATGTCGGCTAGGACATCAGCTACCCCTGTCTGTTCTTCAATCTATTGTACTACCTTCCCATCTCTTAAAGGGCAACTCCGGCGTTTTTTCACCATGTTCTGTTATCAGTGTTTTCGAATAGTACTGATAGTCCTGTAGCAACCAGGGTGGTTCAATTTGCTCAGAAACGCACCAATAATTTTAAATAACCGACCGAAAGGCTGTTCAAACCGAAACCGAAACAGGCAGACGCTTCTTGCAGCGTATGCGATGACGTCACAGCCTTCCCGCCGTCAGAAATATGGAGAAAAATGACAGTGGCGAGGTCATCCGGCGATGTATTGAGTTCTGCCAGCTTTTCTGAACTTGACAGCGACGATTTGAACGCTGAAGTACCGCCGTTTTGCTTTTGATGTCCCGCAGGCTCGGGTAGTCAGCATTGAAGGTGATGACGTCAAAAACACAGGGTGGCCCGCAGGGGAGTCCGCTAAAAAATTTTAAAATTCGTTTGCAGGAAAACTAAATGACTTGCAACCGCCTGGTTTGGTATATATTATTACAGTGCCGAGGAGAATACATACTGAAAATTTTATTAAGATCAGTAGATACTGAAAAATCGCCGGAGTTGCCCTTTAATGTTACACCTATCATTTTTCGTTTCAATGACCTGCTGAATGATCCTTACTTCCTCTTGAGTTTCTTTAATGAACCAACAAACAATGAAGCCTAGGAAAGCATAGGGGAAGTTATTGAGGTTTCTAATTGTAGTATTGTAATTGTGGAGTAAGGTAGAAAAGAATAAAAGTGGACGAAAAGAAAAACCTGCCTTCGGTGGGAACCAAACCCACGACCTTCGGATGACGCGTCCGATGCTCTACCGCTGACCTATGAAGGCGGTCGTCCCTCCGCCCACTTTATTGGGTATTTATGAATATAATCCTGGGAGTGCTAGGCAGTGCCACATGTAACCATGGCAGCGAGTGTGGCACACTATTTTCTGCCGGAAGGCGTCACGTGGAATGTGATCTTATGGCATTGTGGCAGATCTTATGGCGTTGCGGCAGGCCACAGCTCAAGCCTCGTTGCGGCAGACTTGGTGCCTTTAGGTAGCATGCGAGGGTTTATTAGGCAGCAGCTATCTCACCATAAGATTACGTTCCACGTGACGCCTCCCAGCAGAAACGAGTGTGCCACACCATAGCCTCCTACATAAGCATATAGGAGGCTATGGCCACACTCACTGCCATGGCTACGAGTGGCGCTGCCTAGCACTCCCAGGATTATGTACGCAAATACCCAATAAAGTGTATGGGGGGACGACCGCCTTTGTCTCAGCGGTAGAGCGTTGGACACGTCATCAGAAGGTCCTGGGTTCGGTTACCACTGAAGGCAGGTTTGTCTTTTCGTCCACTTTACTGTATTCACTCGATTCTAACGTGCACCCATTTCCTGCGACCCAAAAAAAAATGAAACATCGATTGTAACGCGCTCCCATTTTTCGTGACACGGAAAAAAAGGTCCTTAGTAATCAACCTCCTCACATTCATAAAAACAAATGCTGTACTCGCGTAATGAACGCACTCGCGTAATAAACACACCACCAACTTTGAACCCCCTCAGTCCCTTGAACGGCCGCGCTATGGCTTTCCCGCTTCACTTGATCCGCGGTGTGTCTCGAACACGTTTGGCGCGCCGATTCATAACTCCTACGTCCCGATAAAACTGCCACACGCTGCCGGGCGCAGCCGCGTGCAAGTGGCGGTAACGTCATTTGCTCGTAGTGCTGCCTTCCTCCGTGCTATCGCAGTTCCCTCATGCCCGCTGCCCCATGCTGCCATGCGTGCTGCGCAGGCTGGCGCAGATAAGCCTAAGCATGGTCGGGGCGTGGTCCCAGAGATTGCCGCGATGCACTCTCGGACGTCATGCAGCGCGCATGACTGAGAGGCTCGGGTGGCTCAGGCTCAGCACAGATATGAGGGAGAAATGCAATGATGAGCCGTTTTGCATGCGGTGATGGGAAACATCTCCCGTTATGGCTACCCGCGAACACTACCGAAAGCTGGTGCGGTTAGGCGTCTCAGAGGTTGCATCGGCGCCCTAGCGACTTTGGTTGGGCGCAAGACAGCCAAGCCGGCATGGCGAGTATCGTCGGCCTATGCATCATGCGCGTCATGGCGTCGTTCAGCGCGGGACCGGCGGCGACATAGAAACTACAGAAACTATGTGCGCCAAAGACCGCCGCGCCGATAGTTCGTTTTTTTCGCCGGTGACCGTTAGACAGCACCCAAACCTCGTAGGAGGCGGCCATTCTGATGCTGACGGCAATATGGTAATGGTGTCGTTCGTTTGCATTCTAAAAGGCATACGATTTTTGGACCCGTTTTATTGGAAAAAAGGTGCGCGTTAGAGTCGAGTAAATACGTTTTCTTTCTACTTACTCCACAATTACAATACTACAATTAGGAACCTCAATAACTTCCCCTATGCTTTCCTAGGCTTCAATGTTTGTTGGTTCATTAAGTTGTTTCGAACAAATAAACGAGCCCTTGACCCCTTCCCTTTCTTTATTTCTTAAGTTTCTTTGTTATTCTCTGAATTTCTGCCCCATAGGTTAGCACTGGCATCCTTTATTTTGCTGCACTATGCTATTACTGAAAGACAAAGATGCACAGGAACAGACACAAATGCAATGGATGTACACATTCTGCTTTGAGGACAGTGATAAGTTACTATTCATGAGTTGGGAATGCAAACCATATGTGCACCAACCGATCGTTATCCCTCAGTGAATTCCTTTAACATCGACAGGCTCTTATATTAGTAATTTACCAAGTTATATGTAATCAATTCTGGGGCTTGGTTCTGGGGCTTACAAATTCAATTCTGGGGCTTACAATTCTGGGGCTTACAAATTCTGGGGCTTGGTTGCCAATTACAAGATCTCTTTTCTTCGTGCCTAACATTACCTTTGTTTTTCACATGTTCATCTTTAGTCCCACACATTCAAGGTTTATATCTTGAATAATTTCTTTGCAATTTATCAGTCATTGCTGAAAAGCACTATGTCATCCACAAAGTGCAAGGTGCAGAGACATGCTCCATCAAGCCTTATTCTTAGTTCTTCCTGACATAGTATTTAAGATGTTTCTTCTAAACATGCAATGAACAAAATTAAGAGAGATTGCACATCCTTGCCTGACCCCTTTCTTGACTGGTGTAGCAGAGCTGCGCCGGCGTGACGTCACCAAGCAAAGCAGCTGGCACCATGTACACGTGACCTCTGCGTCACGGCTCTACTAATATAAAATCACTGTAACCCCATCAATAAACGCTTTTCACTGTTCGACTACCGGCCTGCTTACATGGTGGCAGCGGTGCCCGTACGCCATGTCGATTCCGTCGACACTGCTTCCTCCTCTGAAGCCCTTGGATACATCCAGTGATGCAATGGTTAGGATGGACCACATGGAAGAGTGAGTTCGAACTGTTTCGCACCGCTTCTCAGTTAACAAAGCAGCCGAAAGAAGTGCAAGCAGCGACATTACTCGTAATTGTGGGAGATTTCAAGTTTGAAGAGGAGGCGCATAAGAACGACATCGATGTACTGCTGCTTAAGTTCGAAGAGTTCTACAAACCTGCGACTAACCTGACCTTCAATGAATTCCGCTTCGGCTCGAGAAACCAGAAAGAAGGTGAATCCTTCAATGAGTGGCTGACAGAGCTCAGGATTTTAGCGATAAATTGTGAGTTTGGAAATTTAGAAGAGCGTTTGCTTCGCAGCCGTATCATCCTTGACATACAGGACAAAAGCTTGCAACAGCGGCTAATTGCCGAAAACCCGTCGTACGAAAAAACTGTCGAAATTTGCCGCATCCATGAGCAAAGTCAGGAGCAGTATCGCCAGATCAGTGAAACGGCAGTGCTATCACAGAATGCAGCCATCTGCGCAGTTGCCACACGAGCACGGCCATGTACACGGTGCGGTTATCTTAATCACCGCGGTGAAACCTGTCCAGCGATAGGAAAAGCATGCAATAAGTGTGGCGGCTTAAATCATTTCGCGCAGGCGTGCACATCAACAGCGCCGTAACAAAGACAGAAAGACCCAAGGAAGAAAGGGCTACGCGAAGTACATGCTGAGGATAATGAACAGTACTTTCTGGAAACCTTGACAGTCAGCACAATAGCAGCAGACCACTGGAGTGCGGTCGTCAACATCGAAGGGAAAGCATTCACACGCAAATTAGACACGGGCGCCAACTGTTGCGTGATATCGCAAAACGACGTTAGGGAGCTACCAGACAAGCCACTGCAAGCTTGCGATGCGACATTGACTGCGTTCTTCGGGCACAAAACATCTGCAAAAGTTAGAATCCGTCTGCGTTTGTTGGCCAATTCACGGACGCATGAAAAATCCTTTTTTGTAGTGGAACAGGACGTACCCATAACCTTGAGTGGATCAGTAGCAGAACGCCTCGGTTTTATCTGTTGCATACAAAACGTTCATGCTGAAGAGCTTTACTGGGCAGCACAACCTTACGCAGATGTGTTCTCAGGACTGGGACAGCTAAAAGGTGTGGAATACACTATGAAGCTCAAGCCCGGTGCTATGGGTGTCGTCGTTCCGGCACGGAGAGTCCCGGTAGCCCTTCAAGACAAGGTGAAAGAGGAACTACACCGCATGGAAGACCAAGGAGTTATAAAACAGGTAACTGAGCCAACTGAGTGGTCTAGCTACATGGTTACTGTCGTAAAGAAAGACAAAGTTCGCATCTGTTTGGATCCAACTGCGCTAAATAAAGTCCTGCTGCGTGAAAGTTACCCCATGCCAACCCTTGAAGACGTAGCGCCATGGCTTGCTGGAGCTAAGTTTTTTTCAACGCTTGACGCGGCTTCAGGTTTCTGGCAAATCAAGCTCGCAGAATCGAGTTCGAAGCTTTGTACAACGAGCACACCATACGGCCACTATCGCTTCTTGCGCATGCCTTTCGGTATCGCTTCGGCGCCTGAGATACTTCAGGCCGCGATGCACCGTATGCTAGAGGGTCTGCCTTGCGTTGCAGTTGTCACGGATGATATCTTGCTGTGGGGGAAGACTAAACAAGAGCATGACCACAACCTAGAACAGCTATTGTCCCGCTGTCGTGAGCATAACTTACGGCTCAATTTGAAAAAATGCTCCTTTTTGCAGACCGAGGTTCGCTACCTGGGCCACATCTTCACCACTGAAGGTCTGAAGCTCGACCCACAACGCGTTCGAGGAATTCTGGACATGACCCCACCGAAGAACAGTAAGGCTTTTCTTGGCACAATGAATTTCGTGCAGCGCTTCATACCCAACATGTCTGTCGCAACGTCCCCGCTCCGAACTTTGCTTCGCAAGGATATCGCGTGGGTGTGGACTGAAAAGCAGGAAGAAAGCTTTCGCAAGTTGCGTCAATCTCTACTAGCTGCACCAATCCTGAGCTATTTCGACCCCGAGAAGCGAGTGACACTTTCGGTGGATGCAAGTCAATTGGGAGTGGGTGCCGTTCTTATGCAAGATGGCCACCCCATTGCATTTTCTTCTAGATCGCTCACAGATACCCAGGTTAAATATGCACAGATCGAAAAAGAAACCCTTGCAATCGTGCACGGTTGCACAAAGTTTCACGAATATTTGTTTGGTCAGCAGAGCGTAGTTGTCGAAGCAGATCACCGACCTTTAGTTTCTATATTTTCCAAACCTCTGCATCAGTGTCCGCTACGGCTGCAGCGCATGCGTCTGACATTGCAGCGATACCCTATAGACGTGACTTACAAACCTGGAAAGGAGATGTTCCTTGCTGATGCTCTATCGAGATTCCCTAGCAAAGAACGCATGGAAGAAGAAACGGAGCGTTTTCAAGTAAATGTGCTTGACTGTGTTTCATGTTCGGAGCAGCGCTTGCACGACCTGCTAGCAGCAACAAATGACGACAGCACCCTGACAAAGCTTCGTGAATACGCAGAGACTACATGGCCCCTTAGGAAGCAAGAAGTTCCTGATCAAGTGCGCGTGTACTGGTCATACCAAGAGGAGATACATGCGCCGGACGGCTTGCTATTCCGCAGCAATAAGGTAATCATACCTCTGTCTAAACGAGTGGAGATGATGAACCTTCTTCACACGGCGCATGCGGGAGCACAGAAAATGAAAGCCAGAGCACAAACGGTCATGTTTTGGCCCAATATGTCAGGTGATATTGAACAGTTTTGCAAATCGTGCAGGGTGTGCCAGACATATCAGCCAAAGAACGTAAAGATGCCACTTTTATGCCATGAAGTTCCAACTCTGCCGTGGCAAATTGTAGGAATAGACTTTTTCTACTGTGGTGCATGCCAGTTTGCCCTCATTGTTGATTTCTACTCTTTCTTTTTTGAGGTACGAGAAATGCGCATCACAACTGCGCGCATGCTCACATCGTGGTGCTCCGAAGTTTTCTTGGTGCATGGCTTACCAGTCAAATTGTGCACTGATAACGGTCCACCGTTCAGCAGCGCAGAATTCAAGGATTATCTGAGGAAGCTAGGAGTTGCGCATGTTACTTCAAGTCCTTATCATCCACGTTCCAATGGCTTGACGGAACGAGCGGTACAGGAAGCAAAGAAGCTGTTAAAGAAGTGTTCCTTTAATATGCATAACTTTCATACAGCTCTGCTCGAGTGGCGCAATACACCCCGTGATGACGTGTTGAAGTCTCCTGTGCAGAGGCTCATGGGACGCCAGACCCAGACCCTTTTGCCAGTACCAAGCAGCCACCTGGAACCCCAGACAGTGCCCAGCAGCATGGTCCACGGACGACTTCGTGACATACGTCAGAAGCAGAGGATCTACTACAACCGCGGTGCGAGGTACCTACCACCACTGTCACGTGGCCAGGAGGTCACTACCTACGACACTATCTCGCGGTCCTGGTCACCAGCAGTCTTCCTGCGGCCCGCTGACGAACCACACTCTGCGGTCTTGGAAACTGAAGACGGTAGGCAAGTTCGTCGCACAAGAGATCATATCAGGATCATACCACCTCAGACGGCCACTCCTACCCTTCCACCGCAGCAAGGAGCTGCAGGAACTGCACAAACTCTACGCCGCAGCACAAGGCAACGACGCGAGCCTTGCTGGTACCCACAACCCGAGAGACGTTAAGGCTTCGTGTTGGTCCAGGAAGGGGAAGATGTAGCAGAGCTGCACCGGCGTGACGTCAACAAGCAAAGCAGCAGGCACCATGTACACGTGACCTCTGCGTCACGGCTCTACTAATATATAAAATCACTGTAACCCCATCAATAAACGCTTTTCACTGTTCGACTACCGGCCTGCTTACAACTGGGATAGCCCATTTTTCTTAAGGAGGGGTAAGATGGTTGAGGAATCCTTGTAGGTGTTGGCGATGATATTTACGTATGTTTCAAGTATTCACTGACTATGTAATGCCTCTAGAACTGCTGGTACCTCTTCCGAGTCAAAAAACTTTTCATAGTCCATGAAAGCTATATAGAGAGGCCCGTTACATTCAGTGTATTTCTATTTTCTATGTCATTGTGGTTGCTAATGATAGTGTCTGACTGATCTTTCACTGCATGCATTATAGTCCTTTCTATATCAAGTTTCCTCATAGTTGCTTTGATGCTGCCACCATTTTTTATTGGTGCTTATACCTCTTTGTGATCATAGTTCCCTATTACCAGACTTTGCTTTTTGTAATCAGCTTTGGCAGCTCAGCAAATTCCATGTTATCTCTTGAGTTAGTTATTTTCATCTGTCATCATTTCTTTATTAAGTCTTCGTTGGTTTGGTGAACATGGAAGACACTAAAGCCAGAAACACAAGGAACAAGTTTGAAATAAATTTTGGACATTGACTTATAATGGTGGCTGACACCAGTTACATGCCAAACTTGTTTACTGTGTTTATTTGAACTGCTCATTGTGTTTGGGGGCTCACCGACACAATATATGGTCATGGCCCCCATCAACATCACAACTGAACTGTTTCAACACGGCAAGCTCACTACCTTGTCAATGCTTGTTGAGACATTATTGGCAACAAAAATAAACTGCTTGCACTTTTACTACAAGTTGTCTCAAAAGCCAAGAAAAACAATGTTTGCAACAACATAAAAATGCAACTTAATTAAGATATACATAGAGGAAGGAGCCTTTTTGAAAAATTGGACATTAGAATTATGACCTAGAACAGGACAAGATCACCAGAATAGCCCTTTTTTGAAACTGAAAATGAATGAAATGTTGCTATTGCTGCATACTGTAAGATGATGTAGGATGTCTGGCTCTTCAAAAGCTATTGACAAGAAAATTTTACAACTAGCAGCCTCGTGTATTCGCCAAGATCGTACCAGTAGTGTCTACTGCTTATTTATAACAAATTCAGCCAAATTGAAATTATGTTGCAGTTGGCCTTTAATGAGTGTATTTTCACACACACACACACACACACACGCACGCACAGTTAAACCTGGGTGGATATAATGAAATTCACAAATCCTTGAAAACTTTTGCTATATATCTAGTTTCAGCATGAAAATTCGAAAATGAAACACGCAAATGAAACAGAGGGGCAACTGAAGCAGTCTTGG
The DNA here is from genome assembly GCA_013339685.2 of Hyalomma asiaticum. Lineage (NCBI taxonomy): Eukaryota > Metazoa > Arthropoda > Arachnida > Ixodida > Ixodidae > Hyalomma > Hyalomma asiaticum. The sequence goes on from CM023481.1 coordinate 205,503,116, forward strand.
GCAGTAACTAGTTACTGGTAATGTGTTACCAGTAACTAGTTACTTTTTTCAGTAATAAATGTAACTGGTTACTTTTAATTTAGTGGAACTTGTAACTGTAACATTTACTTTTCACACAGTAACTGTAACTGGAAATACCGTTACAGTTACTTCCTTTTCCCAAAAAATATCCAGCAGCAACGCTCCTTAAAAGCACGCCTGGGCAGTAGCGCGATACAAGAAAGATTACACCATCTCCCGCTAAAGGGGACCATGAGGCGATGCGAAGCAGCACGGGGGGTGCACAACGCGTTTGCATCAGTTTGACGCTAGCAGACGCTGCCTGCGTCAGCGTTGTCTCTCGAGGGCGAGGGCGCGTTCTCGTTCCTTGCGAGCTGGGAAAGCGCTCATCGAAGATTTCCGTCAGGCGGCAGCTGTGGGCGCTGCGGCGAGCGCGCGGCAGGCGAGGGAGAGAGTGACGTCAATGCGCACTGCGAGGGGAGCGTGACGTCAACGCGCAGCTGCGGCGTGACCTACTTGGCACCGCTCCAACAGCTGCGGCGAGAGGAGCGCGTTGCGGCGCGTTCGTACAGACGGAGGGACAGCGTTACACAGGCTAGTCAAAGAGCTGCTTCTCATCTAATATCACGATGCTGCTCATAAATACTTTTCACATCTGTATCTCTGTATTGAGATACACTTACAAAATGTATTAGTATCTCACTAGTGGTGTACTTTTACGATGTATCGCTTCTGTCGCAATGCTGTGCAGGACACGGACATCTCTTCGCTTCTTTTTTCCTCGGAAATGGGCTGATGTGTTCCCATGGTGCAAGTGAAGTGTTTTTTCTACGAAGCCAAGCAAAGCACTGCCAGTCGGTGACACAAAAGGGCAGTGAAGGGTTCTCACTGTCCCCATGCAGAGGGAGGTGTGCGACATGGCCATATTCGCGACTCCATCTAAATGCTCGCCACCTAGCGGACGCTCCTGGAACCAGCCGATCCAAGGTCGACCTCGAAGCGCGGTATGGTATCGCATTGCCGCGGGTTGTAAAACAGCTCTATAGTTCCTTAATCGACGCCATGCCGCCTCGAAGCAGCCCGAAAAAGAAAGAATCCTCATCAAGAGACTTTTGTTGCGTGCCTCAGTGCGTTTCATCGCGATGCAAAGACAGCAAAACGTCGTTTCATCGGTTCCCCAAAGAAGCAGACGACGCTTCGCGCAGAGCAAAATGGATTAGGAACTTGCGCATCGGCAAGAAGGTGACGGGAACTATGCTAGTTTGCTCCAGGCACTTCACTCACGACGATTTCTTCCTCCCCGGTGAGTACACACATAGTGTGTGCGCGCGTTTATTATCATGCGCGCTTTTCGAAGAGCCGGAGTGTAGTTAAGTTTAGGCAAGCGCGTGAACGAAATAGCGACATTGTTTATCTGGTAACGTTTTCTGAGCATGCCTATGCTCAGCTTGAACCGCGGTAACATTATTGCTGACGTACTTTTGCCCGCATGCATTGTAGTAGGTAGATATAAAGCGAGCGTTTGCCTTCTTTCGCCGCCTTCGTCCGATGCGCGCGCTGCGCCTCGTAATTTGTTTGGTGGTTATGGAGGTAATGTGTGATCGTTCAACGTAACGCGTTTGCATTTCGAGCTCATCTGGTGACCAATTCAGGATTTATTGCGCTCGTTCCAACTTTTCAGCCCTCGACCTGTTCACCGCGCCTCTAAGTTTGTCTTCCGGCACCGCGCATAGAACTGCCCTCTTTTAACGCGTTTATAAGTGACGCATTTGTACTCAATGGAGCAACGCCGCACACAAGTGCTTGCATCTTTCGGAGAGGCTGCTACGCATGAACACCATACCTGCCTTCTCCAACTTCAGGCTCGCTGGAAAGGCTCTATATCCTCAAGAAAATCTGATGTGGGTCTCCGAACAAGTGCGACGTTTGAACGCACAGCGCAATTATTTCCGCTGTTTCACCGCTCAAATCTTTCAGACCGATTAATATCAGGTGTTCGGCAGCAAGAACTCTTTCGCATTCGACGAAGCATCATGATTCGAACCCACACTCAAGAAACTTTAGCACAGCGCCAAGCGGAAGCACGGCCGTGACCCTGGATATAGAAGCCATCTTTGTTTTTCTCAGCAATGTTGCCAGATGAACCACTTTTTTCTGGAGTTGCGAATGGTCGGACTAAGTTACGAAAGACGCAGTTGTTCAGAGGCCGTTGCAGCATCCTTAATTTTTTTCATGTGGCCAGCCATTTCTTCATGACAACCCGTGCAGAAGCCGCCCAGAAACAGACGCTTTGCGATGCCTCGAGCACGTTCAGTTCTCAAAGCAGCGGTACTTTCAAAAAGCACTTCCCCAAATGACGACCACAATGTGGCTCGAACGGGCTTATCCTCTGTGTCACATCTCAGGATGATCTGTTATTTCATTTACGAGAGTGCGGCAGTCTTTTGTGGTACCAGGTTGTCTCAATGGATCTTGTAAATAAATTTCCGACAATCAATAAAAATGTTACAGCAAAATGGGGCGCGCACACAACGATTGCTGGTGTTGGGCTTTTGAGTGAGCTGCTGCCAAGAAAGCACACGAAGGAACGAAACCTGTCCGTATGCTCTTATCCAGAATTGATGCAGCCCAACTCTTAAGCAGGGTAGCACGCAATATGACACTGCAGCAGTGGCACACACCTGGCTTCATGCATCATCACCTACATTCTCTCCATCTATCACTGCAGCTGCGGCTTTTTCAGGGTTTTTCCCGACTTAAAGAGACATTGTCGTGCCGTTTGCGACAGGGCATCGCCATTCACCCGTTCATATTCTTTTAAGCTCAAAATGGCTAAAAGCACCGAGTGCAGCAATTGCACTGTGGAGGAGGCTATCGAGCACCTCCTGTGTCACTGCCCAACATATGACCATGAAAGAATGCAACTCTGCGCAAGACTGCGAAAGATAACCAGCAACATTTTCACCGTTGAAATGTTGAAATGATCTTAGGTCCATGGCGCTGTGCATCTCGGCGGAGGCAAGCAACAAAAGCGTTGCTGCATTTTCTAAATGCTACTGGGCTAATTAACCGTCTCTGAAAATGGACAAAGAACCCTTATAATGTCAGCGACACAGCAGCATTTTTTTATTAGTCTTTTTTTTCTCTATCTTCCAGAACTCCCCCCCCCCTCTTCCCCAGTGCAGGGTAGCCTACCGGGCTCAGCCCAGATTAACCTCCCTACCTTTCCTATTCCTTTCACCTCCTCCTCCTTCAGTGAGCCCCTTTTCGTTCCTTTTATCTGGCATTTTACCATGAGCGATTTTGACTGACCGCATGCCTTCATACCTTCCTATTAAGAAACTGTATAATTTGGTTTGCCATGTATTACTAAGTAACAACGTTACTTTTTAACAGTAACTGTAACAAGTTACCTTTCTAAACTCAGTAACTGTAACTACAACACAGTTACTTTTTTGGCTTAGGTAACTGTAACTGTAACACTGTTACTTTTTACCGGTAATGTGCCCATGTCTGAATTGAAGGTATACCCCCCCCCCCCCTAGCCAAGAAAACATTTATTTCACAGTAAAAACTCGGCAGGCATTGATCGAATCAACCTCCTAAGACTTGTCACCATCACCATGATGTCGCACACTTTTCAGTAGCGACTTATCCGACTTCTCTTCGGTAGGGATGGTAGGGACAAAATCAAGCTTTTAAAAAAAGAGGGAAAAATTATTAAGAAATCCCACAAAACTGCACACAATCCAGGGCTGCTCTATTCACGTGCAAGGAAAGCCAAGCTCCTGTGTGACGGGCGGGCCATTCACCTGTTGAAGCACTCGTCCTTGCAACCATACACCTAAGTGACTGAGTGCGCTAATGCAGGAGCCAGCTCACACGCTTATGCACAGTGTGGGAAAAAAAAAAAAAGAAGCGAACGCGAACGCGAACGGCATGATGATCAATAAAAAAAGACACGGAAAGCTATAGTACTGAGTGGCAGCGCTGCCGGCGTGCAAGCCGCTGGGAACACAATACGAGGTTTCGAGCGAGGAAGAAAAGACACAGCAGCAGCGGCAAGAATCGCATCGCCGACTCAGGTGACGCAGGGGAGCTGAGAAGGAAGTGCGGCCTAAGCAGGCAAGCATCCTCCCACCTTGTGTTTCGCTGGCAGCATTCTGTGGAGGCAAGGTTGCCAGCAATGACTGCATGCACACCATTCGGGATGATAAGGCTTCATGCCCCACTGTTGGCAGGGTAGCTGCGGGAGTGGATCCGGCCACTGCTCATGCTAAAATTTAATATTTGGGGCAAATTACTAGGTTGTTGGTAGGGGGAATTCAATATATAAAGGGCGTCTCCCGCTGCCACTTTGTTATATTGAGGAATTCTTTATATCGAGGTTCGTCATAGCCAGGTTTAACCGTGTGTGCATATGTACACATCTCTGTGTGTGTGTGTGTATATATATATATATATATATATATATATATATATATATATATATATATATATATATATATATGCAGCCCCACACAGGAAACATTTACATTAACCTGCAATGCTGCATTTAACAGTAATGACGTGAAACAATGTTCACTATAAAACTAATAAAAGCACAAGGAACATCTGTTTTTCATCCTCTGCAAGTTAACAGACTTCTGTGTTGAACAATGTTGACATACCTTTCGCAACTTTACAATTTTCCTCTTAATAGCATGCTCATTCAGCAGATCAGCCTCCGTGATGTACAGGACAGCACTGTCACTTGATGGATAGAAATCAATCATTCCAAGGTGGTCTGAAACTACTGTTTGAAGCAAGCCTGTGAGAGAAAAGAGACTGGTTACTTTTGCACTGCAAGCTTCGTATATTGCAATTAAAATTTGTACAGAAACTACCAGTTATTGTCAGTACTTCTAAAGAGTTATTTCTTTTGCCAAGAAAATGATGCACTTTGACAGCAGATATTTGTTGCAGTGGAGATAGTGGAGATATGCATGTAGCATTTGTTGTTTTACTGTGCAATGCCACAGAGAACAAGGCGATTAACCAGCACACCTACAAAGTTAGTATAGACAGCTATGGCATATAAGCCAATTCATCTGTGTGTGCTGTCTCCAGTGGTGCAAGAGCTGATATGGAAAGTGGGTGCTTCTCTTCTCTCCTGTCATGGAGCTTGTTGCAGCTGCACAAGGAAGCAGAGTGGATGGGGAAGAAAAGAGTCTTTCTTTAGGGCCAAACTGCAATACGTGCCGTCCCGTCTGCAGCTTAACCATGCCTTCAGAATGCCCCACTGCAGCGCTTAATCTATAAAGCAAAGCTCTCACACAACATGCACATGCCAAAGAGCTAAATAGTGTTTCCCAGTGCACCCTTTGTATTAGCACCTTTTTATCATCAGTGAAAGTCTAACTGCCATCAACCAAAAACCATAGAAATGAGCGAACGAGTCAAGGAAAACTAACAACTTTTATATAAAGTTCTTATAAACAAGAGACTCACAGCTCAGCAATAATATTCAAAGTATTTTCAATGACCATTGGTGATGCAGTAGTGGTAATGTCCCATGTCAGGGAAAACAAGGTATTTTAGCACCATTAGTTCCAAGGACATCATGGCATTTAAAGGAAATATTTGTCACTAGAGGGACAATATTCATACCTCTAGGAGTCAATGTATGCTTTAGCAAACACAAACTGCACCAGTTATGCAAAGAATGCATCCTGAAGTATCATGCTGTTCTAAAAAAAAAGAAAAAAAAAACAATGTGAACCTTCCTTCATCTCTCTATCCCACTTTGTAGGTGTGGTCTTACTGAGTAAATTACTCTGGCCATTCCTAATGTGCTGAAATAGACAACAAATAAGCTGTCAGCCACAGCTCTAGTGATGGCACCAATGTTTCAGGATATCTGTTTGTCAGCCATTGTCTGTAGTTTCCCCTGTGAAGACAAAGGAGGGAGAGGAGGAGGAGGAAAGAATGTTTGGAAAAGAGAGGAAGTTTGTTTTGGAGTGCACAGTAACTGTCTCTCAACTGAGGACACCACAACGAAAACGTTCAAGGGGGAAAGGTAGTGGAATAAGGGAATGGAAAGGACAGGCCACCTTCTCAAGATAGATCACCCACACAACCGAGTGCCAGGAAGGGGGTACCTCTCTCCTCATCAAAAACTGGTGGTGCCCATAGTTCACCAATGCACCAGGAAGGGAAGAAGAGGGAAAAGAAGAAAAATAGGGGAAGTAGGGAAGCAATAAAAGGAGAATGAGGAGGAGGAAAGAACAAGGAGTAGATAGAGAAATAGTAGAAGAGTATAAAATAAGAAAAAGAATGGGAGGGAGAGCACAAGGGGAACAAGAAAAAAAGAGAGGGGAAGGAAGAGGACTAGAAAGAGAAAAAGAAGAGAATAACGGAAGGAGGAGGAGGTAGAAGAGGATAAAGAGGTGGAAGAGAAGGAAAGCAAGGAGGAGGTGGAGGTGAAAGAGATGAAGATGATAGAGGTGGAGGAGGAAGAAGCAAAGAAGGTAGTAAGGAGGAGTAGAAGAAGACCAAGAATGAAGTATGAGAAAGCAGTCCAGCTTACACTGCGACTGTGCTGCATGCTCTTCACAGGCCTTGAGCTTTTCGAATGATGTGTGCGCAGAAATCCTTAAGTGAACCAGGTATGTATCACATTCTCTGTGTACACCTACCATCAACATGCTTTGTTTGACAAGCATCATATATAAACTTCAACCTTGTGATACTCAATTACGAGCAGCAAGGCTTTGCTCCCTTAGTGTGGTACTGCTGCTATGTTATCAAATCACAAGCTTTGCATCATCTAACTTTCAATAAAGCAATGGATCTGTGTTTGTTTGTATGTCTATGCACATGCATGTGGAACAACAAGGAGGTATCAACTTAAACATTAATAATTACTTGCAGCACTTTCTGCCAATGAGAGTTGTTTGATGCCTAATGGGAAAGTCACTCAACAATTTTAAAATGAAATTCACTTTAAAGGGACACTAAAGTGAAAAACAATTTTTCTCGTAAGAGTAGGTTAGCTTTTCATAATACTAAAAACACCAATTTTGCGGGGAGAAGACCCTCAGTAAGCTAGGAAACGTGCAAAAAGAAAATACGGGTGGTGATGCTACAATGAACTTCCAGTACTAAAACGCGTGATATCACAGATATTTCACGGTGTCTGCTAAGTCTTAGATAACTATTTATCGGTTAGAAAGATCTACATTTTGTTCCAAGGAAGCCAGAGACTGAAAGGGAATGCCTACTGCTCGGAACATTTTTTTTGGTTGCGGTAAAAATGAGAAGATAATTCTTTACATTGATGGAAACGAGCATGCTTGTACCCATAAAAAAAACAATACTATTTTTAAGAAGAAATGACTGGCGGCGCCATCCTCGGTAATGAGTGTAAATCTCCAAATGTAATGAAAATAAAAAAAAAGATACCCATGCAGATTCAATTATCCTCCTTGAGAGTCAAAATTTATTACTTACAACTGTATTTGACGTGTACCTGGCACCGTTCTTTCATGACGGAGAGTAACATTCATCTTTAAATTAATATTGCAAAAACCCAGTAACCATCGTTGCTGGCGTCCCTACACATACAGAATGGGCAACCATGAAGATCGAAAAACATAATCTGAAAAATTTCTGCCGACTTTCCAACGAAGCCACTGCAATGGTGTGCACTCTATAGCAATTAAAAAAAAAAAATCTATGGAGGATGGTTGATGGTCCCTTTACCATAGGGAGTTTCGTAACATTTGATAGAGTGAATATTAAAAAAAAAGGCCTTGTGACGTCATTGGATTCCAAAGTTCTGGCACGAATTTCAATACCAAATCTTTCACATTCGTTTTCTCTGCAATATTGAACATAAAATGTTGAAATTAAGAATATTTAAGCTCCCAGAATATAAGTTATTCCTCTAAACCACTTTAGCTTCTACTTCAATGGAATGTTTTATACGTAGTTTTTTATTATGTGTCACATCGCTACATTTGAACTTTCCCTGATGAACACAAGTCTTCCTGAAATGTTGGCTACAGTGCCATTCACTATTCGATGATTTTTAATCAATCTTTCTATTTCGCAATTCTTGTCCACCAAAAAAATTTTTTTTTTCGTCTGATTTCATGGCTTATTGCAACTGTACTATTGGTGCCGATAGCTCTTATGCGGTTCTTACTTTTCAAACAGATGTTGCCTACACTGGGTGTTTCAGAAAATGTGTCCACAAATCTTACCAATATGGAAAAGCAAATATTTGTGCACTTTTTGCTGAAGAGTTTTGTTCGTGGTGGCATGGGCGCTGTAAAATGTGTAGGAGTGAAAATTTGAACAGTAATTAAGAAAGTATCTATTAAGAGAGAGCATGTCTGACAGCTCACTGCAGGGACACGGGTTAAAGGAAATTAGTCCTGCACCTTTGTCTATATAGTTTGTTTTTTTGGATTATTTGAAGCAATTTACAGCAGTATGGCTGATCGACCCTAAGCATAAAATGTTTTTTGAACAGTGGAGCAGTTGGCAGATCTTGTAAGTTTCCCCTGTACTTTTCAAAAGAGTGCACTATTTTCTTTTGCGTAGTAATGAGTTTATGGTAATTTCTTTGCAATGTCATTCCCCAGATTATTATGCCATAGGTGACCTTAGAATGAAATAGCGCATAGTACGCACTTATTTTTAACCTCATTGGAATTAAGTGTATTGTTTTGTAAAAGCAACCACTTATGCTCACTAATGCCATAGCAAGGTGATCCACATGCGTGCTCCAGTTTAATCCTTACTGAAACCACACACCAAGAAACCTTTGTTCCCATACGCGTACAATACAGTTGCTTTCAAATTTAAAACTTATTTCGTTTATAGATTTATTTACAGGTCGGAATATCAAATAGATTTTTTTCTTCGTGTTCAAATGCACCTTTATTTGCTTTAACCAATTTGAAAGATGCCTTAAGTAATTATTCATACTGGCTACAAGTGATATAAAATTGTCTGATTAAAATAATACATTCGTATCATTGGCATACAAAATAACTTCCAGGGGAATCGGATATTTCAACAATATCATCTATGTAGGCAAGAAACAACAGTGGACCCAATATAGACCCTTGGGTGTCTCCTTAATTTAACTTTTTCTTTGTGGACATTGTGCTGTTAATTTGTACAAATTGATAGCAGTCTTTTAGGTTACTTTTGAAGAGCTGCAGCATGACTCCACACACTCCATACCTTGACAGCTTATTAATTATTAGTATTTGGAATGGTATGGAGTCAAGTGCTTTTTGAAGAATGGAAATTATTTACACAGGGAATCAATATCCACTGTAATATTTATAAAAAGGTTTATAATTTCTACAGATCGATGAGATCTGGCTACTTGCACCCAGGAAACCAAACCGAGTGGGAAACAGTGCAGCTACTGCTACCTTCAGTAGTGGCTTGCGTGACACAGTTGTTCCCCTAGCATTGCCGAGCGACGATGAGTAAATGCCATTATTAAAGGGACCCTGAAACGGTTTTCATAATTTTGTGCAAACATGGTGATCCGGTAGAGCGAGTCATTAGGATCATTAGAGGACAGATTTCAATGCTCTGTGTAAAGTGTGTAATTTACAACAAAGTTTTGAACACGCGCATCGCAAAAGATCGCAGCGGCTCGACAAAAGGCGCTTTCAGATGCCCCCGCCATTGAATGATGGATGGGGAGGCCGCTGATTGGCCCCTAACAAGTGACATGCACATAATTTTCCCAACCTAACTGCGAACAATGTGGTCCTACAACGTGCTCCTTCGTTTCAGCTAGCGGTATCGTCGTGGCATCTGGCGGTATACATAAGTCGCCGGCGCTCTATTACAAAGGCTAGCACTGCTGAGGCCGGCGACCTCAGTAAAGATATCGAGGCGCTATGTCGCTACGGAGAGCTCGGCAGAGCGGCTGACGTGGGAGGCGCAGTCGTCGCTAGCGCTCACTCCGCAGCTAATCGAGTTGAGGAGGAACAGCAGTGGTAAGGAATAAAGCGACATAAAGAAGCGCATAGCTGCCTTAGCGCATGGTGCTTCGCTTTATTTATGGTGTGAATGATTTCACAATTGTGTTGCCTAATCAGTGACGCAATGTCACAAAAATGTATCAGGGACCCTTTAAAGTGGTGATTTTGATCACTTTGTTGCTGTGCCTGATCGTGCTTGCATGCTCATAGTCACATGGCAATGCGAGGGGAACAACTGCAGAGTATGTTAGCCACTAGACCACCGTGGCGGGGTGAAAAGCTGCAGTGACAGGGTCAAGCAAAATATAGTGTCCCCTAACAAATGTGAGTGTTTGGCCTTGTTGGTATGGCATATATTAAAGAGGTCCACATAGTTCCTACAGCACAAGTAGATTAAGAACTAAATGTCTCATCTATCCTTTCTTTCTTCTTCATGGACTTAGGATAAACAAATGTTTTTAAAAAACAATGTTCTTCTCTGCTAAGACACAGTGAAATATATATCTCCAAGGCTGGTGCTACATGGAAAGGTATTTTTTACTCAAAGGCTACAGAAAGGTGATTGCAAAGATATGTTTATACAAATACACATTAGAAAGAAAAAAACTGGTAAAGACACAAATCCCAAAGTTGTTATGCACTGGTTGGTTCAATAGCTAATCTGAATTTATTTTTCCTCATTCTTACTGACATAAAGATAAGCAAAATAAAGTGCTTAAATTTTTTTACACTTCAACAGCTATTGCCATGAAGAGGCACTGTGTAGTGAGGAGGCTGTGCAATCTACTCAGCACCTCTACAGAGAAGAGTGTGAAATGTTTGGTGCCTATTGAAAGGGGCCCTGAAACCATATTTTACTAAGTTTTGCATCGAAACGGGTTCTTTGTATTGTCTTCAGGTAAATGCAAAAAGAACTTTCGAGATCAATGCAGGCAAATGCAAGTTATTCAACTTACAAGTTCAAAATAAAAGCAGACGACAGATATCGGCATCCCGAGACGTGCACACTGCTTCCAATCAAAACGCGGCTTACATCTTGCAGAACCGGAACTGTGCTGCCCTCTGTGGCCTTCCTACAACAACCACCAGTGCTCCTTGTGTCAGTTACAAGCAAAATGAAATTGTAATGCACAAATTTGTACCTTTTAGTAGCTTTAGCAAACATAAAGAACATTCTGAATTTGAAATTTCTTATATTTGTAAGCATGTGTGATGCACATTTTTATTCCTATTGTTCCCAGCCAATCAGACCCAGCAGCAAAGTCAGCATGGTGATGTCATATCCGCTCGGAAAAACTGTTGATGTATGGCGCTGTATGGAAACAGATTTCAGGTACAAATTAAAATTTGATATGGTTCGATTTCGCCACTTTTACTGTTGTTTCGGTCATGATCAAGTCCCACACCAAAGCAAAGGTACAATAAAATCAACGTGCATAAAATGCGTTTGACGGCCCTTTGAAATAAAATGTATAGATTCAATAAAAACAAGCTGGAAACTCCACTAAATAGTTTGCTGCACAATGTCATCTGTGGCTGCGGGAGCTAGATGAAGATTTACTTCTGTAGTGTGTGGAGCACGCACATGTGCTAGCAGATAATGACGCGCAAGAGTGCAAGATCAATTACAAACAGGAGGTGCTATCCACACAGCCACATAAAAATAAGAACAGGCTGGAGTGCACACTGTAGGCATTCCCAAATAATGACCTGCAAACTACCACTGCACCTAAATCAGAAAGTGCGGGGTGGAAACTAACATGTGGGGCAGAAACTTTGAGCATGACAAAGAAATCTGAGAAGAAATTAAGGACTCACAGCATGCAATGGAACAAAATGTAATTGGTGTCAATGAGAAGCCGAAGGTAGTTGCCCTGACAAAGACAAGTCCACTTGTCGAAACATTGGCTCTAGAAACATTCCCTGTTCATTTTTTTCAACAATATGTTCATAAATAAGAGATGGAGAGAGAGCCAAGATGGTAAGGCAACAAACAGGTGCAGCTTATGTTGCAGCTGATAATAAGAAAAAAAGAAATGAACCTGGTCAGACCATGTAGCACATAAGACAGATAATTGGTAGTCAGTAAGTGCAATGGAATGGATACCAAGGAATGGGAAGTGCAGCTGAGGATGGCAGAGATTTCGGTGGGCCACTTACAGGAGTACTGATAAGATTTTGCAGTGGGGCAAAATACACATTTTTTGTTTTCTAGTTGTGCATCATTAATGCTCTCCACACACAGAAACCAGGAAACGCGTACAAGGTATGTTGGTTTGATTTTAAAGTTTTAGTCGCCAAGCATTGCAAGCCAGCCCCAGCACAATGGACATTACGATGACGTATGAATACAGTCTCTTAAAAATCGCCAAAATTTCTGTCAAAGTCACTGGACAACCATGAAATCACCGTTGTTTACGTGCCCGACGTGTAATTGGCCACAGTCAACGGAGTTGCAGCAACCCTATCACGAATTGCTGTCCCTAAGCAGCTGACCGTACACGTACGTCCAACTGTGCTGACACGTCACTAAGAAACCGCCACCTTGAAATAGAAACTGAAAGTATGCTTTTAAGGGAGCCGTAATAAAAATGTATTCATTGCGTTGCGAGGCATCACGACACTCTTTTTGAGGTTCTCCACGCCAGTGCTTTTATTTACAGCAACAATACGAGAATGTCGAAAATTCGTGCCAGTACTCCTTTAAGAAATTTGCATGTATCAAATGGAATTGGCTTGTGCAAGACAGTGTAAATTGGAAATCATTGAGAGGGGCCTTCATCTTGCTATGGACATTAGAAAAGTAAAGGCTGATCATGAAGCACTGCAACAGCTATTCCTGCGCTGCACAGAGACCAGTAAATTTCCCATCAACCTATTGCTCATTTCTGCCATCATGGATAGGCTGAGAATGACCACAGATTTACTGTTGAAGAACTCACGCGGAACCTAGAGAATGTGGCACACCAGCACAGACATTGCCTGATGCGCCACAGAGCCTGCATTAGTGATGTATACCGGTGAAGCAAGAGCAGCAAACTATGGAGCAGAGCTAGCTCACAAGTGATGAGCAAACACGAAAGCACATGGTGCAGGAAGTGCCATGGTAATGGCAGCAAAGGTGCACACTACAGAGAATACTGGTTTTATGCGGAGATTTCGATAACAGCAATGGCACACTTGTGTAAAATGATCTTTGAACTAACCGTAGCAGTTGTGGTTTGTTCAAGTGCAATGGAAATCAACGTGTGTCATTATAACAAAGTTTCTACTTTCTTTTTATCCCCCTGCAATTTTGCATTGATCGGTCACTCAGGAGGTACCTCATATCCTCTGTGACTCTCAAGGAGTATAGAATCCATAGAAGCATTTACACATCGTATTCCCTGTGCGCATACTCATTCTTCCGTCGATAACATCGCTGCGTGGAGGTCTGTTTCCTTCTGCCTGGTTTGGATTTCGGCACTGTTCGAGCACGGTGAAGTGTGCACAAGCAAACGGTGCATGAGGCTGAAATTGCGACGAGCAACAAAGCATGCATGGCTCTTACGCACGTGTGAAATATCTTCACGCACGTGTGAAATATATTTTTCTTTGTTTACTTTTTGTTCGCAATGTGTCAACGTTACGTAGAGGAAACATCGCGTGAAAAGAATGGTGGCGAAAGCTCACTCTTCAATGCGGTATGCAGCTCGCTGCCAGCCCATCTTTCAGCAATCACAACATGACCAACGGGTACACGGACGTCTCTCCGAATAACGTTACAAGTCAGCTGTGAAATCTGTCCACATATACTTGTGTTCATGCCGAAAACAACAAAGGTTGGCCTTTTAAAGCCACGAGTACATTCAGCCAAGCGTGTTGCTGCAGACAAAACTGCGGAGATTCCCGCGCGTCAACCAAGTTCCATGCCATGTAGTATGTGCGCAGATGACACGGCCACAGGCCGTAACTTATATGTGTTAAGTTGCGCCATCTCTAAAATATTAGCGCATACCAGTGAGCCTTTTTTGCCCCAAACAATGGCCTCCGAGGTTTGTGCGAAATCTTGGAGGCTGTAATTTTTTTTCTCTCTCTTTTTTTAAAGAGCTTTGGTTGTACACATCTTACGAAAAACCGGCAGAACTACAACATAAGCTGATTCATGTTATTTAATTGTGTTTGTATTTGTGCTATTTAGAGACAGCAGCTCTTCAAATCGACACCCATAAGGACAGCAACCTAGAAACTTGAGGTATGCTCTGTAAACAATAAATAAATAGAAATTATAGGTAATGAGGGATGCATTTTTCAATTTTATTTTAAGATCACTATGCCACGAGTTTGGCCGTCTTTCGCTCTGGTTCCGAGTTCTGCGAACCGCGACGCTCGTGATATATACGTGCTCGTGGAGCTGCACACAGGAATCACTCTAACTGAATGGAACTTTTTTTTTTTTTTACTTCTTTCGGGAAACGCGAACGCACGGCCGGGAAACGCCAACGTACACCACTACGCGGCCTTCGTACTTTCTCTACAGCATTGCGCGTGCGCGAACCGCCGTGTACTGCTGGCTGCGCCCTCAGTTGCAGACGAGTTGCAGCTCGCGAGCCGTCGTCCGCTCAGGGCTAAGATGGCGACCACGACGTCGTCATACACTCGCACGGGCGTGCTTGAAGTGTACGCCAAACAGCAGTGGCACAAAGTGCTGGCGACGCTAGAAGAGGACCATCTCAGTTTGTGCCTAGACGAGAGCTACGAAGTGCCACCGATCACTAATAACGGCACGCTTTCGGATAGCGAACCAAGCGACATCCCGGAGAGCATCGCCAACACCAAGCGGGTCGTCCGAGTAGTTAAGCAGGACAACAACGGTCTCGGCATCAGCATAAAAGGCGGCAAAGAGAACAAGATGCCAATACTTATAAGCAAGATCTTCAAAGGCATGGCAGCAGACACAACGGAACAACTTTATGTAGGAGACGCCATCCTGTCGGTCAACGGGGAAGATCTGAGGGACGCAACGCACGACGAAGCGGTCAGGGCCCTCAAGCGTGCCGGCAAGGTTGTTGACTTAGAAGGTGAGCAGAGTAGTAGCATTCGTTGTCGGCAGCTATTGCTTAGTGACACGCACGACAGCGTCGGGGATTGTCTTGCCGCAACTCTCGTATTATGGTAGCGGTGCGCTTGGAGGGGGCGTGTGGCTTGTTTGGCTTCTGCGAAGACAGCGGAGACCCCAAACGTCGGCGCCACGCCTGGTGCGCCGTGATTTGCGCGCACTCGTATTGCCCGTTTTAATATACTTGACACACCGTGTATTTGAATACTTGACACACCGTGTATGTGTATTTGAATCCACAGGCGTGCGCTGTGGATTACCGTGCTTTTTTTTTTTTCTGGTTCTGCCATGTGTGCCGGCTGGTCGTCACGAAGTCGCGATCGTTCGTTCATTACTATGCATGGTTAAATAATCAACGCGTGTATCTTCAGATCACATTTTTAACACTGTTTGACAGATTCAGTTGTTCGTCAATTTAATCAACGGTTTGCTTTACAGTCGACAGCGCTTGCGGTTCACAGCTGCGTGATCACCCTTGTAATCGCTTGGCCGATCGTAATTGTAAATGCACATTTTGAGCATTGATTACTTGAGGTTTCCCCGTTCCAGTGCAAGTTGCTAAACG
The DNA here is from genome assembly GCA_013339685.2 of Hyalomma asiaticum. Taxonomy (NCBI): domain Eukaryota; kingdom Metazoa; phylum Arthropoda; class Arachnida; order Ixodida; family Ixodidae; genus Hyalomma; species Hyalomma asiaticum. The sequence goes on from CM023481.1 coordinate 205,518,777, forward strand.
ATTATATGTGTGTAACCAGGGTCAGTGTCAGTTTCGAACTGATATGGGTGTGTCATGTTGGCGTCGCCTTAGCTAATTCCTTTAGTTTAGTGCTTATGACAAAAACAAGACCTGCACTTGAAGAAAGCGTCTGATAAACATTTTCTCTTGTTCTTGTCGTGAGCAGCAGAAACAGACGGTTATCTCACGCGAGAGATGGAACAAAAAAGTGAGAGGAGGAAACGAGGTGCGCAATTTTCTCAAGAGAAGCCGTGCTTGTCGTTTATATGGCAAGGATAGGTTGTGACATATTTATTTCCCATTTATTTTTTTTTCTTTTCCTTACACGAATGCTTTGGGCGATCGATGGGCTGTTTTCCACCCACTATTTTTTTTAAAGTGTTGTGTAATATGTGACAGTCAGGTTTTGATATATCCTAAAAAACAAGTAGAAACTAAAATGCCGAGAAACACTCTGCCAGCAAGCCTGTGTAAGAGAGGAAAAGTGCGCTTTTAAATAGCCGATATTGCAGAAAATGTGGATATTTGCCTAAATTGCATTCATTGTGAAGCTGTTGACAATCACCAGTATTAGTAGTGTATTGAAGCAGCTGGCACGAATGCAGTGTCAATGAATGCTTGCCGAAGCAGAAAGAAAAAGAAACTAGGATCATTGCATAAGATGGTACCAGATTGACCCATCAGGAAGCATTTCTAAAGGATTAATAACTCGTGGTGAACATGTCGCTGGCGTACATGCCACCAGGAGTCCAGAGCTACTCAATCACATACATAACTACAAGGTCAAATTTGCGAAAGATGAAGCCTGTCATGTAGGATCGGATGTCAATGCTTAAAATTTTTACACATCTACTGTGTAGGAAAAATAAGACATATTCCATTGTAAATGCTGTAATCATTATGTTATGGAAGCTTCAGTGTCTTATTGTAATAACTTAATGTCTAATATAAAAACTATATATATGTAGTGCTTTGGAATTGAAACGTGATGCCCTGAGTGCATGGCGGCAGGGCACTTTCTGCGCCACCATTCAGTGTCGGGTGATCATGGATAGTTCCATTGCAGTTACAAAAGCTTTTACCCTCATCATCCAAAACATAAGCGTCATGTCCTCAGCACATCACTAGCCCAGCAGTTGTGTGCTATTTTCAACCAGTCATGCTATTTACAATTAACCAGAGATTCGCATCTTTTTACCGTGCCTAAATTCTGTTTTGATTTATGGAAAGTGAAACTGTGCCATTTTTGCTTGGTTGGAGGATGCCATGATTGCATTGGTATTGTGTACTGCGTTGTCAAGTTTCATCTAGTTCCATGTGGAGGTGAAATAGTCATTTCTTATCTCTCCATAGATCCATAGTTACATATGCTTTCAGTCAAGCTTAGTACCCATCTTCTTGCTTGTGTGGCTCTGGTGACTGTGTGGTTATTGAGTTATTTCTTATCTCCCCATGGATACACAATTACATATGCTTCCACTAAGCATCCAATCAAGCTTAGTACCCATCTTCTTGCTATATCATTGTCTCTGGTGACCCTGTGGTTGTTGCTTATTTGTTTGCTGACAATTTTGCATTTATGTGGTATTCCATATCTCCTACTTAAAATGAAAAGGGGGGGAATTGATCAACGGGGGTCATTTCTTTGGAACACACAACCTAATGAAGCCAAGAAAAACTTGGGGGCAGTTTAAATAAGTCTGCCTCGGTGTTCCTTGGCCTCATTATTTGTTTGCTTCATAAGGTTCTGTCTTCTGCATATCTGGTTACCTTATTTTCCTGTGTATAAGATGCACCACCTATATTTATGACTTTTGCGGGAAACAGTGGTATATAAGATGCACCACTTTACCTCATTCAGCACGGTGAAATGTAACTATGCACACTATTATACTCATCACGAAATGTCATAATTATGCAAGGGACTGAACTTCCTCAGGTATAATACTAGAAGCTGCAACTTCTAGTAGTAGAAGACTTCAAACTCATGCTGTCTGAAGGCACAGAAAACTGGTATTTGTTGCTTTTGCTTGAAGCCACCGAAGGCCAGTTTCTTAGGCGCATTATCTGTAGTTGTGCCGCTTTGGCAGTGGGCATCACTGGGTTGTGCTCACGGCCTCCTGATAACTGTGTGCAAGGTTGTAAGCACATGGGAACACAACGTTGGCGGTGCTTTTCGGCAGACACATGAACAAGGATTATGTCACATCATAGAGTTTCTCACAATTATATGCATTGCACCAACCAAAACATGAGCACACAAAAGAGAAATGGCAACTGGAAGCCAGAAGCCGTAATTGCTACTGGACTGCCTAGACTTCTCATACAGAAAGTGATGATGACGTAGTACTTTCGTTTTCATAACTCATAGTTCTTGAGCTCCAAAACACAACGAGATATGGTAGTGCCCCTTTGTTATCCATTGCATAATTTCAGTGAATTTAAAGCTTTAAGACAAATCTTGAACAGCTGAACAGTATGCGCGACAACGGTGGTGTTTACCACACCCGCCGCACTGTTCTAACAGCAAATGGCTGATGTGCAAGGCAAGACACACACACCTTTACATTATATAACCAAGATTAAGTTTTTTTTTGCAAACGCTGTCGTGCATAGTTCATGGTACTTTAGAATAAAATATAGACATACTGATCATGCAAGTGTGTGTGATTTTTTGCATATGTAAGATGCACGAGCAAAAATTTTGGAAAAATGCCCTGCCTTATACATTGGAAAATACAGTATGTTTAAGTCTTTGGTTTGTCCCTGTATTCCATGGATTCTTTGTAAACATTACCATCGCATATATAGACAATGCCACACAAAAATAGAAGTTGCATGAACTTGCAAAAATAAAAGTTGCATGTTCACTTTCCTATCAATGTCGAGCTCATTTATCAAAGTCCAAGCATTTATGCAGCAAAGGGCATGACTGTAGCGCTGCATATTAACTTCCTCTTTTGTGGCACACTGAATTGCTTATTTCAGGTAATTATTACTGATATTTTGATCAATGGTATATAGTAGCATCACATACACATGTGGTACTTGAGCACCATGCAGCTTCAGATAATGGTATAAACATATCATGGGTCATGAAGTCAATCTCTTATTATGTGCATAAAGACAACATGTGCATTTATATTTAAAAAAATGGTGAAAGACCATGTCTGGCCTGTATGAAATGAAGCACCACTGGCCTTTCCTTTCATTCATGTACGACTGCACTGCAAAAACACTGTTGTGCTATATCCCGGCCTCTTGTTTTGCATGGATAGCTGTGACGTGAAAAAGTGCTGACATAAAATGTCTTAATTTTCATTTTTAAAGTAATTAAAGGTTGTGAGTCATCAAAACTGAAGAAAAACTGGCCTTATAGTTAATTTAGTTTGCTTTGAGGCATGCCAGTATATTTTTCTGGTGTTTAGATATTGTGGAAGCTTCTTTAATACAAAAGAAAAAGAGCTGGAAATATGTCATTATTAAAGTGAAAGGATATGCTTCCTTTCTTCACTAAGCAATGATATCTTCCTCCTCCCCAATGACTTTACTATCTTGCAAATAGTGTCATTTGCCATGTTTCTTCTTGTTGAAACTATTGGCACCTTACACACAATACAGGACAGACACTAGACTTTCTAAACCTATTGCACGTTCTTAGAATGCTGTAGTTCATAACCCTGGGGCATGCATGCTCATTTCTACATCACAGCAGATAATGCAGAGAAAAAGCAAATGAACAAACAAAAATGTAGATGCAAAGAACCACAGCATTCTGCCACAACCACCGATAGCCATTTTTGACAGTGAGCAATGTGCACCGTTCACGTGTGGCCTCACGCCATTATTTTTGATATCTGAAACATATTAACACATTGTTAGCATGACAGTGCACTTCATTGTCAACAGCACTGAATCCTTATGGATTCCTACGAAAAATACAACAGGGAACTCTGGCACATGCGTCTGTGGGAATTCCAAGCGAGGCATTTCAGCCAGTGTGGGAACGATGGGTAGCGCATGATTGGTCTAATTTTTGTTCTTCTGGCTTCATTTGGCTTTGTGATTGAAAACAGTCATTTGCAACAAAATATTACACTATAAATTCGATGTTTTACCATATTATACATGTGTCTGTACAATTACACATACAATTGCTCAGAAGTTAATATAATGTGATACTAGTGCCATTGTTGCCTTCTCTACAAACAGCTTTATTTAGCAGCTTTATTTAACAGAATATGTGATATTGCAAATACCAGATATTAATCGTGTTTGAACGTAAACTCAATTTTTATTACTAGTACATAGTTCATTAGTATTTTGAAGTATGTGAAAGCTCAGGTGAACCTTTTAGTATGTGCACTGAATCATCACTCTCTTCTCTAAGTGCAGGATAAGTGCTCCACTGCGTTTTTTACAAAGTACAGCGTCAGGTGCTCTGTAATGCCACATGGGAAGGGCCGCAGTTATGAGATGCTTTGGAAGCGCATCAGGAGTGATCTGTAGATCTGCTTTCTGGCCCCTCAGTGTCGGCCAGACATGATAGTTTAGGCATGTTTCTTTGGCATTGACCAGGTAGCACGCAAGAAATACTGTGTGGGCTATAGCAAGGGTCTCAAGCTCACGTCATCTAGCGGACCACGTTTGCAAAATTTAGACATGTAACGGCCGGGATAGTAAGAAAGGTTAGAGCAGAAGCTGGAAGGGGGGATGGAGTTGCCTCCCCCCCCCCCCTGTATTTCACATATGGGTCAGTTCTGTAGGGGATCTGGAAATACGTTGATGGATCTAGAAATATATTGATACATATCTTCAGAATGACTATAACTGTACAACTACGGAATCGCCTGATGAGCCCAAAACATTCCTAAACAAACCCACCCATTGGTCTTGCCCATGAAGCTTTTTTTGTGGTCGTGGGTTGAAGCCTCATGAACATACTTGGGAAACTACTAAAAGGTAGGTAGTACATGGGGTGGAAACAGTCATGTGTGGGCCGAGCCGCTAGCGAAGGGCCTGCAGGCTGCATGTGGCCCGCATGCCGCAGACCCGTGGGCTATTGGCCTTGACATCGAACACAGTCGGCACAGTGGACGAAACTCCCAAGTGTGGATAGCTCCTCTCGTTGTCTGCTAGCCACTGCGCTTTTACATGCGCGCGTACGTTACACACAACCTCGAATATGCTTTTTTCCCAGAGCCGGTGCAGTGCTCAGTATTTTCATGTATTTTTATCTAAGCATAAATGTATTGGTTATAGTATTAATTGGCTTTGTGCTGCAGTCTTTGCTCTTTCTCAAAATCACCTGAGTGCCCGTGTCGTGAGCGTGCTATGTCATCGTCGCACATCCGGTTTGGCACAGTTATTTCAGTTTGGCGGCTGCTGTGCATTTCAGGTATACGGCAAAGTGCACTTAGCGTCCTTCTGAATAAGTCATAGGAAAATATCAAGGCATAGATGCAGTACTGCAGTGATATCGTCTCGTGAAATGCGATTGTGAGCATGATGGAAAACAGAAGACGTTTTTATTTGTAAGAACACATTTTTTTTATGTGAATAAAAAATAAACCTTCACTTGTCACGGTCACGCAAGTAATAATGTGAAGAAAGCGATGCAATGAGTATTAAAATGTTTACTTAATATAGGCGTGTGTCAAATATCGTGATAGTACTCAAACGGCGTATACAGTCACGTAGCTTGACTAACTGAGCCAGTTAACTTCCTTGTGTTTCATGGAACATGACATGCAAGGCATTGAAACGCAGGTATGCGTGTAACTGATGCAGCGGTGTACACAAGCTGCTACTGCAACTCAATGCGCAGTAACAGTCCTTTTTTGTTGTTGTTGTTGTTGCAGGCAATCGTGAAAAATGAGCAGGAACTCAATACTAAACTCTTTCAGTCGCGCAACAGCAATGTCTACATTGTAGACAGTAGAGAACTTAAGTATGGTGAAAGAGAAATAGACGGAGAGAACCGCCGAGGAAGTCAAACTGTGAGGCTGTGTGATGTCAGTGCCCGGTTGAATGGCATATCACGCTTCCTTCACGTGAAATAAAAACGTTTTGCGTCGTACTTCCTGCACTGATATGAGATTGAAGGATATTTGACTGCAATTACTGCTTTTATTTAGCTAACAACTGCCTCGAACCGCTCACAACAGAGAGCCGCTCTGTACATTTCAATGCGCGCAGGCGAACACCTATCCACACTCACGCGGTGACGGTGCTGCCATCTACATGTCGATCTCGAGGCCAATATCAACAGCTTGCCACAGCATTTTTCTGTGCATCTTTTTTGATGCACAAAAGGAAAATGCAAGAAAAGCACGCCACTGAGTTTCGTGAAATGTGATGGAAATATCTTAAAGGGACACTAAAAACCAATATGATTTTTCTCCCATCGGGAAATTACTCTTTCTCAAAACACCGTTCTCACAGCCGGAAGGCGCTTGGTAAGCGAGAAAACGCACGACAAAATTACGGGTGGCGACGCCGCCTTGGGGTTCCCGCACCAACATGATGTGATGTCATAGGTTTTGAACGCGCCCGCTAGGGTGCACGTAATTATTCGCTGATAAATTTGAGTTGCATTGGGTCCGTAGGTAGCCAGGGAGCTAAAGGGGTTATGAAACGTTTACCGAAATTTTTTTACCGATTGTGTAATCGGAATTCTGGACCTCCAAACTATAATATACATTGCTTCGTTGCACTGTCTGCGTTTATTTACAGCGTTAGAAACACGGCTTTGATTTCACCAGCTTGTGCTCCCCTCAACTCTGCAGTTGTCATGTTATAGTAGGATACAACTTAAAGAAAAAAAAAAAACAGCAGTTGGCAACAAGGGCCGACGGACCGCAAGCGTCGTTGTTGCTCCGCCAGCCAATCGCAGAAGCAAAGGAAATCGTCGTCATTCGACCTTTTCATAATGGCGCCGTGTTTGTTTCCGGTACCTGCGGAGCGTTTGCTGTTCTCGAGTCCTTTCATCGGTATAAGCCATGATGTTTTCGAGAAGCATGGACAAAAATGTGTGGAGTCTCGGCGTTTCCACCTGCAAAAGGGCGCGGTACAGTTCATTTCACTTCCAAGCTCGTTTTACGCGTGAAACTTTACTGAACTCAGTTGATAAACTCGGGTGCTGGCGTTTGTGGCGGGCCGCGTTTTTGCTATGCGAACGCGTGATTTCCGCTCAATAAAGAATTATGCTTTCCATGTTCCACTCCAATAAACGAATTAATTAATAAAAAATTATGCACATATCTATTATTGTTGCCGCCCTAGCTTTATTTTGCTAACACGGAAAGTTTAAAAAAAGAACTATTTGAAGCTTCGCGGAGGTACATTGGCTGGTGGTTATGAGGGCGTGGGAGGGGCTTCACTGCAGACTTGAGTTGTATCCGACTATAGTCGCCACTACAGAATCCGAGATTCGAGCTTTCTCGGAGGCCAAGGAGAAGAAAACCATGCACCAGCCTTGCTGCCGTACGGCGCCACACGGGGTCCAACTATTTCCTTCATTTATAGCTTTCATATAAATGTTATTTTAAAGCGAACGAAAATTAACGATATGTTTAGTTTTTAAACTCTTGAGGTGACGCCACTGAATAGTGCCTGCGCCGGCCTGTGGTGTCGCGTGGTTGTTTAAGGAGCACAAGAAAGCTAGTACTTAAAACGCGTGTTATTAAATGTAGACGGAATATTGCGCTGAAATATTTCGGAATCAGCATGTGGAATGCGTCTCGAAGCAGTGAGAATTAGAACCAGGTAGTTCCATATTTTTTTCACGACGCCTTTAAAGGGGCCCTGCGACACAAATTGAGCAGGCCGTTTTTATCACTGATTCTAGAACTGTTGCACGCGGGGATGTCGCAGAGAGAGTAGAAACCCCGAAAGCAAAGTGGCTATAATTTTATTTCAGCGAACAAACCGCCCAAAATCGCCTCCCGTTTGAACTGAGGCGACACACAACGGATATTTTTCTTACAGGAAGTGACATGGAGTGACGACACTGGCGGGGCCAGGCGGGGCGTTCTGATTGGCTTGACGCTCCAAGGGGCTAGTTAAACACGTGTGGTGTCTGCTTGGTCACGCTTTTCAGTACCAAAATATACTAAAATAGTTTTTATGCTTCGTAAGAAAGAAAGGAAGTATCTGACATTACTTGCAAAACGACACTAGGCGCGCTGTACAATGGTTTGCGCGTCCATATGGCACGTCTGGAAAGGTTTTCCTGGAAAGGTTTTCCTAGTTTTCTCTAGGAAAACCTAGTTCCCTAGGTTTTCCTAGAGGCTGGAAAGGTTTTCCTAGTGTCGGGAACGGGCGCCCTTTCCCTAAGCGCAGGTGAAACCAGTTTGGGTGCTCGGCGAGGGGGTAGATGGGGGCGCTGCTGCTCTCAGGCGGGTGTGTGCCGAAGCAGCCAAAGGAATGCAGACCAAAGTCGCCAGTCTGCTGTAGCACGTGTGTCGGCAGTGTTTACCTCATTACCGCAGTATTTTTACGTTGATGCCTCAGTGTCACGACCTGATGCGATGCAGCGTGCTGGACTTCTGTGACAAGGCCTTCGGAAAAAGAGAGGACTGTGTTTTGTTCCTTGTAAAGGCGGTTACAAGTCAACAGAAAAGGTTTCGTTGTTCCGCGCTGCGTCTGGCCCTGTTCGCCTGAAAGAATGGGCCAGGAATATCAAGAGGGACGACAAGGTGCTCACGGAATCCTGCGTTGTGTGTTCTGGACACTTCAGCGGCAATAAACAACCGAAAATACCAACCATGTATATCCAATCAAGCTAACGAAATGAGCCATTTATTTTACGTACTGTTCCTAATAGCACCATTGCTTTCAAGTTCGCAGACTCGCTGAAGACGGGCGGGTCACTGCCCTGTCGAAGTGGTTATCGCGGTGTGGGACCAATTCGCGCTTGTGGCAACGCTTGCACGCGGCACCGCTCATTTTCTCGAGATTCTATCCATACAACGTAATATTTTGCAACATATTACTGCCTTCGCTTCGCTTTCTACGATGAATTCACGCGAGCCGACGAACACTCGCTCAAGCTCGACGCGAACCTGCTTGAACCGAGCGACGCCATCGTTGTTTTGAGGGCGAGGAAAACGTGGAACTGACAGCAGAAACCAGAAAACTAGAAACAGCAAAAAACGAAATTCGATTGCAAGGCAATCTTCTAAATTACCATGAAATAATCTTTAACATCAAAAGAAAAAAAATTAGGTGACATGTCTCATGTTGCGCTATGTATCGTGCAAAAGTTAGCGTTCGTGGACTACATGCGGGAGCGTAGCAAAAATGTGCGCACTTCGGCTCCATGCCTTCGCTGTTGCCACAGAAAGTTGTGCCATGCTGAGAAACCTCGCCTATAGCGTCGACCATGCATGAAGAAGTGCTCCGTGCGCGAGCCGCCGATAAAGCAGACGTCAAAAGCATATCGCATGGGCACAGCAAATTCCGTATGCGCATGCCGTGGAGTACGCACTGCTGCCGCTGGTGCACAAAAATGTTGTTCTGCCACAGCTTGCCCGTTTCGTTTACGTTCTGGGTCAGTTGTCCGTCACTGTAGAGGAAATCTAGACTGGGAAGACAAGGGAATTAGAATAGACGGAGAATATCTCAGCAATTTAAGATTTGCAGACGACAATGTACTCTTTAGCAATGACGGAGGCGAACTACAAAACATGATTGATGACCTAAACAGGGAAAGTATTAAATTGGGTTAAAAATGAATAGGCAAAAGACCAAAGTTATGCTCAATAGCCTAGCTAAGGAACAGGAATTTAAAATCAACAATGAACCCTTACAATGTGTAAGCGAATACGTATACCTGGGACAGTTAATAACAGGAACTCCTAACTATGAAAAAGAAATTCTCCGTAGAATAAGGATGGGCTGGAGCGCATTCGGAAGGCATTACGAAATCATGACTGGAAACTTACCGCTCTCACTAAAGCGAAAAGTATTCAATCACTGCATTCTCCCAGTACTAACGTACGGTGCAGAAACGTGGAGGATAAGGAAAAAACTAGAGATGAAACTAAGGAGCGCGCAACGTGCAATGGAAAGAAAAATGATAGGGGTAACGCTAAGAGATAAAAAACGAGTAGAATGGATCAGAGAACAGACAGGAGTAGCCGATATTATTATATCAATTAAAAGAAAGATGTGGACCTGGGCAGGACATGTCATGAGGAGGAAAGATAACAGATGGACTGTAAGAGCGACGGAATGGATACCGAGAGAGGGAAAACGCAACGGAGGCTAGATTAGATGGTTAGATGGAGCGATGAAATTAAAAAGTTTGCGGGCGTAAAGTGGAACCAACTCGCTCAGGATAGGGTGGATTGGAGGGAGAGGCCTTCGTCCTGCAGTGGACCTAAACAGGCTGATGATGATGATGATGATGATGATGGTACACTGGCATTCACGGACGCCGATGATTTATAGTGAGTGCATTTTAGGTTCGCGCGTGCGCCATGTTTCCTTCCTCGCCTATAATGCCAAGAACGGGCGAACGTATATATGCTATACATTTATGCGCGCGCACGCCTTTGATTCGTAAAGAGGCCTTCGAGATGTACGCGCTGCCCACAATGCATGCACAGCGTGTTCACGCGCGCCACATGTACACAAAATATATGTCGCGTTGAGACCTCCCGTGGATGAATCTCCCGCTGTGCATTTGTGCGAGTTCGCTCGTTTATTCCAACGTATTCTCGTCGTCGTTGCAACTTACACGTATGCTACAAAAGAGCGACGGTCGCCCGTTGTTGTCACTCCCATCGTCTCTTCGACAAAGTGTGCACTGAACATGACTGTAGCAGGCGTTGGAGATCACTGCAGTGTGAATACGTGTTGGGCCGGCTTTTTTGAACTTCGATTTTGTTGCGTAGTGTTGCCCCGTAACTCTTTCTTTCCACTATCAGCAACGCGCGCTAGCAAATGCAGGCGCGCCGTGCTTCCCTGCACCCCAAATATGACACCCGTCTTTTTTTTTTCTTTGTGACTTTTATGCTTTAATGAAATGGAATCGTAAATTACCTAACGTGACGTATTAGCGTTTTAATTGCATTTCAAAATCTCCCCCACACCAAAAATTATACTAAGTTGTGTGTGGGGGAGGACTTATGGCTCCCCACCGTGGTGGAGCGCCATAAGATCACGTGTGCTCAAAATTTCTGTGGAGTTGAGAGCACCGCTATATGAATACGGTATACAATACGGAATACTTCAGGAACATGGCTACAGTATCAGGGTGCGACGTTTAGTAAAGGGCGACGTCAAGTGCCGGCGCTGCCTGAGGTTACGGCCATTTTGCGATTTTTTTTTTCTTTTTGGTAACTGGGGCGTAGCGCTGTGATAGTTAACACTGGCCCGTCTACACTTGGAGTCGGCCGTAGCAAGGTCGTCACCGAAATGTCCCGATCGGGTCCCGAGAATAATGAGTGAAACGCCTGTTGAGACGATCACATGCGAGGAAAAAAAAAAAGCAAGCAAACAAACAAAAAAAAAAAACCAGGAGGTGGCGTCACGTGATTACGCTAGCCTCGGCAAGCCAAGCTCCTCTGTCACCCGCCGGCAGTGCCCGTCGGGTATGATTAGGCTCCACATGGTTGCCGTAGAGCTTGACGTTGTTTTGAAGCGATGGTAACCTTTAGTGGCGCTTGACTGTGTATCATTCTACCGCTTGCGTACCATGTGACCGGGGCCCATTTCCCAGGCTTCTCTCCTTTAAAATTTTTATGACTAGGCTTGCAGATTGTCACGTGACGCGCTCTCCTGTTCTTTTTTTTCTTTCCTCCATGAGCGATCACGTGAGCGATCGTTGTCACAGACATAATTTATATTGCCATAAAGCTTTTGCCACTCTAGGTGGAGAAAATATTTGCCTGCCATAAATAAACGAGACTGGAAGCAGTTGCCCCTTTTTCCTTTACGCTGTGCAAAAATGACGCTTCGCGCGGAAGAAAATTGAGCGCTCCGCCTGTCCTACAAGTAACTGTTGTCGACATCCAGATGGAGATGTGAGGGCGCTGATAGAATCAAGGAAGTGCACGCGAGCACAAAGATTGCGAGTTCAAGCAACGTTCTTTAACATACACTCATGTCGTCATGCTTGTAGCATGGAAAGAAAGAAATCTTCGTAGGTGGCATCAATCGCTGCCGTGAACATTGCGTGGAAGTTGCCACTAAAAGAGGGAAAGGAAAATACTAGCGCGTTTCTACCACCGTTGAGGCAGCCGGAGAACGTTTCGGGAGCTCTGGCAGTGTCGCGCCGAGCATTCCTATCGGCAGGGCTAATGCCTGCTCGGGCTGCTTCTTTCTTCTTTTTTAATTTCTATCATTAGAACGCGTGGCCCGAATGTTGTTTGTCGCTATTAACCTTTCGAGCTTCGCTCTCGCTTGCTTTTGCGCGCGACGGATTATTTTTAGTCGAGATGGGTGCGAGCGAAGCGGTGGCTCGGCGGGACAGTTCGCTTCAGCACGGACCGCGAGGTTGTCCTGTGTGACGAATGGTGATCGGCAAGCTCGATGTCCACGCGTCTGTTCAGCTGTATACACCTGCGCGCGCCCGCGTGCACGTTGTCGGTTGCCGCACGGCGAGCACACGCAGCTGCGCATGCTTTCCAAGGATCGAGGTTGGCCCGCTTCTTTACCGGGAAATGAATGGCTACTGTGGGCAGCTGCGCTGGAGGCGAAAAAGAGATGCTTATGCGGGTTAGGAGCTTCGAGTTACGGCTGTATGGAGTTCCTCGTAATCATGCGGTGAAGTGAATGTTACTCGGAGACAGTGTCGTTAATGAATTAAAAACTTAGCGATCACCCAACTAGGTCGTTAAGGAAGGACGAATACGCAACTGCATGAAATGATCGGAAGAGCTGTGACATCGAAATAGCGTGGTGGAAGTGTCAGCGGTACGCGTTTTCAGCGTGCACTGCTTATAACTCCGTAAAACAAAGGAAAAAAGTGCGAGGCTGATGAACTACATGAGCCGAAAGGAAAGAAATTTTTTTTTAATGGAAATATTCGGCCCCATGAAAAAAACAAGGTGAAATTCGTAATTACTGCGGCCGTGCTTCCTATGGCAGCAGTGCGAAGCTAATGCTGCTCTCATTTTACGGAACTTTTGACGGTAAAAACTCGGGACAAGTCTAATGACACAGGGGCCACGTGCACCATGCGTTCATGTTGGTTTTGTAGTCCCTCAAGTGCTCGCGACATTGTACTCCTGAGCGCGAGAACGCGCCTGTGCTTTTCGGCCGGAGACAGAAGGCCTCGAGATCGACATGCAGGTGGCAGCACTGTCACCGCGTGAGTGTGGATAGGCGTTCGCCGGCGCGCATTGAAATGTACAGTCAACCACAAAAGTTTGCGGACCACGCTAGCGCGTGGCCAACAGCGTCTTAGCGACACTTCCGCCACGTCACCTGCGTTCGACAGCAGCGCTACGTTCAAGAAGCATCCCTCCTTAAATATAGGCCTGTCTGTTTTCGAACTGTGCACAAACATTTTTCACCTTTCTCTCTTTCCCACTACACACTCTTTGGCAGCCGTAGTCACGAGTTTACATCTTGATAGCCCTTCGCGAAACTGATATCTCTTCATCCGCACTCCAATCGGTGCAGGCCGTGACGGCTGTGAATCCGCTATCGAGTCAGATATGTGACGCCCTTACCGATGACGAGTGCAGCACGTCGAAACAAAAAACTAACAGTGCGGTTCGTGGCACTGAAAAATTGACATGCTAGCGAGTAGTAAGAAGACGCATTTCCGGCGGGGGTGTCAGGTCGCCGACAGGCGGCGTACTGCTAGATGGCGCGGAAAGTCAGACTGGCACGCGCTCGCGTGGTCCGCAAACTTTTGTGGTTGACTGTACACAGCGGCACTCTGTTGTGTGACAATGTGGCTTTTTTGGCTAGTTGGTTCCTTGCAGGAAGTGGTGTCATAGCGCGAGCAGACAAGGACGAGAAAGACACAACAGGACAAGCGCTAACTTTCAACTGTATGTTTATTACCAGAAACAACAGTATTTGTAGACCAACACACAATACCGTGCTGTGTGTTGTACAAGAATGCAGATACATGTACGCGAGAAATTGTTGAAGCCGCGTACATCACCCGCACACTAACATGCTCTACGACTTCTCCTTTGGACATCTCGTGTTTAAAGCAAGTTAAAATTGGGCTGATTAATATTAATCATTTATCTAAACTCATTAAAAATAGTCTGGCATGTTCAAGGCCGTCAAAACGACAGTGAAGAATACTAAGACGGTTGCATCATCGTAACATACACGTGGATATTTTTAAAGCTTGGCGCCAGCTAAACGAAATAACCTATATGTAATACTCACTCGTTAGGAGCCCATCATGCCTTCCGCACATTCTTGAATCCATTACCTCCAATTTAGTCAGCGCCACAGAGGGGCAGCTGACGCAGCTATTGCTGGGCTTTGCTATCAGGGCACTCTTAAGAAAAGGTAGGGCTATATACTTACTAACTTTGAGGTAGTAAATGCTTTTCACAACATTGACTACCTAAGTATAGTAACTACAGCTATGTAAAGGACAAGGTATTAACTTTACTATGGCAATCTTTTATAGGGCTTATTATGATTCGGTTTATATTTGCTGTTTACGTTGCCATATCAAGACGACTGTATTGCAAAAGAATAAGATCAAATAAAATGAGCGGTAAGGCTTTGTCTGGTGACACTGATTGGTGCTGGCTAATTACGTTGTGCTACACCAATTAACGTCGCTAATTACTTCATGTGATTAACCCTGTGAATACCCTGCACATAGAAATGTTCAGGTGACAGCTTAGAATAGAAACATGTTCGAACCAGAAACGACAGCACACACTACCGCATACAGAAGATCAAAGCTTCTACGCGACACATGCCGTAACAGCAACGTTAACGCTATTTATGACCATACTTAAGGACGCTCACGTTGTGCCGGTGAGAAGCAGTTGATTCGAACAAGTAATCAATCTTTTGGATCGAGATTCTTGTATTTTTTCTGTTTCCGTGTACGTATGCAACTACTTTGCATGGGACTCTTATTCCAACATAATCAAATCAATTATAGTTTGTCTAAACTCTGCGTACACCTATCACATGACAGCCTAATATACTACTGCCAAGCTTTTACTAACCTGTTACGGACGAATGTAGTGACAGTCGCTGTCCCTGACATTTACGACCTCTAGCATACTTGTAAAGTAGTAAACAAAAAAAAATGTAACGGTGCCAAAATGGTTGTAACCGTTCCCGTTACTAGCTTTTCTACTACCTTATTTTTAAGAATAGACATTTTTAGTTTAGCGCGTTAGCGTGATAGCGGGGCTATGGGAATAGCGTTACCGTACCGCAAACATTCGTTGCAGAAACGAGCTTTAGTTGATCGGAGAAGCGTTTACGGCCCGATAGCTGTGATTGTGGCGCCATCTAGCGAAGGATACATGCGTTAAAAAAGGTAAAAATAAATAAGCTTGAAATGCTCACGTACACTTCCGCGTACAGCGGAATTCTAACTTTTCGAGAATAAAGAGAAATAAATACATACGAACCAAGCGCCAAGAGCATAAACTGACATGTTGCAGAAATGTAAACAGATGCTGTCTCGCTAGGCTTAGCAACGTTCGAAATGGGAAGCGATCTCGAAAATTCGGCTAAGTTATCCCTAATACTGCATCGTCGAAAAGGCAAGCGAAGCCATTTTGCACAGTCATTTGCTGCGAACGAAGTGAATCCTGCCACAGCAACGCTAAATTCAGATCGAAGCGGGCGTCCGAAACCGCCGCCATGTTTTACGTGAACTACGATAACCACGCAAACACGGTAACGTTAAACCGTGGGCACGGTAAACGGTATCGGCCGTTTACGGTACTGCGCATGCGCACTTCCATCCCGCTATTCCGATAACTACGCTATTACGCTAAGCCCGATAAACTAAAAATGTCTAATGTAGGGCTTTTTTTCTACACTGGCTACATCAGTGTAGCTATAGTGTAGAAAGTTGCCATTTCTTTTATTCCGTGCAGAAAAGGTGTATCTCCGCCCACCTTCACGAAGCCATCTTTTGTAGCAGAAGTGTAGCACGAGAACTACACCTTCCACACTGAAGTTTCGATGAGCGTAGACACGTGCAGGCAGCAGACGACGGATAGACAAACAGGCTTTGAAAAAGTGCGGCGCCATTTTGTCTTGTAGACGTGCGTATGAGGTGACGACAGTAGAGTTTTGGAGAGGACGACGGCGAAGTAAAAGAAGGTGTCGTGTTTTCCAGGGAGTTAACAATTCTTGCTCGGGGATGGAGTGTGTGTGTACAAGCTGTTTAGGCCTTCTCGCGGTGAGGCTGTCTTTGCGTACTGCTGAAAACTCGTCACTTTCGGTGTTTGGGCAAGGACATACATGCAGCCAGTGGATGTAAATTTAGACGAAGTATGGACGAAGTGTGAAGCCGGGTACTTTCGAAGAAGACGACGCGAAAGGCGCGTAATTTGCCTCGATTGGCTGAAGTTCAGTCAGCCAAGTGTAGCACCATACGTCACAGCCTCTGCCCTGCACTATACGTCTGCACGATCCGGTTTCATACATCAGGTTCAAAGGTGCCAAAGCTAGTGCTCTTATTTACACTGTGTACTTCTGCGACCAAAAAGTAGTGCGTTGCTTGCGGTGAGCAAAAAAAGACTTAAGTGCCTCGCAATACATTTCTCGTCAGCTTGGCAGAACACGCTGTTTTTTTTTTTCTGTGGAAACATTTTAAATATACGAGTTTGTATTTTATGTTTGTCGGAGCGATACGCCTCTCCTTTTTTTGTTTCTTTACGAACTAGTCGACTTGCGTATAGCCTCCACATTGTTGCACCGGATGTGTGAAATTGGGTATGTTGTAAGTAAAAAAAAAAGAAAGAAAGAGCCTTAATCAGTGTTGTGGTTCTAAATTTTACGTGCATCTAAGAAAGTTCGCAATATTTGAAAAAAAAAAAAATACCGCGGGACTATACGCTTGCGCCTCGATGATCATGAGCGATCGATGATGCGGTCAAACCGCAGGCCTAAACAGGCCGCGAGGTCTAAAGGTGCGGCCATACCTGATGTGCTGCGCGCAAGTGCTCGCCTACTTTTTTCAAAACTCGCGCGCTTTCTTAGGAGCCCGGAAAACTTAAAACCATGACACTTATTATGAAATTGCATTATCCGGACACTATACTTAACATGCTCTACAACCTCTTCATTGAATATTTTGCGGCAACATTTAAAAAGTTGATTAATTCGTCAATAATGATTATCGGAACTCATTAAAGAAATGTCTGAGGTATTCAGGACGACAGTAAACAGTACTAAGCTGCATTCTTGAAAGACGCTGCTTATTTAATTTAATCATTATCACCATCTTGTCTACGCCCAGTGCAGCGTAAAGGCCTCTCCCATAGATCCCGATTGCGCATTAAATGTGACCACGTTATCATCGAAGACTTCTTGATCTCATCTGCCTTTCTAATTTTCTGCCGCCCGCTGCCACGCTTGCCTTATTTATAGGGATCCACTCCGTTGCCCTTAATGACTAGCAGTTACCTTGCCTTCTCAGTACATGCCTTGCACACGCCCATTTCTTGTTGATTTCTGCTAGGATGTCATTAACACGTGTATGTTCCCTGACCCATTCGCTTTCTTCTTGTGCCTTGGCTTTACGTCCATATGAAATCTCAGTCCTCGAAGTAACTTCCGTAGCGCGTTGTCGCTGTTGTTTGCTGGTGCTTGCGAAGCAAATAATCGTCAGTAATGTGTACTTGTATCTTTCGAAAGAAGGCAAGGTTTAAGAAAAATGCATGGCACTTTTTTTTTAGGGGCGATTGAAGCTCCTTAGGGCCTTGACTTGTCGTCGTCCGCGTCCGTCACGCTACAACAAACCGAAATCGAAACTGAACACCTGCTCAACGAAAAACGAAAACACCTGTGTAAAAAAAACAGACTTTATGTGTACATCAATCAAGTATGTGACAGCACAATACATGATACAAAGAATACGCCAGGGGGCGCTGCACTACAAAATCCAGATCCTCAACCGAACCACAATCACCATCATCGTCATCTGTACGAGCTCGCAAGGAACGAGAACGCGCCCTCGAGAGAGAACGCCGACGCAGGCAGCGTCTGCTATAGCGAGTTTATTGATTGAAAAAACCGACTGCTCGCGCTGCACAACCGTTCACCGACCACCCCGTATATACAGGCACTGGATCTTGACCTGCAGTGCAGTGTGGGTGGGTGATCTCTCTTTTGCGTAGTTCGCAGCGTGCGCGTTAACTAAAAGTAATCCGTAACTCGGCACGGTCTACGACGTGGGAGCGCAGGAACCTCATAAAGACCAGTAAATATACACATGCGTTTTCACTCATTTACATTCTTGAGTGGGCAACGTCACGGGTGATTTACGGTAACACCGAACGATCCCCAAGCTTCGCCCACTCGTCATGATTCACTTCGTGGAGATGCGTGTTTCTATTTTTTTTTTGTCGTGTTTTATGGACCTTTAAGTTTATTCGGACCGGCTAAATTAAGCAATTTGGCGCGTCAAAACCACGACGTGATTCAATCTTAGCCCTCCTCTATGGTACGCCAGGTATGGACTAATAACTCATTTTGTACACCCGAGATTCTGTAACCTTCACCTGAATGCTTAGCAGCGCAAGCGGACCTCCATATGACAGGCGTTAGAAAGTCCTGAAGGGGGAAAAAAATAAAGAAAACGAAAACCCCGGTGTGTTGCAGCTTGCGCGGACGGCGTCTGAGCTTCGCTGCCGCCTGTAGTGGGAAACGCCGAGACACGCGAACTTGGGCATCGGTCCAGCGGAATCCGGGGGCCGCGTTGCAAACGTAGTGGCTTCGTATACACTAGCTCATGCTGTACGCGGCACGCAGCCTTCGTGACAGGTCTGGCTGCGCGCGCAATACATGCGTCTCCATGTCGCAATACGCGGTAGTCTGCTTTTACTTTTTTTTTCTTTTTGCTACCCCCTTGCTCGACGCAGCGACGCGCGCTATTGCGCATCAGGCCACATTGTTGGACGCACCTGTTAACGGAAAGGGCGGTGTTCAGAATCGCTCCTGCAAGTATTTTTCCCGAAGAATTCGTTCGCGGCTTTAGTTTGTATTTTTCCTTGAAGTATGTGCAGTGCATTAAAACGTCAGTGAAGTAACGCACAAAGCAACATGAACTGGCGCTGACTTCCAATTGATTTATTCGACGAAAAAAAAGGAAGAAAACATGGAAAGCGATTCGTCGGCATGCAACCTGTTGTTGGAGGGCGCACAGGCACTTTCTAAAGGTAACGAGAGAAAACACACACACACACACACACACACACACACACACACACACACACACACACACACACACACCTTGGAGATCATGCAACATATGTGTGGATGCACTTTAGATCAGGCAATTCTTTCACACGTTACTGAAAAAAAGCAACCGATTACAATAACAATTACTGCGCTCTAAAGTGTAACTTATGACAATTACAGTTACAGCTTCAAAATGTCATAGAAAAATGACTCTAGAATAATCGCTTACCTCCCTACGTTACTTTTCATACATTAGACATGTTTAGTTTACCTGGCTTAGTGTAATAGCGGGCTTAGCGGAATAGCGTAATCGAAATGCGCATGCGAAGAACGACAAACGACACAGAGCGTCTCGAAAATATGGCGGTGGTTTTGGTGACCGCGTCGAACTGAATTTGACGTTGTCATTGAAGGTTCAACTTCGTTCGTGGCAAATGGCTGTGTAAAATTCCTTCTCTTAGTTTCAGGAAGCTTCGGTGACAATGCTATTGGTAACTAATTGCCCGAGTTTTCACTTCCAATTCCAGACGATGCTAGGGCAGATAGGTGAGCATTTTAAGCTTTCTTTCTTTTCACTGCTTTTGAACGCGGTTATTCGCCACGAGACGCCACATTCATAACTACTTGGCTACGGGGACGTAAACGCTATCCCGCTAAACTAATTGTCTCTTTCCGCAGCGAATGTTTGCGCTACGTTAACGCTATTCCCTAGCCCCAGCGATCACGCTAACGCTGTATGTAACTCAGGGCTGCGCAGAAGACGCAGCACAGTGGTAGCGTATAAGCTAAATTTTGCTGCGTGCTCTTGTCAATGGCTTCTTTTTTTTTCACTCTTACTGTACTCCTGCTAATCTTGTGGATCCTCTGAGACACTTGGACATCTTATCTTATAGTGTCCCGCGTACTTTGCACTGCGTATATCGCTAATTAGTGAATGTAGACGTCTTGGTTTACAGTGGGCGACCCTTGACGATTACGTGTTCCCAAAAGGGAGTGCTGCTTGACGGAACCAGGCCCGTCGAGCGCTATTAACGTTTCTGGAAGCTACTGGCCTGGCCTTTCGTTTATAGGCATATCTTGTTTTTGTTGTGTTTTGACTGTATTCGTCTGTTTCTACTTTCTTTCCTCTCTTCCCGTCAACTATTTATTTCCTTCTCCCCAAAAAGTAGGCAGGCGTTATGCCCCTCTTGGTGGCAGTTGTCAGCCTGCTCTATTTCCATCATATCCTTGTGTATATATGTTTATATATTAAATAATAATAATAATAATAATAATAATAATAATAATAATAATAATAATAATAAACATGAACATTGATAAACGACCGTGATATTGCCCAGACAATTATCGGGTGCGTTCATGTGACAGAAGACAAAGCCTTACCGTATGATCCCGCCTTTCTCATTGGCATGCTGAACCATCGCCACCAATTTCGGTTACTGTGCCGTTCTCTGCGCAGGCCTAGGAGTCTGCTGTATCTTTTGTGTTAGGGTAGCGCATATCGTATGTACACGTAGAGCATGCCATGAATATAGCGAGGCCGCCAGTAAACCTAGTATAGGAAAAATCTGACCTGCACGTACACGTATGTCTCGAGTCTCTGTCAAAAGTAATTAGTGGCACGAGCACCGAGTGACGCTGCTGTTTTGTTGTTGTCTTGCGCACCTTGCGCAGTAATTTCGGGTCACATCCGACGTCGCTTTTCAACAGTCGTAATAATGAAATCTGGAGAAAAATACGTACAAAGAACAAATGGTTACACTTCAGTTTCCTGACTGGATATATCAGAGCACAAGTCTTTTCCACTAAAGCGCCATTTAACCATAGACGCAATCAGCGAAAATAATAATAGAAAATTAAAATTATCTGTGGCTCATACCTGCATTGGATATGGGGATAGTTTACATAAAGTGGCACAAAGATCGCAGCACCACTGACGTGCGAGTGCCACTTACATACACCTCAGTCAAGCATTAGGACTGCCTATATAAGGCTTTCTTCTTTTTTTTTTTCTGTTTATTCTTCGGTGCGGTGCACCCCACCGTGTCGAGTGTCAAAGCGCAGCCTGAAATTTGATGTATGTACGTCCAGGTACCGATTTTTCCGACTTTTTCTGGTGGCCTCGCCATCTATACCGCGCCGTATTTTAAATAGGTGTTCCGCATTTATACATTTCATATGTTTTGTCCTCTGCGTTTTGTTCAGTTTCAGCAGCAGTTGTCGCTCGAAGCTAAGAGTCCGCCGCCTTCCCGTTTATCCCCGTGAAGACGTGCGATGCAGCGCTGAAGACCCTCCCTACGGACGTCGGATACAACTCCAGCCTGCAGTGAAGCGCCCCTCGCGCCCATATAACCGGCCTCTGTACATCCGCGAGGCTTCACATAGTTCCTCCTTTGAACTAGGTTGCCAAAATAAAGCGAAAGTGGCAACAATAGTGGATAGGTGCATAAATATTTGTCTTCATTCGTTTATTAAAGCGGAACATGGAAAGGAAAGGCTTTACTGCGCTGAAATCAAGCGCTTGCAATGGAAAAACCCGGCATGCCACAATCGCCGTCCCCCACCCGAGTTTTTCAACTCAGTTTAGTGAAGTTGCACCCGTAAAACGGGCTCGGAAGCGAAATCAACTGTACCGCGACCTTTTGCAGGTGGAAGCGCTGAGGCTGCACACATTTCTGTCCATGTTTCTCGAGGACATCATGGCTTATACCGTTGAAAGGACTCAAGAACAGCAAACGCTAGCAGGTATCGAAGGCAGAAACACGGCGCCATTTTGAAAAGGTCGCATGACGACGATTTCGTTTGCTTCTGTGATTGGATGGCGGAGTAACTGACGCACGCGGTCCGTCTGCCCTTGTTGCCACCCCCCCCCCCTTTTTTTTTTTTTCTTAAGGTTGTCTATAGTGGGAAATGCGGTGTTATATCGTACGAGCACTTGTGCATCAGTTCGTGATCGCGCCTGGATTCGATGTGTATCTCCGAGTCAATTGTAATTTGTAATGTTGTAACCGATTACAGGAAAGAAAAATGTGGTTGATCTCTCAGTTGTTGGAATCGGTATAACACGAAAGTGAAACCTGTCTTCGCACATAAGCGGCAGTCTGGCGAATCGAGGGGCGGGAGATGTGTTGGGTACTCTGGACATGTGAACCCTTTGCATGTCTACGCATATATTGCGGCCACCTCGACACCGTGCAGGGATCTCAGAAAGTTGCGCACAAGCAAAGCTCTCGAACGACTCCCATTTCTCCGGAGGCACTGCATCGAACGCGCCTGTGCCCCGCGCAAACTTCCCAGAAACGAGGAGCGTTCGCAAACGGTGAAACCTTCCAAGTGAAACCGAAGTATTTCCCAGCGGATCGTTTTGTGAACGCACACTTCGCTGTGCAAAAGGCGCATCATTTGCTTGTCGACGGCCTTCTTTGCGTCCTGCAGCAAAGCGCGTCACAATGCAACTGGCTATGATATGCGTCAAACCAGACAAATTATGTAGCGGCCGTAGCTGAAGCAATGCGCCGGCAGAACGCCGAAGCCTGTGCGGTGATAGAGGAATCGAAACTACTGAAACGCTAACGGCCGGCGCGCATATTAACGCGACAATTTACGACTTCGCTTCATCGTTCCTAAGTGGCGGGGGTACCATCGCTGAGAACCAAGAGTGCAGTGAAAGGGAGGTGATGTTAATTTAAGAGCAATTCTGCTTGCTAATTATACGGTTGCTTTAACCCGACTCCAATTAGATCCAAATTGTAAAGCGGTCTAGTAGACATATAAGGCCCGTCTTTTCCTCCACACTGGAAGTCTGTCGGTGGCGTGATCGGTAGCGCTTGCAACTTCTACCGCCACACCCTGGCTAGTTGTGGGTTCGAATCCCAGTGGGTGGTATTTTTTCAATCTGAGTGCGTGTTTATTTTTCCGACATCTACTTCCGTTACGGAAGTGCGTCACAGATTTCTTGGTGTACCCCGGCATAAAACACTTTCGTGTTAAAAAGTAGTTGAATTTCATGGATCGTTACTACCTAGAGAAAGTAATCGAAGCATTACAAAAAACACTTAAATGTAATCGACTACGAGCAGTGAATTGTAGAGCGTTGCGTAAGTCTGGATCAGGCCAATTTGCTATACAGCAAGGAAAAAACAACTGAAAGGGGAATAATAAAGGCATGGCACGCTTGCAAAACGGGGATTAGCTGTGTGAATACAGGCAAATGCATTTTGTTTGATCAATAATTCGTGATTTTCGACCGATGATGAGAGGTTGAGTGTTTAAAATCTTGGTTTCCGCGTTTATTTATTTATTTATTTATTTTATTTATTTATCTGCTTTTTTGCTTTGTGAGTTTTTCCCTCGTCCACTTTTTGTCGTGCTTCAATTCAAGGAGGTATTTTCAGTTTTCGTCAATACTCATTGAATAAGTGTAACCAAAGCACCAGTAATACAAGTGGCAGTATAGGTAATTAGGGTATGTTTTTTTTTCTTGTATGCGCCAGTCATTTTTGCCGCCCAGTGATCTGCATTTTGGCTGCTTTACGTCGCGCACAACGCCGCAAATACTCTCGAAAGGCTGTAAAGGGGCTGTCTGCCGCTGGGGAAATATTTTTCAGTTGTGGTTAAAATGAGATCATTCCTTACATTGACGGAAACGAGCGTGTTCGTACCCCCCTCCCCCAAGGAAAGAAAAAAAAAAAGTAATGTCGTGCTGACCGGTGCCGCCATCCTCGGCGATGAGTGTCAGTATCCAAGTGTAGCGAAAAACCAAGAAATACCGTCGCAGGTTCAAGTTGCTTAAAAGCAAATTGTATTTGACACACGTTCCTCACGGCGGAGAGTATATTTCTTCGATTTTAACACAAAAGCGTTTTATTCCGGGGTCCACCACGACTTCATACGTCACTACCGTAACGGATATGACGTAGTAAAGTAAACATGTAAGAAAAATAAAGAAACTCAGAAAAGCTTCTCTTGATGCGCGGGGAATCGAACTCACAACCCCCAGCGCCACGACGAAAGGTGCCCGGTGCGCTACCACTGCGCTAACGCCCTTTTTTTTTAAACCAGTTTATTGACACAACACAAACATAAATAGCAGGTAACATACAGTTTTTTTTTTCTTAAACAGCAATGCAGACTACTACAGTAGTCTCGATGGTGTTATTTCTTAATATTCCTTAACCAGAGGCTGAACCCTGGCTACCCAATCCGGAACAAACTCTTGATCTTTTAGTACATCAATGTACTGGCCGATGCATTCTCGAAAGAGCACACGTGCTGGCCGCCTGTCCGGGTCGCAGTGAAACCCGGCCATTCGAGCTCGCCATAAACAATGGAGGCCAAGCAGCATTATCAGGTCGAAAGGGAGCCCATCATCGTTTTCAACAGTTAAAAACCGAATTCCAATTGGATGTAGAGGCAAATCTTTCTTCAGCGTCCTTTGTAGCACATCCCAGAAATAGACCCCTTCCCAACAGTGCAAGAAAACATGATCTATTGTCTCTGGTTTTCTACAAATAAAACAATGGGATCCCCATGGCAAATAAAAACCTCGCTCTTCCAAAAAGGTCCGCACTGGCAAAGTACCAGAGTGTAACTTAAAACATGCGCGATGCTGTACGAACACGCCTTCTTGTCTCGTCTGGCTTAGCACGCGCGCATCCATGCGGCCATTGCCTGGAACGGTGCCGCCATCCAGAGGAGGCAAAGTGAATCACTTCAGCTTTACTTCGTCGCTCCTGGATGAGCGCACCATTCCAGGTGCGTTCCAAAGTCTGCCTCGAGGAACGTGTGCAGAGCTGCGCCCATAGCCGCGTTCGCAGAGCTTCGAGCGTACATGCGCCGATAGCGCAGTGGTATGGCGCCGGTCACCTTCTGTCGCGGGTGGCGTTTCCCCGCCGACCGTTCTTCGAGAGGAAAACTACTGCGTTAGGCGCCAGAGCACGGAATTGACAGTTCAATGTGGCGCAAGTAGGTATGACTGACACCTTTGTCGCGCGGCGTTTACTGTAGAGTGTGCCCAGTTATTAGATAAACTACTTCAGTTACCACAAAGGGTTGGCCGTTGGTGTTATGGAGGCGATTTGTGAACGTGGATTCATCCACGTCAAACGGTGCCGTACCAGCGAAATACCGAGAGCAATGGGCAAGTTCACCTGATGTAACAATAAACATTCAGCTGTTTGTGCGAAGAGACGTTTCACTTTGGTGTTGTACCGATTCCTTTGAAAGAGGGATCAGCCACATTCTTTAAATTAATATTGCAAAACCCCGACAACCAGTGCTGCCGGTGCCCCTGCACGTACAGTAGGGGCGACAACGAAGATAGAAAAATTATTTCAAAATTTTCTTATGGCTGCCCAGCGAAATCACTGCAAGCTTGTACACCTGGAATGGTGTGCTTTCTGTTGCGGTGAAGGACGGCAGACAGTCTTTTCAAAAGGATACTAAAGAGCAGAATGAGTTTTCGTGTTTGAGTAAATTACCCTTTCACGATACACCGACAGCCCCGCTCTTGCCGCGAGAGAGTAAATGAGAAAACGTTTAAAAATAATATGCAGGTGGCGGCGACGCCACCTTGACATTTTTGCACCAGTTCGCTGTGACGTAATAGATTTTGAAGGCTTTGCTGTAGCCCACGAAATTATTCTTTCGCTAAAAAATGAATCTAATTATGTTGTAGGGGGCCCACATATTTAATGTAGCAGTTTTTTATGAAGTTTCGTTGAGCCAGTATGGCCAGCTTACGAAGGAAACTGTAATCCGTGCATGGTTGCTCGCTTACGTTCGGGTGCCGAGTTTCGGCGCGAAATTTAAAAAAAACGAAACTTTGACTTTCATTTGTCCGTCCAATACAGAACCTACAATTGCGAAATCAATGTCAATTAAGTGCTCAAATAATAATGTCAGTCTAAACTGATCGAGTGTTTCACTTTATTAAGCCGAGAGTCGTCCTATACACTGGCGATGCCAAAACGGAAGGCACAGATACGTATGCCTCATCGAGTCGGGGTTAAAGTGTGTGTATCGAAGCGGTTTTTCTGTCAAGTGTGCGCACGGCAGTATCTGATAGAAAAACGCTTCCAGTGTAGCTGACCGCGTGCGTATACCAAAGCCCGCTGCTGTTGTATTCCTGTTTGTCGAGTGCCGCTGCGCGATAAGCAGCCCGTCAACACGGTCGCGCTCGTACGGTGCGCACTCGTCTCCTCTGATGTGTACGCGTAGACTGGAGAATTTCCGGCGACGAGGTTGTTGCGACAGCTTCGCGCTGCACTCGAGACGCCGTAGCAGTTGCAGGGCGCGAAGGCTGAACGCGGCGCTTCGCTGGCAGCTATTGGCAATGCCCGTAGACTGTCACGCCATCAAGCGGATTGGAGGAGAACCCTCCGGAGGAGGGTTAGCAGACGACAAAATGGCCGCCCTGGCCGCCGCTGCCCTGTTCGTGTGTGCTAGCCCGATTGTTAGCGCGTTGGCAAGGAAAAAGAACACGACAACCTCGAATGTTTTGTGCAGCAGTGAATAAATCTGGGCCCCGTGACGGGATAAACCTTATTCTTTCTTGCGAGACGCGAAGTTTTCGTGAAGATACATGGTGAAACTCCTCGGGCAAGCCGCGCTGCCAACGAAAGCCCACACCGTACATGTTCCAGCTCCGCGAGTTTTTTTCAAGCTACGTAGTAAGTGAGGTACTGTTGTCTAAACTTTTCCATAGAAATTCACGTTGTTTCGCTTGTACCGTTGATGTACCGCTTGTACCGATTATCCGTTGATGTTCTTTTTTTTTCATTGCACGATCGAAGCCCATAACATTGCATGCGGCGGAGTCGCGTAAGCTCGCGATCTCGCGTGTTTGATAACTATAAGCAGTATGAGGGCCTTCGTAATGGAAAGTCTCGCATTAAAATAGGGCTCTTTACCATTCAGGAAAGCACTGTTATGAATCTTTATGGTGAGTGTTCAGTCATCCGCGGGGCCGCGTTCGTCCCATATGTACTGGGACCAAGTACAGATCGACTGTGTCGCGGGGTGTCCAGCAGTCGCATTCCTTTGGAGATTAAGCGTGATTGGCCGATGGAATTCGCTTATATCCATGTTAATAAAACCCAGCTGAACGAACTTGATTCATAGTCCTGCTCAGTACATCGTCTTTTATTACCTATGCGTCGCTTTAAAGTAGCGAAACGTGCACTCGCGGCAAGCCGGGCCGCTGTGTTTCTAAACTTCACCAATTCCGTCCGAACGGCGTTATTGTTGAGAAATTCTTCGATGCTGTGAAAAGTATGCATATGCATGCTTAAATTTCGAGATTCATTTTTCTGTGTGCTGAACGAACACCCAAGAGACAACTGTGCATGGCTATGTCTGAGCAGGCCAGTTCGATTGGCATATAGCGTCGCAGTTTTTGCCAAATGCGGACATTCACGATAAGAAGGCTGCTGGCACCTGCTAATATCTTTGGCAGCTGCATCCGCGGCGTAATATCACAGGTTAGTTGTTCAAAGGCGGTTCAAACAGCTGCAACAGTGCAGTAACATCTGTAAGGAAATCTCAAGGTATAAAGTTACTAACTTCAGAAAGTAATATGGTTAAACTCTGTGGATGTGTTCACGACTAGAATGTGTATCGTGCATGTAAATTAGTACATAAAATCTGGCAGCCTTGCTTTTATTTTTTATATATGTATACATACTTTCATTTAATAAAGTCTTTACAAGAGAGCTTACTGGAAGATTGTTCTGATTACCTAGCATGAAAGCACACAAGCTTGCCTACAGCCCTTATTCAGGCACATCTATTCAAAGCTTTATCAATAAAATCATTGGCTTCTCTAAACTTATCACTTGGTTTTTGTTTTGCTTTATTTCACACAGTCTCTCAGGACAGCAGGCCTTGAAAACTGTAAAGCTGCACCATCTCCTGGCTTTTTGTAATTACTTGTATAATGTTCAAATCACTGAGTAACCAAGGAGTACAAAAGTCCTGGCTAACGATTGTAGAACACATGTGTAGTTTGGGATTCCCACAAAACTAACCATATTAACATGTTGTAAGGAATTCAAAAATGCACAGCATGGTTTATTTCCTCTGATTGTTCGTACACTTCCATACCAGCAAACGTTGCAAGCTAACCCACCTAACCTTGTACTTCACTGAAAAGTGTCCCGTCTTGTAGTATTCCACAAGTTCTCCCATGTACGTCCCCGGACTCCAAACATTTTGCCAGTCATTCGCCATTCAAACTGCACCAAACCCGACCACACCGTGTATCCTCCTCCGGGACAAACCATGGCTCATCTTCATTCTTTTTGCAAACCTCAAGAGACTGGAATGACCTCCCCAATTCAACTATGCTTCATGAGAACCCTCTTGAGATGACATCAGACTTGGTCAGTGACCGTGTATCCCCTCTTACAATGCCTGACCAGACAAACTTTCATCGAACTCTTGACTACAAGAACCCTCTTCATTTTAAACACATTGTCAAATAGCTAACCTATTTTAAATGAAGTGCACATACCCACCCTTCATGTAAAGCCCCCTCGGGGCCCTTTGAGCTATCAAAAATAAAGAATTCATTACAGTGAAGAAAAATATGAAATCACCTAACCTATTAGCATGAGTTTCTGACACTTCAGGAAATGTTATAGAAACCTTATTTACTGTGAGGATGACGTGTGCAGTTGACACCGGAGTTGACTGAAGCACTGGAGCAGCCCCAATGATGGGGACCAAATGGGAAATAAACAGGGACGACTGACATGGCAGCTTACTGTCACATTTGCTTATTACATTGGCACAGCCTACGAGGATCCTGTTCTGTGGCAGCCACAGTGCAACACCATGCCATGACGGTAGGGTTCACTGGATTTCTATCTCCATGTGCGTCATGGCTTCTGCACGAGCAAGTGCCACCGCTGATGGCTTCCTGGTTGTCCGTGCCATTATCGATAGGACAATTACCAGGATTCCATTCAGGCTTTCTCGACAATGGATCATGTGCTAGAGCCATGCTAACCTATCTGCCATCAGGGCACACCATCCATGGCCTTTTGGTCACCTAATTGCAGCCTAAGGACAACGTCCAGGCTCGTAGCTCTAAAAAAGCATGGCTAAATAGGCATCACGAACTATAGGACTCGAAAAGGCACAAGACAAATGCAGCGCTGAACTTAAAATGGAAGGTTTGTTCGGAACGTTAGTAGTAGTTTTAGAAAGACATGGCGTCATAAGTCATCAATGAGTGCAGGCCGCTGTGATGTCACAACATATAAACACTTGTCTTTTCACATAAACAGATATTATTTATAAACAAAATAGAAATTATTACATTTAGATAGAGGCAATGTCAACATAGTCTTGTAGATCTTAAAAATGTGGTGTGTATAACAAAAATAAACGCACTACAGTAAACACAGCTACGATTCATGATATGATAACATGCTGCATAATGAAACCTTGAGTACAAAATAGATATCACAGTAAATAATGTGAGACGCAGGATAACGTTTTCATTTGTGTAATGTGTGTATGATAACATGCTCTATAATGAAACCCCAAGTGCGAAATAGATATCGCAATAAATAATGTGAAATGTGGGATAACATTTTCATTTGTGTAACGCATGTTCATTCAGGCTTGCAAAAATACCCTGTAAATGTTTGCACCATCTGGGCCGTCGAAAATCCTGGGTGCACTACAAATCCCATATTAGTCGCTGCATCACTAGTCATTCTAGTTTATCGTGTGGCAGAGTTGCCACAAAGCTTGTCAAAAAGCATTTCAGACAGTCTTTTCATGTTGAGTAGTGTGTCATTCCAATTATTTGTACGCTTATTTTGTACATAATGTCTTTGCAGAGCTCTTTAAGCAAAACTTTCAGATCATTAAAAAAAGCAAGCATTCGGTTTCACATGAGCCATACTCCCTAATGACCGTGACACTACAAGTTTTGCACGTTCATTGTTATTTGCAAGTCATGGCACTGTGTTACTAAGCAACCGTGGGAGGCAAAATGGAAAATTCACTTTCTGGATGCCCAAAAGATCATTCTCCTGATGCCGTATGTTGCACAAGGGGTCAAAAGCTCCAACAGCTGTCTTCCTGTGGCTTTTTTTCTTTTGCTATGCCATTAACAGTGTAACCAGTAGAACCAAATGAAATGAAAAAGAAAAAAGAACTTATGATGACGAAAATTACACAAGTGCTGATCGATTGAGGAACAATTTATTTTTATTAGCAAGTACTCGGAACAACCAGAACCAATGAGCACGTTGTCGAAAATGTACAATCACACTTTAAATTGAGGACAAATTTCCATCATAAATGGAACACCAGAATAATTACTATTCAAATTAAATTTCAGAGGTATGGTACTACTGCAAAAATATTACGTGCTCGTAATTATAAACATACAATTGTAGACACCATAGCTTCACCAAAGGAATTTAGTGATAAGTATTGCTTGGTAAGACAGAAGTAAGTGGTCTTTTTGAAATGTTGCCAAGCAGGGGTGGTACCATAAAAGGCTGGTGGATGTATAGTAGCTTTGGCCAAAGAAAATGGCTGAACTAGCATAAGGAAGTAATGCTATGTAAGCCTGAATAGCTGTCAGACATATGCACTGTCTCCAGGCATTCAACACAACCCTGTGTCTACTTTCGACGAGCAGAATCGGTGATAGGTTGGGAAGCCGGTAGCACACCTCCTTGCATATGTCATTTGCTGGCCTCAGCACTTTGTTCAGCAAGTTTTCATACTGCCAAGCAGCATTGCTTTTGGCCTTTTAACGTAGTTGATAAGCTCAGCGTGTGAAGTATTTACTTGCAATTAAGGCAAATGATGAGGCCAGCTTGTACAGCTCTTTTGGTTGTTATCACTAGCCTGGAAACAAGTTCGAGTGTGTGCAGCTCTTTCAGGTGGTATGTTTTTATACTATACTCCTCTAAATATTTGATGCAGCAAAGAGACACTTGAATAAAGTAGTTAAGAGCATGTCCTTGTTATGTTGTCAGCCGACAGTTTTAAATTTTTATATGCCACAGGATGACTGTGTACTTCTGTGACATCTGTAGTAATTTGCAAAGTATGCCTTGTATGTAATGTTTCTTATTTTTCATTTATGTAATATTTGTTGTGCTGTAACCTGTACATTAGAGGAGCTCAATCATGAAGCCACCCATTTAATGTTAATAAAAGGCAGAAACACTAAGCTGTGCATGTCCAACACACTAAAAAAATCATGCATGCACTCTATGAGTATACTTATCACGCACAGGTAATCATCTATAGTGGCAAATCATAAATAAACGAGACACAAGAAGAAGAGAGGATACAAGACACACGTTGAGGAGGTTTGTAACCTCTTCCCTTCCTGTGTCTCGTTTATTTACGCTGTACCACTATGAATGCACACTGACTGGTCTCGTGGGTGATTTCACCGATAGGAGCAAGTTATCCTTACCACATGCTGGCTTCAGTTGCACAGAACATAGTGAAAGAAATAAACCAGTGTAAATGTAATGAATCACTGAGTAACAATAACAATATGCAAAAGCAAGCTTCACAGATGCACTGTAATACTGTAATACCTGCCTATATAAACTCTCACAAACTGATGCGGATAGGCGAGTGTGTTAAATATTAACGTGGTGTTAACGTGGCCGGACTGGTGGATGCTTAATGACAGGCTTCATGAGTATGACAACGTAACTACCATCAGTGGTCGTCTTGGTGTTCACTGCAAGATTGTGGCTGTTGCCCCCATTTTTTAAAATGTGACATGCTAGAAAGAAGCAACAACCAATTGACGCGTGAAATTTTTGAGGCCCATAACACTGCACATTAAAAGATAAGTGTGCGTTGGTCTTTTCTACTCTCAGACAATGAAATTGTGTCTTTCTGTTAACACACCATGAATTACCACTCTTGCCATGTGCACAGAGTATCATGTAATGATGACCTTTCCATTTATTCTTTTATGTTTATATGGTTATTTCAGTATCTTTTTATTTTGGTTTATGTTTTGCTTGTGATGTTGCAATGTTCCGCATGTATTTACGTATGTCTTTTGCCACAATTAAGTCATTTTCTAGTCAGCTCTGCATGGCGTGGTTCATGTTTTTCAACCATCCTTGTTTCACATTGTCTTGCTTGGTACACAAGGGGGCCTTTACGAAAGGGAACATGCATGTGAGTAGTCAAAGCAGTGTGCCGGCTCCTCATGGTGCCAACAAGTGGAGAGGAGCAGTGCAATTGATTATCGTATCAAATATGTGTGGTTAGAAGCAGCAGACTGCCCGAAAAGAGAAGCCATTTTGCCATGTAGGGGTGCAGGTCCAGCACGTAGTGGGCTACTTGGTTGAGCATAGTTGGCTATTTCAGCACGCTGCTGAAACACCGAAATAACAAACCAAAAAACAAGCTTGTACAGACAAGCACACACATCCTGTCCACCCTTCTTTGTTTTCTCGTGTGTCATTTTTGTGTCTGAGTAAGCTATGCCTGGCTGTTTCAACCATCAAGAGATGATGCCACAAGCAGACATTTTTCATCCTGCATCAAACAGTCAGCACTTCAGGTAGCTGCAGCAGAGCACAAGCCACACACACTGTTCCCCTCAACGAAGGACCCTTCTGTATTGCAACAAAATCATGAACATGGAAAAAAATACAGCTTTTGTGCCAGTTTCTCAAGGTTTTTGATGCAGCTGCAGAGTACAATTACGTGTCAGTGCTGAAGTGGTGGATTCTTAAACATGTTCATAATCGCAGGGGTTTTACATGTCAACCCACAATATGATTGAGGCACAGTGTAATGGAGAGCTCTGAAAATTTTGACCACCTGGAGTTCTTTAACGTGCACTGATAGCACAGAGCAGAGGGGCCTCGAGAATATTCACTTCTATTGAAAAGGCGACCACCATGGCTAGGATTGAGCACACATTCTTCTTAAAATTAAGCCGAGCACCACTACCACACTACCACCACCGCAGCCATTCGTAAGCATTTCTGCCGTATTGCTGTCATGAGACATTTTACCATCATGGTAATGAATGTGCCAGGCTGGCCGACAAAGATGGGACATCCCGTGCACTATGTTCTTATCTCTAGCAGCACTTCTGTGCAAATATGTCATTTTATCACCTTGCACTACTAGTATAAGTTTTACATTTGTACTTCATTATTGTGTATGCCTTGCTGTACATTACCTGTGAAGTTTAAAATTATTGTTTTTACTTATCGGTGTACTGTTACTACTGTGACTATTTTCTTTTTGTACGGTTCTGCAAACTAGTCGAGTGTTTCAATGAGAGCTTTCTGCCACAGTCCTTTCTCTATGACAGAATGAAAATAAAGTTGATTTGACAGTCGTCGTGCGCCCACTAGGTATCTCTGTTAAGGTAAATCTGCAGAAAACTGTCCTGTGGCCACAAGAATGAGCTTGCAGGCTAGTTTAAATGTGCACATTTTAACACAACCCAATAAAATTTTGAACATTAGAAATGCTGAAAAAAATATTTTTGCACATCTGGCACGAACACTGATCTTGATGTTGCAGAGCACGACTCCAAGCAAACATTGGGAGTGGAATTTGACCGAAGCAGTTTTAATGAGCTGAATGAGAAAGTGCCACTTTACATTGCTGCTCATAAAGGGCAACTGATATGAGTATACAGACTGCGCAGTGAGAGAGCATGCCGCGGGACGACAGGGACACATTCTTAACAAAAACATGTGAAGTGCAAATTACATGAAGTGCCTTAAGGAGAGGTGAAATGCTATGATAGGGGCGTCCATTTATATTTAGCCCCAACTTCATTTAGGTATAAATGGCAGGGGACCTGTTTTTTTTTTTTTTTCCACGCACAGAGTAGCTGATTTTGTCATCTTACTACCGCAACCGACACCTTAAATGTGAATTTCAATCACATGGCTCGCCGTAAGAGTTTGCTACTTCGCCAAATTGACATGATTGAAACGTTGATACGGTTCGCCGGGGGAATTTACAAAGAAATAGCCCGCGATGCGTTGGAACAGCTGCCGTAACGGATACGAATCCACTGCCTACACGGGCTTTTTTCACTGCAATCGAGCTATGATAACGATCGAGAACGACGTCGCTGCCATGCGATCCAACAATTGAATCAATTTGGCTAAGTTCATTCAACTCTCGACTGAAACGACAGCACTCAGGTGGGACCCATAAGTTCGATTCTGATCCGTGGATTTCGATTGATAGCGCATCCGTGTAGCACAAAGCTGTGATCGGATCGGTGGGCTGCGGGAGCAAAAACGGGACTAGATTCAGGAGCGTCCGACTAATAAATGTCGACTTGAGGCTTGGTTTCTGACCAAACGCGACTGATTGAGAAGTTCAACGCCACAAAGACGCGATTGCTTTCTGCTAAGTCCGCGTTCCTGACAGCGAAAGTAATGACGGCGCTACATGTTTTGAAACCATCGTCACGTTCAACGCGCAGTGCCCAGCAGCAAATCCATAGCGTTAGCCGCTAGCTGCGCACTACAGCACGAAATACGCCAGGCACGCTCGGTACGTACCTCGGAGCGTCGTCGAGTTCATACGCCAATTCCGTTACACGTACTGGCCTTCCTTAGAACGCACAGGATCTCGCAACACATCGTTGGTGCACGCTCACGGGCTGAAACAGCCCTTCACGTCGCAGCAAATGTTAAGGTTGCGGGAATTTGGGGCTGTCTGTGATTTAAGCAAGTATTTTTGTCTCATATACACTTCAGTGCCGGTCGTGACTTCATCCGGTAAAAGCGGCACGGGGCTTACGTCCGCACGTCCTATCTTTGCACATGCTAGCAGACGCTCTTCAGACGGGTCGACCCTCCTCCGGGCAGCCATCTTGGATCGCCCAGTGCGCCCCCTATAGCCCGTGGGCATTGCGAATAGTTTGATCGGCGAGAGGCCTCCGAGGGCACCGTGTCAGCGTTGGCTACTTGCTACGATTGCAGTAATAAATAAATAAATAAATAGAACCGCTCCGTTGGTGTGACAAAGGCCTGTGGTATTTTGACGGACATGTGCCTCTTCAGCGCTACAGCGAACCAATGAGTTCTAGCTTCGTGCTGTTGGTGTGCGGCCCCCGTACTTCTCGCCGCGAGCTTTGCACCTTTATTCGGAGCGCTTCGACCATCCTGTGACGGCACAAACAGATAACATTGCGGGACAAATGATGTAGCTTTTATCAGAGCTATAGAACCTATTTGACGTTAATTATAACTCTCCGCATGTCGACACCCGCAAGCGGAAGCACAGGTCACGTGATCAGATCAGGGCGCGTGCTGGCGGCGTGCATGTCCGTGTGCGAGGCCTCGTCGTGGTCTGCGTGCGGAACAACGAGCCTCGAGTCGACGGTTGCTTCTGTTGTATACCGCTGTCCACGCGTGGCGCACCTGTATACGTTGTGGTGGGCGGCGGTATGTGTTCTAGAATTCATTAGAGCTACTCATTAGTGGTTCATTAAGATGCGGTTTGATTCCCCCGCTTCCCTAACGGGTGCGCACTTAATCGATCCCGCGGTTGCACCGGCAAGCAGGATACGTGGATGCGTGCTTTCCTTCCCTCCACACTCTCCTTTCTACCTTGGGGCTTAGCGGGGACTGTCAACAACAGCTGAGCACGGCTATAAAATGCGCGTTTCACCCACCTGGCCGCCGCTTGTCACGCTTCGCGAAGGCTGCTTTCTCCGAAGCCGGGTTCTTCCGCATGGACCGCTGCGTGCGATACTTTGTCTGGCGAAAGGTTTCAAAGCTCGATTCGGCGCTCCCTATCGCTCTGATCTCGTCGCGAAGGTTGCGTGCATAATGATACTGGATAGTAATGGCCCAATGATATTTTCTGGCGTGGATCGGGTGGGCCCTCATCGCGCCCGTGTTTTTACAATGGTGGGCGTTATTTATCTGTTAATGCAAGCATGCGCATATGTGAAAAACAGACAGACAAACAAACTCATTGATTTCTGGGGTATTACGTCCCAAAACCACGATACGTTTAACGTACGCCTTTGTGTAGGGCTCCGGAAATTTCTACCACCTGCTTTGACATCATGAGCACCAACATTTCGCTTCCATCGAAATTCAGCAGTCGCGGCTGGGATTAGATCCCGCGACCTTCGGAGCAGCAGCCGAGTGCCATATATATACCCACTAGACTACCGTGCATGGATGGGCAGCAATGTCTCACCGGATGGTCGTTGAAATGTGCTAGTGCGCGTCGTATTTCAACAGCTGGATGTATATATACTGGCGACGTCGATTGCAGTATAGACAGTATAACATAGACGACTGGGTGACATAGTGTATACGGCGACACTCAGTGTGAAAGAAACGAAGAATGAAATGAACGGCACTTACGTCGTGTCGTCCTCCGTGCGTGTTTCGTCTGGTTGTTTAGAAAGAAAAAAAAAATCCTCTAGATCCCACGCATTGTGCGAATCGGTGTCATGCGAAGCGAGGAAATTGCCTCTAATGAGCCGTTTGGCATTCGGCCATATGTTGAAAATAGAACGGACGTCTTCGTGCAGAGTGCATGAGTGGGTGTATGATAAACGTGGGCTAACCAGGAACGTCTTCACCGCCGCGATGAGTGAGTAACTCATGGCCATGACGTAGTAGTGGCACTCCCGCGAGTGCACAGACGTGTGTGTTGTCAAAGCTACAGTGCGTTGATGAGCACAAATATATATATATATATATATATATATATATATATATATATATATATATATATATATATATATATATATATATATATATATATAGAATCAAAGGGTCACGTTGAAAATAGGCGGTACCGCACCATCATCAAAAAATAATGCAGTAGTTAATCTGTCCAACGTGGAACTTTCTGAAGAGGAGTACAGCGTTTTGTCACGGGGTTTAAACTTCTGCCCGGCAAATGGAAACATCAATGAACTACAGCTATACAAAGATTTAGACAACTTCTCTAGGCAATTAAGACTGCGCGAATACTACCACAACCGGCAACCTCACGAATCAGACACAGGACCTATACTACCATCTATTAGGCATTGGACTCCCCTTCCTCAACGCGACAAGTACCTAGACATCTACATTAAGGCAATCACAGACGACATTATACGCGAGTTTAGTAAGGAAAACCCATTCCGCAAAAATCTTTCGAAACGAGAAGAACGTGCACTTAAAAACCTTGGCTCTCGTACTGATATAGTAATTAAGCCCGCCGACAAAGGGGCCGCAATTGTTGTCCTCAATGCCGCGGATTATTTGGATGAAGCCCAGCGCCAGCTTAACGACACCAAATTCTATAAGATGTGCCCTGCCGACCCTACAGAGGAATTTAAACATCAAGTACACGCAACGCTCAGTAATCTGGTGAAGGAAAATCTGATAGGTGAAAGAACCGCGAAGGCACTCATTCCATTAAACCCTATTCCAGGGCGTTTTTACCTCCTCCCCAAAATACATAAAAAAGATAACCCGGGTCGACCTATCGTTTCTGCAATTGGGACCATCACGGAAAATATTTGTAGCTACGTAGATGGGCTGATCAAGGAAATTCCGCCCACATTTCCTTCGTACATCAAAGACACTAGCCACTTTTTGTCCGAAGTGCTAGAGCTCTCCGTACCAGATGGCAGCCTTCTCGTCACCATGGACGTGAATTCTCTGTACACAAACATCCCACACGCGGACGGCATCAGGGCAGTTGTGCACGCTTATACACATTCTTCACTGGACAAGAAAGTAGACGCGGAAACATTAGAAACTCTTTTAAAACTGGTTTTGGAACTCAATAACTTTGAATTCGATGGCAAACACTTTGTCCAGGTTAGTGGCACATCAATGGGTACGAAAATCGGCCCCAACTATGCAAACATCTTCATGGGCGTACTAGAATCCGAATTTCTTGAGAGCTGCGAACTAAAGCCCCTCCTCTACAAAAGGTTCATCGATGATGTGTTCCTAATTTGGCCTCACGAGGAAGCTGAACTGTTGAAATTCATATCAAATTATAACAACGTCCATAAAAGTATCTCATTTTCCTCTACATATTCGGCTTCGGAAGTAAATTTCCTAGACACGACAATTACCTTTACTAACAACAAGCTTTTAACAACTGTCTACAAGAAACCGACCGATAGGCACCACTACTTGCACTTCCACAGCAGCCACGCAAAACACTGCAAGACCTCCATTCCATATAGTCAGGCCCTGCGCTTTAAAAGAATATGCTCTAAAGAAGAGGATTTCGCATCCAACTGCGAGCAACTCCGAGTGGACCTGAAGCGCCAAAGCTATCCTTCGTCGGTCGTTGAGGATGCCATAAGAAAAGCCGGGCAACAAGAGCGCGGTGACCTCATTCGAAAAACCACTCATGTCAAACAAAACGCACATGTCAATCTCATACTAACTTATTCATCTCCTGCACTTAACATTAACTCCATTTTGCGGAGACATCACAACATCCTCTTACAGAGCGAGAAAATGCGGCAACTCGTTCCAGAACCGCCTCGTGTAGCCTACAGGCGTGCAGCAAATATACGGGACAGAGTAACAACATCCACAACGACACGCGAAAATAACAAAGGTTCGCACCCTGTCACAAACCGAGGTGCATGGTCTGCCGTGTGATTAACACAACTGACGTGGCGCAAAGCAGCGCATCTTCCTTTCGCTATAAAATTCAGGGTGAACTCAATTGTGACACACGCAACGTCGTCTACCTTTTAGAATGCACAGTCTGTCGCGTACAATACATTGGACAAACGGAAACTTCCTTCAGAGTTCGTTTTAATAACCATAGGGCCCACGTAAAATCACTGCCGCAACTTCCAATTTCACAACACGCAAATATCATTGGACACCAATTCGACAAATTCAGAGTCACAATCCTGCGATCCGGCTTCCAGACCCATTACGACAGGGAGGCGTGTGAATCATACCTAATACACAAGTTCAACACTATGTCTGGCGGGCTTAACGAGACCGTCGGCAAATTAACATTCCTGAAAAATTAATATGTATATATATATATATATATATATATATATATATAGGTATGCTTTGAGTGTGTATGTATGTAGGTGTGTTTAGATACGTCTGTGTATTAGTGCATGTTTCCATACATATACGTATGTATAATTGCTGTGTAAGACACTCGCAATGGTATTCTGTTTCTCCTGTTACTGTATATTTCTATTGCGCGCTTTTATCCGTATTGGCTGTTCAGCTGAGCCCGTTTTGTTTGTATTTGTGACTGTGCACCTTACTGTCATCGTATTGCAAATGTTTCTGTGCTCCACCTCACACAGGCGTCCACGCGCCCACCGCCCCCTCCCCTTCCTTTTATTTCTTTCGTTCTTTTTCTACTCCTTTTTCTCCTTCTTTCTTTTATCTCACCAAGTATCTCCTTTATCTTCTAACTTCCCAAGGCAGTTTTCCTGTTGCTACAGGCCGCCACAGCTCTCAGTTTTTCTACATCTGGCTTTCTTTAGCCCTCCATGCGCCGCGCTTCTTGGAGCTGCGTGTTGTGCCCTGAGGAGAGGGCTGAGCTGATGGCTACATGCACGGCTCCCGTGACTCAAAGCGGCGGCGCCGAAACCGCTCCTTCTCCACCTTCCCTCATTTAACTTCTACTTCGGTATACGTCAAACACGTGGTTTTAATTTTATCTTTGGGCTTTCAAGGCCGCCACCACTCTTCCATACACCGCCCCCCTCCCCTTTTCTTCCTTTCGTCTTTTTCCCCCTTTCAACTTCAGCCATGCTCCCTCCCTTTCTTTTCCCCGTTACTGTCATGTAGACTTTGTGCGTACCATTTGTAGTAGAAGCTTGAGAAAGGCCGGTCTCGCGGCCGAAACGTCGTAATAAATGTTATGTTTTTTCAACGTGACCCTTTGATTCTATAATTGACCTGCTGCCAAGGATTTATCTTTGAAGTATATATATATATATATATATATATATATATATATATATATATATATATATATATATATATATAAGCACCGTTCGTTGAAGCATTCCTGCGGCATCGATCGAAGTGGAACAAAAAATAATGCCGTGTGCTACCAGAATGTATACGTTTTGTTAATTACACTGCCATGACAGCGATTGCCCCGCCACGGTGGCTATACTCGGCTGCTGATCCGAGGGTCGCGGGGTAGAACCCCGGCCGCGGCCGCTGCATTTCGATGGAGGCGAGATGCTGAGGCCCGCATGCTGTGCAGTGTCAGTGCACGTTGGAACCCCAGGTGGTCGCAATTACCGGAGTCCTCCACTACGGCGTCTCTCATAATCATAGCTGGTTTTGGGACCTAAACCCCACAGACCAATCTATCTATCTATCTATCTATCTATCTATCTATCTATCTATCTATCTATCTATCTATCTATCTATCTATCTATCTATCTATCTATTTATTTATTTCTGGCACAGGGTGCACTATGTGTTTTGGGTGGCCTTCCGGTCATTGTACCAAAGTAATAGCAAGCGCTATTTTATATGTGTGCTCCGTACGCCGTATCTTACCCGTGCGCGACAGCCAGTTGGGAATGCGAATGCTCAAAGACTAGTTCGGAAACCCGTGAATCGTCTTCGACCAGAGGCATAGCGCCTCAGCAGCACCATTTCAGAATGGCTGCTACCTCAGTGAGAATAATTCGTGAACTTTCCACCCTGCAGACTCACCGCACCTACCGTCGTCTCCACACGGTGACGTCGTTAAACAGTACGTGTATACAGCTATGTATACTGTGCACCGAGCGGTTCCTCCGCAAACTGCGTAATCGTTCCACGAAAATGGTTTAGCAGGGACGCGAAACCGGCGTTAGTTACCAGAGAACACCATTGAAGTAAGTTTTTGTCAATTGCGCCCGAAATCCTCGTATGTGGTTTATACAGTAGTTGGACGTGGTTTGTCGACGCAGCACGTAAGCAAACTGCCGCTGGGTGTAGACGGAACAGAGTTCAGACTGCTCACAGTGCACGTGCACACGCTCAAGCGTATGTTGTGAAGGCATAGTGCGTACCTGCGCTGG
This sequence comes from Hyalomma asiaticum, assembly GCA_013339685.2. Taxonomy (NCBI): domain Eukaryota; kingdom Metazoa; phylum Arthropoda; class Arachnida; order Ixodida; family Ixodidae; genus Hyalomma; species Hyalomma asiaticum. The sequence continues at coordinate 205,560,193 of CM023481.1, forward strand.
TGTGAAGGGGAGCGCTGACAGGGAGTTAAGGCATCGCAGTGATGCCGACGTTAGCTCATCAGTATTAGTTAGCTAACGCCAAATGAAATATTTGACACCCTAATGAGACGTTCGGTATGGCCATTCAATAATTCTATATTTTCCCGTAATGATCATATGGGAATGACAAATATACGGTAAGTATATACGGAACCTATGTAGACTTCGAGCGACAGACAGACAGACAGACAGACAGACAGACAGACAGACAGACAGACAGACAGACAGACAGACAGCGAACTTTATTGTGGTCCTGAGGAGCGACTCTGAAAGCCGTCAGCATGGTTAACTCGGACACTATGTAGCGTGGCCAGCTGAACCACTTGGACTGAGGCTGCAGCGCCGCATTATGGTGGGCGCTGCTGCCGAAATATTTATTTACTTATTCAGTGATTGAATAACCAGGTAAACATTATTTAGGCAGTATCTTCCACGATTTCGCGGCGCTATAGCCTCACTGCAAGGTGCAGGCCATGCTACAGAGCGTTCAAGACAACCGTGCTGACGGCTGTTGACGGGCACAGTAACTCGGCGGCACTGCCTGCCGCGGGATTCTCGACACGTCTTTGTGACCGATTGATTGAGCGGGATGTTGACGCTGTGTCCACTTGACTAGGTCTTTTTTGCGTCCATATACCGCGTATCTCCCACCTGCGCTGTGTATAATTAGAGGATTAACGGACATCGGTGCGACGCATTTCGAGTGTGTGTATAACTGCAATAAAAAAAATTGGCCGTGTATCTGCGTGCTTCGCTGCAAACGTCGTCGAAAGACGATAGTCTTCTGCCGGCCGCATACTATATACGCTGCGTGTGATATGGACGCCATCTGGCAGCGTCGTCGGGAAACATCAGCTTGTGCAGAATCCCTGGGCAACTGCCAGGTGGCAGCACCAAATCGTCGGCAGAGGCCTTTTTCGGGCATAGCATCGCATTTTTAGCGGAGCCTAAGAAACACTAGTGTCTTTAGAATTACGTATCTATGTATTTTCTAGTAAAGGAACACAGCACCTAATACTTACGTATTGATGTTGCGCCTCAGATATGCGTAATATTTGCTTTTCTGATCGACAATGTTCGCAAGTATGAACGCAGCTACTAGTTCAAGATGGCTGGGCATTATGCAAGTGCTTAAACTTTGGCCGGGTGGCTGAATCGTGTGACAGACAGACAGACAGACAGAGACAGACAGACAGACCAAAATTCCTTTTTTTTTTTTCAAGTATCCCAAGAAAGACTATCGTCTTTAAAGGAAAAGTGCGGCGCCTAAACGTGTGAGCTGTGAGAAGTCGCTCCTGAGGCAGTGTCCGCGCAACACGCGCTATATATCTGAGGTTCGTCACTCCTGATCTCTTCGGGTTTTCGTCACCGCGCGGCCCCCTCCGGCTACGACATAAATCGCGCGAATGTCCCGGCGTGCCTGCCACGAGGACACCCGTAGCCGCTTGTGCTCTCGCGATGGCACGAGCCCAGGCGCCCCATCCGGCCTCTCGCCTGCCGTCCCAGTGAAGACGGGCGGGGGAAAAAAGCGCGCGCTGTGATCGAATCCAGGCGACCGCTATCTGCGCTGAATGGCGCAGCCCTGCGGTCGTCTAGCCGCGGTTCGTATGCTGCGATGCCCCGGATGATCGCCGCATCTCCTCGAGCTCAATGACCGACCTCGCCCGCCAAGCCGTATCAGACGCGTCACACACGCCGCGCGGCGTGGAATGTGAAGGGCTTGCCAAGGCTTGGCACCCTCACTCTTCGCGACGATTCCTCGGCTTATATAGATAAGCTCGGTTCTCGGGCAAGCCTTGATTTCAGCGGCGCAGTAGCCTCCGACTACAATACCGAAATATCGGAGGGAGGACAGAAACAAAATAAACGCAGAAAATAATTAGCGTCGCGGTCTCTCCTAGCTCGTGGTGTTCGTGTAAATACGACGCTGTCGGGTCGAGTCGAAAGCTTGCCTGCCATAGCCGACTGCGCTTATTCACTCCTCTTTTCAGGCGGGCTAAGGTGACAACGGCATCCTGTCGAGACAACGAAGTGTTTGGTGTCAACTTGTACGCGCTGAACTCGCAGCAATTTACCACCCCGTCGCGGCGTCACTCAACGAACACTGCGTGGGCAGAATAGACTAGGATTCAGTGGTCGTGATCAACGATATATAACCGATAATGCGTGGCTGGAAAGTTACATTCAAAAAGCCCGCTTATTATGTTTTTGTCTCCAGAAACGCAGCTTTTTTTTAAATTCAATTTTACATATTGTTGACAGCTATTACATATTTTTAGAGAGAGAGACGCCCACGACAGAGCGTTGTTTCAGAAGTATACGCCGCGTGTCTTTACCAGGTGTTTCACTAACATAACAGTTCAATTTAACGCTTCTTCTGGGGCATTTGATGTTATGAGTGCTTGTACAAGGTATCAAGTGCTTTAATACTGACCGATTTTATCACAGAATGGTCGAACGATCAATTTTGTCGACAATAGGAAAGGCGGCTGGGTACATGCGGGAATATCCGCCGTGGTAGCGGCTACGCTGTTGGCAAGCTCAGTTCACGGCATCGAATTCTGGCCACGGTGGCCTCATTCCCGTGGAGGCAACATGCAATAAATAAATAAGTAAATAAATAAATAAATAAATAAATAAATAAATAAGCAAACAAACAAACCGTGCACTCAGATTTAGGTCACCTTAAAGAACCTCGGATGGTCAGAATGCGGAGCCCTCCTCTATACACAAATACACAAACATATAGTGATTTTGGCGCTTAAAGCCCCATCAGTTGTTGTTATTGGGGAACAGTGTACTGCATGAGAGTCGCGTCTAAGCTGATCTTAGCGACATTAATTTTCTGCCTTATTAATGGAGTGTTTAATGATTATAGTGCACGATATATGCGTAAGTGAAAGCATCGTGCAGTAGTCTGTAATAAGCAGCGACAGGGCACGCGTGCTCTTTTAACATACTGTATACAAGCGCTTGTTAACCACGATACCGTGGTCTTGCTGTTATCCTCATGGTAATAATAATTTTGATTGATGAAATTATATGTGCCAAAACCAGATATGACTGAGGCACACCCCGTACAGTGTAAGGTTCCGGAGGAATCTTGAGCACCTGGGGTTCTTCAACGTGCACCTATGTCAAAGTACACGGGTGTGGTTTGCATTCCCCCCCCATCGAAAGGTGGCCGCCGTAGCCGGTATTCAGTCACGTGACCCAGAGCTTTGAAGCTAGCTGATACCACAGCGGCCTGTCCTCGTGGTGTATTTCCGTAATAATTATGTCTTACCACCTAATCTTATCGAAATTGCCCTGCTAGATGTCGGTTTATTTATTTATTTATTTATTTATTTATTTATTTATTTATTTATTATTTAAAGTACTGCTAGTCTCATGTCGATAGTAGGTGGGCGTATGATTTCACATAAATTCATGTTTAATACAACGGCATAAGGACGCGGCTAAGCAAGTATGAGGCCACACGTCGGCATAGTGTCTAGCGATATGGCTGTTTTTACGCGCGTATATTACAGCTGCATTTTTCTTTTTCTCCTTTTATTTCTGCTGATGTTCTATTTGCACGTTTGATATTTTTTCGCTCTATTTGTTTAGAGCACCGGGCACATTCGAAGCTTCGCATATTTGGATGACATTTTGCGAACAGTTGTCTGCTGTGTATACCGAGAGTGAAGACCATCTAAAATCTAACGCATTGTTTGTTTTTCCGTCATAGAATTTCATTTACTGTCAGCACTGGATGAAGACGCAATAGAGAAGAAATTTTAACACGGAAGTGTTTTATGCCAGGGGTCCACCACGACCCCATCCGTCACTACTATAACGGATATGACTCAGTAAAATAAACCATGAACAACAAAGAAAAACACTCGGAAAACTGTTGATGCGCTGGGAATCGAGCTCGCAGCACTTCCGCTCCACGACGAAAGGTGGCCGGTGCTCTGCCACTGAGCTAACGCCGCACTCTCCTGACGTTGTGCGAACACACCTTATATCCTTCTTCTCGCTTGATTCGTTCGACACTCTAGTTCGGCTCGGCGCGCACGCATTAGGCGCACATTGCCTGGAACGGTGCCGCCATCCATTAGAGGCGAAGTGAATCACTGCAGCTTCGCCTCTCTTGGATGGCGGCACCATTCCAGGCGCGTTCCAGAGCCCGCCTCGATGCACGCGCGGGCATCAGAAAGAAGCGTGATAAGACAACACAGCCGCGTTCGTACAGCTATGGTGATTCTAGCCACCATAGCCGAGCGTATGTGCGCCGATAGAGCAGCGGTAGAGCACTGGTCACTTCTCTTCGTAGGTAGCGTTTCCCCGCCGACCACCCTTCGAGTGTGGTGGGAACACGAAAACTGCTGCGTTAGGCGCCAGAGCCCGGCAACGACATTGACAGGTCAGTGTGGCGCAAGTAAATATGATTGATAGCATTGTCGCGCGGCATTTACTATGGACTGTGCCCAGTTATTAGATAAACTACTTCAGTTACCACAAAGGGTTGGCCCTTTATGTTTTGGAGGCGATGTGTGAGCGTGGATTCATCCACGCCAAACGATGCTGTACCAGTGAAACGCCGATAGCAATGGGCAGGTTCACCTCGATGTAACAATTAACATTCAGCTGCTTGTGAGAAGATACATTTCACTTTCGTGTTATACCGATTCCTTTGATAGAGGAATCAGCCACATTTTTTTTCTGTTACTAATGAACCACAATTTCACAACGTCCAAATTACCAATAATACACGTAATAGCAGCCAAATTGGGACCAGTAATGTGTCGATAATCCAACACTCTATATGGTACTATAGAATTTTACCACACGGCCTCGTGAGGTGCTGTTGTTCGTTACCTTTCCGTGTGAATTTAAAATTATGATTTCTGCTCAAACCACGAGCGCGTTTGTCTCTTTCATTATTAGCTGTCTGTGCTTTTTCACCAAGATTTGGACGTGTGCAGCGCTTTGCGTTGAATGCGTGCATCGCTATCAGTGGGGACGGAAAGAGCGTATATAGAAAATCTCAACAGACGCACATCGTAGGCGTTTTCTCCGATCCAGTGAAGACGCCGTCCGCGTTCGGCCATGAATTGCTTCTCTTTTTTTAAAGGCAGTAAAACTGGACTCAGATGCATGAGAGGCCGGGCCGGGTTAAGCCGAACTGTGCATTCAGGGAAGCACGCATTCACCCACGATGTCCTCATCATGCCCCGACCATGCCCACCTCGAAATCCACCGTTATGATGTTGGTTTTGGTGAACTATGGTAATGGACAGTCGCATTTTCTATAGGGAAAGCTTGTCTAAAAATTCGCTGTTTTCTATGTATAATCCTCTAAAGCATGATACTTTCGAAATAGCTACGTCTACATTTTTTAAAGATAAAACTGGAATGTTATCATGATTGAAAAAAAAAGTTTGCAAGTGACGTCGCTGTTTGTCATCCTTTAAATACTTTCCCGAGTAATTTACATGGATATATCTAGTCTGAACTGGTAATAAACTATGTGGTATGTGAAGGGCACTGCACCTGTCGTCATGACGTCCTGCACAAGAAATCTAAGATCATTGTCTTCATCCGATACAGGTAACGGAAAGGGGAGGGACTACTATGTCCTGGATGCGTCCAATAAAACCTGCACAGAAAGAAAGGTGCAGGCCGCCTTTTTTTCTTTGTATTGCTCGTGCAGCATTAGATAATCGCTCGCCTGTTTTTCTCCTTTATCCACCCGCAGTAAAATTCGGATGGACCACGACGATCTATACCGGAGTTATCCTGAAATGCGTGAAGAAGTGTTTCGACATGTTTTCGTTATTGTTGCTGGAGCTTTGCATGCCTAAACCACGATATGCTGTAGTGGAGGGCCTCGAGACCACCCACTGGGGGCTCCTTAAAGGGGCCCTGAAACGCATTTTACGCACATTGATTTTATTGCACATTTGCTTTGTGTGGCACTTGACGATGACCGAAACACCAGTGAAAGCGGCGAAATTGAACCGTATTATATTTTAATTTGTACCTGAAATCGGTTTCCGCGCTGACTGCAGCGCCATACATCAACAGTTTCTCCGAGCGGATATGACATCACCATGCTGCTTTGCTGCAGGTTCTGATTGGCTGGGAACAGTAGGGAATAAAAATATACATCGCACATATCGATAATGCACCGAATATAAGAAATTACAAATTCAGAACGTGTTTTATGCTTGCAAAGGTACGAATTTGGGCATTACAACTTCATTTTGCTTGTAACTGACACAAGGATCGCTGTGCGGCCCACGTGGTGGTTGTGGTAGGAAGGCCACAGAGGGCAGCACGGTTCCGGTTCTGCAAGATGTAAGCCGCGTTTTGATTGGAAGCAGCATGCACGCCTTGGGATGCCGATATCTGTCGTCTGCTTTTATTTTGAATTTGTAAGTTGAATAACTTGCGTTTGCCTGCATCGATCTCGAAAATTCTTTTTGCATTTACCTCAGAACAATACAACGAACCCGTTTCGATGCAAAACTCAGCGAGTAAAATATGGTTTCAGGGCCCCTTTAAACGCCAACTCCGGCGATTTTTCTTTTTTTTTTTTGGGGGGGGGGGGGGCAGTATGTCAAGGTAACGGCGATTTCATGTTCGTGGTGCGCTCCTATCACATTTCTGATGGGACAAATGCATGCGAAAATGATTTTTAAATAGCAAAAAACGAAAAAGAGCGAAACCGAAATCCAACCTAGCAGTGATGTCTCATCAGTCAACCCGCCTCTTGCATGCCACGACGGCGCGTGCGCCGTTCCCCTGGCGGCAATGTCTCGAAAGTTGGCGGCGGGCGCAGATCTTGAAGGCCACGATGTGGTACCGGTGCGCTTCTGTTGCTTTGCCGATCATGACGTCAACACACAGTGTGGCCAATAATTGTATACGAAGCCAGGTGGGCGCGCGGCTTGAAGTAAACAGTAGAAAATTGAATTGCAAGCAGACTGCGCATTTCTCGAGCCTGTAATCTTGCACAAATGAGGGAAGTGTGCCAAGGAACGTACCCAGCGAATTTTGTTGGGACTTATTGACCTCGAAAAATCATCGAAGTTGGCCTTTAACGTGTACTGGTATCGCACAGTAGACGTGATCGAACCCGCGTCTTCCGAGTCGCCAGCGTAGCACCGTAGCACCGCGGCGGCGTGTTTATGTTGTGGCGTCGCTCGTCCTCGTTGCAACCATTTTACGGTTCATTTTGACGAGAACGAAGACTCCAGTACGTGTACGTTCGTTGTAGTTGTCGATTCGAACGGATATACACGTGGCGTGCACTTCATATATCTCGACGCTGCTACGCCACGCGGAGAACATAACCACGCCATACCGAAAATACGCCGGTTCCGCGTCGCTTCATTCTTGTCTCGGCAAATTGAAAATAACGATAAAACCGCTCACGAGAAGAAGAAGAAAACAAAATACGCACCCGTCTTGCGCGGTCGCTCCGTGTTGTCTGTTTAGCCATGCGCGACTGTATCTGCGCGCCGTCGCTTCTTCGGCGCAAACTCTGGCGCGACAGCATCGAAGCCGGAGGAATGAGCGTTGTGGCCGTGTGTCCCTCTTTATTCTTATGCACTTTCTTTTCGTTCTCTTTACATTCGTTTGCAGCTCTGCAAGCGTGCACCTATATATGCGCATTCCGGATGAGACCGATTCGCACCGTTCGGCCGATCTCTGGCGAACTCGAGTCGGGTATACGGGCTCAAGAGACGCGGTGTTAGCGAAAGGTGCGATGCCTCGGTGTTGTAACCACAGCCTTGGCTTTTTTTTTTTTTTATCTCTGTGTTGTCTTTTGGCGCGCACCTTGAAACGCCTGCCACGCGTGTTACTTTCCCCCTCTCTCGCTTCTGTTTGGGTGGCTTGGCTGTGTATATAGCTGTTATCGCTTATAACGCGGTTTGTTGGAGTGTTCGCTTCTTTCGCCGTGGTGCTTGTGTGAGATATGCATACCGATCCGTTCGTTCTTCCGCCGCAACTTAACCTCGCGTTCTACGCTTTTTATTATTTCTTCCGAATCTTGGCGCTCGCATCGAAAACTTGGGAAAACGACAGTCGGCCTCACTGCAGATGACAGGAATCTGTTACATCATGCAGCAGCCAGCAGGATTCATATTCGGAATGACTAGCACCATCGTGGCCTAGGCTGACTATTCAATATGGTCTCCAGTTTGGAGTCTCCGAGTCACCTATGCACTTCAAGGCTTTGAAGGAGAAACGTTAAGGATTAGGAAAGTAGCCCCGCCACGGTCATGGCACTCGTCTGCCGATCCGAAGGTCGCGAGATCGAATCCCAGCCATGGCGGCTGCATTTCGACGGAAGCGAAATGTTGATAGATTGATTGATTTCTGGGGTTTTTACGTCCCAAAACCACGCTCTGTTTATGAGAGACGCCGTAGTGGAGGGCTTCGGAAGTTTCGACCTCCTGGGGTTCTTTAACGTGCACTGACATCGCACACTGCACGGGCCTCAGCATTTCGCCTCCATCGAAATGCAGCCGCCGCGGCCGGGATGGAAGCGAAATGTTGAGGCCGTGCATTGAGTGACGTCAATGCACATTAAAGAACCCCTGGTAGTCTTAAGTTTACGGAACCATCCGCAACGGAGTCTCTCATAATTATATCGTGGTTTCGGGACGTAAAACCCCATAGATCAACCAATCAAATCAGTTTGGAGAGTACACTAAAGCGAATTTATATTTATGCAGTTCTAGGCGCGCCCATAAAAATGCGTACATGCCGTTATGCGCATCAGTAGACTTGTGTTCTTTTAAAGGGCCCGTCGAAAAGCCCACGGCAACAAAAAAATACTGTGTGTTCTGGGAGCACAGTTTAGCGGGGAAAGCGACCAATAATCTAGGAGCGTGTAGCTTTGCGACACGTTCGAATTGCATATACTTTTTCACACGTTCAGTAATATGTATGATGAGTTGGAAGAACACAGGAAAGCCTAAAAACCTGCGACATTTCTAGTCCATGGATGGTTCCTGTCCCCCGAAAGAAAACGTTGAATTAAGTTATATAGTAAAAGAATTTTGAGTTATTGTAACTGCCACGTGATTGGAAATAAAACCGCAGAAAGAAGTGGAATGAATGGATCCAGCAATGGTTTCTTTCTTAGACACTCTACATATAGCCCCGCCACAGCGGTCTAGTGGCCATGTCACTCGGCTGAGGACGCGAAGGTCCCGGGATGGTATCCCAGCTGCATTTCGGTAGAGGCGAAATGTTGAGGCCCGTGCACATGAACGATGCCAGCGCGCGGTGGTATAGCAATTCCCGGAGCCCTCCCCTGCGGCGTTTCGCATGATCATATCGTTGTTCTAAGACGTAAGACCATATATATATATATATATATATATATATATATATATATATATATATATATATATATATATATATATATATATATCAATTTATTTCCTTTCAATAGGAGGAGTACAGGACTAAAAGCTCGAGAGCTTGACGAGGTCCCGACCCCGTTACAAGTTGGCAATGCAGCAGGATGGCGGACAAATCATGAATGCAAAATACAGAATACACTTTACAAGTTTAACATGGCGTCAAGTAATACAAAAAATTATTATACAAATCACTGAAAATAGAGAGAATAGTTTATATGTATAGTTATGAAGTGGCATGAACATGAAAAGCAACAATAATAAGAATGGTCAAAATTCCGAGATATATATTATTCCGAAAAATGAATACGATGGGCGAAGCGTTTAATGTGACAGTTTTGATTAGACGAAGGATCAAAATCTTCGTGCTTTAAGAAGTTTAGTAGGGACGGCAGCCTGTAGGACAATGATTGTTCATCATAAACAGTTCTAGGGGTGGGTACAGTCCACATTTCTTTGTGCCTGGTCAGTCGAACACTCGGGTTTACATTTAGCTTAGCAAGATTAATTATGGTATTGGTACCATGCTTAATAAACTCCCTATAACACAACATCAGCCTGTAATTATACAAAGAGAATACTGGAAGAATTTCATATTTTGGAAAAAGAAGTTTTGTAGATGACAGATAGTGTACAGCAGCAATATGTCGTATGGCTCTTTTCTGTAGTAAATACAACTTGCGCAAATTTGTCACTCCGGTAGTACACCACACTATGCTACAATACTGTAACAAAGATGATACCAGCGCATTGTATATCGTAACTTTGACCTTAGTAGGAAGAATACATCGCATACGTGCAAGGACACCAATGGCAGATGACATCTTTGAGTGCAGGCTATCAATATGTACATTCCATGTTAAGTGCTTTGAAAAATATACTCCAAGGGTACTAACGGAATCTACCATATCTAACTGCTGAGAGCCCAGAAATAAATTCATCTTATTTGTCGAGATTTTTCCTTTTAGGCATATATAAAATTACTTGCGTTTTTAAGGGGTTTATTTTAATAAATTCGCCGAGGCCCAGGAATCTATGTCAGACAGCGTTTTATTAGCCATTACCTCTATCTCTGTTTCCAAGCTCCCTGTAATAAAAACTGTCGTATCATCTGCGTACGATACAAACGTTGCGTTGTCTGTGCAGTGTACAATGTCATTTATGTAAATCAAAAATAAAAGTGGCCCTAAAATACTTCCTTGTGGCACACCAACAACGACCGGCTTCCTTGGAGATATTTCATTGTTGGCATCTACGAATTGTGTCCTGTTTGAAAGATAAGATTTTAGAAGCGCATGCGCTGTTCCACGCACACCATAGTTTTCTAGTTTGCTGAGTAGGATGGAATGATCAATTAAGTCAAATGCCTTGGAAAAATCGACGTATATGCCTAATGCCATTTGTTTACGACTAAATGCGTCTATAATTATTTCTTTTTGAGTCAAGAGGGCTGTTTCGGTAGAGCGATGCTTCCTGAACCCATGTTGAAAATCTTGAAACAAGTTGTGGCGATTAAAAAATGATACCAATCTGATATGCATTAATTTTTCAATACCTTTCGAAAACACTGGAATTATTGAAATAGGTCGATAGTTGTTTATGGTCCCTTTATCACCGTGCTTGTAAACTGGAACGACGCGTGAAGTCTGCATTTGTTTTGGAAATACACCTGTAGATAAGATTAGATTATAAATATGGGTAAGAACAGGGCATATAATATCGAGCACATACTTTATGGGGCGAATCTGGATACCATCGGCGTCCAAAGCCCGGCTGTTACCAATATCGCTAAAGCATGAAAAGACTTCTAGCGGGGTAGTTGGGGCAAGAAATAGAGTGTTACTAAACGCGTTTACACGCAGGAACTGAGCATAGCTGTTAAGGTGAGCATCATCTTGTAATTGAGGTTTCAGTGAAAATATATCATTAAACGCACTTGGTATAGCATTTCCGGAAAGCTTTTGTCCGTTATGACTCAAAACATCTGGAATAACAGAACGTGAAGTAGGCTTTAACAAAGCATTCAATTTGCGCCAGACTACATCACTTCTCTGGTTGCCTGGGTCACTAAACATTTCCACAAAATAAGCATCTTTTGCAGCCCTAAGCTGATTCGTTAGACTATTTCGATATTTCTTGAATTCACTTAGTAGGGCTGGATCTCTAGATTTCACAAATTGAGCATACAGGGCATGTTTGCGTTTAACCATGCCAAGAAGTTCAGGTGTTAGCCAAGGTTTTCGTGCTTTGGATGCCCGTGCCATTTTTTTCTTTGGGGAAGTGTTTATGGTAAAAAGTTTTGAAAGTGCTCATAAAAGCAGTGTACGCAGAGTCACTATCTTCCGCTTGGTAAACGCCATGCCAAGCCTCTTGGGCAATGGCCTGGCGAAACGCGTCAAGATTTGAAGAAGTGATAGACTGAATAAAAACTGGTTTTTTAGTTTTACTAGCCATACAGTGGATTCGATTTACTAGTAATATAATTCCTAGATGATCACTAATGTCAGTGTACACAACGTCGGCCTCTAATAAATCAATATTAATGTTTGAGATGAATACGTCTAATAGGGATGCGCCATCGATAGTCACGCGTGTTGGGGACGATATTATGTTTGAAAAACCATAAGTTGTAATGAGTGATTGCAAATCTTTTTGTATCAGGGACGATGAAAGCATGTTTATATTGACGTCACCACCTAAGACTAAATTGATTTTCTCTTCTAATGAATAACTAAAAAGCTTTTCAAGAAATACAAGAAAACGGCTTGCGTCGCCAGATGGTGGCCTGTACATGACGGAGAACATATTGTTTTGGCTCTGCATTGTTAACACCTCATAGTCCAAAGTTATATCAGTAAATTCATCCACGGGCTCAGCCGAGATATCGTCCTTGAGAAAAAGCGCGATACCGCCCCCTCGCTTATCCCGACGATTACGGAAGAACGATTGATAGCCGGGAAGCTGAAGCTTGTGCGATGTGGGCGTCAACCAAGTTTCAGTTAACATTATTACTGAAAATGGCATTCCAAAAGTCTCGATTAGCAAGCTGAACTCGTCTATTTTGTTTGGAAGCGAACGAACATTTTGATGAAAAAACGTTAATTCTGGCTTTTTAGCTGACACTAATTGTTTTATTCCGGAAGGCACGTAACCCATTATCAAGCCAAGTCAAAACATGGTTAGACCCGATTAGCAAATTTTGGACAGGTCCCTTGTGCTTCCAATGACACACACCCGGCTGTCCTCTGCTTTTCTCGCCTTGATGCGACAACCATCATATATATATATATATATGGTGTCCACGTGTGCGTTACGAGACTGCAGTTATCTTGGTATTGTTTACTGTCGTCAGTGTTCGTTCGGGACTACTTCATTTAAATGACCTTAGGTAATTAATGTCACTGAACCAACCTCTTTGGTGTTGCTTTAAGTGCCAAATGTTCGATGGAGATGTCGTAGAGCATGTTAATTAGTGTCCGGATAATGTATTTTCATAATAATAGGCGCAGTGGTTATAGTTTTTCCAGCCATCTGGAAAGCGTGCGAGATTTAAAGATGCAGCACGTGAATAGGAGTTTGTACGCCGCGACATTAGCGCTCTCGAACGTGTTGCGAAGGAACAAATGATTGTGCATGGGGAGAAACAGTATTAACAGGCCTGCAGTCTGTGTGCATCATCGATCGTTCTGTAAATACCATTCCGTAAAATGTACACATCAGTTTGTCTGCCGCAACTTGAGCATGCTTCTGTGATTTGGAATGACATTTCTAAATCTGTACAGCAACTCTATCGAGCGGGCCTAGAAACATACATAATCATCGCTGCGCTAGAAATGACCCTGGATCTTGTGCCAACAATGTTGGATTGTTGTATTTGCCATCACTTCGCTGCCGTCGAAATCTTGCCGATTTGCTATTTCTCATTAAACTTATTCGCGTTGTCATATAATCTGTCCTGAACTGCTTAATTGTATTGTTCATCGAAATCTGCGAAAGAATACCAGCGAGCATTTCATGCACCTGCCTGGCTGTGCCAACACTCAACCGTCCAGAGAATACGAAGTCTTCATAATGTTAATTTTCTTTGTCTCCATATTTTTCAGGCGTCCCCGTAAACGCTTCCTTCGAGTGAGCGAGTAACAACTTTATTCATTAAGGAGCGAGTAGGTATAGGGGGGGCTAGGCTATGCAGGCTGCCCGGCTGTGGTTCACTTTGGTGTCTTCAGCTGGTTCCAGGACCCGAACCTGGATGTCTCGGTCAGCGCTGAAGTGGAGGGCCTCCCATTGCTCCTCGCTGTATAAGGCGGCGAGACGAGGTCGGCGGGTGGGGAGATCCCCGGGGCAACCCCACAGAATGTGGTTGAGTGAGGCAACGCCTCCGTACTGGCAGCAGCGTAAGACGATGACGCCGTGGCGGATAAATGAAAATGCACCAGGGGGTACGGAAAGGTGCAGGTCTCATGTCGTCGCCAGGCGATTTCGTACCGCTTGGCCATTGCTCCCAGTGGCGCACCGACGGGGGGGGTTTCGTGGGTTGTAAACCCCCCCCCCCCCCTGACGCCGACCTAACCCCATCCCACTCCGTAACTGCTCCTATGTCCTAGAAGAATGTGGAGCTAATGTCTGCAAAACGCCGAAAAAATAATAAGAATAATAATCATCATTTATGTCACTATTATTTGGCATATTATTTACTTTTTTTTACACACGCAAAAACTGTCTAATCGCTTGCCCGGCCCTTCGTGAAAAATTGAACCCCCCCTGGCAGAAATCTGGGTGCGCTACTGATTGCTCATTCTAGATTTTCACTGCTAGAATACAGTGTCGCGCATTCTGCAAGTCCTTTTCAGCTTACCCGTTGCGTTGGTGTATGTGAAGTGCATTTACCATTGTCTGTATTTTTCGTGTCGTGTTAATGTGTTTTGGCCTGATGCCTTCACATTTTTGTTACGTTTAGGCCTTCATATTTCTCCTATATTTATTGTCTTGATCTTGTGTATTCTTTGAATTTTGTTGTGTGCGCCAGCACTGATACCTTTCGGTTGCCCCTGGACACGTTAAATAAATTATTATTGCTCTATTATTATTAGTAGTAGTAGTAGGAGTAGTGGTGGTAGTAGGAGTTGTAGTGGTACTATAAGTGTCTTGAGTAAGTGCCTAGTGACAGTCATGTTTCGTTTATGATATGTCGCAGCGTAGGTAGTTTGTACTGAATAGACGTTTAACGATCAAGATAATGAAAATTAAAAACTGTGGCTCATATACCCGCATAGGATACGCGCGTGTAAGATCCAGGGTATTCAGGCACGGGTCACACGTAGAAAAGAAAAAGGAAATCATGTTTAGCTTATCCTGCTTTGGACATGTGGGTATATGCTCATGCCCCGCCACGGTGGTCTAGTGGTTGTGGCACTCGGCTGCTGATCCGAAGGTCGCGGGATAGAATCCCGGCCGCGGCGGCTGCATTTCGATGGAGGCGAAATGTTGAGGCCCGTGTGCTGTACGATGTCAGTGCACGTTAAAGAACCCCAGGTGGTCGAAATTTCGAGAGCCTTCCACTACGGCGTCTCTCATAATCAGAGCTGGTTTTGGGACGTTAAACCCCACAAATCAATCAAGGTTCACAACACCACCGAGGTGTGAGTGCCAGTAACAGACGTTTACGTCGGCGACTAGGGTTCCTGACCGCGGCGGCTGCATTTTTACGGGGTCTAAATTCAAGAACACCCGTGTTCTTTGATTTTGGTGCACACGCCAAAGTACCGCAGGTGGGCAACATATATAAAGCTTGAGTCCCCCGCTACGGCGTTCCTCGTCATCACATGCATTGTTATGGCGTGTGAAACACCATCGCTTGTTGTTGTCGTTCTTGTTTTTCCATCTCTCAGACCTAAAGCCCAACTCGGGCGATTTTGGGGCATGTCAAGGTAATGACCATTCTATGCTCCTGAGGCTCTCCTGTCACACTCCCGTTAGTGTAAATGCTCAGCAAATGCGAAAATAATTTTTAAATCGTAAAAAAAAATAATAAAAAACGCTAAACTGAAACCGAAATTCAACCCATCGGTGACGTAAAGTCAGCCAACATGGCTTTTGCACGGTGCGACAGCGCATGCGCCCTTCCCCTGACAGTAATGTCGCGAAGGTTGGCTGCGCCTCTCTCTCTTTGCCGATTATGCCGTCAGCACACTGTGTGGCCAATAATTGCAGGAAGCCATGGGTGGGCGGTTTGAGGTAATTAGCAAATATTGTATTGCAACCAATCTGCGCATCTCTCGAGCCTGTAATCTTGCACAAATGACGAAAGTGTACCAGAGGACGTACCCAGCGAATTTTATTGAGATCTATTGACCTCGAAAAATCGCCGCAGTTGGCCTTTAAGTTTTTCTGAGCATGTTAAGGGCCAACTCCGGCGACTTTTCCAAGTCGGTGGATATCAGTGAAATTCGCTGGGTACATTCCTTGGCAGACTTCCGTCATTTATAAAAGATTACAAGCTTGAGAGATCCGCGGATTGCTTACAGATCAGTTTTTACCTATTACCCCAAACCGCCCACCCATGGCTTCCTGCAATTATTGGCCACACTGTGTGCTGACGTCACCGTAGGAAAACCGACGGAAGCGCATGGGTACTGTACCGTGGCCTTCGAGATTTGCGCGCGCCGAAATCCGGCGCGCCAAATTTCAGAGGCCATGCCCGTTTCAAAGTGCTTTGCGATAGGCCCGTGTATAGAGCGCAATGGACAGAACTTGGCGCAGGGCACGCGTCATCACCAGCAGACACCACGGTCCACTGTTAAAGGGAACACTCGAATTTGCGCCTTCACTATTTCTGACGCCTTAAATTCAAATGGCTGTAGAAGTAATGTCCGTTGATGGTACGTATGGGTTGAAGGGAGCCAGAGCTGCCAACCGCAGCTTATGTGCCTCAAATATATGCAACAGAGGCTTTGCGAAGAAACAAAATACAAACTTGCCCTGCGCGCAAGTGTTCCCTTTAACAGTGGACGCCACTGTACATCCATGGAGCGCTGTACTGTATTCGGCGATGGTAGAGCAGACGTCCTCCCAGCTCTGCCGCTTTTGCGTCTCTGGCCATAACGTCTGCAAGCCGCAGAACTCGGCCCAGAAATCCGACATGGGACGTGCGCAGTGCTTTGCGCTCTACGAATCCGCTTTGCGCTCTACGAATCTCGGGACCAAATGCCCTCAGCGTGGCTTGGCGTGCCTTAGCCGTGGGTCGGACTATGGCAGTCCTGGCTGCCGGCGACCCGCAGGCAGTCACCGAAGGTCCCTCCAGTCCAGTGTGGCACTGAGTTTGAGCTCAAAGAAAAGCGAAGGCGAAAGCTTGTATACCCCTTAGGCGCCCACGTTCGTGTGCCCCTGTTCGCTTGAAACCAGAGTCGATGAGCCGCCGTGGCGATGGCGAGGCGTGCTTGTTTGGCACCACGGGGGCCCGTGTTTGATTTCCACTCAGACAGGCCTACTTCCGCTTCGACACAAATTTGCTCTCGGGAACCTCTCTGAAGAATTATACGTTAATCCGATCGAGCCCTCTGCAACTATATATTATTGCTGCATTCGTTTTGGCGCCGTAATAAACGCCACTTTAGTTGAGATCTTTAAGATGTAAACTTCCCAAGCGATCTAGTCTCGTCCCACCGGCGGACTTTGGCGCTATACTGTTCATTTGCGGTCGCTTTGACGTAGTACGCGCTATACAGGGTGTTTTTTTTTTTTTAGCTGCAACACACTTTTAAAATTAGAAAAACATAAATCGCGGGAATGTCTTGTGTACCATTCGAGTATACGGATTGGCGGCCTCTAGATACAGAACAATTTCCCCACTTGTGTGCATAATTAGCAAAATTACGCTAATTAACTGTTTAATTATTAGTAATTGGTGGCTTCAGCAAATGAGTACTTTGGAGCCCGTCCTCGACACTACCTATCCCAACGATCAAATTTTAAATAGCGGAATGCATGTCGGAGCTCCGCGAACAATTAGTTCCCCGTGGCAGGCTCCTTGAAACCGAAAATAGACGGGAAAGAAGCGTCTGTGACGTCGATGGCGCCGCCCCCACGGCTTTCGTCACTCGCAACTCGCCCGTGGTCACTGCCGCTCCGGCCGCGCAAGTAGCTTGCGCTATCTCCTTGTTATCTGCGGTGTTGGGCGCCGCGGGCGACTGACGAAATCCGGGGAGGCGGCGACATCGACGTCACAGACGCTCTTTTTCCGTCTATTTTCGGTTTCAAGGAGCCTGCCACGGGGAACTAATTGTTCGCGTAGCTCCGACATGCATTCCGCTATTCAAAATTTGATCGTTGGGATAGGTAGTGTCGAGGAAAGTACTCATTTGCTGTAGCCACCAATTACTAATAATTAAAAAGTTCATTAGCGTAATTTCGCTAATTATGCATACAAGTGGGGAAATTGTTCTGTATCTAAAGGCCGCCAATCCGTATACTCGAATGGTACACAAGACATTCCCGCGATTTATGTTTTTCTAATTTTAAATGTGTTGCAGCTAAAAAAAACACCCCGTATGTCGCCGCGGGTGCGGGAGATATTTGTAGACGGCTACAGGTGTACCGCTCCCGGAACTGAATGCGGTCGTGGAAGCCGCATTCTGATGGGGACGGAAAGCAGCCAGTACATTCATGTTATGTGCAGAAAAGAACCTGTGGGGGTGGAATTATATGGTGAATTCCAATAACAGATTCGGAGCACTTCCGGTATAGCAGTCCTTCTGCTCCGCGCGGAGCAAATCTGTTCCATTGGCAGATTGAGAGTGCTTCCTCCATGTTTCATTGGAAGATCTGGAGTAGCTCCGCCGACAGATCCACTCCACGGAGCAGCTCTCTACTCCACGAAAAGCGGTAGATTCGACCGGAAGTCGCAAGCGCCCGGCGCGTGCGCAGAGCGTGGCGTACCACGTGACCGACGCTACGCGCTGCCCGAGCGCGCTCGTTCTCTGTCGCAGCTCGGAAGCAATCATGAGTAGCGCAGCGTCAGATCGCACTTTTATTGCTTGCGGAGAGCGATTATTCTAGCTCTAGTTCTGAATCGACCAGTGAGGACTAAAGCGATGAAGAAGCTAGCGTATGCAAAAAGGTTTTCGACGTCGTGTTCCGGCCACGCGGAGAAGAAAGCGAAAGTTGCGCGTTTTATCGGCACGTGCCTGGTTCGCCATCGACAAGAGGACACCTGCCCGCGGTGTGACTTCCATCAGAACACAGGACGCAAAAATTCAGAATGAAACTTTTTTCACATACACCTCGCGCGCGAGTTCAAGCCGAACAGCTTGGGAAAACGGCGCGAAACGCGAGGAATGCTGGGCGCTTCCGGAAGCGGATGTGCGCTAGCACCTCCTGCCATTTGCTCCGGAGGGAGCGTCTGTGTTCCATTGGCAGATTTCCTTCGGTTGCCTTCCGCCGGAGTGGAGTGCTGCGGCGCAGAGTTCGTCGACCACTCCGAATATGCCATTGGAATTGACCATATAGCCTTGCCTACCACATACGGCGTCTCTCAGGGCCCCGTTATTTCTGTCGCACGCTAAAACCAAAGCAGCCAATCAAGTCAACGAGCGAGCAAACAAGCAACCAAGCAAATGTGCGTCTCCACTGCGTCAGCAGCGCACGAGCCGCGGACCCACTTCGAAAGTCGTGGCTGTGCGAGTACCCAGAGAAACAAAAGGGGGACCCACTCGCGTACGAAAGTGCCGATAAGGCACACCCCCGCAGAGCTCTTCAGCCGTCCGACGCAAGCGCGGCAAAGATTAGCGTGCTGCCTTTTGCTGCTGCTGCTGCTGCTGCTACGTCTGTTCTATCGTCGAGCCGGCTCTCTCGTTTTGGTTTCTGTGTAGACTATATATACCTATTTATTTTGCAGAGATGGTGTGTCGTCGACTGGGCACAATTTTGACTTAATAATAATAATAATAATGATAATAATAATAATAATAATAATAATGCAACCATGCGTCGCCATTCTTTCCCTGCTGGGCTAAATGAACACTTGCTAGTTATCAGCAGACGCTGCTGATAACTAGCAAGGCTTAACTGTGCTGAAAGCAAGCAGTCAATTGAAGATCATGCTGCGGAAAAATACGGCAGCCCCGAGCGTAGCGCGCATTGCTAAGCGTAATGCCATGCATTTAACGGCGTTTTCAATGGGCACTTGTAACCAAAATTATGACCTGCAACTCGTAGAAGGGTTCAGTTTTCTTAAAGACTCATCAGTAATTCTAAATAATAATTAAGAAATATGTGTCGAAGCCGAAATGGGTAGCTGTTTCGTGCAGCGTCTGCACTGACGTCACAGCCACCCCCGGCGTAATTTAAAACGTAGTGCGTATGATGAAAAAACAAAACAAAAAAACAAACTGGCGATGCTATCCTACGGTGTATCGCATTTGCTAGCTCATCAAAAGGCGCATTACTACAGATTGTACCCGCAATGTCCAGATTGTGGTGCCCTAGCTGCGCTGCGCACCATACCATGTGGAATTGTCACCTCATGCATGAGCACCAGCCCCACTATGCGATAATGCGAAGCCTCGCCGTCTGTTGTCACATCCCGGGCCCAACTCTGCATAGTTGCGAGAGCACGGGCAGCCATAGCTTAGTCCAGGAGGACTCCAACTACGGAATGAGCTGGAGTTCACCTGGACTGAGGACTCCACCTACTGGCGGGGCCCATCAAAGGACCCTGTGGTATATCACAGCTTCAATAAATGTTTTTTTTTCCTCCTCTCTCAAAACTTGACAGCGGCATCTTCAGCGGCGATTTGGGCGTTGAAGAATCGCCGCTTTCTTTTGACCACGCCGCAAACACAGGGTGGTCTGCGTTCAACGTTATGATTCGGGAACTCGTTACTGTTCTTTAAAAAAAAAATCTTTAGGAAAACTAAATGGCTCGCTGTCGTACGTATTTCCACTGATCACTATAGGGTGCCAAAGAGAACATGTTGAAAAGTTTGAGATTCGTGGACATAGAAAAAATTGCCACACAAAAGAGAGCAGCACATGTCTTGTGTGCCATTTCTCTGTACGTCCCCTAGTTTGCGGTGCTGCATGTAAGTATGAATAAGCGGCTAGATTTCGCGTTTCGCGTACGGCGTGCACTTTCTTTTGTGACGTCACGTGTCGGAGCATAGGCACTTCAGGTGAGCTATATTCACTCGTGTGCAGAGGGCAGTATACCTCTCAGAAAACAATACGAAACAAAGAATTGATGACGCATTGTTCACGCAGCTGGCGGCTCTTTTAACTTGTGTGGGTTTTCAGCGTGTAGTCCTGCAGAAGGGCCTCCAAGTGGTCGTCTCGCCCGTTTTCCGACTTTTAACTGCATGCTATGTGTTTTTCGTGTACTTGATAAGTTCAGGCACTGCAGTAAGGAATGTAAGTGTACTGAACTGGCGCACTTTATTGATCAGATTACGTGCACTCTTGTGAGAAATTTTCAAGGTATTTGTGAACATGTGTTGACATTCGGCAAACTGTATTCGCGTGTCTGTGCGATGGTGAGGCAACCACCAATTGCATGGGCCCTGAAATATGAGGGCGCAAACATTAACTGGCTCATGCGAAGCGTAATACGCGACCTCCGGGGTTATAAGTGCAAAAAAAAAAAAAAAAAAACGCGCACCACCAATATTAACGAAGTGATATAGCATTGCAACATTTCATATGTCTGTCTTACGTCATCAGAAACGTCAGAGAGCAAACGGGATGCATTACGGATGTTGAACGTGGTTTTTGCCTTCCTGTGTTACGCGAGCGCAACGCTCCACGAATTTTACGCCAAAATTCCTGCTTGTTTCACGGCATAACCTTAGCGTGAAATGACTGCTGCGCTCGGGACCGCCGTTCCTCGCGTTCCACAACGACGGCCATTTATCATTGCGCCCTCCGTTCTGTTAGATTCGAAGAATTATCCATCCGTTCGCAAAACTGTGCAGAACGCGACCACTGGAGAAGAGGTAACAAACACGTACTTTGCAGACGTGTACGTGTTGCTTCCCCGATTGCTCTGAACAACGGAGTGCCGTAGTCGACGACGCGCCGTTTTGTTGTCCATCTTACCTATGATACAGCGGCAAGGCAGTGATGCTCGCATACCAGGACAAGATACACGATGCTTATCGCTCGCAGCGCGGCCTCTTCGGCCGACGCATACTTGCAGCCAGTGCATATATGTCGAATTGTAAAAGTTCTCACAACTGGCCCAAAGTGCAGAAAATGTGCCTTGCAGGAAATGTCTGAACCGGAACAAGCATTCGAATAAAGATGTGACCATGAGATGCAGGCAGCGCAGCTGCCGGTCGAAACCGAAGACACAAGAGTGGGCAGTCCATGGCAGGCCCGAGAGGCGGCGTTGAGGTCTCGAAGTCTCCCATCATGGGATATGACCTGAGCCCGCGGGTCGCTAAACTTTGCCTGATGATAAATAAAGTTGTTTCCGTCCATCCGAACCTGAAAAAAAATTTTAAAAAATAAAACACTGGTCGAACAAATGCGTATCGATTAAGCCATCGGATATAGTAAAACATCTCAGGTCACGTGTAGCGCCACCAGTGGTGGTTTCACGGCGCTGTCGCTGGCCAAAGGCTGGCTGCGTGACGTACTGCTTCCACCAATTTTTTTTTTTTTTCCCTCCACGAGAAGTACTTGAGAATGGTTCTCAGAAACGGTGCATGGTAGTCGTCACGAGTGTAATGATCTCGAAGCATCTATAGACAAACCTGAGTCAAATACAAGCATCAGTATTGTGGGTCACGAACAGTCCACGACGGCGACTTAGTATTTTGACAGTCAGCGCGAGGAAACGACTTGGTATATTCGTGGCGGGCAGCGCCCACTTCGGCAGCAGCGACGCCTGACGCGTTCTGATTCGCCTCCGCTCATCCAGCAGCTTCCAGCGGCGCCGCTACATAGACGTCAATCAAAGGACGTTTGGCCGATAGCGTTGGGCCTTCAAGGAAAGACGGCAAATGAGGCTCTATTATAAAAGGCAATGTGGCCTGGACAGGGTTCGAGATGAGAGAATTTCAGCACACTAACATAAGAGACACTAAACAGCATGAACGACAATAGACGGACAGAGAAAGTAGTCGGGTATACTTGTCCAGGAAGAACGTTGATTCGCAGCAGAGAAGGGAGAGAGAAAGAGAGAGAGAGAGAGAGAGAGATGAGGCGAACTATAGAAGGATAACCAGCAAGTACTATACGAGTAGCAGCGTGATCGATATGGAAACAAAACTTTAAGCGCAATGTCAAAGCGCCGAAGCGGATTTATTGGATTAAGGCGATAGAAAAAAAGCCAGCTCTGAGTATACCGAAACCCGGTAAAGACGAAATAAGGAGAGAAGCATTTTATGATAATTCAAAAGGAAACGCCTTAAGGGCTGGACACATGGTCCGATTTTGCATGCGATCCGACGTCCGGCGATGCGGTCCGGCAGTCGTACCGGGTGTACCGAGGGTGTTTTTGCAGCACCGGTTCCCTGTTCCGGTCGTCCGGCGCGCGTCAAACCGCGCAGATTTTCTCGTTGCCGGACAGAAAAGTCGGACGGCAGCAGCCAATGGCAGCGCGGGAGACGCGTGACGTCGTGCTGCTGGCCGCCCATTGGTTCACTGCTCCGCTCCGACCGCCCTGCCGAGGTTGCCGTGGCTTTTGCCCGTATCGCCGGAATCTCGTGGAAAATATTGATTATGACTTGTTTCTGGCTCGAAATAAATGCTTATTGGGTAGTGTTATGCCTAATGTGAATCAATCTGCAAAGCAACGCCCGTTTCAAAACCAGCGGAGAGATCGAAAGCAACCGCTGTGGAAAGGTAAACAAACATCTCGGCCAGGGCCACCTCACCGAAGCGGCTCGTTTCGTTTATGCCATAGCGCTTCATTCACAACGACGTTTCGAGAAAACTAATCGCATGTGTTAACGCACGACATATGAGTGCAAATGTTAATCGCATTGGTAAAAATGAGCACGTTGTGACGAGCTCGCGGTTGACAGCGAACGACTACTACTCCGAGGGTCGGCAGCTATGGGGATGGTGCACAAGGCCAGGCGGCTCCACCGGACGCCTACCAGTGGCTTTTGCTATCCGGTGCCTCAACTCCTTCGTGCGGCGTCTAGGCCGGCAGGCGCATGCAAGAGGCACATAGTCCGTTTTTAGCGAGCTTTTCTTCTTTCCTACATTTTTTTTTTTTTTTTTTGCAAGAGGCACTTCAATAGACGGCGATCCTTCTTCTGGTCGGAGTACAAACGAAAGGAAAGACCAAACCATTCAAGTGCGTGACGGGGCTCTAGGACAAAAGAGGTAAAGGCCAGCAGCGCGGGCCGCGAACGAAATGTACGGAGCGCCTCAGTCCACACGGCTATGCGTGTCGCAGCCTGGTAGCCCACACAAGCGGCTCGTTAAAGGGCCCCTAAACCACCCCCGACATTTTTTTGAACATTTCAAGTTAACACGCGCATCAAGTTGAAAATGCCGTCACGATGAACGATGTCAAATGCGGCAGCGCTACGCGCCGCGGCCGCGCCACAAACTCGAAAAACATTCCCGTGCGCCTCGCCGGCCATTTCCAGCATGTCAAAGTTAGCCGTGACGACATTGTGGTTTTTGGTGACGTCAGAAGAGTCCGAGCTACGCTGATTGGTCGAAGGAGAACGTCGACTTCCGGTTAGTCTGCTAGGAAATGCACGCGCTCCCTGCCTGTTTGTTTCCCTCGTCGTGTGTCGTTCGTGTGGTGTTCGCGTGTGAATTCGCAAATGCACTACGCTACGCAAGTGCAAGTGAGGTACAGCCGACTAGAAACTGCAGCAACTGTCAGAACACGACGGATAGCGCTAACAGAGAGCGTTGGACAGCACCAACAGAACACTTGCGCGAACGCGGGAGCCCGGCGGAGGCGCGTCAACCGGATGCGCGTCATCGGCGATGTATGTCACGTGACATTCGGAGGAGCACTCGGCGAGGAGGTGGCACCAGGAAGCGGCCGGTGGGCGCAGGAGAGAGCGAAACGAGCAAGCGCCGCGTTTTGATAATCAAACGCGTGTAACTCGGCTATTTCGGCACCGTTTCGAAAAATTCTTGCGGCTACGTGTTTGTTGCGGACACCGGCATAAAAGCAACACCACAACTAAATTTCGACCTCTTGGTGGTTTAGGGGCCCTTTAAAAACAGCGCGAACCATTGCAAATTGACAACACGTCGTCTGCTAGTAGAAGAGCGTTGCCGGAAAGCGCGCACCAACTCCCTCCCTTTGACAACCCACCTTTCACCGCCTTTCACGTACTCCACGCAGAATGCCGGGGGACATAAATTCCCGTTACATTGCAAACTAGCACCACATGTCTGCTGAGTAGAGAGGGTCGACGAAACGCGCGCGCAAGCGACCGCGCTTCTCCTTCAGCATTGAGCTTGCTAGAAGCTATAAATATTTGTCCCTGGTTATCTGATATAAGTATTGTTATGGCCGAGGACAAACAAATCTTGTTGCTGAACACCGAGCCGTAGTACGAGGACCTTTGGAAGAAACTAAAAACCGTAGGAAAACGCGAATAACTCGGTTCTAAAGCTACCGCCAGCCCTGCGACCGGAGCTTCTATCACCCCAACGACGGGCGTGCCGCCGCGATGGCGCTCCCGTCGGCGGAGAGTTACAAGTGCACCATGCCCATAGGCCTACCCTCGTTCGTAGATCGTCACTGACGGTGGGTTGTTGTGGTGTGCTAGTCCCTCGCGAAGGCATCGGCAGTGTTTTTCTGTGTTGTATGACCAAGCAAGGCTGTACAAAAATGTTTATATTGTAATTACTGACGAGGATACGATGTCTTACGAGCGTGTACGCATGATACGCTTCGTGAGGGCGGAGCTTACGCGCTGATCGCTCCTGTTGACCTGCCGAGGTGACATTTGCCGGTGTCGATGGAATCGCGTGGAAAATATTGCTTATGATTTGTTTGTGACATGAAATTAATTCTCGTTGAGTAATGTTACGCGTAAAGTGAGCCAATCTGCAAAGCAGCGCCCATTTCCAAAGCACTCCAGAGATCGGAAGCGGCCGCAGCGCGAACGTAAACAAACATCGGCAGGGGCTGTTTCACCGAAGCGGCTCGCTTCGTTTTTACCGTTGCGCTTCGCATCTATTTCGAGAAAACTAATCGTATGCGTTGACATACGACGCATGAGTACAAATGTTAATTGTGTTGGCAAAAATGAGCGCTTCGTGGCGAGCTGGCGCTTGATTGCGACTGACGACGGCTACGTCGTCGGCAGATATAGGCGTATATATACCCTCGGAGTCGTCGCTGACGGTGCACCACTGTAAACAAAAATTACCCGAGATGGGAGTAAATGGACCTGTCCTCTAGCGCATTCCCTGATGAGAGTTTAATATACTCCGGTCATGCGGAGTAAAAGATTTACTCCGCTTGACCGCAGCTGTATTTACATCCATCGAGGAGCTTTTGCGGGTAGCTATGGGAGTATTTGTTTACATCCATCGCGGAGCTCTTGCGGGTACCTATATGGGAGTTTATGTTTACATCAATGTATGAGCTTTTGCTGAAGCCAGCTAAGCCTAGGCGTGGTCCGGGACAATTTCTTGCATAATTTTATTAATATTCGATCTACCTGGGTAAATTTGGTATCCTTTTGGTCCTTTCTCCTTCCGGTCGATAGCCTTGACGTTTGCTTTCCGATAATCCTGGCTTGTCCGCATACAATCTTGATAATTTCGGAAGCCTAAAACCACGTCAACACTCGCTGGGCGGTGGTGCCCCAGCCACTTCGTAACAAAATATTTCCGATTCGCGCATCACTGTGGTGGTCTGGTCGATGCGCGGCATTCGGCGTCTGGCTGGAGGAGCAGAGCGGTCACCAGTGGAAAGAGCCTTGACACGTTTACACAGAACACTGATCGGCCGTTGCAAACTCACTGCGCACTCAAGACTCGTTTAAAAAAACGAAGTGGCGCTTCACTTGGACGCACTAAGCACACGTGCGAGCACGCACAGATACAAATCCCACCGACGATTCGTCGAACCAAGCAATGCACTGGAGCATCACACGGAAGCACTAAACAGACGCGCGAGCTCAAGCGCGCATACACACACACATCACACCGCCGCAAGAGCGTCGCAACCGAAGACGGCTGTTAAAAACTCCCATGTGGGGGTTGGGACCACGTGAACTGAAACTCCGTGTGGGTAGTATAATAAGGTCATGTCGTTTTTATACTCCGTCACTTAGCAATGGTGGTAAAATGATGTCATGCGCCGAATTCACTCCGCTATGACGGAGTAAATGGTTGGGGCATGGGAGTTTTTTCGGTTGACGCGCTGGTAAAAGCTCCCATCTCGGGTAATTTTTGTTTGCTGTCGTGTTGTGTTTGTCGCTCGTGAAGGCATAGTTTTATCGGCAATGTTTTTCGGCGCTGTTATGCAACCAAGTAAGGCTGGTACAAAGATTTATTTTGCACTTAGCGACAGGGATGCGATGTTTTACGAGCGTGTATGCCAACGCGCCGGATGTGGGCGGAGTACTCGCTGATCGCTCGTCGCCCTGTGTGCGTTGAAGCGTCGGATGCCGGACGCCGGACCGTGCGACGTCGGATCGCATGGAAAATCGGAGCATGTGTCCAGCCCTTTACTGTTTGAAGTGAGGTGGGGTTGCCTTAGAACGCACATACAAAGCGAGATTCATTAACAACGCGTATAAATGTACTTGCCGTGGAAGAGAGGGGGAACTCACAGAACACGTTTGAATTGAATGGGGAGATATGCACCCTAGTTGGGCATTATTAGCTTACAGGAAGCCTTAGGATTTTAGCACAGCACGGGAAAGGTAAACAGGCCCGCGGTGAAGACCACTAAAGTTGGTTGTAAGGTTGGTAGCGGAGAACAGAACAAAAACGAAGTAGCATGA
This sequence comes from Hyalomma asiaticum, assembly GCA_013339685.2. Lineage (NCBI taxonomy): Eukaryota > Metazoa > Arthropoda > Arachnida > Ixodida > Ixodidae > Hyalomma > Hyalomma asiaticum. Next base: position 205,587,596 of record CM023481.1, read on the forward strand.
AAACAAAGGATACCTTGTCGTAAAACGTGGAAAGTTGCGAGTTCAAGCTCCCCTTGAAAAGGAAAAAAAAAAAAAGTCGTCGTTCATTTAGGTAATACGTTAGACCAGCCTAAATGTATTGTGCTTCGTGGCGCAAAGGCCACCGCCTGGAGGGGACACCGATAACTTCCATTCGTGCATGTCTGGACCGTCCTTGGGAGCTGTTCTGTAACTAGTGGACATATCTTGTTTCGTTAGACGTCATCAAAGAATCGGACTCTTAAAGCATAGTCTGCGAGATTCGAGTGATGAGTGCGAATCAGACTGCGCTTGCCGCGTTGAAGCGCATATTCCGTTCCTCGTGTTTGTGTAGAGAGGTGTTTGGAACTCAGTGACGTCAAAAATGACGTGAGTAGATTAACCGGAGGCTGTCGAGTCCTTTCGTCACGGCATGTTCTTGAACTATAGCCTATCAGCGGCGGCCTAAATGGACAGTGTGGACAATTACACAACAGCTCCTCCGAAATCGGTGTTTCGGCTGCCCACACCGACAGCGTCATCGCAGACTGCCGCTGGAGAGCGAAACGCCAGAAATCTCCGGCAAAATTGCTCCATCTGCATTTGGCTTTACTGCGTAATTGACAAAGAATAAAGCGGGGACGCCTTTTGAATTTGGCGTCTGTAATTTGAGTCCGAGTTATAGAGCGCGTGAGAAACAGCAGGCAATGTATATGCAGCAATCCGGAGGACGACGTCGCCAAGTTTCACGGCTCCTACGTCTCCACCTGCAGGCGACAGGGCGTTCCGGTTTCGGTGTTTTTCCATTATCCAATTAAAGAATCCAAGTGCTATTGAAATCAAGAAGACGATCCTCAGTCTGTTCATAGTCCACGGTATTTCGGACTGCACAGAGGTCCGATCGCACGTACATTCTGCTCTGGCTGTCCGTGTTGTCCCTTTGAAGCATGCGGATGTAGCGTAAATGCACGCCGATACCTTCTATAGATCAATGCATTCAATTCTTCCCGTTCTCTCAACATCCGGATGTTGCATCTGATGTCCAGTTGTCTCTCACAAATATGTGTTTTCGTTTTCGTTAGTGGTCAGCGTGTATCTTATGGACGTTTTTACCGTGCCATGTGAGACATATATTAGTTGACACCGTTGCGGGATTCATTTGACGGAGCACAAATAGAAGGCGACATAACATACGGCGCTGATCCACTTCGGCCATTACGAGCTGGTGGAGAACGCGATAGCCATTGAGTGTCCGTATCTGCGATTCATCACTGAAATCTTCATTGCGAAGCTCTTTGCCTGAATTCATTCAGGTGTAAAGCGGCGTTCGCTTCACACATACCTATCTGGAGCCACGCAAGGTGCCATGGAAAGAAAAATGGTAGGTGTAACAGTGATAGATTAAAAAAGTAGAATGTATCGGAGAACATATCACTATAGTAGTTGGCGCGTCGATGTTACTCCGCCAGCCAATCGCAAAAGCAAGCGAAAAAGTAATGCAACCTTTTCAAAATGGCGCCGTGTTTATGCCTGTGGTGCCTGCTGAGCGTCTGCTGTTCTTGAGTCCTTTCGGCGGTATTAGCCACGATGTGCTCGAGAAGCACGGACAAAAATATATGGAGTCTCAGCGTTTCGACCTGTAAAAGGCTGCGGTTACAGTTCATTTCTCTTGCAAGCTCGTTTTAGGTGTGATACTTCTCTGAACTGAGTTGAATTACTCGGGTGTCGGCGCTTGAAGCATGCCGTGTTTTTGCATTGCAAGCGCTTGATTTCATTTCAATAAAGAATTATCCCTTCCATGTTCCACTCCAATAAACGAATTTATTCACCTATTCATTATTTTTGCCACGCACGCTTTATTTTCCTAACATGGCAAATTCAAAGAAGGAACTAATTGAACCTTCGCGGAGGTATAGTGGCTGGCGGTTATAAGGACATGGGAGGGGCATCCCTGCAGGCTTGAGTTGTATCCGACTGTAGCCGACATCCTCGTTGCCACTAAGAGAAAAATAAAAAAAATCAAGTCAATTGCACGCTGTGAAAACCGTGGGTACCGCGAAGCTGTGCTTTTATCGTTAATTGTGAAGTAATGGGCAAGGGTGTCAAGCTGCTATTATGTATCACTCTGCAAGGGAGTGGGTCGAGGGCAAGAACGGGTCCGCTTTTCCTTTCTCTGTAACAGGAGACGGACGACGAAGCTTTCTTTCTTTTTGAATAATCGCTATAATGTAGCAGCGGGCTGAGACCGTAGCGGGTCGAGAACAGGAAGGGGTTGTCTTTTTTCCTCTTGCGTGACAGCGGCTGGCGGGGGCGGACATGGCGAGCCCCTATAAACAGCCTCGCTGTTAAGACCCGCGCAGGTAAATCACGTAACGCGGGAATGTTGCAGGTAAAGGGCTAACCAGGTGCACGCGATTTTCTAGCGACAAGGACCAACGGCAGGATTTCCTGTCGCGGAGGTCGCTTGTCGCTTGTCGTGTCGCCGTTTTCTGGCAAGCTAGAAAAGAGCTCTCGTCGCTGAGTGATTTTGCAACTACATGCCGGCAGCCAAAGCGCCTGCTTCAATTTTAATTCGCACTAGGTAATTGCTATTCGCACCGATGGCAAGATGATGATATTTGGCGTTTTGTGGCGCAAGGTCCAAGTGTGGCCAAAGAGCGCCAAGACAATGATAGTATATCTGCCGTGATTAGTGCGTTACAGTGACGAGATGGTATGTGGCTGTAAGGGGGCCCAAAAGACAAATCGCTGTAAAGGAGTGTAAAGCAATGTAGAGTAAAATTATGGCAATGACGTGTGGAGTGGTCTATGGGTCGCGAATGTATGAGAAATGGTCATGGTACAACGGCAAGAAAGAAAAGTGAAACTGAGTCTTCCCTTAATCTCATGTACTAAAGGGGACAAATCATTTGCAATGTTTCGCTGTCATTACTCAGAAAACGTGCTAGTTTTGACACTGCTATAGGCCTAAGTCGCAACCATGAGCCTCAAAAATGGTTTCATTCTTACACACCAGATGACGCCACATGCAGCGTTTCCCGCTAGCGGAATGACATTTGTTTTTGAAGGCAGTGCAGGACGGCGTCTTTGTTCTACAACTAATCCAATAAGCGAGAACTTAGGCCACTCGGCGTTTCAATATTTTTCACTGTTGTATGATGCTACTTGTTGCTACAACGACGTAAATATGGTCATCGCCTCCGAAATTTGCGCGCGCCGGAGCTGCCGGCGCGCCAAGTCTCGCAGGCCATGATTTAGTACCATCAGTGTCACTCCCCTTTTTTTTAGATGCGGAGCATCTCTTGCTCGCGGGTATGTCACGCGTCCGTCGTCCGCACTCACACTACGCATGCGCGACTCTCCTCTCCCTTCCCTCTCTCCAACAGCTGCTGTAATAAATAAAGCGGGTAGAGAGCGAGCGCGCTTCGCTTCAGTAGTATCTCCTCCTTCTCTGATGAAAGAAGTTGGTGGTGTTGTGTGATAGTTCCGTCAGCGAGTGGGTTGACACAAGTACGCATCAGCATCAACCCACACTCTGACAACGGTCACGCGATGCGTGGTAACGAACCAAGTTAACAACGTAATAACACGCAAGGTTCACCCGCAAGGTTCACCGCAAAGGTAACACCGAAAACACTGCAAACCTGTAAACACCGCTGTTAAATGCACCGTTGAAACTCCCAGCGATGCTCCGCATCACCCCATGGTCCCCTTCGGGGAGATGGTGTAATTTTTCCTTTTTGCTTTGTCGCGTCGTTTGCTTGTGGTTACTCCAGACCGCGACGCGCCAGTGCGACAGTGTCCGCCTGTCGCGCCGCTTGTTGATGTCATTAGAATATCGCGTGCATGTGGTCAGGCCTTAAGGGCGACGGAAGGATTTGTTAAGGGATGGAGAGGGCAGCTGAAGCTGAAAAAAAAAACAGATGGGGTGATGAAACTAAGAAAATCGCAGGTATAAAATGGTAAATTGGAGATTTATGGGAGATGACTTTGTCACTGAACATATAACCGGCTGGGGACGGTGACCGTTACTCGTATAACTGCTTTCGCTTTAATTGCAGTTATGTCGACACTTGAACGGGGCTTTCGCCGTCGCCGTCATGCCTTCTATATTTATAAGCATGTATGCATAAATCGAAATCTCCACGGAAGAAAAGCACCCAGCTTCCCCTATAGATCGCGCAAGGCCAGGTCACTGCGAAGCTGGCCGACAGTTACTGAACCAGGTCACTCGATAGTCATGAGAACATGTCACGTGACATTGCGTTACGTGATTTTGGCGAAATCATCTCACGCGTCATTGCGATACGTAATTTTGGTGGGAACATGCCACGCGACATGACGGAAACATGTCACGTGACATTTCGTTACCTGATGTTGGCGGAAACATGTAACGTGACATTGCGTTATGTGATTTTTGGTGATCATGTGACGTGTTTACGCCAGAACACGTAACGCAATGTCATGTGACATTTTCTCGAGCTGGCTTCCGCCGAGGAGGCCCGTGTTGGCGAGTAGTGCGTTGTTCGCGTGGGTCGGCGCGGCAGACGTGGTTCTTGTGGCAGACGAGGGTATTGGAGCTGCCTTCCGCCGAAGAGGCCCGTGCTTGCACGTAGTTCACCGGAGAGGGCGCGGTGCTAGCCTCTCGCCTGCTATTTTAGCCGGCTAGCCGATTACATCGCGTGGGTAGGCGACGGTGTTTCTATACCATATCTTTCTGCTGCGTAGCAGCGCCTTGATCACGTGCTTCGTTCCAGGTGCCTCGAGATGGCGCCCTAGTTGCGACCACTGGTCTAAATGTGCTTTCTTCACCCTGAAAGGGCAACCCCGGCGATTTTTCATTGTCTACTGATCTCAATAAAATTTTCAATACATGTTCTCCTCGGTACTGTAATTATATATGCCAAGTCAGGCGGGTTTAGGTCATTTAGTTTTCCTGTAAATGAATTTTGAAATTCTTTAGCCAATATTGACGCGGACCACCCTGTGTTTCTGGCGTCGTCGCCTGCGCGCTGCCTACCCGAGCCAGCGGGCCTTCAAAAGCAATACGGCGATACTTCAGCGCTCAAATCGTCTCTGTCAAGATAAGAAAAGCTGGCATAACTAAATATATCGTCGGATGACCTCGCACCTGGCACTTGTTTGGCGTCAGTTCCATATTTCTGGTGACGGGAACGTTGTGACGTCACCGCACACGCTGCATGAAGCATCTACCTGTTTCGGTTTGAAGACGTGTTTCAGTTGCTTATTTAAAATTATTGGTGCGTTTCTGAGCACACTGAACCACCCTGGCGGTTACAGGACTGTCAGTACCATTGGAAAATATTGATATCAGAACATGGTGAAAAGACCGCCGGAGTTGCCCTTTAAAATATTCATTGAAACGCATATCATGATTCGTGGAAAGACGTTTAGCTTCAAATGCATAAAGGGAGGGTCGAGTAACAAAGTAAGAACACCGAGCATCAATCCCTAAAAGGAAAGGAAGCACTACGTATTGTTGTTGTGGTTCAATTTTGTCCGTAGCCCAACAGACGAGGAGTCTTCCTTCGTTGGAATAGACGCAGGTGACCTTATCCATGGGAAATATCCGCTAAGTGTGCTTTTACGTACGGGGCCTTAAATAGCGAGAACGCCAATGTTACAGCACATTTACCCGGGACTCTACGAGTTTGACATGCTGTAAATATAACGTAAACATACTCCCTTCATCAGTGAGCGCAGTAAGGACGGGACGCAAAGAAGGACTGTAGCTAACATATGCATATAAACTAATTATGTCGAAACAGAGGAATGTCGTACGTAATCGAAAATTGACATGGTTTTGGAACTGACACAGGCGAGGATGTATGTTGGCTAAATGATGAGAGAATATCTTACCTGGGAGACTGATTGGTACCGCATGAAGGCGGCCTTGCCTGTGGCAAGACAAAGGTAACTATACACACACGAAAACGCAACAACGCAAGACAACACGATAGAAACGAGGAGGGCAAGAGGTGACGCACGGTTTAGACCACAGAGGATGGTACAAGAGGTCATGCTGTAAACTTGAGTTTTTGAGTCAGATAGGCGGGCAAGTTCATTGTTGTCGTCATGGGGGAGGCGGCCTCGTGCGGTCTCACTACCGGCTAGAGGTGTTTCATGGGTGACGGAATGGTAACAGAGAACACGTCGCGTATCAACAGCAGAACGCGTCTTCGTTAAAAATCAACGAAATGTAATTAGAAAAAGATGACAAAAAAAGAAGCCCCGTACTGCTACTTGGCAGAAAAACACAAGGTCGGAGATTGTTACACAAAATCAACTCGTCGTTCTGCCTCCTCGATCCTTTTGCAACTGAACACCTAGGCCGTATGCTGTCCACTGTCCCGCTGAAACTCCATGAGTGTCCTCGTCACACTCCTTGCCCTTCAGTCGGTGCTGCTGCAGTGCTTTGTCAAGGAGATCGACGGTCGGTCAAACGAAGCCGCCTCTCCTGTCGTCTTGGTGTGATCTCCTTCGATTCGAAAGGAAACATTGCGGCAAGCACGGGGGGAAGTACAAGGGAGGAATTAAAGGAAGACAGATTTTCAACAGAACGGTGATCTGGATGGCTGCAGGCAAGTTTATTTCTGCCTCCACGGGGGAAGGCTGCTTCCATCGCCGGGTTCGTTCTGCTGTACCCAATTGCACATGCATGTTATGGGGAATGGGGAGAACAATATAGCGCTGAGTGCGGGATAGGGTACGTCTAATACTCCCGAAAGGTAACGAGATCTGCCAGCGATGCGGACAAAGCACACTGAACTGCGAGCGCCATCTGCTACGCTGTTTACTGCAGCATAGCTTTCAGTAATCTCTAACGGCGCAACGTACCACGTAAAGTTCAAGAGCACGCACATGCGCGCTATGCGCAGCCAAGTGTCCTCGGCTGTGCTAGGGGCATTCACTTTCCGCGACGTTATGCACTCTATTTCTTCATTTTTCCTTTCTTGTGAATGCCTTTCGCAGGTAATTGCCTAAAGCTGTAAGCAGCCTCGAAGTGCCCGCAGATAAACAGCGTAGAAGACGGCGCCCCCGGTTCAGTGCGCTTTGTGCGCTTGCGCGTTGTCGGCAGATCTCGTTACCTTTCGAGAATATTACACCTGGCGACAACTTTGTGTGGCAGCACAGCCAAGGTTACGTGGGCGGAGCTTCTGCACATGTGTTAATGCGCCAAGTAGTCCGTTCGCGCGAGATTTTTATTTCGGTTTTGCGAGCGCATCCATCATGCGTCTTTGGGGGCGTCTTTGTGGGGAGGGACGCTACCATATCCCGCCCTCAGCGCTCGCGCGATACTGATAAAAAAAATATACAAGGGTGTACAAGGAAGAGGCCACAGGTTTTATTGCGCGCGTTCCGCTATCGCATGGTGGGCTCTCATGCAACGTCATGAGCTGTTTTGGAAACACCGTCCGCACTTTTGGCACAGCACTCGCCGCGAGCTACTGTTGGATCGGCGCGTCTGGGGAAAAAGAAGAAATAGGGACCGACCCGGCGCTCCGGTATCGGCCGAATCGTGGCTTGGATCTAGCGCGCGGGAGTGTGTATTGAGGGGAAATAAAAAAGAACGAAATGCAGTCTCCTCCTGGCTAGCGAATAACGCAAAACCAAGACGGAGAGGAGAAGGCGCGAGCCGACGGCAATATATTTTTCGCGCACTGACATTTCCTCATATGTGCGCGCACTACCTGCGCCTTGCCGGGATGCGTGAACCGTCACTTTGGTCTATATACAGCTGCGCCGGATTTTCTTCGTTATTATTGTTTTTACATACCCCGTACTCTCATTTTTCTTCTCGGTATTCTATGTAATTTTGCAGCTTGATTAAAAGCCTTTCGGTATTTCAACTCTGGATTTGGTCATCTATACGAAGATTTTTTTTTCTCATATATTTTGCTCGATGAGGGCATTTTCGCTCCCTGCTTGCCAGCGCTCATTTTCTTGTGCCGTGGTGCAGACGTCTATACGATAACGGTGTATATAGTATATACTGGATGTCTTGAAGGGACACTGAAGTATTTGAAAACCGTGCTGGGCGCTAACCTCACCATGATAGCTTTATTGACTAGAAAGAAAGGGAGGGGGGAAGGGGGAGGGGTCAAAGCATCATTTTTAAAGTTTCGAGCCTATATATGCGCTCATGACTCAGCGTGATGTCACGGATTTCAAATGGTTATTTCGTAACAAGTTGGCGATATTGCTGAGTTGGTAAACATTTATTATGAAGCAGTATGGCTTTGAAGTGCACGAAGACAGACAAAAGAAAGTTAATTGAAAGCGCTTGCACTCACAATTGATTTTTATTTAACAAAAGAACATTTAATAAAAAGCCACACGGAACATTTTCGCGCGTGCGCATCAGTTCTTTCTTTTGTAAATAATCGTCCTTCCCGACGCCGAATGAATGACATTTGGGCACGCATTTCACGGGAGGCAACACTACAGCGCTCGTAGTGTTGTGTGTCTTCCCTTCGGTTTTTCTGTTCGCGCAGGTTTCAACGTTAAAGAATGTCCTACAAATTGCTACAGTTTCTTCTAACTGATCGGCGGACGCTAGCCCATAGTCGTTTTTTTTTTTTTTTTTTTGCACTGGGCAGAATCGGCAAGGCATATGGAACATGAATACTTTCACGTTCAAGCCCTGAAAACACTTATGAATATCGAAACCATCCGACCCTTAGGTGACGGTTTAAAAGTGACGTAACGCATCTCCAGTAATAGATATTACAATCCTTACGTGTCAAGAAAAGCACAGTCCTTGTCATGGAACATAATCGTGGCTTGAATAAACAGCCATGCCCCCTTTTTCTAATGGGATAAACTTCCACTGCTTCACGAATTAATTGATCTTTACTATCTCAGTCTCGTGAAACACGAGATAACAACCACATTTTTGCAGTCTATTGCGAGATGACAATGGCCTGAAGCTTTTAAGGATGCGCGGTGCTCATAATCATATCGGCATCTCTCATAATCATATCATGGTTTTGGAACGCAAAACCACACAAATGATTAAAAATAATCGAGTCGAGCGAAGGAATGTCGTGCGGGGATGTACTTTAGTCCGTCATCGGGTGAACTCATTCATATCGCCTGATCGCGTTCGCTTGCCAGTAAACGCACTCCGAAGCTTATCAGGTTCACTGTTATTTGCGAAGAGATCCCGTGTTTGGAAAGATGCTTCCGTAGTCTTGAGATTGATTTAGTGATTGATTGAATTGTGGGGGTTTTACATCCCAAAACCAGCTATGATTCAGAGACGCCGCAGTAGAGGTCTCCGGAAATTTCGAACACCTGAAAGTTCTTTAACGTCCGCTGACATCGCAGAGTACACGGTCCTCAACATTTCGCCTCCATCGAAATGCAGCAGCCGCGGCCGGGATTCGATCCCGCGGCCCTCGGATCAGCAGCTGAGTAGCCACTATAGACCACCGTGGCGGGGCAGATTGGTTTGGTGTCTCTGAGACTTAGCTTACTTGGCTGGAGTGTGGTCGAACAAATTGTTTCCACGTATCAATTTGTATAGGCCGCGGTGACTTGCCTTCCTCTAAAGCAGCAAACCTTCCACCTTTTCGCTCCATGTTGGGTTTGCTGGATGAAAATCGCTCGCTGAAAGCAATTCGGAAGGTGTGTTGTTGCGGAAAGAAGCGCCTACAAACTTGTTGTCAGGGGCTTAAATTGTTGTAGCCTTGTTGTAGCCCTTTGCGACCTCTGGCGGTGTTTTGGATGCGCGTCGCTTTGAGTTTCCTTGCTTTATACTACTTAGTGACTAAGGCGTCAAACCCTCTAGCGATCCTGAGGTCGTGGTGCATTCTATTTCTGTCCCTGGTGCCGCCCCGCCACGGTGGTCTATGGTAGTCTACTCGGACGCTGATCCGAGGGTCGCGGGATCGAATCCCGGCTGCGGCGGCTGCATTTCGATGGAGGCGAAACATTCGATGGAGGCGAAATGTTGAGGCCCATGTGCTGTGCGATGTCGGTGCACGTTAAAAAACCCCCGGTGGTCGAAATTTCCGGAGACCTCCACTATGGCGTCTCTCATAATCAGAGCTGGTTTTGGGACGTTAAACCCCACAAATCAATCAATCAATCAATCAATCAATCAATCTGTCCCTGGTGCCGTTGTGTTGTTTCGTGGTGAAATCGGCGCCCCGCCACGCACGGTTTCACGCCGTGAGCTCTGTGCATCTCGGGATTGCCTCACGCATATTCCCCCCTGTAATGAAGATCATTGGGTTCGAGTCGTACTGAAAATGACGTATGACGTTTTGTGGTCTCCGCTCTATTCCGGAATCGGCTAACGCGTGAGCGAGGTTTTTCAAAATGGTTGTGACTCGGACTTGTTGCTAGTGATGCGTCGTGTGAAACAGCGCGAACAGACTGGACGGACACAAGAAATGACGGTAGCACGGGCGCTGAACATCCAACAGAGGTCTTTCCTTTCTGAGTCGAATCGTGGAGATTGGCATAAAAAAGTCGATGGTTTCTTAGGTGCCGCAGACCTCGCGTGCTGCATTTTTGGTCACCACAATTAACGCAGAATAAGCTTCGTGAGTGCACCTTCTAACCAAAGCTGACAAACAAGCCAGACTTTACGTCGAGGAAGTCCTCATGGATATCGTGTTTATTAAGTGTGACGATATTTACAGCTTCTTGTTTTGACGAACTTTCGGTAGTCTTAAAAAAAAAAAAACGGAGTTCAGTAAAATAATCCTTCCCGGCAGCCAGCCTGCGCGATGGCGTCCGCAAACAGCAAGCTGGTGAGATGTTCTCCGTTGTTCCATATATATTCAAATCTCTTCCAAGTCTAATCGTTTATATGACTTCTAAACATGCACATGCGAGGTCGTCGAGGAGTAGGCCGTCTAGCTGTGTGGAATCTTTGTAGATGTTGACTATAGTGTTCTCACTTGTTTCAGACTATGTCTAATTACTTGTGTTCTGTGTTTGTTTCGCACAGACGTTCATATGAACTAACCACATGTGCACACGCTTCCTATGTGAACGTCGGCACGGAACTCTGACCCATGCACTGTCGAAGTGTATATATATAGCGCCGACTCTTTTAGGGTTACTATTGTGTATGTCTTGTGAAACTCTTTTCTCTTGCTGTTCTCTTTTACTTCTTTGTTGAACATTTGCTGGGATTGCTAAGCGAGAAGGAGTAGCCGGTGCCGTATGCTAAAGGCACGAACCTCTCCTATTCACCACTTCAATAATAACAAAAAAAAAATGGTGTTCGCGTTTGTTTCGTGTATTCCTTGACCGCACAGTGCCTCCAGAACTGCTGGTATCACTATCGAGTCGAATATCTTTTCGTAGTCCACGAAGCCCATATTAATGGATGTTTTTGCATTCAGCAGACTTCTCCATTCTTTGATTGGTCACATGAAGGTGACCTATCTTAGAGCATTTCTTCCCGCAGCCTGCTCGCTGTCTAGGTCAAAGCCAAGTGTGTCTCTTATCTGATTCGAGATTGCCTTCGTGAATATTATGTGTAATTCTGAAAGTATAGGCCGATCGGCCTGTGCACGTATTCATTTCTTTTACGTGTATCTCCTTAAGTATTTAGTGTATTGACGTCTTTCCAGCTCACTATACATTTGACGTCTTAAGACATTCCGTGTGGTGTTGCAGTCTTCTTAAATATGAAAATTTCCCTCATCTTTCATGTAATCGGTTGCTATGCCGTCTTCTCCGGCCCCGGCTGCCGGACATAGATCTAGTATGGCTCTTGTAACTCGTCGATAATTACGTATGGAACTTCCGTAACCTCTTTGATTCTGATTTCACTCGTGAGGGCGACTTGTATTCAGACTGCACAGTACAGAGTGGAAGCCCTCTGTCACCTGCGTATCACTGAAACTACTGAGCATATTGTAATGCTCATCGTTCACGGCATGCGTTATGGTACTGTTAGTCTAACTTCTCTTGAGAGGGTTCGTGTGTTGAGCGTTTACGTTCGATTTCCTGTGGCGGCCTGTCCGTGTCCGATGGTTTTTGGTATTTTCAGCTGCGTTACAAGTCTGGCCGCCATGATACGGTCAGGTGCTCCGCCGGCGCTGGAGGCCAAGGTACATGGTTAGGCTGGGTTATTGGTGAGGTGGTGCCAGATAGTGCACAAGTGAGGCCAATTCCTATTCCGGTCAAGGTGTAAGTCGTCGAGAGGAGGCAGAAAATATTCGTCCCTTCGGTGCATCGTTTGTCCGACTGCACCCTCCAGGAATATGTGCGCATGCGGTGCAACAGCGAGAAAGAGGGACCAAACAATAAAGTAGAAAAAATAAAGAAGGTGGCTATTCATTTCGATTTAAACCTGTGACGCCTAATTAGTTGGATGGTCGTGCCGCAGAGATGTTTGGGTATATTTGAAAATTTCCGCGACATATATAGGTTTTGTTAGAATGGTCGAAGTGAGTTTGCTTGCCTGAGTGGTCAGGGCACTTTGCGCACGCATTTTCTGGAGCCCGCAAGAGCTTGAGGTGCCGCGTCCTTGCGTTATTTTGTAGTCTCCGTGCCTTCTGTTCCGTGGCGTTGCAAGTGCGTTCTCTGGAACCGGCTAAGAGCCGTGCTCAAAACGCATTGCGCGCGGATAGAAGCTGCCCACGTTCAGCACTCGCAATGCTTCATATCGCTTCATCAACGGGCGAGACTGAAATATAACATGTAGCATGAAGTATAACATGTATTGGTCGTCATCATCATCATCCTGTCTACGCCCACTGCAGGGCTAAGGCCTCATCCGTAGACCTCCAATTATCCCGGTCCTGTGCTAACTGCGACCACTTTATCCCCGAAAACTTCTTGAGCTCATCTGCCCACCTAACCTTCTGCCGTCCTCCCACTCTTGCCCTTGACGACCAACGGTTGTCTTTGAATTACATGCCCTGCCCACGCCCATTTCTTCTTTTTAAGTTCTGCTGTAGGATGTCATTAACCTGCTTTTTTTTAATGCGAAGCATTTCTTAGCGAACTTCGGCGAGCTTCAGCGTATCTATCTATCTATCTATCTATCTATCTATCTATCTATCTATCTATCTATCTATCTATCTATCTATCTATCTATCTATCTATCTATCTATCTAGCCGCCTACGATTTTGTGCTGTCCTGGCCGTTTCGCTAATGGGATGTTTACGAAAATTGGTATGCCACAACATGACTACATGACGAACATAAATGACAGGTCATAACATGAAAATCATGACATGCATGTCATGAGCGGCATGATTTACATGCCACGGTCTTGGTGCGCTCCTGGCCGTTTCGCTAATGATGTATGCGAAAATTGGTATGCCACAACATGACTACATGACGAACATAAATGACAGGTCATAACATGAAAATCATGACATGCATGTCATGAGCGGGATGATTTACATGCCACGGTCTTGCGCTCCTGGCCGTTTCGCTAATGGGATGTATGCGAAAATTGGTATGCCACAACATGACTACATGACGAACATAAATGACAGGTCATAACATGAAAAGCATGACATGCATGTCATGAGCGGGATGATTTACATGCTACGGTCTTGGTGCGCTCCTGGCCGTTTCGCTAATCGGATGTATGCGAAAATTGGTATGCTACAACACGACTACATGACGAACATAAATGACAGGTCATAACATGAAAAGCATGACATGCATGTCATGAGCGGGATGATTTACATGCCACGGTCTTGGTGCGCTCCTGGCCGTTTCGCTAATGGGATGTATGCGAAAATTGGTATGCAACAACATGACAGCATGACGAACATAAATGACAGGTCATAACATGAAAATCGTGACATGCATGTCATGAGCGACATGATTTACATGCCACGCGTTTCGTTAATGGGACGTATACGGAAATTGGCATGCCACAACATGACTGCATGACAATCATAAATGACAGGTCATAAGACGAAAATCATGACATGCATGTCATGAGTGACATGATTTACGTGCGACGGTCTTGGTGCTCTCCTGGCCGTTTCGTTAATGGGATGTATACGAAAATTGGTATGCCACAACATGACTGCATGACGAACATGACTGACAGGTCACAACATGAAGATCATGATATGCTTGTCATGAGCGACATGATTTACATGCCACGGTCTTGGTGCTCTCTTGGCCGTTTCGTAAGTGGGATATATAGGAAAATTGGTATACAACAACATGACAGCATGACGAACATAAATGACAGGTCATAACATGAAAATCGTGACATGCGTGTCATGAGCGGCATGATCTGCATGCCACTCGTTTCGTTAATGGGATGTATACCAAAATTGCTGTGGCCCAACACGACTGCATGACGAACGTAAATGACAGGTCATAACGTTAGAACCATGACATGCGTGTATGAGCGGCATGGTTTACATGCCACAGTCATGGTGCTCTTGCGGCCGTTTCGTTAACTTCATATGTACGAAACTCGGTATAGCGAGACAACAATGCAAATCCATTTTACGTTCCTGATGCGTGCTTTGCATTTCCTTGATTCCCACTGCAAGGGGGATCTGCCAATTTTTTTTTATGACTCATTCCGCTCTTGGTTACACCTATCGTTCTCCATTCCATATTGCTTGCTGTGTCGCCCTCAGTTTAAGTTGAGCCCTTTTTGTGAGCCTCCAAGTTTCTGCCACGTAGGTAAGTACCGGTAAGATGCAACTGTAAGGTGCACTTTCCTCTTGAGGAACAGCGGTAAGCCGCCATTCATTATTTGAGAATGCCTGCTGAATGCACTCCACCCCATTCTTATCTTTATAATTATGTCAGCCTCGTGGTTCGGATCAGAGTCAGTACCTGGCCTAAGTAGATGTATTCGTTTGCCACTTCGAGTTCCTCGCCACCTATCTCAAACTGCTGTGCTCTACCTAGGCTGTTGCACATAACATTAGTTTCTGCATGTTAATATTCAGACCCACCTTTCCACTTTCTCTTCCTAGTTCAGTAATCATGCTTTGCAATTCCTCCCCCCAAGTTACTTAGCAAGGCAATGCCATCAGCAAATCTGAGGTTACTGAGGTATTCACCATTAACATTTACACCCACCTGTTCCCAATCCAATGTTCTAAATACCTCTTGCCGACATGCTGTGAATGGCATTGCAGAGATTGTCTCCTTGTCTTACGTCCGTTATTATAAACGACTGAGAACAGGGAATGTCGCTGGAACCAGCGTTTCGACAAGTGTACTTGTCTTCGTCAGGACAGCGACAGGATGCTGACCGGCCCGTAATTTTTCAAGTCCTTCATTTCACCTTTCTTATGGATTAGGATGATGTTCGCATTCTTCCAAGATTCCGGTACGGTCGCGGTGATTAGGCATTGAGTATACATGCTTGCTAGTTTATCTAGTATAATTTACCAGCCATCCTTCAAGATATCTGCTGTTATCTGATCCTCACCAGGTGCTTTGCCCCCTTACATTTCGTTCAAAGTTTTTTTTTTTTTACTTCCTCTGTCATTTCTGATGGGGCGTCTACCTCTTCTGGGCTACTTCCTCGTTCAGTATTATTACCTGGGTGTCGCGGCTACAGTACAAATCTTTGCAGAACTCCTCGGTTACTGTAACTATCTTATGCATATTTGTGATGACATTGCCTTGCTTGTCTCTAAGCGCATGAGTCCTTTTGCCTATGCAGGCGCTTCTTTTCATGCTGCCTCCGTCCTTTACAGCATGTTCAATCCTCTCCATATTATACTTTCATATGTCAGCTGTATTAACATAAAAAGCTCCGCTTGCTTTATTCTGTCAGTTGGGTTAGAGACTGTCATGCCACGGCCGGTGTCATGCTTTGCCGTTTCCTAATCAAATCTTCCGCGACCTGGTAAAGTTTACCTGTATTCTGTCTAGCGATCTTACCTCTTGCTTCCGTTGCACCTTCCGTGATAATGCGTGTAAGATTATCGCGCACTTAAGGTCTGCTCCACGCGCTCACGCACACAGTATCTTTAAGGAGGAAAAGGTCGCTGGTTTCTGCTGTCCTCCCTTGGGTACACGTCTCAGCGGGAGGGGAGATGGGAAAATGAAGAGAGTGAAAAAGATCGTAGCAGCTCTATTCGTCAATATACAGAGCACCGCTCTTTGACGGAAGAGATTTTTGTTGGAGTAGCATTCTGCGGATTTCGCCACTAATCTTCAACGAGTGCAGAGCGTAGCCTCCGAGATTCGGAGGCGCGCACAATCTCGGAAGCCGTAATTGCAGCGGCTGCCGGTGTTCGGTGCTGACCAACACCTTTCAGTGGGCTGCGCGTCATCGTGACAAGTCCCCGCCAGGAGCCAACTCCTACATATGAGGCGTCTTTTTTTTTTCCCCCTAAACGGGTCAAGTCTACATTGAGCAAAACTGAGAAAAACGCAGTTGCCAGTTGCTACTGGCAGTATGTTTTCCCAGTGCGGTCATGTCACCAAACTACCTAGAAGTTGTGTTGCAGTTACAATATATGTCGTCCCATGATGTCGTCCAATATGTTACAACATATGCCGTCCCGATCCAGGAGTAAAGTTTGGATTTGGCTCTTATAAATATGTAACACAGTAATTGGCTCATTTTGAATGAAATGTTTTGTTTACGCTTGCATTGGATGCGAAAAAAAAAAAAACCGCAGCATGTCAGTGCGCCGGCAATGTATTAATACCTTAAGACAAATTTAACGTCACGAATTTATCTTCGTTGGTTGCATCCTTTGCTGCATGGGCCTAATGGCCCTGCCTCTTTGGGAGCACTTGGAATTTCTCTCTGAAGCTTTTTTGTTGGGCTTGCCGACACAAAAGCACTTTTTCTTTTTCTCCTTCTGTGTACGCACTTCGGAGTTGCTTTTTCTCTGCTGGCTCTAAGGCGCGTCGTTTGGGATCACGTTCATTCCCGTCGTCTTCCACTTTAAATGTGCCGTCTTTGACAAGAAGCAACCCGAAGCACGACAACAAAGCAACTAGCACACATGGAACAGCTTGGATGCAGCTGTATTAGTCGTTTGGGCCACGAGTGCCCACAGCACTGGTTGAGTGGATCTGGCTCACTTTGGTTCAAGGAGGTGCAGCACTTGGCTCAATTTTTTATTCGAAACTGTTTTTCGAGCCCATGTTGCAATCGGGAATTAGCCTGCTTTGATTATAGTTATTATTGAAATGTACTTTAAGTTCCCGACAAATTTAGCCCAGTTGCGGTTTCTGGATTTGGCTCTTTTAGGAAAAACTAAACTCCTCATATTCTGTCGCTTTGTTTATTGCTTAACTCACGGTGTTTTGACGAGTAACACAAATTTCATATGGAGGTTCGTGTCTTAACTGAAGCTTCGTGGTTTTGCGCGCAAAAACAACCACTCGATCATGAGGCGTGCCATTTGCCGCTGTGTTCCGGATGAATTTTGACCACCCGGGCTTGTTTAGGATACACCCAACGTACAGTACACGGGCTCCCATCGAAATGTAGCTTCCGCGGTAAGGATTCAATTCACTATAATTGCGAAGCGCCCCCGAGGCAGACGTTGTTTCGCTTGATCTCTTTATTCGGTAACGGAAGTATAGGATAATCGCGGTTGACGTCCAGCTAGATCCGTAATCGATGCTATATACCATCATCATGACCCGTTTTGCGCGTGTGAGCGGCGCGTGTGACTAGACCACAACGGGCGCCGCCCAGCGATGCGCGGCCCATCACTTCGGTCCGTTATGGATTGCCGCGGGCTAAATAAGGGAACTGTGCGTGCAAGCGCTCGCACGCGCGCTCCTCCAGATCGGCCGAGATCCTGCCTGGCCGACACGTGATCGCCCAGCTGCGATCCATCGGCCTCTGTGCTTTCAGCACGTCCATCGTGCGATGCACTCCACGCTGGCCGATGCAAGGAGAATGCGATAAGAACCGTCTTCACAGTTTCTCCGTCTCTTTTAGCCCCTTCAGGGCAGGTTTGTCGTTGCTGCGTAAAAAACTGATTATGGTGATAACATAATCACTCGCTCAAACTCCACCTTAATCGAAGAGCCTCGGCATTGGAGTGTTTGTAAACCATTTTGCTAAGTTGCCTTCAGAGCGCCAAAGGAAACACTCCCGACCTTGTCATTGCGGACACGCTGAATGCACGTGAGAGCGACGCGGACACACCACAGATCCAAAGAGATTCTACGCGCTCAAGTCGAAAGAGAGTGCGTTTATGCAACCAAGCAATGTCGCAAATGTTGTGTTGATGCCCATGGATTCATTAACTGAATGAAAGCCGCGTGCGGCTTTTTGACATTGTGTCAGCCAATAGTCTCCAGGGTTATCGAATCATTCACATCATAAATTATTCGAAGCACTGTGTATCAAAGCAGCTACGTGCAAAATGAGATTCCCATCCTCCTCAAAAGTGCTTTTCCTTCCCAACTCGACTGACCGACCGACCTGTTTGGGGCACACTACAGTCGTATACAACTCGAATCTGCAGCGAAGCCCCTCCCACACTCTCATTACCTCAAATAGTTCCCTCTTTGAACTTTCCTTGCTGTCGAAATAAAGCGAGGGGGGCAACAATAACGGATAGGTGCATAGTTTTTTCTACGTTTGTGTGCGTTTATTAGAGTGGAACATGGAAAGGACAATTCTTTATTGAGCTGAAATCAAGCGCTTGCAATGCAAAAGCCGGGCGCACCACAAGCGCCGCCACCTGTGTTTTTCAACTCTTCCGTGAAATTTCACGCATTAAAGGAGTACTGACATGATTTTGCGACGGCGCAAAATATACATTTTTCATTTTCTAGTCATGTATTGTTAACGCCCTCCGCACGCGGAAGCCAGGAAACACGTACAGAATATTTTAGTTTGGTTTTAATTCTGCGAATATGACAGCGCTGCGCGCCACACAGACGCCGTATTTCAAAAAACAATTCGCGCGCTTCTTTCCGGCGACTGACCAGTCGCGCTCGCATCCTAGGTGTCGTCATGTCGTACCGCGAACAACTTTGCGTAGTCGTATCTCGTTGATTGGTCGAAACGTCTATTGTTAGATCCTCTGGCCATCCCACCGGCGTGAGCACAGGAGCAACCCAACGTTTCTAGGACGGGAGCAACCGGTTCCGCAGCGCAAGCGTCAATGACGTCAAATGATCACGTCAGGTCACGTGTCAAAAGTGGGCGGAGTCTCGACGGCGCGCCGCCCCTACCCTCTCCTCAGCAGAGAAGGGTGGGGAGGCCGACCGAGAAAACGAAACCGGCGCAAGCGGTCACTTAAACCCGTGTAACTTCTCTATTATTGCACCTATTCGCAAAATTCTTGCGGGAGCATGTTCACACCGCACAGGAGCGCAGTTATATCATTAAAACAAATTTTGGACCTCGGGGTTGTTTAGGGGCCTTTTAAAGTTTTCGTCGAACAGCACTGCAAGCCAGCCCCAGCGCAATGGGCACTGCGATGACGTATGAGCACAGTCTCTCAAAAATCGCTGAAATCGCTGTCGCTGGACGACCGTGCATTGTCGTTGCTTGCGTGCCCCGCGTGTAACTAACCACAGACGACAGAGTTGCAGCGACGCTATCACGAATTGCTGTCCCTACGTGACTTAGACGTACGTCCGACTCCGTTGACACGTCACTAGGAAACCGCCCCCTTGAAATCGAAATCGAAAGTGGGCTTTTAAGGGAGCCGTATTAAAAATATATTCATTGCCTTGCGAGGCACCATGATACTCTTTTTGGGGTTCTCCACACCAGTGCTTTCACTTACAGCAACAATACGAGAATGTCAAAAATTCGTGTCAGTACTCCTTTAAGTGGACTCGGAAGCCAAATGAACTGTACCGCGCGGCCTTTTGTAGACAGAAATGCTCAGACTACACACATTTTTGTCCACGCCTCTCGAGCACCTCATGACTACCGATGAAAGGACTCAAGAACAGCAGCTACCGAAGGCACCGAAGGCGTAAACACGACGCCATCTTGAAAAGGTCACATGACCATTTCGTTTGCCTCTGTGATTGGCTGGTGGAGTAACACCGACGCACGCGGTCCGTCGGCCCTTGTTGCCGACTGGTGTTTCTTTAAGTTGTATCCTGCTGTAGGCTACATGTGCACTTCGCTCCACCGCTGCTAAATGGACGTACCAGCGCGGCGAACCTTGCGAATATAAGGCCGCACCTGAACCAAGAGTACAGTGAAAGGGAGATATTAATTTAAAGGTAAGTTTGCTTTCTAAATACCTGTGCCTTAACCAGACACCAGTTCATGCTAATTATTAAGCGATGCTGTGAAGATATAAAACCCGCTTTTTCCATATACTTCCTATGTGTTCGCGATGTAGTCGGTCGAGCGCCCGGCACCCATCGTCGCGTCCCGGCAAGGTGCGGGTTCGAATCTCAATTATTGCGGTGCGTCAGTGAATTCTTGGTGGGCTCCGGCATGACACACTTTCGTGTCCCACAGGTTTGCCTACAATACGCACAAACTGTTCGACAACGACGCACATCCAAGCATCAGCGCGCGCGCTCCATGAGGAGGAAGGCGCGACTAGCCAACACCACATAGACAATAGTCTAGGCGGTGTTGGACTAGCCGTACCGCCCCTCCTTGCCCCGTTAAAGCGGTGTTTTTAGGTAAACACCCTTTCACACGCGTCGAGCAAACAGCCCGGCAGCGGCGGCCACCGCATGGCGTGGTTAGTTGTTGTTGGCACAAATCCTGTTAGGTGTCGATGTCGCGAGTCCTTCCGTTAGCCCTCGGTTGCGCTGCACGCATTTTCGAGTTAGTGTCGCTCCGGAGCCTATACAGTAATTCTATTTCAAATTTATCTAAAATATGTCCTGACATCGATATTTCGAAGGTGATGTATCTGTGTCCACTCAAACCTGTTTCCCAAGCTGACGGCCGCCTTCAAAATTTTGTGTCAGTACTCCTTTAAACGGACCAACAACTGACCAGAACGTGTGAACGGACCTATGTGCATTTGGAAAGACCCTATAGGGATGGAATCAAGCAGCCTTTCGCGATTTGAATAAAATTTGTATTTTTAACTTGAGTTTAAAATCGCGGCAACCATGTGCACAACCGTTTGGTATTGAGACCAGCTTGGTATTGAGTTTTTGAGTCTTTAAAATGTCTGCCTGCTGCTGTCCAGGTCACCATAACCCGGTCTTAAAATTACAGTCGGTATATGAGTTCATATAAGTACACCCAGAGAAGCGGCGCTGCCCTCGCTGCAATCGAAAACCCGTGTTAAACCGCCGCGTGTATATAGGCACGGCGCCTCTGATGTTGCGCGCATACTCTGTGTCCACGGAGATGTAATAATTTTGGAGGCACTCCTTCACCGGTCGTGATAATGTAATTATGAAGCGCGGCTGCGGAGGGCTAACCAGACGCACGCATTGGAACGCTTCAGCACGCTCGGCGACGCGTCAGCGTCAGTCGACGAGGCCGGTTCGCGTGGTGACGCGCGTCGAAGTCGATACCACGGCCGCTGGATAAAAAGCGAACGTTTGCGCCTTTCATACAGCGGCCGTGACCTAGCACTGCCATATCGTCGCGTCGCTCACCGTCTCTCACGTGAGATACTCCACGTGAGCATGACAAGTTTATCTCCGGAACGATCTGTCGCGTTTCTCCAAACCTCCGAGAAGCGCGTGTGATCGGCTGGCTGTCCGAGCGCTGGCGTTCATATGGAAATGGCGGCTGTCTCGCGGCACCGGTATAGTGATCTATAAGTGCTCTTCTAGTTCACTGTAGCAGCTGCTAAGGCCCTACCACATGCGTGCGATATTGTAAAGACAGAGACAAGAGGCGGGTCTGGCGCGCTCAAATTTCGGAGACCGAAGCCGTATTATGTCGTATGAGTAAGCCGAATTATGCACCCGTGAAGAATGTTAGAAACATGCCGCGAGGCTGCAGCGTTCTCACCATGTTATATTAGTTCTAGAACATATACGCTGTCCTTTCCAGTAAAATAAATGTGGTGTGAAAAAACGTGGCTTCACGATCGGAAACCAGACATTAGAGGTCGTAGAAGAATACCTATATCTAGGACAGCTACTGACAGGAGAACCCGCCCATAAAAAGAAATCCGCCGTAGAATAAACATGGGATGGCTCGCGTACGGGAGACATTCCCAACTCATGAAAGGAAATCTACCACTATCACTCAAGCGGAAACTATATAACTACTGCATTTTGCCAGTACTGACATACGGGGCAGAAACTTGGAGAATTACGAAGAAGCTCGAGAGGAAGTTAAGAACCACGCAGCGGGCGATGGAACGAAAAATGATAGGCGTTACATTAAGAGATAGAAAGAGAGCCGAGTGGATCAGAGAACAGACGGGAGTCGCCGACATAATAGCCGACGTTAAGGAAAAATGGACATGGGCAGGCCACGTGATGAGGATAGATAACCGATGGACACGACGGAATGGATACCGACGGAAAGATAACGACGGAATGGATACCAAGAGAGGGCAAGCGTAGCCATGGACGACAGAGAGTAAGATGGGGGGACGAAATCAAGAAATTCGCAGGCGTCAAATGGAATCAGCTCGCGCAGGACAGGCAAGAATGGAGAGGATTGGGAGAGGCCTTTGTCCTGCAGTGGACATAAGATAGACTGATAATGATGATGATGATGTGTGTCACTAGCGGGTTGATGATAATGATTTGCGGTTATGCCCTTTGTATCGGGCAGGCACCTTTCGAGCGCCCTAACCGAAAAAAAAACAAAAGCAAACAAATAAACAAAAAAAGCAACATAAAAGGAAAACAGAACATGCACGCACACAAAGTTGTTTACAGCTGCACTGTCGGGTGTGGCTGGAAATGCCACCCGGTTACCGACGCACCAATGTCCACCACGTGCGCAGCCGGGCTTTTGTAACTGTGGTGGTAGTGATTACGAGAAGGGAAGAGATGCTTATTTCTGCAGCCCAAATTGGGAGCACGGCGCATCTGTGACCGCTGTGGTGCGGCGTTGGTTGGCATACGCCGCTATTGGCCTCGAGATCGACATGTAGATGGCAGCACCTTCACCGCGTGAGCAGTGATGCCAACTTGGTTCACCGCCTTTACCCTAGATTGTAATTTTCATGTCGTTAATTTCGCTAGTTCACATGTAAAAAAGTCTAAACGCAATTTTACCTTCGGCCTAATCGTTCTCAATTTTGTTGTTGGCAGAAATCAGCTCATTAACAGCAAATGGCGCTCTTTTTTCCGCATTTTCTGTGGAGCGATTGTACATAAAAGGCCTACATTCGGTGCTCTCTTCGGAGAGCCGACAGAAATCGGTGATCTTTTCCGTGGTAGCGGTTGATTTCTGAAAGACGACGTACGTAACGAGCGTTGCATGACCTGCAATAGAAAGGCAAGTGTCCCATGTTTCTGCTAGATGGTAGCTCTGCCTTTTGGATCAACTCCCCGTGCGGGGCCCCTTTGTACTGGTCGACAACAATGCTCTGTGCTATGATCAGCTTCCCAGGTGGACAAGTATATTTTGTCATACACTTTCACTATCTTTCTATTCGGTTCGCCTTGCGTAAGGTGTTCTGGTCCAGAACTTACCACCTGTCTAGGAACAGCATGGTAACATTTTGGCATGGTAACTGCGCAAAGACAGGCACAGCTAATGCATAGGTTGGAATGTACGAGAAAGCCCAGCTTACAACGTTTCAACACTGTACGTTGAAGGAACCTGGCATGCATGAACAAGCTTGTTTTTCTAGGCACTAACAATCAAAATGGCTCTTTTACAGAGCAACTGTAATTCACACTGCCCTCAAGATTACACACGTGCCCCTGCTGAACACTCACAAAGGAAAGTTTCGTTTTTCATCTGAGTGGGCGGCAGCAGATTATCTCGCGTTACCACTGCCTTCGCCCTCTCTCGGCCCCCTGGGACACCGATGCTCTATTAAGTGAGAAATAGAAAGCAGCACAAACTATTGTATTAGCTCACAGCAGGTATTTCCAGGGCCTCACAGAAATCCCTAGACTTTATGACAAAGACGCCGAAGCCCTGTATGACACTAAAATACCCTAGATCTAGGGATGCCCCACAAAAATTCCTATACTTTATGACAAAGACGCCGAAGCCCTGTATGACACTAAAATACCCTAGATCTAGGGATAAATTCCTAGAGTTGGCAACACTGCGCGTGAGTGTGGATAGGCGTTCGCCGGCGCGCATTGAAATGTACGCAGCTGCGCTCTGTTGTGAGCGCTTTGTGGCAGTTGTTAGCTACATAAAAGCATTAATTGCATTCAAACGGTAATACATGCCTCCTTCAATCTCACGCGAAGGAAGCGTGACATGCCATTCAACGGCGCACTGACATCACCCACCCCCACAGTTTGACTTCCTCGGCGGTTCTATCCGTCTATATTTTTTTTTCGCCATACTTCAGTTCTGTCTACATGTTGGCATTGCTGTTACGCGACTGAAAGAGTTTAGTATTGTGTTCTCGCTCATTTTTCACTATTGACTGCAACAGCTAAAAAGGGCTGTTAGTGTGCATTGAGTTGAAGTAGCAGCTTGTGTATTCCACTGTATCACTTACACGAATACTTGAGTTGAAATGCCTTGCATGTCATGCTCCATGGAACGCAAGACATTAAACTGACTCAGTTAGTCAAGCTACGTGACTGTATACGCCGCTTTATCACGATATTTGGCACTCACCTATATTAAGCAAACCATATTAATACTCAAACGCACCGCTTTCTTCGCGTGATTGTTTGCGTGACCGTGACAAGTGAAGGTTTATTTTTTATGGACATGAAAAGATGTGTTCTTCAAGAGAAAAACGTCTGCTACTTTCCGCCATGCTCACAATCACATATCGCGAGACGATGTCGCTGAAGTACTGTATTTACACGTTGATGTTTCCCGCTTAACTTATTCAGAAGGACACTAAGTGCACTTTGCCGTATACCTGAAATGCACAGCAGCCGCCAAACTGAAATAACTGTGCCAAACCGGATGTGCGACGATGACATAGCACGCTCACGACACAGGCGCTCAGGTGATTTTGAAAAAGAGCAAAGACTGCAGCACAAAGCCAATTAATACTTATGCTTGGATAAAAATAAATGAAAGCACTGAGCACTGCACCGGCTCTGGGAAAAAAACATATTCGAGGTTGTGTGTAACGTACGCGCGCATGTAAAAGCGCAGTGGCTAGCAGACTACGCAAGGAGCTATCCACACTTGGGAGCTTCGTCCACTGTGCCGAATGTGTTCGATCTCGAGGCCAATATCCTCGTCGGTTGTGCAGCAATTACCGGCGATCGCGAAGCCAAACGCTTGCTAAAATCCCTTGATGTAGGAAAGTACCGCCACTCTTTGAACCACGCCGCGACGCCCTCGCCGGAGCCGTCAACCTCCTCGTTTTCTCCCCCTCGTTCGCGGAGCCAGCGCATCCGCAACGCTGAGTGGCTGCGGCGCGCAATCAGGTGACCTTGACGTCACGAAAGCGACGCACAACTTCTTTTCGCGCGCTTCTAGTTTCCCTCGCCCGCCATGCGCCTGCCCAGGATGGATGGATGGATGCTATGAGCGTCCCCTTTGTAACGGGGCGGTGACTTGTGCGCCACCAGGCTCGTAGAACTTTTTTTTTTCCTCTCTTTAAATTTTCCTCATGCCTTTTAAATTTACTTCAATCAAATCGATCATACTATAGCAAAAACGGAAATTCATAGCCCAGTTCCCTGCCCCTTATGGCAGAAAGTCCATATTTTTTTTATAATTATTTTTGTCCGTTCTCTCTAGTTTTCTGCCACCAGTATTCCAACCGTCTCTTACTTATTTCAATCGCGGCTATGTTCAGCTTCCCGTTGTTCGCCCTAAAACCCAAGGCTTCCTGTAGGGTGGTGCCCAAACGTACACCTGGGTGGATATTTCCGCATTCAATCAGAACATGCTCCGTCGTTTCCCTATCTTCCTCGCAGCATGTGCATTTTCCCTCTTCTTTACTGAATTTCGCTTTATAAATACGCGTTCTAAGGCAGCCCGATCTCGCTTCAAACAATAAAGCGCTTCCTCTTGAATTATCATAAAATGCCTCCCTTTTTATTTCGTTTTTGCCCTCTCGGTAGTTATTCAGAGTCTGTTTTTTTTTTCCATCGCTGCCCTCCAGTAAATCTTCTCCGCCTCTCTGACTTTTCCCTTTACGCTCTTTGTTGTCAGTTCTCTTAGAGCCGTATATTTACTGGTGAGCCTCCTAGTTCTCTTTCTCCACTGCGTGTCAACGCTCTTTCTATATAAATAGCGGAACACCTTCACTGCCCACCTACTCTCTTTCATATTCCTTAGCCTCTCTTCAAACCTTATTTTGCTCTGCGCTTCCCTTGCCTCAAAACTCGCCCATCCCATATCGCCCTTTACAGCCTCGTTTGTCGTTTTCCCGTGGGCACCCAACGCGAGGCGTCCCACAGTTCTTTGATTCACATCCATTCCTGATTGTATCTCTGGCCTCATGCACACCACTGAGTTCCCAAATGTAAGCCCCGGTATCATTACCCCTTTCCACAGACCCCTAAGCACCTCGTACCTATTGTGTCCCCATAACGCTCTGTGCTTCATTATTGCTGCGTTCCTCTTTCCCTTTGCTGCCAAGGCTTTTTCGTGTACCTTCATGTATCTATCATCCTCATTTACCCATACGCCAAGGTACTTGTATTCGCTTACTCTCGGTATTTCTTGGCCCTGTATGGATACCGCCTGGTCGTTGGGATCATTGAATACCATCAGTCCGCATTTTGTTACACCAAATCCTAGTCCTAGAGCCTCGCCTTCCTTCCCGCATATATTCAACAGCCGATGTATATCATCTCGACTGTCCGCGCTCTCTCTCTCTCTCTCTCTCGACTGTCCGCGAATAAGACAATATCATCAGCATAAAATAAACCCGGAAGCCTCTGCTCAATCATCACGCCGCCCTGTTTGTGTGACAGATTAAAACCAATGTTGCTATCTCCTAGCGCTTTTTCCATTCTAACCATGTACAGCATGAATAACAGCGGCGACAAAGGACATCCCTGTCTCAGCCCCTTGCTAATATCAACGTTCTCTCTGCTACTGATTCCTTCCCATTCTATGCAAACTGTATTTTCTCGATATATTTCCCTCAAAAGCTGTACGCAATCGTCGCCTATGCCCATTCCTTCCAAAATTTCCGCAGGGCAGGGCGGTGGTCGCCGCAGGGCGGTGGTCGCCCTGCGGCTCCTAACGTGCGTTTTGCAAGTGTTTCCACCTTTGTGTAATGGTGTGAACTGCGTTTGCTGTGGAAATCTCTTGCTTCCATTCGTTTCAATACAGCAGTAAGCCAGAGAAAGGGCTAGCATGATTTTCGATCCTCCGAGGACAACTGAATGTTGTGCGCCGGAAGCAGTAGCTCCAAAACATCGGGGAAAAACATGTCCCTCTTCTAAGCACACAGCTCCGTGCGAGTTGACTGTTACAGTTTTCCTTAATGGTGAAGTTGCATGGAAATTTCAATGTACCTTGCATACCCGGACTCTTCGTTCAGTACAGTAGAGAACGCCTATATGTTTTGTTGACTTCGTGCATTGGACCGTGTCCTCGTGCGTACGCTCGTTTTCAAATGATGTAATTCATATGTGCCTGTAACTCCTGCTTCGTAATTGTGCGCGTGTGTGCGCGCGTGTCTGTGCGTGTGTATATGTATGTGTGAGCTTGTGATAGCGTGTGTGAACGCGTCTGTGTGCGTTTGTTCGCGCACGTCATGTGTGCATGTATATGTGCGTGTGTTTGTGTGTACATTTTCGCATGTATGTGTCCGTGTGTGCGCGTTCGCGCGTGTATAATGTATGTATGCACGTATGTATGTGTGTGCTTTTATTGTGTGTGTCTGCGTACGTATGTGTGTGTGTGCAGTGTGTGTATGTGTGTACCTATGTATGCATGTATTTGCGCGCGGTGGTATCTGTGCACGTGCGTATGTATGTATCTATGTGCGAGCGTGTGTGTGTATGTGCTTGTCGCATGTGTGTTGATATACGCTTGTGTATGCATGCTCTTGTCGCATGTGTGTTGATATATGCGTGTGTATGTATGTGCTAGTCGCATGTGTTGATACATAGATACATGCGTGTGCATGTATCTATGTGCGTGTGGTCGTACGTGCATGTGTCGTACGTGTCCGCGTGTGCATGTACTATGTGCGTGTGGTCGTATGTGCTTGCGTGCGTATTTTTGCGTGTGTGCGCACGTGTACGTGTATTATGTGTGCGTGTTCGCCCGTGTGTATGTATTTGCGTTTGTGCACCGTTTGCATACGCGAGTGCTTGTGCGCATGTGCATGCGCGTGTGTGTATTTTTGAATGTGTGTCTGCGTACGTGTGTACGTGCACCCGTGCGTTCGTATGCGCGCGTACGTGTATGCGTGCGCGAATGTTCATGTGTGCGTGTTCCCGCGCGTGTATGTATATGTATGTGCGTGTGCGCATGAGTTGGTGTGTGCGTGCGTGCTGCGCTCGCATTTAACCACGACAAAGTATAGGCACGTGCGTTCTGTATAGGCTCTTTCGAAAACGCAGCATGTGCTTTGCACAGTGGCATTGATACAAAGGCATTCGGCCCACCTGTGCCGGGAAATTCACTTTAAGTAAACTAGTTGTTCTTCATTAGATATTTATTTATTCTATTTAGTAACCACTTACATGCGACACATTCTCCTGTATATTCTACGCTGCTTGCATTGTATGCGTCACCATACGGCGATCCCAACGGACGACGGAGAGGCAAACCGCGCAGCCACTGGTAGGCACTCATTTTTTTTTTTTTTTCCGCTGCGCTCTCGCTTGTTTTAACCGAAACGTCCCGAAATAAAAACATTTGTCACGAAATTATCCTCACGCCAGTTCCACAAGGGATAAATTCCTATTTGGGGCTTCAAAGGGCCGAAGAAACAAGCGCGCACACTATCGCACAATGCGGATGCAACGCGCCACTGGAGGGTTCAGCGTGCCGTGCGCACCGCTCCGGCGCGGGGAGGGAAGAAAGCCGAGGAGGATTGAGGAGGAAAGCGCGCGTGTGGAGGAGAGTGTCGCTACTTTCCAAGATCAAGGGGTTTTAGCGCTTGCTGTGTAGTAGTGCCATCTTCCGGGTGTGGTGAGAGTATCTTACAATGGAGGACCACATGCTCAATGGATGGATGGATGTATGGATGGATGGATGGATGGATGTTACCTTTTATAAGGGGGAGGTAGCCCGCGGGTCACGAAGCTCTACCTTTATTCTATCCTCTACAAACGCTTGTTTTCCCGGAGCACACATATTGCCCCAACAAATTTTTCTCAGAATCTACTTATGTAAGCTATTAGCGTTGAGCAGTAACAATTTTATTCGAACTATGTTGCATTTCTGTTTGCTCCACACCTTCCCGCCACCAATTCTATAAGCGCCTTTTACTGACATGTTCAGCTTTCCCGTACTATCCTTGAAACCCATGGCCTCCTGCAGGGTAGTGTCCACACCTACAGCTGGGTGGATGTCTGTGCATTCAATCAAAATATGATCTGTCGTTTCCCTTACCTTTCCACAGCAAGTACGTGTATCCTCTTCTTTATTGAATTTCGCTCTGTAACATTGTATTTTCAGGCAACCTGACCTCGCTTCAAACAGTAAAGCGTTTCCCTTTGAATTATTATAAAATTTTCTCTCTTGATTTCATTTTTTCCTTTTCTGTAGTTGCTCAATGCCGGTTTCTTCTCCATTGTTACTGTTCGCTCCGGCTTCTCTGCCGCTCTGACTACGTTCTTAAAGCTCCTTTTTGCCCCATCCGTTTAATTACTGGCTGTATACTTACTGGTAAGTCTCCTAGTTCTCTCATGCATTGTGAGTCAGCGTTCTTTCTATACAAATATCTTAATATTTTCGCTGCCCATCTACTTTCTTTCATATTCTTTAATCTCTGTTCGTATATCTAATTTTATTCTGAGCTTCCCTTCCCTCAAAGTCAGACCACCCCATATCCCCCTTAACAGCCTCATTTGGGGTCTTCCCATGGCCGCCTAATGCAAGACGTCCGACCGTCCTCCGATTCACGTCCAGCCCTGATTGTACCTCTGACCTCATGCACACCACTGAGTTTCCGAATGTAAGTCCTGGCACCATCACACCTTTCCACAAACCGCGAATTACCTCGCATAAATCTCGGAGGCCATCAATTTTGAGTTTGCTGGTTCTCTTTTACCTCCATAGGTGGCGCTACAAGTAGAATAACAAATTTAACAAGCTTTTGCGGACACTGTGCTTCTTTTGTAATGCTATGAATGTCTTTTGCACTGCGAAACTTCAATTAAGGCATATAAGCTGTAATCGTGAATATTTTTTGCTGTTCCAGTGGCACACATTGCACACTGCTTTCGGGGGTTCCGCGTTAAATTCATCGGCCCACATTGTGTGACGCTGGCATGGAGGGAGAAAAAGTTAGGAGGGAGCCTTACGTCACAAAATTGAAGCGAACAGTGGTGGCCTAGCACGTGACCAAAATGTAAGGGCATGTGTAATAGTAAGAAACTCTATGTGTAAGGGGAACGGAAGTTACGGCAGAGCGCGCGGTCAATTTCAGTAATCGCGGTTTCCCAACCCTTCCGACTTCCGCCGTGATGCCGTGCGGAAGATTGCGGCGTCGAATCGTGGCGTTTCTTCAAAGGCAAACGTTTTTGCTTCCAATCGTATCTGTCTGAAACACGGCGTTGAAACAGCGGACACAGTTGCGCATTATGCCACGGCGAGACTAGGCGAAAGTGCGCGGTGTCTCTGTGCTACCTGGCCTTCCAGCCTTGGGCTCGCGCGTGTCAGCTAAGCGAGCAGCATCAGGTGCTTTCAAGAGCATTTAACGCGCACATATGTCTGCGTGTCAATATCTGGTGCACATGCTATCTACCCATGAACAGCGACAAAGCAGTAATGCACACATACACAATGTTTACCGTGCACAGCGCGGTCATTTTACGTCAGCCGAAGGTAGCCCAAGTGCGCAGCGTTGCATGGTAATCTTCTTGCAGCAGGCGCATAGCGCGAAAAATATGCCTTGCAGGAAACGACCGAAGCGCAACAAGCTTTTGGAGAGAGTTTTGAGCACACAGACAGAACAGCCGAACAGCTGCCGGCCAAATGCGTAAAATAGCCCGGAGAAACACGCATCGATTAAAATCTACCGTGTACCAAACATCTCGGCAGATCTCGATCCTTGCGTGACTCTGACACAAAATGTCACGTGCTGGGCCACTGTGGCTTCTCCGAGCATGGGTTTGCCAAGGCTGGCTGCATGACGTAATGCTCCCTCCTAACTTTTTCTTCCTCCATGATACCCAAGAAGGTACCCAGCAATGGCGACCTTGAATGGCGAGTGGAGGTGAGCGCTGCATATGTGACGATACGTGAACACTATTTCTCTGCAGCTAACACACGTAATGGCCATCGGCCGCTGTTCTGATAAAAAAAAAAAATCTGATAAGAACATGTTTCATGGTGTTTTCCGCATTGTCGTTCCATTGTTTTCAGTTGCAGTAAGAAAATGGTGTCCTAAAAATTGGCTGTCAGTCCTTTTAAGAGGTCACGACATGCGTAGTCAACCCCCCACCCCCCTGCCTTTTTTTCCCCTCTGTATTCGCCACTGCCTCCGCCTTCTAAGATAAGCAATAGACGGTTGTCGCAGGGATAGCACGAGCCGGTGACCGACAGCCTGTTGTGTAATCTACCCATCGGTAGCGACAGTGAAGCAAATCATTGCCCTTTGCCATCAAGCCTACTACCACACAGCACCGTGAATGCCACTTTCACTTTGGAAATAGCAGACACGCCGACGCCTGCTCTCGCGCCCGCGAGTTTCGTGAACATGCATCGCGGTAACACATGCGCTGGCTACCGCAGTCCACCAATGATAGTCACATGACCCCGTGTTCGCTAAGAGCATAGAGTTTCATACTATAAAACTAGAGGGCCATCTGGCGCTGCGATCGTTCAACCACCATGGGAATTATGGGAAGTACAGGCTTCGGATTCATTCGCGTTGGCTTGCTAACTGTGCACAAGCCATTTACTTCTGCAGTTTTGGTTTTGTTTCCCGCATTCCCTGCCGCGAGGTTGTTCAGGGCTTGCAACGCACTCAGGAAAAACAAAAGCTAGAAAGATAACCAACCTCGACTACAGCCAAAGTTAGTACAACGCAGAAAACCAGCATTGCATTGCCACATGACGTGATTCCATCAGCCTGTTATGCTCACCACCCAGTATTTTTTCGTTAGTGGTCTGGTGCACTCTCGATAAAAAGCCTGCCCGAAAAGCGAGCTTTCTAACGTGGACGTTCAAGCCGCATTCATGTACTTTCTTGCCGTAGTGCGGCGGTGTATTGAAAAGGGCGGGCAGATCATAGAGACGCTTGCGTCGGCAAATTTGATCCACCCGCCGGTGAAAAGAATTCGTTTTAATTGTAAACATACACTTACTTGTGATATGAAGGGCTGCTGCATCCCAGCTGCAGCCTGCTGTTGCATAGTGGATACGCGCAAAGCACGACAAGCGGTGCGCGCGCTTCAGTCAGTAAGTAATCAGTAACGAAACAAAAAGACCTGTCAGGAGGCCACAGGCATCCAGCTGCCGCCTGAGATGTTGAAACAGTCACCTGTATCGGCAATCTTCAGAAACCTTGATCAAAGACCAAACGCGTGCTGTTCTCAGTAGCGTCTGCGAGAGACGCTCGCGGTTCCCGAGGTCGGACGGAGCAGACGCCGAAGCAGATGATATGTTTAGCGTTTCCCTTGACAGCTCAACACTTCTCACCAAATACGACATTCTTTCTTTTTTGATAAATGCATGCTGCGTATTTTCAGGGGCAAACGCACATGTTTGTTTACACTGGTGCAAAAACCATGCAAACCATGATGGCAAAATTTGTCTTTGTTTTCTTTCAACTTCACAGTTATGCAAACTTCGCGTGCCAGTTGTTACATGCGGGAGATGAAAGCAAACAACAACAGAAAATATTTTCTTTTCATTTTGGTTAAAGCTCAGAAAGCAACCGTCGCGTGTTACAAAAACGAAATCCATCCGAAGCAGATCCGAAGCCTCTACTTCCCATAATTTCCAAGGTGGTTGAAGCGCCACTGAACGATTCACCATAGGCACTAGCGTCAGATTTCTCTCTAGTGTGTAAGTAAGAAACTCTATGGCTAAGAGCATGGCGATTGCCTGAATTTATGAGCGCTTAGTTCCTTTCCTCCTCACTCTACTTGTCGTGACCTCCGGGCACTGCACAGACTCAACATTGACGGGGGACTGGAGTGGAGGGCCAGCGGCTGTTCATATTACCCGCGACTGATCCAGAAAATGTTTGTATGGACCTGAACAATAGCTTATTGTATATGGTGTAGGCCATCTGGGACGTTTCTATAATTCGTATCATTGTAAAATTCACATCAACTGTGATCATATAATTGAGATTCGACTTAGTAAACAATTGGGTTACTTGAAATTGCTATTATAAAGCTAAGATGGCGTTGTTTACCCCTGAAAATAGCACCGCTGAAATTGTATAAACTGAGCTAAATGACATAGAAGTAGTGCAGGAGCTTAGTCCGGATTTATATTTCAACGGGAGGGGGGGGAGACTGTCCGACCTCTCTATGTGTGTTAGTGCCTGTGTTTGTATCTGTGCATGCACACACATGCACACACACAGACAGCAAAATTTGTAGGGGTTTGAACCACTCCCTCCTTGTCTACACATGAAGTTGACCTCATCATCTTCAGCCTATTTTTAAGTCCATTGCTCTACTGCAGGACAAAGGCCTCTCATAACGATTTCCAACTTGCCCTATCCTGAGCGAGTTGGTTCCACTTCATGCCCATGAGCTTCTTAATTTCATCTCTCCATCTAACCTCTTGCCTGCCTCTTTTGCATTTTTCTTCTCTTGATATCCATTCCGTCACTCTTACCGTCCATCTGTTATCTGTCTTCTCCATGATATGCCATGCATAGGTCCACTTTTTTTTCTATTAATTGATATAAGAATATCAGCTACTCCTGTCTGTTCTCTGATCCACTCCACTCGTTTTTTATCTCTTAGCGTTACACCTATAATTTTTCTTTCCATTGCACGTTGTGTGCTCCTTAATTGCATCTCTAGATTTTTAGTTAACCTCCATGTTTCTGCACCATACGTTAGTGCTGGGAGAATGCAGTGATTGAATACTTTTCGCTTTAGTGACAGTGGCAAGTTCCCAGTCATGATTTGGGAATGTCTCCCGAATGTGCTCCATCCCATTCCTATTCTACAAAGGATTTCCTTGTCATGGTTAGGTGTTAACAACTGCCCCACTGTTAACAACTGCCCCAGATATACGTGTATTCATTCCTACATTCTAAGGGTTCATCGTTACTTTTAAGTTACTGTTCCTAATTGCCCTCCTATGGGTCCCAGCGCACTGTGGACACCCAGGGAATGCGGCCGCTCACGAACAAGCCCGAGCACTCGTCAACTGGGCAGTGGACGGCCTACGTTCCTTTCGCAGTGCGCGGGAACACCTACTCACCTATCACGAAATTACTCTACATTATCGCAATTCCCGCTTGCAATACCCGTCACCTCATAAACGTCTGAACAAGGCCGAACAAGTAGTTTGGCACCAACTGCAAACGAGCACTTTGCAGTCTCATTTAATCAACGCCAAAATTCATCCTGGTGACACCTCACCCAACTGCCGTCTCCGCTCAAGTCCGCGAGCTGACTTCGACCACATTTATCGAAATTGTCCCTACAAACCAACTCCTCCTTTTGAAGGGGCTGAGCAACAGGAGCGATGGGAGGCTGCTCTGTGCAGCTCACGTCCGGATGACCAACTCCGTATTGTGCGCTGGGCGATAGAGGTCGCCGAGGCTCAAGGACTTTCGGCCACCTAGGGCAGCCTGAGGGCCCACCGTTTTCCTTTTCCCGTTACCCTCCCTATCCCACCCTTACTTGACATAGTGTCAATAAAGTTGTTTCCTCCTCTCTTCAGCTAGACTGTTGGGCATAATTTTAGTCTTTCGCCTATTCATCTTTAGTACTATTTTAAGACTCTCCCAGTTTAGGTCCTCGGTCGTGTTTTGTAGTTCGTCACCGTCATTGCTAAAGAGGACAATGTTGTCTGCAAACCTTAAATTGCTGAGATATTCTCCGTCTATTTTAATTCACTTTTCTTCCCGGTCTAGACGTTTGAACACTTCTAGGCATGCAGTGAATAACATCAGGGAGATTGTATCTCCTTGTCTGAATCCTCTCTTGATAGGAATTTTTCGGCTCTTTTCATGTACGCGTACTGTGGCTGTGCAATCTTTGTAGGTATATTACTTATGGTTTGCACATATACATCAGGTTCAGGTACACCTTGTCGACGCAAAGCTCCTAAAACTGCTTGTATTTCTGCGGAATCAAATGCTCTCTCGTTGTCTATAAAGGCCATATAAAGAGGTTCGTTATACTCAGCAAACTTCTCAATTATTAGGTTGATGGCATGGCTGTGATCCATTGTTGAGTAACCTTTCCTAAAACCAGTTTGTTCTCTTGGTTGGTTGAAGTTGAGTGTTTCTCCTATCCTAGCAGAAATTACTTTCATAAATAGGTTGTATATTACTGGGAGTAGGCTAATTGGTCTGTAATTCTTTGACTCCTTTATGTCACCTTTCTTATGTGTTAGGATTATATTAGCGTTTTTGCAGCTGAGGGGTACATTGGATGTCTTGATATATTTCGTGAAGAGCGACACAAGTTTTTAATATATCATGTCTCCTCCTTCTTTGATCAAGTTCGCTGTTATGCCGTTGACCTACTATACCATTAAACAGGGCACTGGGTATGTGCTCCTCAAGAACACATGGCACATGTTATGACCATATAAACCATACGATTACTGGACCATCGAAAATGAGATGTACTTTACACAATATTTTTTAAAGGGCAACTCCGGTGATTTTTCAGTGTCCGCAGGTCTCAGTGAAATTTTCAATATATGTTCTCATCAGTACTGTAATAACATATACCAAGCCAGGCAGTTGAAAGTCGGTGTAGTTTTCTTGAATAGTAATTTCAAAAAATTTTAGCCGTTCCTACGTGGGCCACCCTGTGTTTTTGATGTCGTTACCTTTAACACTTCTTACCCGAGCAGGTGTGCACTCAAGAGCAAAGTGGGGATAGTTCAGTACTCAAACCGTCGCTGCCAAGTTCAGAAAAGCTGGCATAGCTCAATATATTGTTGGACAACGTCGCAGATTTCGTTTTTCTGGCACCAGCCCCATGTTTTTGATGGCATGGAGGCTGCAATCTACATACTTTGCTTTCAGTTTGAACACATCGTTCATTCAGTTATTTAAAATATTGGTGTGTTTCTCAGCAAAATGAACCATCTTGCCTGCTACAGGACTATCAATGCCATTGGAAAACAGTGATGTCAGAAAATGGTGAGAAAGTTTCTTTTTAAGCTTGACCTACATCTTTGAGTGGTGCTTTTTTAGGATGCACATTTTTTAGCAATTATATATATAACGGATTGCTCGCATGTGGTTAAGCTCTAGTGAAAATATTAACATGCTGACACTATTAAAAAAGGACATGTTTGTTAAATGTGTAATGTGCCACACCTTTACCACGCCAACAATCTTTTTATAAAACACAATATTATTCAAGTTAGCACGTACTATGTACATTTTGAGTTTGTTCCACAAATACAAACTTTATTGGGTCAGATTCCAGTAAAAATGAATTTCTAAATACAGTATAGCAGGAGTGAAAGATAAAAGGAAAATTACAATACATGCAAACATGAAGACCGGCAAGTAAAAAGTGTTACATTGGTTGGGGAAAACAAATCCTAACTTTTTTGCTGCCTGCTTTACTGTGTGCAGTCAAGTGAAGAGCTTGTTGGTACGTATTAAGAAATTTGAGTGATTTACACAATGTACAAACTTCGAAGGACACTAGTAACATGAACTTACCAGTGCTTATACCTGCCTTTGCATATTTTTTATAGTCTGTGCACACAAAGCATTGATTATGCATACTGCTTGCATGTACAATGGGCACATGTATGCCATGTAAAAATACACTGTAGTACATCTTTGTTCTTCATGATGAATGTGCTTCCTGAAGAAATAGCAGATTATGAGATGGGTGTTATGGCTGTGGTCTGGCTCTATATGTGCAAATAGTGCATGCACCAGAGGCTCAAGGTAGGAGACTGTGCTCAGTGCATTCTTCAAACAGCTGTTTCCGCTAGCTTCAATATATATTTCTTAATATTTGGTGGAGCCATGCTGGTTGATGTTCCACTCTTCCATCCTGGAACTCTGGAAGCTACGCTCAGCCGTGCAGGACGCCGACCAGCAGACTCTCCCGTTGCCACCCATCCTGTATGCTGGAACCAGTTGCTTGCGGGAGCCTGCTTTTTAGTGGAACCACTGACATAAAATTCGCGCATCTCCACTAAGTGAACCATAACAAGTGCGCAAAGCACTGGGGATCGTTCGGTGTTACCGTAAATTATCCATGACATGGCCCACTTATGCATGTAAATGAGTGACAATGCATGTGTATATTTACACACACATCATTTACTATGCTGCTGGTCTTAATGAGGTTCCTGCGCTCCTACGTCATAGATCTTGCCTAGCTTGAAGTTTGAAGTTTATCTCAAATATTAATACAAACATAGAATATTACACAGGATAATTATACAGAAGGAGGTCCGAAAGCACTAGGCTGCAGGGGGACCTCCTGTCCGAAATTGCAAAGAAAAAAATAACGTAATTAGCAGTGATAGCAACATAACAAGAAAACGAGTGATTTGACGGAACAACGATAAGACGATTATAATTAAACAAAACTGATAAAACAAATGAATCATGAAAAATATGCATTTAGTAATTAAGCAAATAAGAATACAATTCTTTTTTAAAAAGGACCGATTGTGGCACATTGTTTGATGTGGGATGGTAAAGAATTCCATACGAACAAAGCAAGAAAATACCCAGTATGACGACCATAATTAGTACGAATAGCAGGTAGTAAAAAATTTCCATTTGAGGCAAATCGTGTTCGGTTAAAGTTACGAAGAGCATCATGGC
Organism: Hyalomma asiaticum; assembly: GCA_013339685.2. Lineage (NCBI taxonomy): Eukaryota > Metazoa > Arthropoda > Arachnida > Ixodida > Ixodidae > Hyalomma > Hyalomma asiaticum. Next base: position 205,625,681 of record CM023481.1, read on the forward strand.
AAAATACACTTGATGGTAGAAGATGAATCAATGTCTTGAAGAGCGTGATGGTGAGATGATATTTAAATAAACTGGCAATAGGAAGTATATTGAAGTTATAAAGCAATGATGATGCATTAGTACGATAAGAACTGCAAGTTATTATTCTAATGGCTTGATTCTGAATATGCTGAATGGGAGATAGATGGGCTACGTATGTATTTCCCCATGTAGTGATACAATAATTAATATGACTGTGAATAAAAGCGTAATATAATTTGATTAAGGTTGAGGTGTTAAAATAGTTATGCACCCTGATTAAAATTCTAATACCGAATGCTAGTTTTTTCCTTAAGTGCGTGACTTGGTTAGAATATTTTAGGTTGGTGTCAAGAACAACTCCTAAAAAAGAGCATTCGTTGTCAGGAGTAATGAGTATGCCGCTTAGTTTGGTCGTGGCTTGGGATGGAAGGACTTTATTATCTGAGTGAAAAATCATGAACTTAGTTTTCGTAGGGTTAATACTGAGGGAGTTGCAACTGCACCAGGTTAAAATGCTATTTAGATCCTTCTGTAATTTAAGTGTCAAAGAGTGAATAGATTTGTCAGTGGCAAGTATGGTAGTGTCATCAGCATAAAGAAAAGGTTCAGAGTTAGTAACTCCGCACCCCATTTGCCTCCGGAAAAGGTTCAGAGTAGTAACTCCGGAGCTAGTAGTTCCGGATTACCTTTAGTTAACGTGCACGCTGCGAATCCTTATGGTTCAGCTACGCACAAGAGAAATCTCCCACCAGCACTACATTGCAGGTCAAGATCCAGTGCCTATATGTATGGTGTGGCCGGTGAACGGTTGTGCAGCGCGAGCAGTCGGTTTTTTTCAATCAAGAAACTCACTAGCAGACGCTGCCTGTGTGAGCGTTCTCTCTCGCGGGCGAGGGCACGTTCTCGTTCCTTGCGCGCTGGTACAGCGTTCATCGCAGAAAGAGCGTTTCCATAGTCAACGCGCGCCAATCGCTCTCTCTCACGACAGCAGATGACACTGTCTGGGTGCACTGCCTCCGGAATCGGCCCACACGTGCACACACACCGTATGACTGCACTGCCTCCAGGATAAGCCCACACCCACACGCTAGGGGTACCGCAGCGCCCCTAGCGTGGCGCGCAGCAGCGCCATGTAGCGGTCTCAACTCAAACGAACCCGTACAGATATGCACTGCAGTGCCTCTAGCGGTCGCCACTGTAAACACACGGTCATGCCACCGCAAAACGCCCGCTGTAAGCTCAGCCCTAAGGCACTTCACCCCTAAAACATTGAAGAGTGGCTTTCATTCCACGAAAAAGTGAGCGCTTGTAACAAATGGAGTGATTTGGACAAGGTAACCACAGTATCTTTATACCTCGCGAGTGTGTCCACTCTTCGGTACAGAAACCACAAGGGGGATATCAGAACATGGTCTACTTTCAAGACGTCAATAATAGAAGTATTTGATTGACCCGCCATCAGAAAGCTCCGAGATGAGCAGCATCCACGTAAATGTGCAGAGTACACAAGTGAAACATGAATCAGCTACCATACATAGAAGACATTGATCTGTGCTGATGCGTAAATGTTGCCGTGATGAAAGTGGAAAAGATCAAACTCATCATTAAAAAATTAGTGATGACACGTTTCAAAAGCTACTGGCCAAAGAACCGTGCGCTGTTGCTGATGTTATTAATTTGTGTCAGAGACATTATTAATTTGATTCAGGGCTATGATGAATTAGTTAAGCAGCGAGTTCAGAAGTTGATGCCAAAATGCGACTACAGCCTGACCACCGCCCCAAACAAGTGTCTGATAACCCAGATCAAGCCTTTGTCTATGAAGGAGTCGCACAACTGTTCTTCCTGGTGCCCTTCACCTAGGGCTCCTTTGTTGTCTTCTTCCTTTGACGCAATCCATGAAAAGTGGCAGAGGTACTGCCAGCTGTCCACCAGCATGTCATGGCTGCACCGCTTATGTATGCTATGGTTGCTCCAATGTCCCCTCCACAGTATGCCCGTGCAACCTTTTCACAAGCCTGTGCCCTCCTCCTCCTGTTCCCTGGGTCACCGCTGTCATCGCTACCCCTTGGTGCACACTTGCCTATCACCCTATATGCTTTGCATGTGGTATCCCAGACATGTTTGCAAGGCACTTCCACCACTGGGGGCAGGCATTTGATGATGAGCGGTGAGCACCCTATTTGCCTCCCAATTCAATTTTGTATTAGGTCACCCAATTTTTCCACCATATTGAAATGCACGTTACCCTCTGTGTCAACAGCTCGTATCTAATGAAGAGGGCACCTGTATGACAGTTTCTTATGCGAAAACTGTACGAGTGTCAACATGCGGAAGTCCCAGTATTTTACCTGTAAATGTTATTGACATGTTTGTTGGGATGTAGTAACAGTCACTATTGTCGATACCGGTGCGACTGTTTCAGTTATGGATGACAAATTTTGCCATTGACTTTGTGAGGTCACGATGCCACTGCCTCTAATGTCACTTTGTACAGCAAGTGCTCAGCCCATCACCCGACCACCACCTGTACAGCCGATGTTACCAGTGACCATTGAAGATGTTATATACACCATAGAGTTGTGCTCCCATGCCATTATGCTAGGATGGGGATTCCTTTCATGCCACAATGCCATCATCAACTGCTCTTGGGCAGAGACTGAATTCCCCAACTCGGTGACAGTAATTTTTCAAAATAAGAAGAGAGAAAGTGGTTTGGTGTGGTGAACTTGTACTCAGTTCTCACCTTCTCCTTCCTCCTACTTCTCTTCCTCCTAGTAGAGCAGAGCTCCTCCAGCTGACATTGCCGCTGCGAAGTAGGATGGGTGGAAGTCTTGCCCCTACTGCCTGTCCGTCATTGCGTTGTCTCTACTTAAAGGATGGAGACCAGCCGTTTTCTCACACAAGCACAACTTGACTTTTATATACAAGACTGTATATACACACTGACAGACAGCAGCCTCGGTTGGTAGGACTTAGGTAGAACGATCGCTTCCATTCGGCAGAGGCGACCAGTGCATAGCACTGCTCCTGTGACCAGAACCACCACCCGGACTTGTACTAGGTGTCCTCTCTAGCCCTATCCATTCCCTAGCCTCGGTTGGTAGGACTTAGGTGGAACGATCGCTTCCATTCGGCAGAGCCGACCAGTGCATAGCACTGCTCCTGCGACCAGAACCACCACGCGGACTCGTGCTAGGTGTCCTCTCTAGCACTATCCGCTCCGTCCTCACCAACCTTCAGCCTTCCAACTCGCTTCCAACCTCCTGACATGGATGCGGGGCCACCTTTGAAACCACTGATAGCTCTGCCCCTAAGTCCCTGACAGCAAATCACAACCGTTTCCACACTGGGCACTCCTACCTCCCCCTCTCCTTTTACTGCACACTTGGCGGGAGGAGAGAGAGGTCAGCGCCGAAAACACTGCAACATACAGACATCAAAGGAAACACACAGAGATCAAAGCATACAGGGCTGAACATGGAAAAATACAGAACACAACCATCCAAACTGGCAACTAAAAGAAGCATACGGACATCAAAACATACAGAACACAACCTCCCCGCTGACTTCAACCCGAGAACAATAACCTTGGCCTCCGCTCTGCCCCTCGCTCGCACGTGGTCTTAACAAAGGAATGCTCCACGGCAACGTGATGGTGAGGCCAAATGCATTTTAACCAGCTGGTGATTACACATTCTTCATCACGCTGCCCGAACTACACGTTTCGCAGGGACTGTCAAAACTTGTCAAGCCGGTTCCCACTTGTCAGCTCTCCTACTTCTATTGCTGTACCACGAATTATAACTATGGCTACCGTCTTGACCGCCACGTGGTTGTGCGCACTCTCCGGCGCAGACGACCATATCGGACTGCAGTAACTTTCGTCTTTTTACGACGACCTTTACAGTGACCTAGCCTCCATCAATGCTCATCCTTCTGCTAGACTTGTGAAAGGAGACACCCATATTCCACCATGCTCTTCAGTGTAATGGGATATGTGTGTCTGTATGGGACGGGGAGCCTCTCAGAATTTTGTTACCCGAAAAGCATTGCATGTCTGCTACAGAATGTTGTGTCATTGCAGAACAGGTTGATGGTGTGCTCCATCGAGGTGTGATTCAACCTTCACAGTGCCCATGGACCTCTCCCATGGTAGTTGTCACAAAGAGAGATGGTTCCATGCACTTCTGTGTTGATTTTTGAGAATTGAACAAGATTGCGCTGAAGGATGTCTATCCACTACCACTCATCGATGATGCTCTGGATTGTTTCGGAGGTGCCAAGTTCTTTTCTTCACTAGACTTGCAGTCAGGCTACTCTCATGTCCCAATGGCAGAGGTGAATCACCCCAAAACTGCTTTTGTTATGCTACATGCCTTGTATGAATTCACTGTCATGCCTTTCAGACTTTGCAGCGCACCTGCTACGTTTGGAAGAACGATGGATAGTGATTTGGATGGGCTCAAATGGAAGAGCTGTCTTTGCTACTTGGACAGCTTGGTTGTGGTTGCCCACGGTTTCAAAACACGCCTGCACTACCTTCAGCGCATACTCACCCGCTTGATCAGTGCTAGTTTGCAACTTAACCTGAAGAAATGTCAGTGTGCCATCCATCAGCTCACAATTCTAGACCATGCTATGTGCAAAGATTGCATCCTTTTGGATCATGAGAAACTACGTGCCATTACTGCATTTTCTAAACATACTACTATCAAAGAACTATTCAGTTTCATTGGCTTATGTTCTTACTTACAGTGATTCATTCAAAAGTCAGCATAGATTATATCTCTTCTCAAACAGCTCTTGGGTGGCACTGGAGACCTTTCATCGTTGTCCTCTGCCTGGGACAGCACTCTTCACCAACCTGTGCTGTCTTCTCATGATGCCTCCTGTTCTTCACCATTTTGATCCTCAAGTGCCGAGGTCTGTACCGATGCAGGCATTGTAGTCCAGGGTGTTGGGCTGGCACAGTGTCAAGCTGGCCACACAGAACTACATTGTGACATACGTGAGCCACACATTAAGCAAAGCAGAGAGCAGTGACAGCATTACCAAAAAGGAGTGTTTAGCTATAGTGTGGGTGCTTGGCAAGCTTTGCCCATACTTCTATGGCCTATCTTTTGATGCATTGACTGTCCACCTTGTACTATGTTGGCCTGGACGCTAAAAGAGCCTTGCTCACTGGGGCTTGAGGATTTAACAATACAATATCCATGTAGTTTACACTATCAGGAAGAAGCCTTCCCCATCAGGCAGAAGTGCTTTCCGTATACTGGTTCGCCCGCTGTTTCACCTTGGATGACAAGAACCACCAAGAAGCAATCTACGATGCCTAGAACTCAGGTTGTGCTTTTCTCTTGGGTGCCCTCGTCTGGTTATCAGTGCTGCACCATAGGCCACAGTTGACTTCAAAGCCTCTTCCGAACTATGATCAGCTAGGCCGCATTCTCGAGTGAACTTACCCGTAAACTACCTGGTTGGACCACTCACACTGCCACCTGACACGTGACGCCGCAACCATGAAGTCATCCACGTTCATTGGCTCAAGCTCTATCATGACTCTACAGTCTCTCCGGAAACCTACATTGCAGGATGGCTCCTTCATCTCCACTAGAATATTGTAATGAAGATTAACACTGGCACACAGGCAACAGCACCATGCGTGCATAAAAGGCTTGAGCTAGGGGACTGTGCTCAGTGCATTCTGCTAGCTTCATTAAATCTCCTTTATGGTATTTGTGTGTGTGTGTACACACACACATGCATACTTTTACTGGGGTGTATCCAGTTAAGGTGTTGCGTCACTCACGCTGCTCAGTAACGCAGTTGCAGATTGCGCCCTTGCCGTCTCCCTGGATTGACACCTCGTGTGTTTTGAAAAATTAGCATCTTGAATTTACACAAGGAAAGCGGACAAGGGGGGACAGTGGTTTGTCTCATGTAATCTGTGTTCTCTGTGTCTCTTTAGTGTACTGGATCATTTCATAGTGGATCTTTACCAGCACACTCAGTTATACAAGCCTTATGTATTATCACCATAATGAATATCAATTGATTGAGAAGCTATATAAGAGAAGACAACGAAGCTTCTGTGCCCAAACATCTACCATTGTCTCTCTGTGTGCAGTTAAGTACCTGCGTGAGGTAACGCCCTACTTTCGCAAGGCATCTGTGCTGGCGGAGATGGGCTGGGACTTCGCACCAGGCGGCCTGCTGTCCAGGGGAACTGGAGCGTCGCATTCACAGGGCCGACCCGATTGCCGGCGCGTCCCATTGCTGCTGTGCCAGCTGGCACGCTCGCTCACCGTGCCAGAACCACGCGTGCTTGAACTCCACTCGCCCGACAGGCGCAGTGTGTGCCTACTTCGTTGTGCTGATGCAGCACAGTGTTCTGCCTGGTTCAACGCGTTGCATGCAGCCCTGACGCGTGTCATGGCACAGGCTGTGGTCGAGGCTGGACATTTGCTGCGCGATGTGCTCGATCAAGCTCAGCTTCAGCACATGGGCTGGCTCTCTGAGAAGGTGAGGTCATCAACTTTTCTAACCTAAGATGACCCATTTTTGACCAGTAGTGTGCTCAACATATCTGCCTGATGCCTGTGCACCACCCAGTGCATGTATTGCTGGTGCATATGCAGCCCTGCTGCAGCTGGTGAAGGACGCCATATATACCAAGCTTCAAAAATACTGTATGTTCTAAACTAAAACAAACATAACTCTGATTGAACTTTCTGAAACAAATTTTTGCTGCCTTATTTTTAGGTGGACCACCTTTATGTCAAATCTAAATATGTATAAAACATGCCACAATTACAATTTTTACGACTTTATAGAGTCGTTTTGCTTTAATACTTCAAGATTTCATGTCATATACTGTAGAATATTTTAGAAAACTTTTTAAACAGGAATAATTAAGAACTAAAAATAAATCTATTGTATTTGTTAAGTATCTCAGGAATTTGGTGAACTTTTAAATTGATGATTATTCATCAATTTGATTTGATTTGATTTGAAGACCTTGATTTTGCTTAGTAAATGCAAATGCAACTCTTGCCAATATTAAGTGCAGTCGCACTTGGGCACGCTGCCATAGTACTTCTCAGAAATCTTGTTATGACCAGTTTTGTATATGATTTCTAAAGGTTTTTGAGAAATATGTAATGCAGTTGAGATGGATAGTCAATTGAAAACAAAACACCTTCTGGCTGCAGACACGGGAAGATTCAGTGACAGCCCAGTGGCGTGCTGTGTTCGTTGCAATCACGGACAGGGACCTCCTGTTTTATGACCTGGTTCCCTGGACAAAGGAGGCCTGGGCTGTGCCTGTGCACAGTGTGCCTTTGCTCCACACCAGGTATTCAATAATAGTGGCCTGCACCCTTTATTGGAATGGGGCCACGTACATTAAAGGTGCTGTTTATATTGCATTTATGTGTTGTGTTACTGAGGAGTGTTGCTGGGCATTGCAGCCGAAGTGCTTCGATAAGTGGCTGCAGGATGTTGCATAAGGCAAACTTGTTGAGGCTTTTCATGTAGGCCTCAGTTTTCAAAGATCATGCAGAGAGTGATCATGCAAGATCATGTAGGAGAGTGAGCTCTTCATGACATAGTACGTATTTCATTGCAAAAAACTAGAGGTGCATGCATATTCATAATATCTGATATGATTTAAATAGTCTATGCTGGTTGATTTTTGTTGAATTAGAAAACTTACTGTTTTAATTTATTGAATGCAGTGGGCTCCCATTAATTTGATCTTTGTAGGACTGTTATGGTTGGTTGGATTATCTGAAAGCTGATATGACAACTGCAAATTGAAGAAATTGGATACCTTTATTTATTTATTGAAGTAGTGTGTAATGTTTTTCTTCCTCTTTTGTTGTTCTTCATCTTGAAGCTTGACTAAATAACATGAGTCTGTGGCGATGTGCGACCTCGCAGACCGACGAAGTCTCGACCTTATCATAAAGAATGCAAGCCCGACGCGTCCGCTGTGATCCAGAGTACTTTACTGACTGAAATGGAACGCTAGCGCGCGCAGGCCCGTGGCAGCGGCACCTGCCTCGTGCAAGAGCGAGCGTTTTGGTCATTTTCAATGCGACGCTGATGCTGCTGCCGCTAGCTGTCGCTACAGAGGGCTCCCCCCCTAGAGAGGAGGAAAGTCCGACGAACGATCGGATGGTGAGGCCAATGGCAATGTTGCTTCGAAGTAGGCAGGCTTGAGACGTTCCAGAGCGATTGTGTCGGGCCGTCCGTTGACGTTGACAACGAATGTCGACGCACGATGCTCCAGAACTCGATACGGCCCGGAGTAGTGCGGCTGCAAAGGCTTCCGCACAGCACAGTTTCGCACGAAAACATGTGTAACAGAGGTGAGCTGCGGAGACACGTAAGGAGACCTCGGTTCGTGCGGTCGTGTAGGCACGGGACGTATTTGCTGGAAGATGTTTTGTAGTTCGGAGACGTAGTCTCCGGCTGGTGGCACAGGTGTTTTGGCTGGGGGATCGAAGAAGTCGCATGGCAGGCGTAGCGAAGTGCCGTAGACCAACTCGGCGCATGAGCAGCCCAGGTCGGTTTTGATGGCAGCTCTGATGCCAAGCAAGACGAGTGGTAGTTGGACGACCCACTTCTCCGGTAATCCATGTGCCATGAGGGAGGACTTGAGATGCCTGTGGAAACGCTCGACCAATCCATTTGTTTGCGGGTGGTATGAGGTCGTGCGGAGGCGCGTCGTTCCGAGAAGCTTGAGGAGTTCGTTGAAGAGCGCCGAATCAAACTGCCGACCGCGATCAGTGACTACAGTAGATGGGCGCCAAACCTTGCAATCCAAGTAGATACGAAGGCTGCTGCAACTGTGGGCGCTGATATGTCGGCGATGGGTGTAGCTTCTGGCCACCGTGTATAGCGGTCGATGCATGTCAATACGTAGCTGTAGCCCTTGGAAGGTGGGAGAGGGCCGACGAGGTCCAAGTGCACGGTGTCAAAACGTGCGTCCGGTGGAAGGAAAGACTTCGTAGGGGGGACGGGATGGCGATGGATCTTGGAGCGTTGACACGGCAAACAGCAGCGTACCCAGTCGCGAACTTGTGCGTTTAGCTGAGGCCAAACGTAGCGACTGGAAATGAGCTTCTGTGTCGCGCGAATCCCGGGATGGGAAAGACTGTGTACCGCATCAAACAGGTGTCTGCGGAGTGGTGCCGGAATGAAAGGTCGGGGTGTGCCAGTAGAAGTATCACAGACTACCGAAGTACCATCGGAACTCAAAACGACGTCCTCCAGTTGCAGAGACGTTGACGAATTTCGGAGGGTACGTAGCTCGGTTTCGTCACGCTGGTGAGTGGCGAGTAGGCCGACGTCGATGATGGAAGGCTCGGCGGTTGGTGTGGAGACTGCATCGACGCGGCTCAGAACATCGGCAGGAATGTTGTCGGTGCCTTTTACATGACGGAACGTTGTTGTGAACTCCGAGATGTAAGAGAGATGTCGACTCTCGCGAGGCGAGTAGCAAGACGCCGATCGGTTCATCGCGTGCACAAGGGGCTTATGGTCGGTCAAGACAGTAAACTGACGACCTTCTAGGAAGTGCCGAAAGTGACGGACAGCCAAGTACACGGCGAGTAGCTCGCGGCCGAAAACGCTGTAACGGGTCTGTGCAGGCTTCAATTTCTTGGAGAAGAAAGCGAGTGGATGCCATGTACCGTTGATCAATTGCTGCAAAACGGCGCCAACAGCGTTGTTCGAGGCGTCTGTCATGACAGCAGTCGGTGCGTCTGGTTTCGGATGTCTCAGCAGCGTTGCAGTGGCGAGGGCAGACTTGGCTCTTGTGAATGCGTTGGCGGCTTCTTCAGTCCACTGAAGCTCTTGCTTCCGTTTCGAGCTTAGCAGATCGTCTAGAGGGGCCACAAGTCGTGCACAATCGGGTATAAACTGTCGATAGAAATTGACGAACCCGAGAAATTGGCGAAGCTTGGTCATTGTAGTCGGCCGTGGAAAATCTTCGACTACGCGAATCTTGGACGGGAGTGGCCGAATGCCGTTCGCGTCGACTACGTGTCCAAGGAACTCGAGTTCCTGTCGACCAAATTCACTTTTGGCGGCGTTGATGACGATTCCTCGGCTGGCAAGGTGGGAGAACAACAACCGCAGGTGTTGAACATGTTCTGCAACGGAAGGGCTTGCGACAAGGAGGTCGTCGATATAGGCAAAGACGAATGGCAAGCCTCGGGTGACGGAGTCGATGAAACGCTGGAACGATTGGCCAGCGTTTCGTAGGCCGAAGGGCATGCGGAGGAATTCAAAAAGACCGAAAGGTGTGGTGATAGCGGTCTTCGGAATGTCTTCCTCGGCGACTGGTAGCTGATGATAGGCGCGAACAAGATCAATCTTGGAAAAGATCGTCGCGCCGTGCAGCGCTACCGTGAAGTCTTGGATGTTCGGAAGCGGGTAGCGATCAGGAACTGTGATGTTGTTGAGCGCGCGGTAATCGCCACATGGACGCCAATCTCCAGTCTTCTTAGGTACCATGTGAAGCGGAGACGCCCAGTTGCTAGAAGAAGGTCGGATGATACCGAGTGCGAGCATGTGCTCGAACTCCGCGCGAGCAACCTTGAGTTTCTCAGGGGACAAACGCCGAGGTCGAAAATAGACCGGAGGGCCGGAGGTGACGATGTGGTGACAAACGTCGTGTTGGACCGGTTGCGTCCAGTCCGGCTGGCGTGTCAGAGTGGAAAACTCACGGAGGAGCTCGGCGAATGGTTGTTCCAGCATAGAAGATATGGGCGCAATCGGCGATGTGGTTGTTGCAGGGGCGCCGGTAACGGTCAGTTGAGTGACAGTGTCGATAAGACGACGCTGTTTCACGTCGACAAGGAGTCCATAGTGGTGCAGGAAATCAGCTCCGATGAGGGCGCGTCGGACGTCTGCAACCAGGAAAATCCAGCGAAACGCTCGTCGGAGGCCAAGATTGAGCATGACGGAGCGTGATGCGAAAACGGGAATCTTGGTACCGTTGACGGCTTGCAAAAACGACACAGGTGTCGCTTTTCGGTCGGAGCGTTGAGCAGGAAGGATGCTTACGTCTGCTCCTGTGTCGACTAGGAAACGTTGTCCAGTGGCTCTGTCTGTGAGGTAGAAGAGGCGACCTGTGTGCTGGGCCGGACCACTTGTCGTCGTCAGAGGTCGGCCGGCCTGTTTCCCTGCCACGCGCACGGGCGCCGGCAGTGACGAGCGTCGTTTCCAAAACGGCGATGGTAGTAGCAGACGCCAGGCTTTGGAGACGCGTGACGGCTGGTGGGTGTGCGTCTCGACTTGCTGGAACTTCGGTGGCGTGAAGAACGAGGTGACGCGCGGCGATGTTCAGCTGCAGAGACGATGCGTTCGAGACGCTCACACAGGGCGTCGAGCGGCGAATGTGGTGTCGAAGAAGACGGCAGCGTTCGCAGTGTGGTTACATTCTCAGCAGTAGACGCTGTCGTGGCTGCGATGCTTGGGGCGGCTACTTCCATCACCTTGTCGGCCAACGCGGCAAGTCCCGTGAGGTCCATGGTAGAAGCTGTCGCCAAAACCATCTGCACGTTAGCCGGTAGTCGTAAAAACAACTCGCGTAACAGCGCGTCGTCGATGGATCTCGCGTTGTCTCCGAGCAGCTGCTTCATTCGGCGAAGAAGTTGACTGGGGCGTCTGTCGCCGAGTTCTTCAGCGGACAGGAGCTGCTGGATACGAGAACGCTGTGAAACTGCCATGCGCTGTAGCAGGGTCGCCTTGAGATCGTCATAGGCGTTCGCAGACAGCGGGGTGCTCAACAGATCCGCTACTTCGTCGATGGCGGTGGGCGAGAGTGCCGCAACAGCGTAGTGGAACTTTGTAGCTTGAGAGCGGATACCAGCAACTTGAAATTGTGATTCCGCCTGAAGAAACCACGCCGACGGGTGCTGGTCCCAGTACTGAGGAAGGCGGACAGCTATAGCTGAGCAGGAGGGCTCACCGCGTTGCTCGGGGAGGTGCTGGTCTCGAGAACTCGTACTGTCGGTCCGTTCCATGGTCGTTTCTGCCACGGAAACGTATGGCCACTATCACGTCCGGGTCACCAAACTGTGGCGATGTGCGACCTCGCAGACCGACGAAGTCTCGACCTTATCATAAAGAATGCAAGCCCGACGCGTCCGCTGTGATCCAGAGTACTTTACTGACTGAAATGGAACGCTAGCGCGCGCAGGCCCGTGGCAGCGGCACCTGCCTCGTGCAAGAGCGAGCGTTTCGGTCATTTTCAATGCGACGCTGATGCTGCTGCCGCTAGCTGTCGCTACAAGTCAAAGAAAGAAAACCATCAGTAAGAATGGCTTGCTTTGTGTTATATGTAGCCTTGTATAGTATTATTGCAATGTGTGTGGTCAGTTACTGTGTTTGATTCCTTAAGTACAATATGTGGTGCTGTAGCACTTTACTTCCTCCTGAAAATGAGCATGACACTCTATGTTGTCCACTAGCATTTTTGGCGATGCCTTGTGTTCCCTGGATAATTCAAAGCACTTAATTGTTTATCATTTTAAACCTAGGCCATTGTTTTGGTACATACGTAGTTTTGAACAGTATGATAAACTCATGTGTCAGTGTATGTGAAGGCCAGACTTGTTCTCATATCAAATAAGCCCTGTGTAAGCTCTCTATTTGGCGTCCATATTTGACATCGAGATTCTGATGGAAATGGAAAGAGTGTGATGTTGATGCCTCCTTGAGGGGCAGTGCACGTTGTCTGCTGGAGGTTCCTTCGTTCATTTGGTGTTTTAAAATAATTGGACCATAGTAATTGGGGCAAATCCCCCAACTAGAGGTCTGGGGACAATGCCGTGTATAAAATGAACTGCCAAGCTCTCTCAGTACGAAACTTTTTGTCATTAAGCTATGTACATGAACTGCTGTTAACTTTTCTCTATTCTAGTTTTGTATTTTCCTCAGCTTTCACCTCCTAAGGTTCCAGTGCCCGCAGTATGGTGCTCCTTCTCAGCACATCACTATCCATTAGTCTGCTGTTGTAGTTGAAAGGGAAAAACAGAGCGCTAAAAAACAATGGTAACAGCAGCTAGGAGCACACAGGACATGCACTCAACTCTCAAGTGACATTCATTGGAACAACCCAAAATTTATGCACACAATTGGCATGGATGATCACTATCATGATACACCTGCCCGATAATGCCAATCCTGCATGGGAACACCACATCATATCCACGCACCCAAGCAGACACTACAGCCAACACAACACAAGGTGAGCGAAACAGCCAGATTATCGTGCACCACTGTAACTTTACTATTTTTTTACCAGGCAAAAAACAGCACATACATGGTCATTCCTGAACCTTCACTTTGATGGTGGTAAACTTCACTGAAGCCCTGACATCCATAAGAAACTAACAGCAAGCAAAAGAAGCAAACCAACATTCAAAAGTGAAAAGAGAGCCTAGCACAATTGTAGAATGCCAAAAAACAAAGTAAATAAAAAGATCAGTCGGGAAACAAACACTAACAATTCTTAAACAACAAAGAAGCTATGTCAAATCAATTGTAAAGCCCTAAGAGTAAAAAACAACAACAATGTTCAAACAACAAGGCACAGCATCATTGAAAAAGAACGTGAAGGATTTAAAAGACAAGCAACCAAACGCAATAAGAAACAATGAAAAAAAAAAAGCAAAAAGCTGCATCAAGAAATATTAAGAAAATGTAAAATGACACTACGTGTAACTTTCCAGAAAAGGAACTTCCTTTCCAGTTAGTGTGGCAGAGGGCATACTGACACACTTGTCACTGAATTTCAGGATGTGGTACGCTTCAACTATTTCTTTTTTATGTCTACAACCTGACTGCCTAAAGAATAGTGTGCACGCAAATTTTGGAATGCACCCAGACCTTTTGCAATGTTCAGCTAAGTGGCCACCTGAGTTATTGTAGATTGACAAGAAGTACAGTAGAACATCGGTCATACATTTTTGAAAAATAACGCAATACTGAATGTACTATCCGGGAAAACGCGTGATCCAAACAGATGAAAAAATCGTGCAGTTCCACCAGAAAAGCATGCATTGATATAAAAATTGAAGTATTTTACAATTTCACATAATTCACGCAATAAAACGTCGCGAAACAGCAATAAACGTCTGCTTATATAGCTACTGAAGCGTGTTCGAACCCGCCCTAAGACACGCCAGTGACCGCGAGCGCTAGCCGTCAGTGCTGAACGCGTCGGGAATGGAACGGACGTGTATTGTCCCTTGCTTCAGTGTTTAAACTACTCCACATCTTCAGGCAAATTATTTATCATGTAACAAAATGTGCGCGTTCACATCGTAATTTTCTTGGCCTGCCCAAACCGTGCACACGGCTATCAATACACGGACAGGACGCACGGGCCCAATGGCATGCACTCTGGTACATAAGTCGTGCGCACCAAGAGCACCAGCCTTGCATCAACAGGTCACATGAACAGGCACATCACGTGCGTTGCACAGCCCAAACCAAGGTCATTGGGCAAGCACATCGCGTGTATGTTGACCGTCAGAGCTAGCAGCTTAGTCTCTAGATTCTATGAAGCGTTCAGCTGTTTTCTCTCTCTCTCTCTCTCTCTCTCTCTCCCCCCCCCCCTTTTTTTTCTTATCCTGCGCTTCCTCGACGCCACCACCGCAACTTACCAGCTGACAAACGAACGTCCAATCTATCTGCGGTTCCCGGCTGTTCAAGTGGTGCGTGAGTGCAGCACACACCGATCGCGACCCGCGCTTTTGCTTGACGACAAAACCGGCTGAAGCACGCGCAATGTACGCTTGCCAACGCAAGGTTACACTAGTCACGAGACTACTCAGTACAGGATTACATGACACATTACGTTGACGACTTGTTCGGTTTGACGCGATGGGATCACCCACGCGATCTAATCACTGGCGATACAACCTTGCGATAGACTGCGTCCGCACACTCTCTGTAAGAAGCACAAGGTGCGCTCCGTATTCCGTATGCATTATCGGCTTTCTAACTTGCTTATTTTTGTTTTTAAGTAATGACCATCGTGTCGCATATCGGTAACTTGCGATCAGAAATGGCAGTTCGACGATGTTTTCGAAGCAGTGTTGGGAGAATTCCTCTGACAGTGTTTGCGCACTAGCTATATAAATGTGCCATACATTTTTATTTGTATTTTTTGGGCGTGGTCATTGAAGGTGAGGTGAGCGGAAATGGGTAGTTGAAGCTTTAAGCTTTCAAATGTTATCAAGACGGCGGCGCTCGGTGAGGGAAAAGATGAGACGGCCCGCACAAACACCGTTTGCATTCGCAATTGTGCTTGCGCTCGCGAATTGGTCTATACTGAAAGAAATGGCGGCGTGTCTCGGTTATTGGCCATTAAAAGTGCGCTCTACGTACGCTTCCAACAGCTACTGCATGTGTGCTGTCAAAGCTGGCTTGATCGCGAGTGTCAGTGGCGATACCGATCAACGTGGTGTGTTACGTCTAGCTAGGTGATATGCTAGTATCGGAAGAGAGCACACTGGCGTTTTCTTGTGACACTGTCAGGCGAGTACTGCGGTGTAGCCACCACGGTGGACTGCCCTCGATCGCGCGAGCTTCCCGACTTCTCGGTTGCACCCGGACTCTAGAGGCCAGAAAAGGTATCATCTGATCGTAGTTGGACGATAAATTGAATGTTGGTGCCGAATAATAATATTTCCCAGGAACGTATGAACAGGAAGAAGAGACGCGTAGCCCTACGAAAGATGTTCGTATTTTCGTGATCGCGAATGTTGGAACCGGGAAACTGTATCAACTGGGAACGTATCAGCGAGGCTCTACTGTACTCATTTGACCTAACATTAAGGCATCTTCCCATCTGCTCTCTAATACACTTAATCACAACTCAGAGGGATGTTGTACATAGCATTCATCGCGAAATCAGTGAATGGGCTGTCATGTTCCTTATCACACTGCTTGGGGTTCTTTTTTAAAGATGCGTAGCAACTTTTTTACAGCTTACATGGGGCAGAAAACACAGCATTCACATTTTATTTGGTAATCACTTTCTTCAGATTGTGGGAAGTGCAGTGAATATAAGGGATTGCTACTGTAGAACATCTGTCATGCTTGCTGTTTCTGAGGTCACAGTAATGCTTCAACTTCTGCCAAAGGGACTCACATAGACTGTAAATCAACAAAGGTGGGTATACTTGGCCGCTTTCAGGCATTCAGTCTAGTTGGCAAACCCTTCATTCATCTCATGGCGACACGATCTTTTTAAAGCTGCCTTCAGACATGTCAAAGCAGTGCCTGTTCTTGACAGGTATGGAGTGTGGGCTGTCAAACAGCAACAAAGATTTCTTTGTTGGCATTTGACAGCCCACACTCCAAGAACCCAACATAGGTGATCATCCAATATAAGTGATCCAACATATGTTTCCCTCACCTTGAGTTGCATGTCTTTGGTATCTGTGTGGGTGCATGGGCATGATGTGGTGCTCCCAGTGACGATTGGTGTTTTGTTGTCGGGCAGCTCTGTCACGATTGTGATTACCTATGGCGGCCGTCCGTATAAACGTTATGGTGCTCCATGAAACATCACTTGAAAGTTAAGTGCCTGTCCTGTGTGCACTTTGCTTCTGTGTCAATCATTGTTTAGCCTTCAATTTTTTCATATGAACCAATTTGCCCGAAGACATGTTCTTCTTGCAGTTAGCCATTCGCACATGCATCAGGTAGGCCTGATCTTCACAACTCCATCTCTATGCCGTTTCTGTGTTAATCCCGTCACGATTGTAATGTTCGTTCAAGTCAACACTCATAAAAAAAGTTTGAAACGTGACACCCCTGTGGGAACCAAAGTGCAAGCTTCACTAGCTTCGTGTGAACTGACACAAGGATTTGGCACATCTAATGAATCCTTGTACTTTTTGCAGATGCAAAAGACACTGCAATGCAGCAGAAACAAGTCAACTTAGTTTTAGTGGGAAGAACGCACTGGCAATTTCACGATCACCAGCTGATGAGTCAAGTGCTTTGGTGTCAGATGTTCAGCATTGGACAGATCGTGAATTATATTTTGCCACGTGGAACCCCAGCAATTATTATTATTATTACTGCAGGGCAAAGAGTGACCTGTATGGCATTGAATCATCAGTCAAAATACGAGCCCTCACCGCTTTTTTTTTTCTGCTATTGAGGTTCGGGAATTTTGCAGGATCATGTCTTTAAGATGTGGCCTTTGGTAGAGATCTTGAGCTGAAATAATGCTGCTCTTCTTGAGTTCGCAAAGGGGGTCTTTATTAATGAAACAATGATGCCGTGCCGTGGTAAACTTTTGTTCAGACAGTATATTCTAGGAAAAGCCCATAAATGACAAGTGAAGCTCTTCAAAATATGTACAGAAGATGCTCACACATTAAAAATCAATATATGCCGGAAACTGATCAACAAGTTAGCGTCAAACTTATTGAAAGTCATGCAAAATTACGAGGGAGTCAGGCACACACTCTAGATAGACAACTTCTGCACAAGCTTGACACTCACTTTTTGCCTTCTAAAAGAAGGCACCTTCATTTACTGTAGTTTGCTCAATGAGGAAAGGACTGCCAGAAAATGTCACTGAAGTGAAGGTTGCGAAAGGTTGTTGTACAAGAGTCCTGACCTTTCACCAAAATAAAGCAGCCTTTGCAGACAGTAGCCCCTGACAGTAGGAAGAAAACAAGGGACGATGCACCATAACCAAACTTTAAATGGTCTCAATTACAATGCAGCAGAAAAAGGCATGGACTGTAGGGGCTAAATAGCGTCATATTCCAGAAGTAGTGCAGAAAGGTAGCTGTTGAGTTGCTTGTCAGAAGTTCCACCATAAATACGTGGAACATTCATGGCATGCTTGAAGGCCTAAAGTTTCAAGAACTGGCTAATTCACTGTTTTTTCGTTTACAAGACAACACCAAAGAAACTTGTGGGAGAAAGTGGATCTACACGCTAAAAAAAAAAAGTGGTGGGTTGGCACACAACACTCAGCAATATTGCGTTGGCTGCTGTGCAGCCATCAGTACTAGCATCAGCTGACACTATATGCGAGGGAAGAGTGTCACAAACTTCTTGTTGGGTTTGTATTTTTGGAGGGGGGTCAAGGATCTTGGATGCAATACCTGTTCAGAAGATAGACAGCAGCGATTGACAAACACAGGAAACAGGACTTTTACTCTCGATTAACAAAACTACATGCACATAGATATACATAATAAATACTCAAGCACTCAAAGAAATAACTATCACTAATAATAAAAGTCTTACTTGCAAAAAAGGAAAACTGTCTCTGATCTCTATCTGGTTATGATAGTCACTAAGCTCTGGCAACCTTGCCACTAGACCACTAGAATGGTGTCAGTCACAGTGGTAGAACAGGTGAGGTGGCCAAACAGCTGCACCACTGATCCCCCTAGTGGAGGTCAATGGGCTGCACTCCGCAGTGCTCCATGCGTGCCGCGCTAGCTCTTAAGTTTCCCCCACTTTCCATGAGGTAGCAACAGGGGTAGTATGGGCCAGTCCGTGCACTCCACTGTACTTGAAAGTACATGGCTGGCAAGCGCCGTGAACGTGCAGGCTGTATTTTAATGTCTCGGACTTTTGAGAAAGAGCTTCGCTTCGTAGTGCGGTACACAAGAGAGATCTTCGATAACGCTGAACAAGTGCTTTTGCTTGAAATGGACTTTCCGAGCGGATTTACACTTGCAGCATGACTTCGAATGTGTCATTTATTCCTTGCTTATTTGGTTGTTTTACTTGTTTCTCCCTGGATACAGATTGGCTCTGTGAATTACATGGCGACATTTGTGTCAGTGCCGAATGAATGGGCAAAATGGACATCTTATATGTTCGTGATCAAGCACACCTATTTCTTCCTCACATGAATAAGTGCTTGATTATCATCCACATTCACTCTCTGGACACAGAGAAAGAGAAAGAAAGAAAGAGATATATAACAAAAGGAAAGGGGTCAAAGGCTCGTTTATTTGTTAGAAACAACTTAATGAAACAACAAACATTGAAGACTAGGAAAGCATAGGGGAAGTTATTCAAGTTCCTGATCGTGGTGTTGTAATTTTAGTGTAAGTAGAAAGGAATTAAAGTGGACGAAAAGACAAACCTGCCTTCGGTGAGAACCGAACCCACGACCTTCGGATAATGCGTCCGATGCTCTACCGCTGAGCTACATAGGCAGTCGTCCCTCCGCCCACTTTATTGGGTATTTTTATGTACAGTAAAACCTCGTTATAACGAAGTTGAAGGGGGAGCCGTAATTACTTCATTATAACCATGAGTTCGTTATAGCCAATATCCATGTCATCTATGGGAATTTCAAGGGGAATTGCGATTGCTTCGTTATATCCAATAGTTTGTTATATCCAGGTTCATTATAACGAGGTTCTACTGTATATGTAATCCTGGGAATGTTAGGCAGTGCCACTCGTAGCCATGGTGGTATATATATATATATATATATATATATATATATATATATATATATATTATGTACAGTGGCGGTCAAAATTTTGCGGACCACGGGAGCGCGTGGCGGATAGCACAGCGGCGCCTACTGACGGCTGCCTGCGAAGCTCGAGAGCGCGCACTGCGCACGCGCGCCCTTTTTTACGTGCCAGCCAGCTAGTTCGCTCCCTTGGACAGCTCGCGGAGCGGAACGCCAGAATAAGCGCAAGGTGTCACTTCTGCTATCGCCGCGGAAACACCGAGCGGTGATATCGCGACGAGAAGAAGCGATGAATTAGACAACATATGACACGAGCGGATTGCTACTGCGGATGTGCTGCAAGCACGCAGGCATCTATCGAGTGCCCGATTTGCAGGGTTCATTTTAAAATGAGTACCTACTTCACTAGGTAATTAACAAACCAGTCAAACATTTTCAGTTCACTTGTGCTTTCCTGAAATTAGTCGCAGTACTTTTTAAACAATGCGAGCGAAAACCACACAGATGCTTGAACAAGAGAAACATTCACAATTTAATGCCAGTTCGTCTTCATCTACTCCATGTGGAGAATGTGATGGTCATCTTTGGAAATCTAAGCGAGTCTTGAAATTGGTGACGCATCTTTAATCTCCCAGGATTTCTTTCGGTTCCCGAGAAAGCATAAGCCACGTCTGTTTCCGTTCACTTCTCTGCGTCTTTTCTACAGCAGCTCGATATCTGGATGTGTACGAGCCAATAACATGTATAAGGAGTATTAATATGTGCATTGGTTTACCGCAATAGAACGCAAAAGGCATCGCTGTTGAGTAACCTTGTCACAAAGGTCGGCTTCCGAAAAGTTGACGCCGTATGCATGTTTCCGTCGCCGCGGAGCCTCTGGGACTAAGGCGTATACAATGCGGGGCGCAGCGAGCATTGCCAGTACAAATTACGTGTTTTCGTCGCGATATCACCGCTCGGTGTTTCCGCGGCGATAGCAGAAGTGACACCTTGCGCTTATTCTGGCGTTCCGGTCCGCGAGCTGTCCAAGGGAGCGAACTAGTTGGCTGGCAGGTAGAAAAGGGCGCGCGTGCGCAGTGCGCGCTCTCGAGCTTCGCAGGCAGCCGTCAGTAGGCGCCGGTGTGCTATCCGCCACGCGCTCCCGTGGTCCGCAAAATTTTGACCGCCACTGTACATAAATACCTAATAAAGTGGACGGGAGGACGACCGCCTTCTTAGATCAGCCGTAGAGCATCGGACACATTATCCAAAAGTCGTGGGTTCGGTTCCCATCGAAGGCAGGTTTGTTTTTTCGTCCACTTTAATTCCTTTCTACTTACTCCACAATTACATTACTACAATTAACTTCCCCTACGCATTCCTAGGTTTAATTGTCTGTTTGCTCATTAAGTTGTTTCTAACGAATAAAATGAGCCCTTGACCCCTTCACTTTCATTTTATATATATATATATATATATATATATATATATATATATATATATATATATATATATTATAAGTGTGTGCGCGCATGTCACTTCGTGGACTACATTTCCTCCGCAGACTATGTATGCAACAGCACACTGTGCAGTGACATGCAGAACTTGCACTGCTGACACGCATGTTCTCTTCAGTAGTTAATATTTGAAGGGCGAGCAGCGCTAGTTATAGTAACACAGATAAGAGAAAATGGGGGCCAGGGGCTGGCGGCACCCTAGGTGAGAGTTCTTCAAACTTTTGCAATGTATCTTTTCACGTGCAGTTTGAGTGGCAAATGGTCATGTCGATGGCCTTGATAAATCATCTTCCGAAAAAAAAAAAAAAAGAAAGAAAGAGCGACATTCAGACCTTTCAAACCTCGAGTTCGTTATTTGTCTGGGATGTTGGAAACCTGTGCATGCTATTGAACAAAAGTTGTAATCATAGGTACTTAATACCCCGTTTGCAGGCATGAGTTACGAGTGTAGGTGTTTTGGTGCTTCTTTGTCTGTAGCAATAAAACAATATTTTAAGCTAGCAGGCCATCTGTACACTTGTGAAAAAAATAAAAATAAACTAGGTATGAAGAAGAGGAAGGCACGCTGGATGAAAGGACACTGTGCTGCCTGTGTTATGTTAACATTCTTTGTTTCTTTGTATTATTTACGGCAGTTAATATATTGGCACAAGCTCTTGCTTGTTTTTTTGCAGCGCAGTGTTTTACTGATCGCAAGATGGCAGGAATGCGAAAGGAATGCGACACTTGATTATCAAACCATTGTAGAGGAATATGCACATATAAGGGCTGCAAATCACGCGTTGTGTCTCGGCGAAAAATCTGACGGCGGTTCTGACAAAGATGCAAAAGAACTCAGGTAAATGGGGTGCTTTTGAGCTAACAATTGACAATGTGCCGAGCTCGATATTCCGAGCTCAGTAAATACCGAGCTTGATATTCTGGGTTTTGCTCGCTCCAGTCTCAATCAAATCAGTCAATCAATCAAACCAAGTTTTATTTTCGCTCAGACAATACAGTGCATTGTCACTATGAAAATAGGGGACCAGAGAAAAAAACCTGTGCATGCGCAGCTTGACTAAGCTCTGGTCACCCATACAGCAGCAGTGACAGGACGAAATACAAGCAAAACTAGCAAATTATACACATTTCTATTACCAAAAAGTAGTTCTACTTGTGTTATAAGAAAAAACAAACAAACATCAATGTATGAAACATGAATATATCCAATACATTTACATAAACAAGTTCAGTAAAGTTTTCTTGGTAGTTTTTCTTCAAGTTCCTCAAGTTTTTCTTTCCCGTAATGGGTATGCGAGAAAGGAACGGGGTATGCAGGGTGATACCTGAAAGGATAGGAAATTGTATATGCTCGAAGATTTGCTGTTGCTTCGAATAACTCTATTCTTCCTAATGTGGCATTTTTGTAAATTCTCAATAATTTGTTTGTATATGTTGTGAATCTTCATAATATGATGTCTGTGGAATAAAGGTCCAGTGTGTTCTAGAAAGGAGGCATAAGAGCTCAAGATTTTCAGCACAACTCAATCTAGTTCTTCTGAGAGTTAGAACTAATTATGGGAAATTTACCATCACATTTTTCAGGCATTTCACTTTGGAGTTGATAAAGTTGATCATTCATTAAAACATGAAATGAAGGATAATTTCATCAACACTTCGTCAGACATATAGAATTCATTAGGCTTTGTCTGCTATACAATTTTACAATGTGCTATTGCCGATTCCGAGTGTTTCAGCTATGCCTATATTTGATACTTGTTCGCATTACTAATTTTAAGTGTCATTTATCTTTGTTTGAATGTATGTGAATTGTCGTTGATTTCTTCCACTTGATTTTCTTTATCTCTCATTCTTTATGCATTTGTGAATATCATGGTGATTTTTATTGGTTTTTTATCAGTTTATCCTTTGCACTTTCTAGCTGAACTTGAAATTGTGTAAAGTATGATTTACTGTTTGTCAACATTCTATTAACTCTCATTTATGTCTTGTTAGGAGGGTCCTCCGACTGTTTTTACTTTGGGACCTCCGAATGTGTAATCACATGAGCATTTTGTATTTTCTATTTTCATATGAATATTGATTGAGTGATTGATTGATTGATTGTGGTTGATAAGCACACATCTTTGTCAGCATGTTTTGGCCACGAGAAAATGATTATGGCTAATTTGCTGCATTACTATGTGTCAATGAGAATGCGCCAGCATGCAAAGGAAAAAGAAATCAAAAAGCTGAAGACAAAACTAAAAAATTAAGAAAACTAAGAACTGGTTTTGTGCTTCTCAACAAAATGTGTAGGAGATTTTGTGTCCATGTACATTACTGCATGTCGTGGTGCATTTATTTAACTGTGTAGTGCTTTCTTGAAAACTGATTCATCACTTTCTAGAACATAATTTCATATTCATAAGCACGAATAAAATTTTGTTCATTTTATTTTTGCAGCTTTTTCTTGTGCTCCTTGGGAGGAGGAAACAACTTTATTTTAAAAAGTTCGGCGAGTTGTTTGGGGATTTGGGCGAGTATCCTAGCCTTGGTGTCGGCCACGAGCCCTTGAGCTCTGGAGGCTTCCTCGGCCCGCTGGACGAGCCAAGGTTGGTCCTCGAAGGCGAAGCTGAGCAGTGCAGTCTGCCAGCGAGTTCGGTGCGAGGCTGCGTCCCCGTCTGGAACTCCACCTCCTTCGCACTCCTATAACATGTGTTCCAGGGTTGCCCTGGCTTCGCAAAACTTGCAGCTTGAAGAATAAAGCTCTGGGTAACAGATTTAAGATTACAGGGTTCAGAAAAGTTCTTGTCTGCATCTGTCACCACGTGACGGCCTGTTTCTTGTTCAGCTTTTGGTGTGGTGGTGGAAGTTTGCACCTGGCCTGTAGTGCTGTGTTATGTCCCTGAAACTGGTGAGGCAATCCTCCCACTCCCCGCTCGACGTCGCGGCGGAAGCGGCGGCACTGTTGACGGTGGCGGCTCGGTCCGTGAGCCCTCGAGCCGCCCCGTGCGCTGCCTCATTCCTGGCGAGCAAGCTGGTGTGTGCGGGCACCCACAAGATGTAAACGTACCTATCGTTTTTTTCCGCAAGTAGAATTCGTAAAGCCTCAGTGGAGACGCGGCTGTTGGCGAAGTTGTGGACTGCTGTCTGCGAGTCACTAATGACCACGTCGGCCGTGGTGGTGGCCACCGCGAGCACGATAGCCACTTCCTCTGCCGTCTCCACATGTTCTGTGTGTACTGTGATGCTCGTGATGCAAGCATTCTTGTGATCTATTACCGCAGCTGTGAAGCCACGCCTGCGCACGTATCTGGCCACTTATACGAATACCGTGTCTTTACTGTTGCCGTATTCCCTTTGGATATCCTGTGCTCTTTTTTCTCTCTTACCTCGGTGGTATTCTGGATGCATGTTCTTTGGCAAGGGAAGGACGACTAACCTATCCCTGACGTTGCGTGGTACATCGAGTTTGATACCGTGTTGAGCGTGATACTCAATTCCAAACTTCTCAAGTATGTATCTGCCCATTGTGCTTTTGGAAAGGTGTTCATATTGTGCTATTTTCTGCGCCACTATCGACTCACCCAGCGTATTGTGTAACCGTAGATTTAGTAACGCATTCGTGCTTGTGGTGATCGGGAGCCCTATCGCCTGTTTGTAAACCTTTCTGATTAAGCCATCCAGCTTCGTCTTCTCTGCTACCTGGCATTTAATGTAGGGTGCCACGTACGTTATTCGGCTCGTTACTAAGGGCCTGAACCAGCCGGATCATGTTGCCTTCTTTCTTGCCGCTGTGCCATTTAGCTATGCGTCTCAGTAACCTGATCATCTGAGCGACCGTGCCTTCCAATCTTCTGATGGTCGCACCATTGTGGCCATTTGCGGTGATGTGTAAGCCCAGAATGCGTATTGTATCTACTCTGGGCACGAGTCGCCCATCGGAAGTCGTCAGTCGTATACCAGTGCTCCTCAGAAGATGACTGAATATTAAACTGATGATTGCAGAACAGTCACGGCCAGGAGATCACAAATTAAGTCAATGAGCACAAGGCAACCCACGATAGCGTAAAAAAAAATATATTGTTTCATGCTTCAGACTCGCTCGTAAAAGATTTCTCGCTTCCAGAAAGACACACGCAGGTGGATCGGCATACTGTGCCATTATGGTTGGAATTACCCAGGGCGATAAGAAATATTTACACTATGTAAAGCCTGGTACACACATTCTTGCAGGCTAGGCTGGCACAATGCCTCTGTAAGCTATTAAGGACAAATCAGCAACGATAAACGACCCTTCACAGCACAGCGAAGGCTTGTGATGCGTGTCTTTCAACCATAGGTCGGCTCACTCACTCATGAGTGCACTCACTCGCACTCATTTCATAGACGTGAGTGCGAGTGCGAGTGAGTGCCAGTGAGTGTGAGTGGAAGTGAGTGTGAGTGGAGGTGAGTGCGAGTGCGAGTGAGTGCCAGTGCGAGTGAGTGCCAGTGAGTGTGAGTGGAGGTGAGTGCGAGTGCAAATGAGTGCCAGTGAGTGTGAGTAGAAGTGAGTGCGAGTGAGTGACAATGAGCGTGAGTGGAAGTGAGTGCGAGTGGAAGTGAGTGCGAGTGCGAGTGAGTGGCAGTGAGTGTGAGTGGAAGTGAGTGCAAGTGCATGCCACTGAGTGTGAGTGGAGGTGAGTGCAAGTGAGTGGCAATGAGTGTGAGTGGAAGTGAGTGTGAGTGGAGGTGAGTGCGAGTGCGAGTGAGTGCTAGTGAGTGTGAGTAGAAGTGAGTACGAGTGAGTGCCGATGAGTGTGAGTGGAAGTGAGTGCAACTGCGAATGAGTGCCAATGAGTGTGAGTGGAAGTGAGTGCCAGTGAGTGTGAGTGGAGGTGAGTGCGAGTGCGAGTGAGTGCGGGTGCTGGAAAAATTAGGGTGAGTGAGTGTGAGTGAGTGTTCTCCCACACTGCCGACCTATGCTTTCAACCCAAAATCTTGTCGCGCCATCTAATTTCTGCTCTGCAAGCTCGAGGCATATGGCAACACGCTTTCGGCACTCATTTGACAACCTCTCCTATTCTACCACCGTGGTGTCAGTCTTGGAAGCAATGTGTCGCTCCCACTTTGTCGTAGCCACCGTGTTGCCGCTACTCAATGTCTTCACTGCTTCACCAGCATGTTAATGTCATCGGCAACTGTGTTGTAGACTGGTTGGCTGCATGTCAAACAGCAGCGTCGTTCCTTTCAAAGTGCCATAGTTTTGTCCCACTAGGCCTCGTCGTTTTGGAGTTTTGTTCAAACCATGACTCGACTTGAATCTGTTGTTTGCGAGTGACGCGTCACTGTGCTTCACTGCAGCGGCGTCATTTTAAGGACTGTCTCGTAGCCCTTCGCCTTGAGGCTCTTGCTTGGTAGTGCCACGTCACTGGGCTTCACCGCAGCATTGTCGCTCCCAGGACTATCTCATGGCTACCAGCCATCTTTTCGGAAGAGGGTTCATCGCCAGCTCCTCTGAATCTGCTATGATTAACTGCATTACTGAAGTACCTCAACTGAATTGGGTTGGCTTTGACAGCGCTTCTTCAAGCCATTAGCTTCACGTAATGGCCAGTCACCAGATGTTCGCTGTGAGAGCGTAGCTCACAGACCAATCTTCCTCACTGGTGCCACGTCGAACAGCACCACCTCAACCTTCCTTTCTTTTTCTCTTCACCTCGGTCACGTGCCTCGAGCTCTTCTTCCACCAGCGATGTGTTCGGGCATGGCGCGCACCATCAAGCACTTTCTGTCTCCTGCACGTGCCTCATGCTGCATGCTCCTTTTCCACCTCTAGCACGTGCCTTGTGCCCTTTCGACCGCTCCTCTGCGCTACATCTTTCTCGTCTTTTGCATCTGCCTCTTTAC
This sequence comes from Hyalomma asiaticum, assembly GCA_013339685.2. Classification (NCBI taxonomy): domain Eukaryota; kingdom Metazoa; phylum Arthropoda; class Arachnida; order Ixodida; family Ixodidae; genus Hyalomma; species Hyalomma asiaticum. The sequence goes on from CM023481.1 coordinate 205,652,570, forward strand.
TCATGATAGAGAGTGAGAAATGCAACCATTTTTTGTGGAGAATGCCTTGGCAAGCCATTCATGTGTTTGTCATGCTTCATTTCTAAGCACAAGCAAGCTGAGAAGCAAGCTAGCTTCATCTGTAATATGAGTGTGGTTTAAACTGCATAACATGGTGAATATTTCTTAGTAAATTCTAAATTTTACCTAACTAATTAATATTTCCATCACAGAAACAGACTTCTTGTGTTCCTCGGTAGCAAGCACTTCATAGCTCAGCATAGGGTCATTTAGAAGACGTGGAAAATAGCTTTGCCTCTTTCAAATAAATACGGCAAATGTCAGCTTCAAAGGCGGCAGTGCCATCTCTTTGGAGCCATAGAAAGTGGTGTAGCTGCACGACTCATCAGTGGGTCACGGCGCCCCTGGGAGATCTACTGGATGGCCCACTGCTGGGTCACTCCATATGTATAATGAAGCCCTAGGAAGTTCTGAACATGTCAAGGCACTTTTAAATATTCCTGCCAAATTTCATTACTCTAGTCAACAAACACGAAAGTTTTTTTCATCCCATCCTCTTAAATGGCAGTCTCATAAAAGTTTCTGTTCCTTGTGGAAGGGAGGAGCAAGCATTTAAAAAATAACGCAATACACCAAAATATTTTTTTTTCGATGACTTTCCGTACAATTTTGGGATACTGATGTTAAAATTAAGTTTGCACTAGGGGCTTTTGGTGCAGGCTGGTATTTGGTATTTGATGGGTTTTTTTCATCATAAAATCTCTAGAATGGTTAGTGTTGTTTCTTGTGTAAAATAACACGATAATAAGCAAAATTTCAAAAAGCTAGCTTGCAAAGTGGGGAGAGCCTGTTACAAGAGGAAACTTGAAATGGTGATGGGTCTCCGCAGGCTTGTGACAACAAGTTCTGGCAGGGCTTCTGTGGGACCATCTGCTGGGAGTGAGGCGACCACACTGACTCTGCGACTTGGCACACGCCAGGGGGTGCAGTCACGGCTCATGCGTGTCGAAACACATAGAGACTTGGCAGTGTGGGCACGTCACCTGGTACACGGTGCTCACCTTGCTGTGGCTGCTGCCAAGGAAGTGCGCTTTGGTGAGAAACTTCTACTTATATGACAGCAGCACACTTGATGTTGGTTTTTAACCTTTTACTTGCCAATATTTTAAAATTGAAACATACAAAGTCTGATTTTGTATTTGCCTCCTCAATACACCATGGTTCTTAGTTTTTGTTTTTGTGTACTCACTTAAGCTAATAGCAGAAGTAACAGTCGTAATTATCCACGATCACAGAAGCAGGGCTGGAGACCCTGCTTCCATCATCGTGGATGCTGTTTTCATGGTAGTCCTTGTCTTCTTGTCCTTGTTGGGAAGCGGCTGGTATTCTGGCTGTAGTCCTTGCTACCTGCAACTAATTCGAAAGGCTAGGCTTAAGTCGTCCTCTTGACGACGTGGGATCGACTCATGGCTAGACAGGGGCATATGGTACATGAACTGAGAAGCACCTCCACCAGATTTCACGTGTTCATGACGATTTTGAAGCAGCAGAGCTCAAGACGATGTCAGGCGAACTGTTCATTGGGCGAACCTGTGCCCAGCAAAACAAAGCCTATCACAAGTCATTGGTTGATGGAAAGACTGACAAGCACCGAAATGCGTCAGATTTTATACACACGTCATAACACATTCTCGCATTATCTCTGAAATTTCAGAAGTCACTCAAATGTGTGCATCAGGCATGCAAAGATTCAAGAATGGTCGACACTGTTCCTGAAGTGACATGCAAACTAAATGCGGCCTGCGCATTAACGGAAAGTAATAACGGCGCTCCCCGCAAACAATCAAAACAAGCGCGTGTGTCACAGGAAGGTGAAAACGGTGTTCCCCTTAAACAAACCAAAACAGCCGCACATGTCACTATTATCAGTGACACGTGCAGTTTTTATACACGTACGCCATTTTTATACACGTATAAAGCTAGTAATGAGACCGTCGCAGAGGCCACGGAATACAAATATTTGGGATTGACAATCACCAACAAACTTACATGGTCCTTCCACATCAAAAACATTTGTACAGCAGCTACTCGGAAACTTGGCTTAATTAGACACAAACTAAAAAACACGCCACCCGATGCAAAGCTTCTCGCCTACAAAACTTTTGCCTAAAGTTGAATACGCGAACGTAGTTTGGGACCCCCACTACAAAAAAGATAAGCATAGGCTCGAGATGGTACAGAGGCGGGCAGTACGCTTCATATATAACAGGTACAGGAAAACATAATCACCGTCATCTCTAATGCTGGCAAATAAGATCCCAACCTTGGAGCAGCGCAGGAAAATAGCAAGGCTAAAATTTTTATTCTTCCCTTATCATGAGAAGCTGAATATGAATGCGCGTGCATATATTCAACCATTTTTGTCGCGCACGTCCAGAAATTGGCATGCACGTAATCTTCTTCCATATCAAACACGCACTAATCTTTTCAGAAACTCATTTTTTCCACGAACCATTTTCGAGTGGAATTCACTGCCTGAAGATATTGTTTCTTTACAATCTGTCGGTGATTTTGAAAGTGTGCTACTTGCTGATATAGGAATTCAGTAATCACTGTAAGCTCATGTGATTTTTTTTTTCTCTTCTGTATTTTTTAATTTTGCATCTACATGTTCCATTGATGCACTGCTATTTGAATTTTACAAACACTTTGTCTACACACCCGACGTACAGTAGAACCTCGCTGATACGTTTCCGGTTGATACGATTTCCCGGTTCCAACGTTCGTGATCGCGAAAACACGAACTTTTTTCATAGAGTTACGCGCCTTTCTCGTGGAGTTACGCGTCAGGAAGCTCGCGCGATCGAGGGCAGTAGCTGCCGACCGCGGTGGCTACACTGCAGTACTCGCCCGTCAGTGTCACAAGAAAACACCGGTGTGCTCTCTTTCGATACTAGCACATCACCTTGCTAGACGCAACACACCACGTTTATCAGTATCGCCATTGACACTCGCGATCAAGGCAGCTTTAACAGCACACGTGCAGTAGCTGTTGGAAGCGTACGTAGAGCGCACCAATAACCGAGACACGCCGCCATTTCTTTCAGTATAGACCGATTCGCGAGTGCAAGCGGTGTTCAGTGCGGACCATCTCTCGTCTTTTCTCCCACGGAGTGCCGCCATCTTGATAACGTTTGAAAGTTGAAAGTTTCAACTGCCCGTTTCCGCTCACCTCACTTTCGATGACCATTGTGTCGGCGATGACCGCTACATTTGATCCGCGGTGTCTCGAAGACATCTGGCGCGCCGATTCATAACTCCTGCGTCCCGGCAAAACTCCCGCACGCTGCCGGGCGTACTCGCGTGCAAGCGGCAGCAACATCATTTACTCGCAATGCTAAATTCCCGAGACCGTGCTGTTGCAGTTCCCTCACACCCGCTGCCGCATGCTGCCATGCATGCAACGCAGGCTGGCGCATGATCGGGGCATGGTCTCGGTGATTGCCACGATGCAATTTCGAACGTCGTGCAGCGCGCACGACTCAGAGGCTCAGGCTCAGCACAGATATGAGGGAGAAATGCAGTGATGAGCCGTTTTGCGTGCGGTGATGAGAAACATCTTTTCCCCCGCCACCCACATACGCTACCGAAAGCTGCTGCGGCTGGGCATCTCAGAAATTGCATCGGCGACGTAGCGACTGTGATTGGCCGCAAGACAGCCAAGCCGGCACGGCGAGTATCATCGGCCTATGCACCATGTGCGTCGTGGCGTCGTTACGCACGGGACCGGCGGCGAAAACGAGTTGTCGACCGTGGGGTGGGGGAGATATGGACACTGTTAGCGGGTTTTTGCCCTCGTCGTTTTTCTGTACGAAGTCCAACTCGATAACACCACCCACGCATCATATGTTTTACGCGTGAATAAAAGCACGCTAACGCTGGCGACAAACTTGGCAGAAGCAGAGATGAAACGACCTGGCCGTTTCCGCCGAACAAACTGAACAATGCGATAACATCACACCGCGTGTGATGGCTGTCGCTTCTCAGACAGAGAGGAAACGCCCAGCCCTTCTTTCGTCAGGCGAAGACCAAAAGGGGCGCCGGTGGGAAAGGGGCGGTCGCGCGCGGTATCTCTACAGACATCGGTCGACGCCATCGGTAGACATCGGGAATCAACCGCGCAGTCAACAGCGGCCATTTCTGGTGATACCAACACGCGATTTTGACTTTATAAACGTATTTTTATCTTCTGAAATGCACCAATATGTTTGGGATTGTGTTTACTGCACAGCAAATCGAATTTTCGAGACTGGAATTGCATCATCAAATTTCATTGAAGCGAAACGGCACAAAAAAAAAATGTTCGTTGTGGCGAGCATATTTATGCATTAACTCCTATGGACTGCTGACGGGGAACCGAGAATTTTTCGTTGTACCAGAAATTTCGTTGAAGCGGCGTTCAGTTGTAGTGAGAGTTGACTGTATAATAAAAAAAGCTAAAGCCTCCTCACTTTGCAGCCCTGTGAGTTTTATATGAATGGTCCTTTTTTTGAACGTTTGCATTTGACAATAGCTGGAATAGCACACACCGGCGCCACCATTTTGCCTAGTTTTTTGCCATAAGGATATTGCTACAGGATATGAATTAGTCACAATTACAGTGATGGAAGTGCTGCACCAGTTGAGCCAAACTACGCTAGGGAGAAATGCTGATACTACATTCTGCGCCAAACAGCTTCTTTTTGCCAGTGGATTCTGCACAGATTCACTCGAAGTGGAATTGTAATCTGTTCTGAAACCAAAAGTGTGTTGCTCTGAGCCACCAAATTAAGCCAGTTTCCAGCTGCTGCTAGTGGCTTGAGCACATACGAGTGCCTTTCTGGGGTGGCGTGGTGCCAGCACGCTGTGTATTCCCAGTGATTGACTCCTGGGGGAGTGCCGATCGCCTAAGATGATGAAATATGCCAGCCGCTGTGGTCCAGAAAATAGTGAAAACAAAATGGTTGTTGCAAAGTATCAAGCTAAGTGTGTACGTTGGGTTGCTAATGCCCATGGTGTCGTGTGCGAAGCAAAGTGCGAAGCGAAGTCAAGTATTTATGTTCAAGTGCAAATCAAATTGAGTATTTTTCAAATAATTTTTGAATATTTCTCAAAATAATACCGTGCAGAAATGTATGGTTAAACATGGGCAAATAATTTATTGCTTGTCTAGTATATTTCCACAGTGTCGTTCCAAAGTCCTGAAGAACAGTCCAACAGAGAACTGTGCAACAGAAAGCTAACTTCCTGCAGTACACGGGTATTAGCTTCGCCGCAGTACACGGGTGTTATGCGGCGAAGCGCACTGCTTGCGGGAGTGGGCCACTTGTCGGAAGACGTAGCGTATTTTTCCCCTCAATTACTAACTTCGGATAATTCGAATAATAAAAGTTTAGTGCTAATCGAATCGAATAGCAAATGCTATTTGAAAATTATTCGAAATTTCAAATATTTGCACACCCCTACTTTTTATTATTCATTCATGGTCGATATCACTCATTAGTTTGACAAGCTACAATGCCAAAGGATAGAGGAAGAACACATGATGTGAGCCATTAGAAATTGACCATGTTTGATGCATTATTGCAGGACCACAGTGCTCTATTTTGCTCGCACATGCTTCACGACATGTGGCAGTCTCTATGGAGTGCAAGCAAGTGCAATGGTTAGGACAAAGTAACCCGACAGTATACTAAGCGCTGTTTGATTTGTGTGCCGCAGATGCACACCATCTCATATGGACATGTAAAGGACTCCATCGGGAGAGCTCTCGTCTCCTTAAACAAGACGGTCTCCGATACAGTGCCTCAACCAGTTATGATCGTTGGATACACGACAACAGATACCACAAAACACTACTTCAGTTCATACACAACACAGGACTTGCAGCACACATTTAACAAAATACACCATATACTATGCCTTAAGGGCAAGCCCATTTCGCAATAAAAAAAAAAAAAAGTAGCATCCCTGCCACTTTGTATGAACCTTCAGCCATGATGATGCAGCTTGATGAGCCCTTATTTTATGTTCATTTTGAAAACTTATATGCACAGTAAAAATCTAATTCTACGTTTTCCAAAAGTGATCATATAAAACATGGTTATGCAAATATTACAGTGGAGTGCTTGTCGCCGTACAATGCATATTACAATTGCATGTTCATTTGCATCTCCTCATGATAACATTCTTTTGCTATATGGAAACTACTCTGTGCTCATTTGGGCCTTAATTGTCAGTTATGGGAATGCTGCTACGATTGCTCCAACTGGCTACGTTTCATGAATTCTGCTACATCCACGCTACATATAAGTGAAACTGCTCCAATGCTGCTCTGAAACATGGTCTCTGAGATTGTGAGTAGGATTTTGTTGTCACTTTTAAGCTCAGAGGCTATGTACTAGTGGTGTGGCCATCTAGGAGTGTAGTGTCGTTCCTTGGCCATCATACACCAGAGAATCGTGCAACACCCTGTGCAGCAGATGTCATCATATGTCATTACATACTGGTTAAAAAGAAGTCTTGTGTGTTGGTTTTTGATGGAGAACAGATAGATTCCAGGAGTGAGTGGTGGCATTGCACGTTAGTGCGAAGAGCTCCAAAAATTATTCAGCTCTTCATATACAAAACCTGTTGCGGGAGCAGTGCACTCAACACTTCTTTGGGATAAAAACATCTGTTTAGTCATTGTCTTTGTCTGACTTTGTGGTACAGTCAAACCTCGGTAATTTGAACTCGCATAATGCGAACCCCGACTTCTATCGCTGTTTCAAGGATTGTTTTCGTTATGGTTTTGTTTATTTCTTTTAAATTGCATCGTTTCCGCCTAAGGCCTCGAATTTGTTGCTTAGGGCGACTTTAAATTCTTCGTTCTTCACTCTGATTACCTCTAGATTTGCATTTTTTCTAATAAATAATTTAGTTCTTGTTTTCTTAGGTTTAGTACAATCTTTGCCCTTACAAACCTGTGATCGCTGCATTTTATCTTCCCCACTACTTCTGTGTCTTGAATTATACCTGGTTGTTTGCACATTATAAAGTCAATTTCATTATTTTTTTCCCCGTTGGGGCTTTTCCACGTCCATTTCCTATTCTTGTGTTTCTTAAAAAACGTATTCATTATTCGAAGTCGGTTTCCTTCGGCAAATTGTACTAGCATTTCCCCACGGTTATTCCTATGGCCGACGCCGTAGTTCCCAATCGCCTGCTCTCCACTTTGTTTTGTCCCTACTTTTACGTTGAAATCCCCCGTGACTACTGTGTATTGTGTCCGTACATTCTTATTGCTAATTCGATATCCTTGTACAACTGCTCTACTTGTTCGTCGTCGTAGCTCGTTGTTGGCGCATATCCCTGGATTATCTTAAGTTTATACCGCTTATTTAGTTTTATTACGACGCATGCTACCCTTTCGTTAATGCTGTAGAATTCATCTACGTTGCCCGCTATATCTTTGTGAATTAGGAACCCAACGCCATATTCTCTCTTTTCGGGTAACCCTCTATAGCAGAGGACATCTCCATTGTTTAAGACTATGTAAGCTTCACCTGCTCTCCTAACTTCGCTAAGGCCAATGACGTCCCAACTAATTCCCTCTAGTTCCTCGAGTAGTTCCGCTAATCTAGCTTCACTGGAGAGGGATCTTGTATTGAACGTTCCAATGTTTAGTTTCCAGTGGCGGCCTGTCCGGGTCCAGTGATTGATTTCTCAGGTTTTAAGCCCCAAAACCACGATTTGATTCTCAGAGACGCCGTAGTGGAGATATTCGGAAATTTCGACCACGTGAGGTTCTTAACGTGCATTGACACGGCACAGTACACGGGTATCAACGTTTCATCCCTATCGAAATGCAGCCACAGTGGGCGCAATTCGATCCCGCGAACTTGGGATCAGCAGCCGAGTGCCATAACCACTAGACCAACGCGTGGCGGTGCCCATGTGCAACATCGAACAAGTGCCCTTCAAATAGCAAGCCGTCACTTGAAATGCATGCGCTAAAAGATAAACAAGGTAACATTATCAGCAATTTCAACAAAATAGTAAAAGTAGCAGAAAATTTCTACTCTGAACTGTACAGCTCTCAGACGGACCATACAACCTTAATAGAAATAGAATCAGAGGAGGACACTGAAATTCCATGTATAACCGCTGACGAAGTCAAAAAAGCTGTCAAAGCATGTCCCGTGGTAAAGCAGCTGGTGAAGATGGTATAAAAGCCGACTTGATCAAAGACGGAGGAGATATTGTACTTGAAAAACTTGCATCGCTCTTCACGAAATGTATCAAGACATGTAGTGTACCGCACAGTTGGAAAAATGCTAATATAATCTTAATCCACAAGAAAGGTGACATAAAGGAGTTAAAGAATTACAGACCAATTAGCCTACTCCCAGTAATATACAAGCTTTTTAAGAAGTAATTTCTACGAGGATAAGAGAAACACTCGACTTTAACCAACCTAGAGAACAAGCTGGCTTTAGGAAAGGTTACTCGACAATGGACCACAGCCACACTATCAACCTAGTAATTGAGAAGTATGCAGAATGTAACAAACCTCTTTACATGGCGTTTATCGACTACGAGACAGCATTTGACTCCATAGAAATACAAGCAGTTCTAGAAGCTCTACGTCGACAATGGGTACCTGGCGTATACGTGAAAACCATAAACAACACATACAAAGATTGCACAGCCACACTACTCCTACATGAGAGAAGCAGAGAAATCCCGATCGGGAGAGCTGTGAGACAGGGAGATACGATATCCCCGATGCTATTCACTGCATGTTTAGAGGAAGTCTTTAAACGTCTAGACTGGGAAGAAAAGGTAATTCCAATAGACGGAGAATATGTAAGCAATTTAAGATTTGCAGACGACATTGTGCTCTTTAGCAATGATCGAGACGAACTACAAAACATGATTGATGACCTAAATCGGGAAAGTAATAAAATTGGATTAAAAATGAATAGGCGAAAGACCAAAGTTATGCTCAGTAGCCTAGCTAAGGAACAGGAATTTAAAATTAAGTGAACCCTTAGAATGTGTAAACGAATACGTATACCTGGGACATTTAGTAACGGGAACTCCTACCCATGAACAAGAAATTCTCCGTAGAATAAGGATGGGCTGGAGTGCATTCGGAAGGCATTACAAAATCATGACTGGAAACTTACCGCTCTCACTAAAGCGAAAAGTATTCAGTCGCTGCATTCTCCCAGTACTAACGTATTGTGCCGAAATGTGGAGGATAACGAAAAAACTAGAGATGAAACTAAGGAGCACGCAATGTGCAATGGAGAGAAAAATGATAGGGGTGACGCTGAGAGATAAAAAACGAGCGGAATGGATCAGAGAACAGACAGGAGTAGCCGATATTATTATATCAATTAAAAGAAAGATGTGGACCTGGGCAGGACATGTCATGAGGAGGACAGTAAGAGCGACGGAATGGATACCAAGAGAGGGAAAACTCAACAGAGGCAGGCAAAAGGTTAGATGGAGCGATGAAATTAAAAAGTTTGCGGGCATAAAGTCGAACGAACTTGCTCAGGATAGGGTGGATTGGAAATCGTTGGGAGAGGCCTTCGTCCTGCAGTGGACCTAAACAGGCTGATGATGATGATGAATGCGAACAACTGGATAATTTGAACTGGTCCATTGATCCGGAAAAGTGACATGTATTTGAATGGGGGAAAACTCGCTAATTCGAACGTGAAATATGCCCGACAATCAATTTAAACAAAATTGCCTGGCCGCACAGACTAATTTTTCATGCAGTACCAAGCAAAGTTAAATGCGCCACGTGCTCGACCTGCATACGTTGTTTTTAAAGAATATAGCAGAAGTCACGCAACCTCGCTTCACATGCCGCTACGTGCTACATGACACCTTGGACATCGCCTCATGTGCTTGTGGGGGCGCGGTCCGTTTCCTCTTCCATGAGCACAACTTTCTTTTTTTTTCCTAAAGAAAGAAATATGAAATTGATGGTTTGAACCAGCCTACCATTCGCGAAAGGGAACTGTGAAGGCACACTCACAGATGGCGTGCATATATGTTGTGCATGTGAAGCAGATACCCAGCCCCCCCCCCCCCTCCATCTTTTTCACAGTTCGACTTGTCCGTTCTGCGGTGACACGACACCGGGTGTTGGTGCGTGGTTGGGTGGTTCTTCAGTAAAAACATGACGCGGACTCTGCGCTTCACTGTTCTGGAACTCTTGGGTTGGCTCCAGTCTATGCTGCTGGAGTCATGTCGAGAAACGCCCTGCCATGGTGGTCTAGTGGTTATGGCACTCAGCCGCTGATCCGAAGGTCACGGGATCAAATCCCTGCCATGGTGGCTGCATTTCGATGGAGGCGAAATCGGTGCGATGTCATTGTGCGATGTCAGTGCATGTTAAAGAACACCAGGTGGTCGAAATTTCCGGAGACCTCCACTACAGTGTCTCTCATAATGGGAGCTGGTTTTGGGATGTTAAACCCCACAAATCAATCAATCAATCATTTAATCACTTAATTATGTCGAAAAACATGCATCATATTGCAGATGACTGATTACTTTAATGCTCGAGCTGCGTAAATAAATGCGTTTTCATGTGTAACGTCCTGGGGCATACGTGCTGGGGTGATAGCCTCTCGTGTTCTTTACGCACACTGCCGCGAAGCATGGAACAACTGGCGCTGTAAGCGGGGGTCTGTTCAGGCCCTATGCATTACTCACCCAGATGTGTTAGGGGCCGGTGCTTTTATGCACACATATGGCTGCTTGCGCTATATGTAGGGCATGCGTGTCATCATGCAGGCGGTGCTACCTTTGTGCCACGCGTAGTGCGTAAGTGTGCATCTGCTTTTCAAGCGCACATCCTCACCTCTACATATGCCTTATTTCCACAGTGCATAGTTTATGACATTTCACCCCGAAGGGTGTGCAGTGGAGCCTACTTTATCGTGCGTGCGTTTCTAAAATTTAAAATATGTGCTGTATCATTAATTAACGGGACCTGTGCTAGTTCGAACTTTGGTTAATTTGAACAAATTTTCTATCCTTGTGAAGATTGAACTAACGAGATTTGACTATATCACAAAACAAGCGACAGCATCTGATTTCCTACCTATAGAGATCACTTCCAAGGTACTAGCATTGCCGGTGCTATGGCTTCCATTATTTTCTTGAAAATTGCTTGCAAGAGAGCCAAGAAGGCTTTAGGTTTCATGCCATCGCCATTATGTACCAGCAGTGCCAGCTGCCACCCTGTTGTGGCGCAATATGAATGGATGCATTCACAAAAAGCCACATGTCCAGTACTTTAAGACTTGACGACTGGGGCCCACAGTGGCTTCAATTTATTCAGTGGTGGAAGTGTTGTGCCAATTGCGTCAAAGTGTGCCAAGGGAGAACTGCTGATACATATTTTGCCAAACTGCCATTTTTTGGGTGTATTGTGCCATGGCTGCATCGAGGCCGACAGGAAGCACTTTCACTGGTGTGACCTACGGATGTTTACTACACGCGGAATTGTAACGTGTTCCAAAACCAAAACCACATTGTTAGTCACCAAGTTAGGCCAATTTTCAGCCACTGCCAGTGGCTTCAACACATGTGCGCGGCTTTCTGAGGTGGTGTGGTGCTGGCATGCTCTGTATCCCCAGTTATTTATTCATCGAAGTGTGCCAATGGCGAAAGACTGTGAAGCGTACCTCTTTTCTAACTGTTCTGGGTCACCAAACTATTGAAAATGGAATGGCTCTTGCAAATCATTAAGCTAAGCGTGCGCTGTTGGTCACTTTAGGTTTCATGTTCCCATACGTGAATGCAATGCTTGGAAAGTTTAAATGTGGAGCTGAAATAGTATTTCCTTTGTGTAAGGCTTCCTATTATGCTTTTCTGTTCGCCATTAGTTTTGTGCTGTACTGCCACTATGTCACATACTGACACGTATAGTGTTTTCTTTTTTTTTGTATAGTTGTCTAAATTCATTGTAGGCATTGCATGCTGTCATTACTTTTGCAGGATACAGCACTAAGGGGATGAGAATAAAAAGGGGGTTATCGCTTGACACGCCCTCATTTGAGGCATTATTGCGGGACCACAGCGCTCTGCTTCGTTCGCACTTCCTTCACGACACGTGGTGGTCTCCACACAGCGCGAGCAAGCACAGTGGATTTGCACAAAGTAACCCAAAAGCATGAGTGCTATTTGACTGACGTGTCCAAGATGTAGCGTCTGGGCCGTTTCGCATTTAATATTCTCACATGGTGATGCAGCTCGACAAGTCATTATTTTAATCAGCATTTAATTTGAAATTTATTCCCTCAGTAAAAATCGAGCTTTTGGTTTTCCAAAAGCGTCTGTATCATACGAAATGTGGTTATGTGAATGTGGCAATAGTTTTCTCGCAGTCATGCAGTGTATACTACCATCTCGCTCACATCTCTGCATAATGTTGTCTTGCCGTTCAGAAAAATATCTGTGCTCATTCTGGCCTCCTAATCCAAGAAGTGTCTAATGATGTAACAGCTTGCATTTCCTCATTTACATTACTACCCTATTTGCTACAAACCTTGCATCGTTAAGTGGCACAACAGCAGGCCAACGGATAATGAATATCTGAGATGGTACAATATGACACACTAAAAAGAGTGCTTTGGTGATATTTTTTCAGACAACAATAATTGTCGTGTGCCTTGCTTGGGCTCCTTTTCCTGAAAATCCGGCGCTCAAAACCTTGCTGTCAGGACAGGCCCGTAAGCAGGAATTTTTTCATGTTGATGTCGGATGTCATGTTGTGCCACCTTAGATATAAATATCTGAGATGGCACAACATGACATGCACGGCAAAAGAACGCAAGTGCTTCGGTAGTGTTTTTGTCCGACAACAATAATTGTCATCTGACTTGCTTGTGTTTCCTCTCTTGAAGTTGTGGTACTCAGAACTTTGCCGTCAAGAACATGTCACAGGATCGCACGCACACCGTTAGTGACCAGGAAATATCATTTGCACTGCACAATGCGCGACACTCAAGATAGATGACGATTGAGGTTGTGGATTTAGAGAGCCCACCAAACACTTGCTTTTTTTAAAGGAAACAGTCGCGTTATGCGTTCGACTGCCCAATGCGCCGTGTACCAGACATACTAGCGCACCTACTACTTGAGTGCCCATGGCGCCAGGAAGACCTTGCAGACCTCATCCTCCTTACCGAGACATGGAAAGCCATTATCTCCAACCGTGACCTGGACGACCAACAACAGCTCATCACCGGAGCCTGGGATGCAATTGTGGCCAGAGGGTTCCTGGAATAAGAGACCCTCCCACCTAGAGTGCCCTTGAGCTTGCACGCTCGGAACACTGCCTCCAAAATAAACATATGCACTTGAAGCTCGTTATAACCTGACAGAATATACCGAAATAATAGATATAATTAACAAAGTAAATAATCCCCCTTGAAATTTTCATAGGCACACTTGCATTTGAAACCTAGTTTTAATGAAGTAAAATTGACCTTTAAATGGAAAATTGTCTCCGAAGCTGAAAATCAGTGTGCTTGCCGCCAGAAAATCGCCTCCCGTGGTGTTCAGCGCGGCAATTCAAAAATCCTGCAGCCCGGTGAAACTTCCACACATTCCCGTGTGTAGCTGCACGCAAGCAGAGGCGCACATCGATATGTACTGTTGCCTTCCCCCGTCCTATTGCACTCCTTACTTTCCATCCGTGCTTTCTCTCTCCCTCTCTCTCTCTCTCGCAGCAGCCAGGTGTCAAAGCATAGCCTCCGAGATAGCATTGCGGCGATGTCAGAGGTCAAGCTAACTGCGCATTCAGACGGTTGGCTGTACAGATTTGAAGAACAAGCGTGATAGTGCATGTTGCTTACGTGCAGTGGTGAGAAATTAGAGCATCCACTTGTCTCGTTACAGTCGCTCAAGAATGCTACCGAATGCTGATGCAGCTGGGCGTGGCCACCGATAGTGCATCAGTTCCCAATGTCCCTACTTAGACCTTGTGACCTGGAAGCCGGCACGGAGACATTCGTTGGCCTACTGTTTGTGTGCATTGTAGTGGCGAAGATGGTGCACTGTGTGCTGCTCGTTCACGACGAGCATAGTTTCGCTGCTGACTGTTCGACAGCATCGCCTTTTCTCTGGTTTCACATTCATGCAGACGAGCTGTGCGCTAAACACAAGCGAAAGACAATCGCGATTCAACAGAACGCGGCCTGTCGCGCAGGCTGCCGATTTGCGCAGTACTGAGTAGTAGCTTTCCTTTTTGTACTGCGTTTATAAAACTTCATTGCATGCATGGCTTTACCACGAGCCACAGCGCCGTATTCCTATTTGCACGTTAAATTTTTGCTCCCGCATGGTAAATATGACTGTTAAGGGCAGTAGTGGTTGTAACGAAATAATAGATATAACGAAGTAATTCCGTGTCTCGCTTTGACTTCATTATGACACGGCTCGAGTGTATTTCATTCACAGGGTTCGCACAGCTCCTTGAAATCCTTAAATATCCTTGATTTTAACAATATAATTTCAAGGGCCCTTGAAATTCCGTGAATACCCGTGAGCTCCTTTTAATCCTTGAAAATGCCGTGGTATTTGCTCCGCAAAGGGAAATTAATGATGTACCTCTGTAAGTCACGCTGATTTCACACTGATTTTCACTTACGAATTACCATGAAAACAAGCTGTGTGGACTAAAGTGCGTCAGGAAGTTTCGGTTTTAAATTGCACAGCCTTACGTCGTCTGGCAACTAATATCGATTGGAAGTCCAATACAATCCAAGGCATATCGCTCGGTCGGGCTGCAGTCCCTAAACTGGCTAGTCTGCCTCTGCTGTCTCCGCGCCGTTAATGCATGCGCAGGTGGCTCGCTGCTATCTATCAGAGCGGGTACCGCGGATTCTGAGCAGGTGGAATTGGAGGGGCACCTTTTCATTTTAATTTTGTCTCCCGCATGATTTACTCATTTCCGTTCTTGTTCGTGCGGGCAGCGGCTGAAATGTGCAGGGGTGCGATACCAGCCGTGACCTGGCCTGACAGGAGGGGAGATGCATGTAGTGTCTCGTTTAAGTGCACACCCATTGTACAGCACGGTCTCGTAGCACAGCACACCGAGCGGCTGGCGACGGCAGGCATTACTCTCCGTGCCACACCCGCGCTCGGCACACTAGTAAGTCTTTTGACCGTCGACCTCGGGAGCACCATTTCTCCCAGTGCGTTGTACGTTTAGTTCGACAAGATACCAAGCAGGAAGTGCAGGTTCCAGTCTGCGCGGCTGCACCATACGGAATGTCGTAACTGGATGCTACTGCAACCAAGCGATCCTTATTGAGCCAAGTGTGCAACGTGTCAGAAGACTGTCTACATTGCAACAATGGGGCATCTGCCTTGCAGAGCCATCAGAAGGGTGCGAAGCATCGATTAAAAGCGGCAGCAGGTGAGAGCTGCTCATCCATCGCAAGTTTTGTGCCAGCAGCACACGTAACATTCGAGGTGCCTTGTCAACATGAAAGCACGGCAACTTCCTCTCAGGCTGCGACTCTTGACGAAGACTGCAGAAAGCACGATTCCATGATCGAAGCACAGATTTTGCATGCGATGAAAGTTGTGTCATCACACTACTCCTATTGCTACAGTGGATCCACTTCGCAACTATTCCAGAAGCTGTTTCCAGACAGTGAAACTGCACGTAGTTTCACTTGTTCTGAGAAAAATGCGCTATGTCGTGTGCCATGGTCTGTGCCTATTTTTCACTTCACAGGTACGACAAATGATGGAAAAGTCTGAGCATTTTGTAGTACTTTTTGACGAAACCTTGAATGAACACCTGCAAAAGAAACAACTTGATGTTCACATCAGATTGTGGAACAACTGTGAGGTGACAACCAAATGTCTGATACGACATTCTGCACAGCGGATGACCTCTTGCAGAAGTTGACAGAAACACTTGCGTCCTTTCCCCTAAGCAAGATCATGCAGCTCTCTATGGACGGCCCTAATGCCAACTGGAGTCTTTTCAGAAAAGCAAGTTGAAGCAGGACATGAAGAATGACTTTGAAGTTCAGTGCTTGGATATTGGTTCATGTGGCTTGCACGCAGTGCATAATGCTTATGAAGCAGGAATGCATGCAAAGAGCTGGCCAGTCAATACCTAGTCTGTCCAGCTTATTCTCACTCTTCCACGATTCACCGGCCTGTCGTGAAGATGTTGTTGAAGATACAGGTAGTAAGCTGTTTCCACTTCCATTCGTACTCCACCGTTGGGTCGAGAATGTGCCAGTACTGGAGAGAGCCCTGGCTATGTGGGAGCATTTGAAGCACTACACCGAAGCAGTGGGGGACCGCAGGCTACCCGTGCCAAAATGTAGAGCATATGAGAACATTAGTGCCTTTCTAAAGGACCAGCTTGCACTTGCAAAAAGGAATTTTTCCCTAAGACGTTGCAAGTGGTTGTGCAGCCTTTCTTGACTGTGTTTGAGAGTGACTCTCCCAAGATATTTTTTTAGGAAAAGAGCTTGAAAGTATCTTGAGGAGCCTCCTTGCAAGGTTCGTGAAGCGTTCAGTGTTGACAGAAGCCACGAGCATCACAAAAAACTCCTGCGAGTTGATGTTGGTGATGCTGCAAATTACATGTCACTTGAGAAGGTGGACGTTGGATGGGCGGCTGAGAAGATCCTAAAGAATGGGAAAGCAAGTGCCAAGTTTGTTTTTGAATTTAGAAGCGAGTGTCGGAAGTGCATTGTGAACATGATCCTGAAAATTGTGCATAGAAGTCCTCTTAGGTACCGTCTCGTTCGAGGGTTGTCATGTTTCGACCCCAGAGAGATGTTGAAGACTGAAAGGAGCTTTGAGAAGCTGAAAGTTGTTCTTAAAGTTTAATCGACAACAAGATTCTTTTAAGCGACAACAAGCCAGATATTCATACACCCTCTTAAATAAGTTAAAAAGAATGGAAAGCAAAGATATTCATGCCAGTAATTCTTTAACAGAGCAGAAATTCAAATTTCCTGTGGAGTACATGTCCTGCAAGTTCATTGGGTGTACTTTAAATGATGACTCTATAATTGCATGGAATTAAGATACTGCACATTCATGATTTTGAACTTGGGATACGGAAGAACTTTGCTGGTGTTTTATGCTATACTGGAATTAGTAGGCAAAACTACTCACATGTTCATTCTAGTTTCAATTCATTCCAGGTAGACAGCTGGGTGTGAAACTTTCTATAGTTCTCCAGACAGAACATGATGCTTTTAATGCTGTTGCTGCTGTAAATCTATGTTTTGTACAGCATACACTCATGCTGCTGTCTGTCTTGCTCTTCATGTAGACACCACATTAGGAAACAGCAGACAACTTGACAGGAATTGCTGCTCAATGGAGCGTATGCTCTTGCAAGTGGGTGGGCAACCCGCCCCCAAGTTGTACCACAACCCCTTCCACATTTTCCTAAGAATGCCCAGGGACAGCTACTCAGGCAAAAGGAAAACCTCCAGCGTACCACATGAGCCCTTATGTTACTGTGTGGGTCAAACCTCTCTGGTGGTTTATCCCACCGACAGGAGTTTACGCTAAGGAAGATTTGGGATAGAGCTTTGCTTACCATCTGTGACCACTTCGTGGCCGAAACAGTACCACGGTCCCTATGGTATGTCTTGCTCATTTTGTGATGCCACAATCCACAATGTCATAATGAAATGAGGCAGTTGCTGTGGACCTGCCCAGGCCTACATTTAAGCCGTCTTCACCACCTCTGTGCAACAGGCCTGAGGCCTGGTCGACCCCCCCAACGAGATCACTGGATCCATGGACCGTACCACTGTTCACTTCTGGATTTCACCCTTAATCCAATTTATTTGTTCATTTTTGATGCCATCACGTTGTGCCTAAGGGCAAGCTTTCTAAATAAAAAAAAAAGAGCATGTGCTGTCATTTTAAAGCTGGCTGTTGTAACTGTGGCAACAGAGCAGAGAGAAAACTTAAAATGTTCATTTAAAGTATTTCTTGTTGCATTAATTTGAAGCCTTGAGCTTTCATTCAGACAGTTATACATTTTATTAAGTAAAGAAAAGCATAAAAAGTACTCCTACAATCATTCATATCACATTGAGTTGGCCATGTGATGATCCTCATCAAGTGTGAGCATGGGAAGGAAAAATGACAGTTTCATCATTGCAACTAAACCTTGTGTAGCACATAACCATAACCAGGTGAGACGTGGCATGACAAACAACCTGCAGGGAGCTATAGCTCCCTGCAGGTTGTTTGTCAGATGGCATTATGCCAGATGGCAGCCTTCTGTGTTGTTCATAATTTGGGTTACTGTGGGTGTTATGGCACTCTTGCTTGCGGCTTCTTTCATCTGTGTTGCTGTCCACACAAGATAAAATCTATTTGTTGAAACACTGGCTCCAGTGACATTCCCTGTTCTCCATCATTTTTGACTGTCTCTTCATGAATTGAAGCCTCCATCTTCTCTTGAGCTTCTCTTCTAGTTCAGAATTCATTGTACATAATAGAATTTGTTGTTGAGAGATTCGGGTCTAGTATTTCATTACTTAATAACCATAACCAAACCAATATTTAGTACACCAACTAGTCTGTCATAGCTGGGCTGGACTGTAGCCTGGTTGAAAAGGCCAGACTAGAGGTAGTGTTACTTGCTGCAAGTAAGATTATCTTTTAAATCTCTATGTAGTCTGGAAACTACACTGGTGTGTATAATGGCATTATGAAAATATATACACAGCCTGTCTACTAAATGTCGAGACTGGCATCATCAGAAATTAATGCAGAAGCAATTTGCCCTGATTGGCTGTTAATCATCAGTTATATGACCCTGTTTGTCATATAGTTCAAACAATTGCATGGCTGTACAGTTTCTGGATTCCTTTTCGGAAGTGCTCTTTCCTGACAGTGTTAAGTTCCTCCGTCACATCCCTTTGAATGTCCGAAATTGAGTCTAAATGTTTCAGCGTCATTTTGAACTTTGGAAAAAGAAAATATTAGTCCACTGGGGCAAGTTCAGGTGAATAGGGCGTATGGTTGAAACATGTCATCTTTTTCTTTGCCAAACATGTCTGTAATTCAGTTGCTCTGGGGTATGGTGCATTGTCATGCAACAAAAACTATGCTCCGTTTCATACATCACGCACAACACTGTAAAAGCTAGTGCTCGAGTTTATGCTGGGTACTTCAGTGACCGAAAAATAGTGCATTGTTTGTGGTGAACAAAAAAGAATAAATGCATCGCTGACAGCCTTAAATCGTAATACATTTCTCATCGGCTTGACAAAACGCGCTCTTATTTCTGAGGAAACAATCAAAATATGCGAGTTTGTATTTTACGTTTGTCGGAGTGGTACACCTCTCCTTTGCTCTTTTTTTTACGGACTACTTGCACGGCCTTCACTTCGTTGTACATGATGTATGAGACGGAGTATAGTCATTCGAATGAACTATTGCCGGATAGACCCATTGCATTATTTGCAGTAAGCATGCTAAAATGTCTCTGTACATCGTAACTTTCAGAGTTTGCCCTTCTGTAATGAATTTTTTATGTGCAACACCTTGCCAGTCAAAAAACACCATAGGCATTGTCTTCACTCACAACTTCCAAGTTTCTTAGGTCGGGGTGAATTGCAGCTGATTGTCTCCTTGTAGCAGGATTGTAGACATGGGAGAGTGATTCATGACCAGTTGTAATTTCTTTAAACCATTCTGGGTAAGTTTTGTCAGTTGAACCCACCCCTGACACAAAGATAGGCGGTCTTCTTTTTGCTTTGTTGTCAGACTGTGGGGCACAAATTCGGAACAAGTCTTCCTCTTTTGTAGATTTTGTTCGACAATCTTCCTGACAATATCCTTGCTGGTGTTTTGATCCCCCTCTATGATCCTGAGGGATTGACAGCTGTTTTCATACAGCTTTTCCCTAACTTTTTCAATATTTTCATCAGTTCAAATGGTTATTGGACAGCCAGGTTCAAGGTTGTCCATGACCACCGCCAGATCCTCTTGAAACCAGCAGTGCCCAGCAGAAATATTTGCTCAAGAAAGAAAGTCATTGTTGTAAGCAGTTTGAACCATGACTGTGGTATCCATGGCTGTTTTGCCAAGCTTCATGCAAAACTTGGTGGCTACTCTCTGCTTCAGTATGCTTCAGTAGCCAACGTACGCTTGTATGCTTCAGTATCCTTCAGTAACTCTGCTCCAGTAACAAACAAATACTCTTCACTGAAATCACTGTTACTCACAAAAATTCGCACCACAACTTCATGAATTCTTCACACAATGCACAGTGCATTTGCCACTGAAAGCTACAAACAATTTCTGCTTGGTGGCTCCACCAGTTATCTTGCAGTGTTGCCAGTCTTGAAGTTTAGTATACACACTTTGTATATATGTATATTGTTACGACTATACTATGCAAGAAGGCATTCACAGACCACCAACTGAGAAGCATGAGCTGCGCCCACCGGCATTCGGATGAAGACGAAGTTGCTGCGGCTGCTCCAGTAGTCTCTATGGTACTCTCTGTGGAATACAGATCTAGTTCTGCCTTTTCGCATTGTAGTCCCGTGCCAGTTTATTCTGCGTCGCGACACTGGTGGAGGTACTGGGTATCGATCCCCGTCGCGACAATATGTTTCTTCTGATGCTGTCTTCTTTTTGCTGTTCATTTACTAAATGTAAATTGATATAATATTAGTTTCTTTTTCTTTCTTTCCAGCCTGTCTTTTTCAAAGCCAGGAATGCACTCTTACATTACATTATGAAGATGGCTTTCTTCTACAAGAAAACCGCAGGCAACTGACCCTCTGGCAGTTTCCATTTGAAAGACTACGAAATTCTGGTGATGATGGCATGCGTCTCGCTTGGCTTGACTTTGGTGGAGAGGAAGGAGAAAAGGTATGCCACGAACTGAAAAAAAAAAAAAAAAGTGCACATCAGTGTAGGCATCTTACACTGACCGGAGGACCAGAGGGCTTTGCATAGCTGTCATTCTACAGGCCAGAGCTGCTGAAATCACCTATTAGGGCAACAAAGAATCATGCATGTTTCCCTCCGGCTCAGTGCAGCGCCACTCTGCAGCGCATGTCTCAAAGAAAGAAAATAGACGTGGGACATGTGTTGCAGAACAGCCTTTATCGAAAGACGGAGGGGGAAACATGTTTGCCTGACAGCATAGCCGGACCAGTTTCACTTCTTCTGTCCACTAGGCTGTGGACTCTGGTGCTGCTGTCGCACAAAAACTCCATTGCACGGTGCCTGTAAATGTCACGTTAGTTCACTTACTACCATAGCCAGTGTGAAATGCATGATTTCCTTTTCTCTGGGAAAGGGAGACCTTAATGGATCTGGCACACTTAGGCCCGTATTCACAAACCTTCCTTAGCCTTATCTGCCCTTGTCCTCATCATCTCTGTGTGCCTATAAGCTTAAACTGCTTATAATGTAAGTTGGCAGAATCGTGCGTACCCGCACTATAACCAAAACAACATTTTTCTAAGGTACACGTGTGTGAAAAGCGTTGAGCAGGCAGCAGTGCGGGTTGGACATTCAAGGCGTGCGACTGGGCTCTGCTTTTACCCACATAAACTTCTGGATATTTCAAAGATTTAAGTCCATGGTCATGCTGTGTGTGTGTGTGTGTGTGTGTGTGTGTGTGTGTGTGTGTGTGTGTGTGTGTGTGTGTGTGTGTGTGTGGAAGGGGGGGGGGAGAAAAAAAAAAGAAAAGAATGCAGGAAAAGAGAAAGGCGCCATAGTGGCGTCGCCATTTATGAGGATTTCCCGTGGAGCCAGACTGCACAGGAATGCGAACCAATTACTGCATGCAATCCTTTATTTTCTCTAATGTGTGTGCGATGTCAAAAATGTAGTGACCGCCAACCACCATTCGACTGGTGCACCTGCCATCCATGTCCTCGCTTCCATTGTCGATATGATTCATCAGCATTTTAAATGTGCCTGCCGTGAACCACAGTCACCCGCCGTGCCCTACCTGCAGCCAACACTGGAAAGGTGGCAAGCGCTTGTTAGACCTAGCTCACAGGCAGCGCAGTGCGCCTCACGGGAAGCTTGCCCTTGACAACATGGGAATTGGGTGCACGAGAAGTCACACTCACGGGCTGAACCAAGTGCAGTGCACATAAAATAATTAAAAAAATAAAAAGAAAACAAGTGAGAGAGAGAGAGAACTGGGAACAAACAGCGGAAACATGGGCATTCATGCGATCGCGGGCCTCTATAGGTGCTACGTGAGTCCTGGCAGTTTAGTCTTTAAGGGTCCAGTAGTGATGTGCAAAGGCGACGCGGAAGAAGTGGATGGCTCACCAAATCTTTGATGAGCTTGAGTGAAGACCAAATGAGCTAAGTGCAGCCGACTTGGAAAGATGACAACGCCAGAATTCTGGCGTTCAGTACAAAGTGTTCGCAGCCGACTAATGCCTGTAGCAGCACATTCTCCGTCACCTTGGCTATCCTATCAGTCCTATCCTCATAGGGCACATCTGTGACTCACCGCTGCTGAAGCCTTTTTTTTTTTCTTTCCTCCGCTCCTTGTTTATTCAATCTGCACTTCTTCCTCCTTCATAACAGCTTGTTACCTCTTCTGGGGCAGCACACTTCCTTTGTGAAGCCTGCTTGCTACCTTGACTGTCCGTGGAATTTCCCGGCAGCTGCTTTATGACCGGTCTTTCATCTCAGGCCTGCACAATAAGTGGTATGCATATACATGAAGTTCCATGGGAGGGTAAACTAGAGTCAGGAAAGACCACATTATAGCCGGCCCTGTACTCTAAGCAGTTACATTATAAGTGGTCTAAGCTGTAATATGCTTCATATTGGATTAGCACAGTATCAAGCAACAATCGTTATCAGTCTCTCTCACAGTGCTTACCATATGAGCGGTTTTTAAATGTCTTAAACGGTCCCTCTAACACTTTTCTCGCACCCGTTTTCATGTGCATGTTACGTAGACTGGAGAGTGGACAGACAAATGCTACAAGAATGAAAGCGATAGGAGCAGGTAGTGTGAAGTTATTAAGGAGACAAAGTGCAAAATACAAGTAAAAAAAATTGCGGATCCTCAACTCTAGTTTCGCGGGGTCAGGTGATCGCATTTCACTCTCCACAAGCGTCATAGGGACAAGCCAATGGAATTGGCTTTAGGAGCCTACGTAGTGGAAGTTCGTATGCCATGGTTGCCTGTTTGCTCCAGTGTAGTGACGATGCCATTGCCATGTCAACAAACAACATGGAGCGAAAGCGTGCCGCACTGTCAGTCATGTGCTTTTCTGACTGCTCTGACTTGTCAGAGTTAGAGTGGGTGCTTCTGCTTCGAACTGAGGCTTTACACGTTGTTCCGTATAACGACACTCCAAGGCAAGTGCCGTTGTCTTTAAACTCGCCATCATGATCACTGAGAGGGGCCAGCGAATACGACCATACTGCGCAATGTTTCTTCACAGGTTGTTCAGCTAAACGTGTAGACATGGAAGCATAGAAGTGGGAATAGGGAATTTTTGCCGTGTCCACATAACTCCAATGCACAAAGCACTTTGCGTAGAGTGGAATGCCAGGTGCAAACATTGCACTTTGTAATGATCCCACCACTGTCAGCCGGTGAGCTCGTGAAGATTGACCTGATTGGCCTGAATTTCTGCCGGAAACCCGACTCGTGCAAAGACAGACAGAAGCTAGTCCACTATTTCGGTGGAACTAAGCTCTTTCAGAGGTATTGCTTCAGGGAACTTTGTGGCCGGGCATAGCATAGTAAACAGGTACCTGAAGCCAGATTTCGTTTTAGGCAGCGGTCCCACTGTGTCTATCACCAGACGTCGAAATGGTTCCGAAATTAACGGTAGCAATTTTAGTGGAGCTGTCCACTTTTCACCTGGCTTAACGGCGCACTGGCAAGTGCTGCATGCCCTCACAAAGTTTTCCACATCTCTGAAATACCCCGGCATATTACATCAGCAACCGCTCTTTGGATTTGGTTATTCCTAGGTGGCCCGACCACGCGTTTCCATGACATAGACCCAGAAGACCTTCCCTGTATTTCGCAGGGACGACCAGCTGGTCCAGAACTTTACCTTTCCGATCCCTGTAGTGCTGATATAACAAGCCTGCCTTTTTGTGAAAAGTTACGTTGTGCCTAGCGACACCTTCTCTAGCAGTCAAATGCAGCTTAGTCAGGCTGACATCATTTCCTTGTTCCCTTGCCAACGATTCTCTATCCACGTGCACGAGCCGATCAAAGCTGTTTGAGGTTGGACACAGTAAGGACCCTCCTTGGGCTATTGGCGCGTCCCCTGTTTCTCCGTTCAGATCTGAATCCATACCTATTTCTAGACGTACACCTTCACTGCACTTGTCGGCTGTAGGAACTATCTTGTCTGCGTTTCCTAGTGCTTTTTTGGCTGCTACTTTTGATGCTGATGCTCCGAATTTCATTGGCGGGACTGAGGCGAGCTCACGGGCTTTCGAACGTGTCAGTGCTTGCACGGTTCGCTCGTCGAGTTTATGGCCCCTCTCGCGCAGTTGCTTGTCCGAACGATTAGAAAATATGTGAGGATACTGCAGCGATAAGGACTTTGAAACTGCCGCCTCTGTAACCAGTTCTCCAAACGGTCCCGTCATAGTGACTTTCGCCATTGGGAGACACACGCTATTATTCTCAGCGACTTGTTTAATCCATGCGACTTCTCCGGTAAAGTCCTCAACACTTACGTAGGATGGATGGACAATGTCCATGGTGGCGGCGCTGTCTCTGAGCACCTTGCAAGGTTTACCGTTGACTTGTAAGTCATGAAGGTATGGGCGCAGAAGTTCTAGGTTATCGTCCCTCTCGTCTGCGTATGAGAACACTACCCTAGCTCTGTTGCAGTTCGCTGCTACTATATGACCGGTTTTCTGACAGTTGTAACAGCGTATTGGTTTAAAAGCCTTGAACTCTCTTCTTTGTGACTTGAGAGGAGTTTCGTTATTCGCGTTCGTTTTCTCTCGCGTTTTCTGGCGCTCTCCTCTGCCCTTCTGCACTCTCTGGTTTTCTTGCCTGCACACCTTGCCTGAATGAATATGGTTTTCGCGGCATCATTCTTCCGTCCGAACCTGCGCTCTCGGTGCCTATCTTTCTACGCATCGCGTATTCCTCAGCATATTCGGCAGCCTTTTCTACCGTGTTCACATTCTCTCTGTCTTGTATCCAGAGTCTCATCTGCTGTGGAACACCTTTGTAGAACTGCTCTAAACAGATTGTTTCAATTATCCCCTCTTTGCTCTCGTATGCTTCAGCCCCCTTCAACCACTCGACTAGGTCTCTCTTCGTGCCATACACGAAATCAGGATATCCCTTGCTATCCTTCTTTTCAGTGTTTTGAAACTTCTGGCGAAATGTCTCCTCTGAAAGGTGATACTTCTTTACAGTAGCGCACCCAGGATCTCTGCCGGGGGGGGGGGGGGGTTCAGTTTTTCACGAAGAGCCGGGCATGCGATTACACAGTTGTTGCGTGTGTAAAAAAAAGTAAATAAAATGCCAAATAATAGTAACATCAATGATGATTATTTTATTAATTTTTCGGCGTTTTGCAGAGACATTAGCGCCACATTCTTCTAGGACATAGGAGCAGTTACGGAGTGAGAGGGGGGTTAGGTCGGCCTCAGGGGGGGGTTACAACCCCCGAAACCCCCCCGTCGGTGCGCCACTGCTTCTTTAGTAAGGTCGCTTTGACCTTCTCATAATCATTTGCCTCATAATCATTGGCTCTCTCTAAAATTAGATGCTTAATTTTCGTCCTGCTCATACTTTCATGAACTTCAATGCCTAAATCATCACACACAAACAACAGTTCCTCCTTGGGAATTGTTCTCACCTCCATGATTGCTGTCTCAGTGCATTGGTCTTACGCTCCACACCGTAATTAGGTGATCCCTTAATCTCACTCTCATACACAAGAAGGTGATCTGCCTAAACAAAACAAACCAGCTTCTGCTCTCCTCGAATTTCAAGCAACCACACATTGAAGCCTGGAGAGTTAAAGCAAGAACCAAGCACTCACGACATAACAGCACCACATCA
Organism: Hyalomma asiaticum; assembly: GCA_013339685.2. Classification (NCBI taxonomy): domain Eukaryota; kingdom Metazoa; phylum Arthropoda; class Arachnida; order Ixodida; family Ixodidae; genus Hyalomma; species Hyalomma asiaticum. The sequence continues at coordinate 205,678,689 of CM023481.1, forward strand.
CAAGGTCCATCCCGCCGCTGCCAGCCAGTTGTAATGATCCCACCGCTGCCACCAGTTGTTACGTGCGGGGAGTCACTGCCGCCTTCCACTGCCACCAGTCGCCCACTTCGCGAATGACAACATGCCAGTTATGACCGAGGATGAGAGAAACGGTTAAGACTGAGGTTTATTTACATATCTATAGCGAGCTTGCTCCCGCAAGACTCCACTAGCAAGGGGGTTCTCTTCAGAGGGTTCTCTCAATTCTCTGGGTCCCACGCTTTTTGATGCCTGGGCCCTTCCCCCATGTGCTCCTGGGCGAGGAAGGAGGGAGAGGATGGGAGGTGTCCAGAACGAACATTCTTGACCCGCCCATGGCTGGAGTTCGCTGAAGGTCCCGGGGAACGATGCTGAAGCCGATCACGTCACGCGGCCAGCGCCATTATCACACGTGCATGTGCGGAGACATTGCATCTGTTAAAAGTTTGTGTGGTCCGATGCCGATGAGGTGGGCACTCGCCAGACGAACCGCTTCCAGATGTGCTGGATGGGGTCGCCTCTTCAGCCTAATTACCAAACGTACATGTGGGCTCTCATCAAGAAAGGACCACCCCCTCGGCTCGGGAACTAACGTTCTTCTCGGCACCACCGCGGTGCCTCAGCTGAACGCAGATGTTTTTAATCTGCACTGACGCGGAGCTCAGGCCTAATGAGTCGGCGACCTCCCTCCTCGGGCTTGTTTTTCACGCCAAACGTAACAATGTGCAAGCACGGCAGACCACCCGGAGCGTTTGCCGTCAGCTTCGAATCTTTCGAGTGGTCGTTGTGCGCTATGTAGCCCTCGAGTTGCTGACTGACGGTTTTATTTGCTTTAGCTTTGTATGATGAAGCGTAGACGGTAAAGCACCCGTGACAATTCGACACCGTTTTCTCAGCGCGACACTCAGATTGTTGAGGCTGTAGGTTTAGCGAGTGGCTGCCAGATTCTCTGAGGACATAGATCATGCGGTTTTGCTTGTTCTGTTTACCATCCACAGCTGGCGCTACTTGACTGTGACAAACAACGCTATCCGGTATCCAGTACGCCTTTGCGTATACATGTTTAGCGGACACGTTCAAATTCCCTTATAGCGCTGCGCATGATACAACACACTTTGACAGAACGGCAAATTCCGCCCAGTGGTTCAGCGCTTTAACGAGTCGTGAACGTTTACAGGAGAGATGAAGCAAACAGATTCTTTTCTTATGGACATACCACTCATGTAAGCAAAAGGCAGAGGCGAAACATGAGCCAGCGCCTCTATTGCGTTTTATAATCGTGGGGATCTTTCTACTACGACTGCGTCTATTTGGCGTTCAATAAAAACCTATGCCAGAGAAAAACAAAGCCGAATATTACTTGCTTACAGGTGTCGTACTGTGAGCACTTATAATGCTACTTTCATCCAATCACAGGCTCGAGCACTCAGTCGTCATTTCCGCCACAAATAGTTCTGATGAGGCCACTACCTGCTGATGCAATCGGCAGTGATGTGATGATTTCATTGAACGATTAAAATATTAAATCAGCTGATATGGGCGGCTTGACACCTGCCAAAAATATCCTCAGCCATCTGTCTGTGCGACCCACAAATAGAAAATTGGTGCGAGGAAAGTGTTTAAGGGCGCAGGAATGGTAAGGGTAACGAGAAATAAGGAGACGGTAGATTTGTGAATATAGGCTTTAGATTTCACAGTGGTCGGATGGCACGTTGCAGAGGATAATGCTAAACTGTCTTCATGTGAATGCTTCTGGATCCAACTTTTGTTGAGGCTTTGTATTTTCTCTTTCAGGAGCTGGACTTGATGCAATGCCCCAAGCCATTTGTGTTCACACTGCACACATTCCTGTCTGCCAAAGTAACCCGAATGGGCCTGGTGGCGTGACAGCTACAGGACCACCACGTTTCAGCAGCTGCTTCACTGGTGCAGCAGCAATGGCCCATCCTGGGATGCTAAGCCATAAGTGTTTTCAGGGTGGTGGCTTGCTTGGAAGATACCAGCCGCACCTCTGTTGCCAGGATCGTGTAAAAAGATGAGCCAGAGCTGTGGATAGGTTTCACATGGAGCTGGAACATTACTCCTGCTCGTGAATTCACAGAGTGTAATGACTATGGCTTCATTGCGATGAGGCATGCTACGTAGCTCAGCCACTGTTCGAGCCGCCATACATGTCCATGCAACCTTTCATGGCCTGCACATGCCCTGGCAGCAGATGTGCTTGCGCTGTCAGCTGCGGGTGAATTTTTTTCACCCCATTGTGGTGGTTTCACAGGCTTGTTACCTGGGAAAACACAAAAATACAACTGGAGAGGACCCTCAGGGGGCCAGCATTTACACAGCATCTGAAGTTTCTACCAAGCTGCCCTTAAGGGACACTGAAAAGAGGAGCTGGAACGTGCTGCCCATTTAACATGCACTTCATCAGTTGTGACCCGGTGATAGCCGGGGTGCAACTTTTCATCATTTCACACAGCAGCATTCCTTCAAGGGACAAGAAAGGACATCTATCATATAGTGGAATTGTAATGCCTTTTATCAGTGTGTAAAGAATGAATGCTAACAAATATGCCTTTGTAATTTAGCAGCAAGCCTTTTGTAAGATTTTCTCTGCTTATTGGTGTTTACCTGCTAAAAAAATGAACGTGTCTTGTCATAAGCAAGACAAATCTGTGTGCATTATATGACACGTCTCGACCAGTGGACTTGCTCCTTACTGTTGCTGCATTCCAAGTGCAAGTCTTCTGGTTGATGCATTAATGTCGCAGTGGTTAATGCCTTACTTTCCGTTCTTTATCTTGCACAGCATTGCTAATTCTGCACAATCTTGTTACGTTTTATTGGTTGATCTATTCATTCCTTGCATTTCTCCCGCTGGCTTGAATAGAGCAACACTGTTTCATCAGTGCTTTGGAAATACACTTGTTTCCTCTGCTATATTG